>OY776081.1:15703056-16915993 GCA_963675205.1 Catocala nupta
CAGAGATTTTAATTTACAGTGTATATTTTTTTTTTTTTTTGTTTTTATTTTTGTTATATTTTATTTTTATTTTGTATACTTTTGGTTTTTATTCTTAGATTTTGTTTTTTTGATTTCTTAGTGTTTTGCGTGTGCCCTTGTGTGCCAAAATAAATATTTTTCTTTCTTTCTTTCTTTCTTATATGTTTTTATTCGCCCGTTACCGGCGTTTTACCTTATTGTTACCTTATTACTTAGGTTGCTGATGACATGGCAAATCGAATGTTGGAGCTGGATACTAAAGTGAGGACGCCGGACTGTGAGATAATGGAGAATGAGTTCCGAGAAAACTTATCTGATCTGCGACTCTTGGTGGCTAAAGAATATTGTGTGATGCTGATTGGTTTGTACTAGTATATATATTTTGTGAATATTTCACTACTGGATTTTTTATTTTAAGTGTACTTTTATAGGTGGTGGAGAAACAAAGAATTATCATCATATGGGACCATCGAAGAAACGACAGTCTTTGTCAGATAAAGACGCCCGACTATTTGAAACTCTTCTACGAATGAGCATACAAATTGTTTGGTTAGCCCTGGGACGCAAGAATTTTCATCAAATTGGTTAAATATTTCATTTATTTTGTATGATTAAGGTACTTGGCTAGTGGACCTACATAATTTTAGACAGAGTGCCTTCTCGGGCCTTTCAATTTAATTCAATTCAAAACATTTATTTCACCCCTTTCGCTCCATAAAGGGTTAGTAGTACATTGAGATAACTTACTTTTTTTTTTTTTTTTTTTTTTTTTATTTTGCTCGTCAAAATGACCACACTCCGCCTGATGGTAAGCAGTCGTGTGGTCTAAGAGCAGTGGCCTCCACATCGTCCTCATAGC
The DNA here is from genome assembly GCA_963675205.1 of Catocala nupta. NCBI lineage: Eukaryota > Metazoa > Arthropoda > Insecta > Lepidoptera > Erebidae > Catocala > Catocala nupta. Next base: position 15,703,937 of record OY776081.1, read on the forward strand.
AGCCGAGGCGATGTTGAGGTCTCTACTTTGACGGCCTGAGAAGGTGCTTTTTCACGCCCCGCTTAAAGGACCCAGGATTGAAGGAAGAAGGAAACACGTGCCTTGGCAGAGAATTCCATGCCTTGATCGTTCGGCAGAGGTATGAGGACCCAAACTTGTTGGTACGCACTCTAGTCGACTCCACCGTGTAAGGATGGCATCTGAGCCCAGCACGCGTTGTTCTGGATAGGAAAGGGGAGGGCGGGATAAGGTGGAATAACTCTTCAGAGCACTCCCCGTGGTATATTCTGTAGAAACATGCCAAAGAGGCAATATCCCTACGGAGTTGCAGAGGTTCCAGTGAACTCGTGACCTCTGGATCTCCGATGATACGGACAGCCCGCCGCTGTAACCTGTCAAGAGCGTCTAGCAAGTACTGCGCGGAGCCATCCCAAAGATGAGAACAGTACTCCACGCAAGGGCGCACTTGTGCCTTATATAATAGGCACAGCTGCCCAGGCGCGAAGAACCGCCTCACCCTGTTCAGAACTCCGAGTTTTCGCGAAGCTTGCCTAATGACGCTCTCGATGTAGGTTTTGGGATTAAGGGAGCGGCAAAGATCCATACCTAAGATGGAGAGGCTGCCACGTATCACCAGTGGAGTGTTCTTCAGAGAAGGGAGGGAAAGGAACGGAGACTTTTTTGTTGAGAACGCGCATGCCTGGGTCTTCTTGGCGTTGAACTGGACCAAGTTCTTGGCACCCCATTCAGAGATGCGGTTCAAGGTCTGGTCAAGTTCAACGACAAGATCCTGCCTTTTCCCCACAACCTCAGCCTGTTTGGCTCCAGGACGTCCGAGATATCGCCCATGCACGGTACTGTCGTCCGCATAACAATGTATGTTGCCGAGATTCAACATATCATTGATATGCAGAAGAAAGAGCGTAGGGGATAAGACGGACCCCTGAGGCACTCCTGCATTGACCTGCATAAATTTGGAAGCGCGACCGTCGCAAAGGACCCGAATACGACGCTTCTGCAGGAAATTTGCAATCCAGGTGCACAGTTGAGGGGGCAACTTAAAACTATGTTAGTAACTTACACACATACAGTAGAGAAACAAGAAAAACGGGTGTCAGCTTACAATATAGGCATCCTTATCCAATGCCTCCAACTAGGACTATGGATGTATTCTGCAATTACTCTCAGGTAGCTGTTGGGACTGTCCCTTATGCTGCTTTCTTACGTATAATAGCGTGAAAGCCGTCCACTTGTGCTTCAGCAAGCATTGCTAACGCCCTGCAGTAGCGTGGCAATCCCATCAGTAATCAGAAAGCATTGCTATATTGGGTCCGCAGGGCACTGGCGACACGCTGCGTGTAGCTAGTCCACAAACTACAAGTATAAAATGACTGCCGTTGCTCGAAGCCTGCTCAGACCTTAAGACCTAATTGTTTTTTTAGAATTGGAAACCAACCGTTTATTCAAATCAGAAATATTCAATGTAGTGGAACACAATTTGAAAACTGAATACATATCTAAGATGGCGCCCGAAGAACGCGCGGTGTTGCTTGGCCGTTGTGTGCGACACGACAAAAAGCTCACCACTCATTCACCGCTCATGGACGAGGTGTTTTGTGACAGAGATATTGGTTGCCGCTTGATGGGTCTTGGAGTTATCAAGTTTACTGAGTGAGTTCTAGTAAAGTTTTCTGTTTTCCAAGTTTAAAATAACTTCACATGGTTTTCGAAAGTTTAAGAGTAGATTAGACCAACATTTTCAATATATTTCTAAAAACTTATTTGCTCCGTAGACGCCGTTTAAGTCTGGAGTTTGCTTGTGAAGGTATGAGCTATATATGAGCTTAAATAAATTTATATTATAATAATACTTTTATGTATATAGCTGAAAGTTCATACATGCTATAATAACATTAATGATTGCAGAAGTAATTAATAACATAACACAATATATCTCCCGAAACTACATATTTAATAAAATAGGTGGATAAAAAAGTCATTGACGGTAAGACAGAAGCGTGCTTTGATGCTATTAAAGGAATCAGAGCAGACACCGTTTTTCATCAATAATTACCATGATACTGGTCCATTAACACTCTATCTACATAAGTCATACTTGTTATGAGGATCTATATGGAGCGATACCAATACATGTTGCGGTTAAGGCTTTAGTACATTGCCCATCCTAATTTTCATAACATTCTTAAAGGAATTAGATTGGGTTGTTAATACTATTACGCCATCAAATTGTCCAAAATCAACTATGTTTTGTAAATAAAAGCAATCATCACTTGAGTATTTGAATTATTTTTCTATTACAACGAATTACAACTTATCATCGAGTCAAGGACTGGCCATCTCCATTTCTTTTGACCCTTTGCCCATGCGTCCTGCTCGTTAATAGACTTAGTAACATATACATCAATTATCAAAAAATTAAAAACAAAAAATATATTTTAAGAACGATTGGTTTTTACTACGATTGATTTTATTAGTTTGTAGTAATGTTGAATTGCAATACCTTCATTAAAGTGTTCTTGGGTTAATTTAGTATAATATTTATAGGCTATTTACTCGTAAGAACTGTTACGCCTGCTCTATATAAACGTGAACTATTTGAAAAACACGCAGTTAAGCGGTAAAAATAAACCTGTGTTCTTCTTTTCATTGATATTTTCACACACCCGTTTGCCTGCCTACAACCCCACAAGCCCTGATATTTTTAAAAATTAAATAGAGAACGCAGAAGGAAATCTATTGTTCGCGGTCAAATATGGATATGTCGCACTTAGTGTTAATCAACGCATGCAGCAAGCCATTTATAGCCGCTTGTGTCTTTACTACCAAATTTAGTATTAGTTATTTGTTTTATTTTATCTTATTCTTATTACGTATTTTCTAAAGAATGACAAGGAGACTAAATTACTTGAGGCAAGCGGTGGCTGCAAAAGAAGATCAACTAAAAGATTCAAATGTGTCGCTGGGCATCATTGGGTTGCCACGGTCTAAGTTTGACACTATGCTTAGGCCTATACCGCAAGCAATAGAGAAATCGAAGGCGTCTGTGTAAGTAGCTTTTTGAAATGATAGTCTGAATCTAAACGTCAAGAATCATCTAAGCCATCTTCTTTTTAATGGTTTATTATAGTAGTTGATCTGATACCATTACCATGTTGTGGTAAATTGTGGTCGGGCGAACGCCCAGGGTGTCAGCTTTCGAAAGGCGCGCACCTAAAAAATTAGTACCAAATTGTTTCAAAATCCAGACATATTCAGATCACGCCTGGGAAATGTTAAGTACTCATTAGTATATTCATATATTGAGACAGTTCCAAATACTTTAAATTTAAATAACTTTTCTTTCTAAATAAACTTAATTACTGAACTGTTTGTAGATTGGCTGAACGTCATTCAGCCAATTAACCATAGACTTAGCTAAGATGCCTTGTTGCTATAAATTCTCTTTAATTTTGAAAGCTTTACCCACATTTAATAACTTGGACTGAACAAAAATATGCTTCGTATACTACTATAACGTTATAAATAATAAAAAATAAAATTATATTTATTGCCACCAAGTATTCACATAGATTGCTCATATGACAAGACATAAAAATGTATTTAACAATATGTTCAAATTATTGTTCCTAAACTAAGCTAAAGCTTGTATTTTGGGAAACAATGTTCCATCCTGGATCGTACATTTTATATAATTATGTATTTTATACAAATAGAGTGAACGTTGTCGCTGCACTTTGGCACTAGGTAAAACAAACAAAAAATAAACAAGGTTAAGAGGTATAATTATGAATGTGTGAGTGTATGTATGAGAGTGGGCTTGCATGTGTTAGTGTTTATTGATGTATGCAAGTGTGTGTGTGTGTATGTGTGTGTGTGTGTGTGTGAGTGAGTGAGTGAGTCAGTGAGTGAGTGAGTGAGTGAGTGAGTGAGTGAGTGAGTGAGTGAGTGAGTGAGTGAGTGAGTGAGTGAGTGAGTGAGTGAGTGAGTGAGTTAGTGAGTGAGTGAGTGAGTGAGTGAGTGAGTGAGTGAGTGAGTGAGTGAGTGAGTGTGTGTGAGTGAGTGAGTGAGTGAGTGAGTGAGTGAGTGAGTGAGTGAGTGAGTGAGTGAGTGTGTGTGTGTGTGTGTGTGTGAGTGAGTGAGTGTGTGTGTGTGTGTGTGTGTGTGTGTGTGTGTGTGTGTGTGTGTGTGTGTGCACGAGTTCGTGTGTGTGATTATGCAAGGAATGTGAGCAAATCTTCAGTCTTTTGGTAGTCTAGTTGCTGGAGCCACTCAGCAACTCCAATTTTGATAGCATGTTTATTCAATCCTACGATGTGTAAGTCTTTGTTAATACTATTGTATAATTTACAGCTAATAGATTTGAACTGTCTTCTGGCAAATGACGTTTTACAGGGGACTCCATGGCACGCCAATGTCTTGCTTCTTCTGCTTAAGTCAGCTCGGGGCACGTCGCAATGTTTTCTCAGCGTGGTTTTGTGCACAAACAGTTATCGGACAGTTAAGACTTTACACTGCGAGTATAATTTTGCGGTTGGATATCTGTATGGTTTTCTTGTCATCACTTTCAAGACAGCTCTTTGTGCGCTCTCCAGACTGATTAATAGCGTTTTTGCTGCCCCTCCCCAGACTGGAATGCAGTACAGGATCATCGACTGACATAGGGCTTAGTAAACTAATCTTAGTTTTTCAAACGGTGCAGAATCTCTTAGAGTTTTAAATTTCCTTATTGAGAAGACAACATACTGTGTTTTAGTCACATTTAATGTCAGTAGGTTACGTGTGAGCCAGTTCGTTATTTTGCGTAGGGAGTATTCAGCTTTCTGCTTGACCGTCTTTCAGTTAGCTCCCGACACAAGGATGGCAGTGTCATCTGCATACGTGAATATGTACGTATTTGTGAGTGACATTTGGCAGAGATCATTAACGTACAGTTGAAAGAGGGTAGGGCGTAACGTTTTATTTCTGCTGCAGTTATTGGTTTTATAATATGTTTTTATGAACAGGTCTCGATCCTCAGCCGCCGGATCCGGGTCTGCAAATAAGCGCTCAAACGAGAACCGTTCTTCTTCAATGAGAAAGAGTACAATGGTGCCTTTTCGTTTATATCCCGAAATTAGACTGCCACCAAAAGACACCAGGGAGTAAGAGCCATTATATACTTTTTATATTTAGATAATTATGTTAAGATATATAAGTGTTTTTAATCATAAACTTTAATCAAGCGTGTAACAGTAAGGTGTGCCGAGACTTATGAGATTTATATGACTTATGTACGTAAAATCTCAATTTTATTAAATCACTTTTAATTATTATGGTTGAGGACAAGATATTTTTCTGACATTGTACACACAACGACGCGTCAACATAGACTGTTTGGACTTTGAACTATTAGAAGGTGAACGCTGCGAATCGTGCGAGAGAGTGCGTTATATTTTTAATACGCTCTATGCTTACCATTACATCAACACCACTATGCACTGTCCTTTTCCGATAATTCTCTTTTTTGTATGTAGCTTAGTTATGCGTATATAGGGTATCTAGCTTGATGTGTAGCTGTGTACGTCTTCTATTTGACTTGGGCTTTTATAGATTTTCTTTTGCATGGTTTTAGTTTAATCAAATATTGGCATATATAATAATTATTATTTATGTAATTTAACAGTGTAGTAACAATTTGGACGAAGTGGCTTCGTCAAAATTGCTTGTGCTTTATTGTAGTGACTGTGATACATCATGTTAGCGCTTTAAAACCACCTGACGGACCGGAAGGTAGTTATAATTTACATGTAGGTCGATGGCGTAGTGGTTAGTGTAACCGACTGCCACGCCTGAGGTCGCGGGTTCGATTCCCGCACAAGACAAATATTTGTGTGCATGAACATGGATGTTTGTCTTGGTCTGGGTGTTTCTATGTATAATATGTAGGTATTTACAAAAAAAAAAAGTATATATGTATGTTTATCCATTGTCTAGTATCCATAGTACAAGCTCTGCTTAGTTTGGGCTAGACGGTGTTGTGTGTATGTGGTAGAATATTATTATTATTATTATTATTATTATAATTATAACGATCGTCACAACGCGCTTACACAAGCTGGCTTAGTGGTCACCACCATATTTTTAATCAAAGGCGATATAAGGTAACGATTGTGAAAAAATGGAAGGGTCTATGAAATCATAGGTATGTTACCTATATAGGTACTATAGGTACCTATGATTTCATAGACCCTTAAATATTTTTGGCTAATACAAAAATGAGCCTAATACGACAAGCTTAGGTGAGCTGATGCCCAACACTATATGCAGAATGCATCGTGCATAGGTACCCGTTGGCCACTAACCACACGAAAAAAAAAAGAGTCGTGCATAGGTATTCAGTACACACGATTCTATTGTGTCTATCATTAACGTTTCTCTTTCACGAGTATTTTCCTAGTACGTTAGAAAAATATCCGGCTCCTTGAGAGGTTTACACGGAGACATGGGTCTAACATGCAGAGACCCTTCGAGATATTTAACGTAGAGTGAGATGACACACTTCCCTAGACGCTAGCCGCAGCAGATGTAGGAGACTATTGCTGCATATGATGAAATCTAATAAAGGACATTGTCCACTTCTGGCCATCCGTGGACACGACGTTATGAAAAAAATAAATTAATGAATATTTTTTATTTATTTCACGTTTATTTTATTTTAAAAATCTTTGTGAAAGTTAACACAACGAAAAACTTATCAGTTAAAACAAGCACGCTCATATTATTGGGAACACACAAGAGGCGATGGTTCCTATACAATAGAATTGTGCAGGAATACTGCCAGCAACCTACTGGACGGTTTTCTCCACCCTTTGGTAAATTGCAGATTATCGCGTGGTAGAATCCAAAGTCGTCATATAAGTAGGAAAATATATTTTGTTTATATCATTTATGGCGATAATACTGGAGGGGAGCAATAAAACATTATTATTGCAATTGCATAGTGGGCTGTCGAACAGTGGGTTGCTGCGTTCACATAATGACCATAATATGGTTTTTAGGCTGGGCAAGGTATCAAGAGCACATTAATCCACTTGCCCAGTTTCTTGATCATATACTACTTACATATGAGTCTGATTAATAAAATATTCATAAAAATATGTTGTTTTATTTGATTAATTACCCTTTTTAATAACATATAGAAACCTATTCAAATATAAAGTCTGATACAAAACTAGGTTTATATTCTCCTTTTTACTGATGTGAAGTATTTAATTGATATAATATTATTAGCTAAGTGACCTGTCCACGGTTGGCCAATGTGTTTATAGAAAGTGGGCAATCTCCTTTGGGCTATGGGGATAGGTGTTTAATGGGCTGGTATTCATTAACGTTATTGTTAGATTTAGTATAAGTCGCTGGGCTTCTATATAGTAACGTCACTTCTGTATGCAATGAATGAGTGAGATTGTTTCAAAGTTGTTTTATTAGATGACCGCGTATTTGACCTGAAACCTGATAAAATAAAACATTTAAGAGCCGTTTTTTTTTTTTAAAAAAAATCTGATAAAAGTTATCTGACGATTCAGTAATCGGCTCTTAATAATATGTTGTTATTTGACAGAACGAGCTTATACGTGCCACCGTCATTTCCTGAGGAACTAGACACAATTATGCCAGTCAATGATATTCAACGTCGTCGCTGGTTGAATAGGCTGCAGAGGCTCATAGCTAAATAAATAAAAAACTTATGTAGTTTTAAAATTATAGGTAACATTATTATTTTATGATTTGGTGATTAAATTATCTTTAATAAATTATAATTAAGGAACCTAAAACATTGAATATTTATGTATTTAGCTCGTATTTTATAATTTTACTTTAATGTTTTTATTTAATAGTGCTAAAATGTAAATGGATTATCTGTATAAACCTTGTATTTTTTGTTGAAAGGGTTTTAAATTTTCGTCAGACAACTAAAGAAGATAATTTTTATATTTAAATTCTAAATAATTTTAGAAATTAAATTAATTTAGAAATATTAGTATCATAGAATTTAATTTAATTAAGATACTTATGCATTGTAAGACGCAATTATACGGTATATTTCCGAACGAGGTGTCTTTAAGATTGTTTATTGTGTTTGTATTTTATTTTAATTTTTGCTTTGTTCATTTTGTTACGCGTTGTATACACACATATTTTATTATTAGTTTTGCTTTGTTAATTTGGTTTGCTTTGTATAATACACATATTTTTAGACACATGAGGACTCGTATCGTACTGTATGTGTATTTAAATACCTTTATTTTTCTTAGCTTTTTAAATGTGTATTATGACTCATGAGATGAGGTACGGTACCTTAAAGCTTAAAAAATTAATCAGGATATGGATGTACATATGTATATATGTATATGTACATGTATAATTTTACAAAAAAATTACCATGATATAACTACATAAATCGATTTCGAATGAATCTAGCTTCTGATTAATTTTGTAAAGCGTCTTTAATTTCCGTGCTGGTTTACGAGATTTAATTTTATCTAGTTGTGTATTGTTATTTATACGTGTATTAAATAATTTTAACTACTAGTCGAATTTTAGTATTTTTAATTATATATTAGTATATTTATATATTATATAGTGTATATGCAAAGGCTATTGTTAGGTATTGAAGAGTTATTTTCTGCCGGTAAAGTCTGATATAGGTTTTATAACAATGGTCGGCAAATGAGAATATGCTGTTTGCTTACCTAGTGCGTCATTTATAAATCCTACTTGATGATGAGACGTAACTATAACTACCGCTCAAGGACACGACTGTACTCTTGGCATTGCATCCTTACTTCTATATCTAAACTAATATTATAAAGAGGAACGATTTGATTTTTGTTTGTTAGTTTGTTTGTTTGTATGGATTTAACTCAAAAACATACAAAACGATTTAAAAAATTCTTTAACCATGTGAAAGCTACATTATCACCGAGGAACATAGCCTGTATTTTATATTTAATAAAGTGCTGGTACTATCATAACGTTACCTACACTTACGCAAGCAAAGTCGCCTGCGAAACCTAGTAGCCGATAAATAAATAGCTATTACCTTATGATAAAGGAAGTCTGAACCCCTTCAACAAAATCGACTCGAATATCAGATATCGGACTGTAATATCGCAATGGCAATTATCGTAGGTGAATTTGTACTGGCAAATTTAGCATCATCATTTGTATAATAAATGCTTGCTTGCAAATGTCACATGATACATCTAAAATAGGACGAAATTGATGCTTTTCTAGGTTAATTTTTCGAACAGCCGTATTCGTTGTGACTAGAGAACAGCCAGTGACTTTTTACGAAAATGCGGACTCATCAGTACAGTAGTGCAAACAATCAATCAATCTATCAATCGACAAGCTCACGGATGTTTCATCCTATACATCCTTTTGTAATCAACGTTGACAAAATCGGTAGAAGTTACGTTTAATAAGTTTGTTGACGATATCGGATGCGCGCACGCAACGATGTTTTCTATGATGATTTAAGTGTGTAACGGTCTAGCCCGTCACACAATAAATATATATTTCACACGTCAATATTCTATTATGAAATGCACACATTTATTTACCATAAGTGGCGTCACCGTTATGCAATTAGCGAAACCATAAATTCTATGGGTCTGACAACTATAATCTCTCCTACAAACATTAAATGTTTAAATTATAATATAAATATTAAGTGCTCAATGCATTCTGTGAATTTAAGAAAATACTTGGCTACAAGGGTCTTAAGTACAAAACATCCCCACGTCTGGTAATCATAAAGTAGGTAACGGAATGGACCTCTTTGCATTAGTTATAAAGAGATGTAAAAAAGGGTCATGAGCCAAAAAACTATGAGAAAGGATCTTAGCAGGCTAACATGTTCGAAGGGAGCAAATTAGAGGACACTTAGTTTTTAAACTCCGGGAGAGAAAGGTCGTCGGTGTGATAGTTCAGTAAAGGGCGCAAGAGTCGAGTGGTGATAATGGGTAAGATAAAGGCAGTGTAGTTGTGTGGCGGTCCTACCTAATCCGGTAAGTGCTTAATATTCATATTATGTTTGCGGCGTTATAGGTGTATAATATGCCCAATATATATGCATTAATATCCCAGGCTCAGTAAAGTATTATATTCATAATAATATAACCAGCAGTAAATTCGTGCAACGTTTGTCGCGTACACATTAGTATTGGTCCGGTACCTTAGGCAGGGATGAATGAAAAATGATGTCCTGAGGATCGGGAATCAGGCGGTAGACCAGGTGCAGGCTTTGTAGGCTATGTGCTGAAGCCATCCCAATAGCATAGTGGGCTATGCACCCGTCATACCCTCGACGGGTTATCGGGGTTCGATTCCCCGTTGGGTGAGGCGTAAACCCTGCGACCCTGTAATATATGCGCGGTGGCCTTATACGAAGGACGACGCTCGCGTGAACATCAATTATCGGTCTAAAGTGGTAAATTCAGGCTTTGATTCCAGGTCGTATAATGCTCAGTACAACCGTCGTCATGCGTGGACGCAGCCTGGCCGTGGCCCCCTCTACTAGGGGAGGGCTGATCATTAGTAAAAATCCCAGTTACAGGGAAAAGTAAAATTTTAATCAGCCTGTGGTTTTCGGGAGACGGTTACAAGTGTTGCTGCATTTAAGAAAAGTTTTCACCAATTGTCGACTAACAAATTATACTAATATTGTAAAGATGAAGAGTTTGTTCTTTTGTTTGGTTGAACGCGCTAATCTCAGGAACTACTGGTTCTACTTGAATTTTTTTTAGTGTTGCATAGCCCATTTATTGAGGAAGGGTATAGGCTATATAACATCACGCTATTACCAATATTAGCGGAGCATCAATGAAAATTTTGAAAAAACGGGTAAAATCCCTTATGTGAAGCAGACAAAGTTGTGTGGGTCAGCTAGTGTAAAATATTAATCTAGAAAGAGTGTAAGGCACGCACTATACCACCGGGTATAGTGCGTAAGTACTGAGTCAAAAGACAATTTCGTTCATTTCGTCTAACTATATATTGAATGTTGTAAAAAGATAATTAAAAAAGTTTTCATCAAATAGGTTTTTAGGATGATTAGCTTCTTATACATAAAATATACTATCTGTGCACAATGCCAGTGTTATGAGAGTTAAGTAGAATTTTTAAATTTAGAACAATAAATGAAACCGATCTCGTTGTCTCTTCTAGTCTAATATATCTTTAACTCTTTGGATCTACTTTGTAGATTCTCATTCTATTTAATATAATAATAATAATATTCTACCACATACACACAACACCATCTAGCCCAAACTAAGCAGTGGAAGTGTCTGAGTTCTAATTAACTATTTAGCAAATGGCTGATGATGATGATGAAGGGGGACTTGGTGGTTTGTATGAGAATGGACATTGGATATGGGACGACTCCAGTAATGCTTTGTTGTTCGTCAGGTTTGTTAAGCTTCTTATTTATATTTTAAATTAATAGAATTAAAATCTATATAAACAGCCAATATTTATCTAACTGTTGCATATATGTATACTGCTCTACATTATTGATAGTTTTTTCATGGCCGACCTGAAAGGTTTTCGTAATCAAATTAAGGCAACTTTTTAACTAGGAATAATTTCTGTATGAGACTTACTAAAAATTAAATACGGCACAAGAAAAATATAGACTCGTCTTACAATAATTTGTGGGTCACTCAATATTCGCGAATTGGTAGTGACGACGTTTATCACGTTTCTTCGTTTATTTCTCGATTTTCTTAGTTCCTCTGTCACGCCTTGTCTAGTGACCTGACAATCTTTCACTATATGATCCATGATTCGTTAACACAGAATAATTTTAGTGACACGTTATATTTTAACTTTAGATATATGGATCACATAGTGATTCCAAGATCGAACGCTTCGTAGCACGCTCGGCTACTTCAATCTTAATTCCTAAGTCGACGTTCGTTATATCTTAAATTTTTTGTAAATTCAGATTTATTCCTAATACAGAAGTTCCGTTTATTAGACTACGAAAAGCGTTAAAAACCTTTTAGGTCAGCCATGAAAAAGCTAACAACAATGTAGAGAAGTCGTTCAGTATATTTAATAGAAAACAGGAACCAGTCAGGCGTCTAGATAAGGTTGAGGTTGTCTTACCTGTAATATATGGTAGCCCGAGTTATAAGTATCGGGACTTTAGTTACTAATGCGGAGAAGTATGCGTTTACTGTTTGGAACGGAATGGCCACAAACCCCATTCGAAACCTTTATCCGTCTTGGTACCGCTAATGATGACCTTGGGTTTAGTTAATTAGAAAAATTTCGGTTAGGCTAGATAAATTATGTTTTTTATAAAAAATAAATTATGTTCTGTTATAGCGACTTGCCTCCAAAGCCTATAGAAGCTGTACAAATACTTAATAAAGTCCCCACTGGTGCTATAGAATTCCGAGATGATATAGACTTGATTGAGCAGGTGATTATAACTGTCATATGCCACGCAGAGGTCCCGTGTTTGATCCCAAGGCGCGAATCTCTGACTTTTCGAAGTTATGTGCGTTATAAATAGTTAAATATCGCTTGCTTTAACGGTGATGCAAAATATTGTGAGGATACCTGCATGTCTGTGAGTTGAGTTCTTCATCATTCTTCATTATGTTCTCGAATATATGTGAAGTTTACTAACAAGCCAGCTGGTGGACTATGGCCTAACGCTGAGAAGAAGCCCGTGCTCAGCAGTGAGACAGTTTAATTCCGGGCTGATATTATAATTATAAAAGTAGTCTCACTACTTTGTTAACTTTCATGTTATTTTAAAAGTAGGCTATTTCTTTCATCCCTTCACCAAATGAGGTTCATAGATTTAGAATTGAAAATATACGAAACACCAGAGTTGCTTCTACATTTAGAATATTAGGTACCTACTATGGATTTATAAAAAAGGTAAACATTTTTTTGTTTGATGGTATGATATAGATGATAATCTCTGGAACTACTGCAACGATTCTAAAATTTGTCTTTAGCAAAACAAATTTTAGAATCGGTGCGCAAACCATTCCGATGTAACAAAGGCATCCGCAGTAATATAGCATGGCACGTTTGAATGGCATACCATACAAGCGAAGCCGCGGGTGAAAGCTATAATTAATGTTATTCTTATTGGTAGATTCGCTTCCGACGCCGCTACCAAAGGAAATTGGCACCTGGGGAACCCGAAATTATTACTTTACAGGTATCTATTATTGATCAATAAATTACAAAATTTGGCCCCTTTTTTACAACTAATGGGTCCAGAGCTATTGTAATTACACAGGTCTGCAATGGTTTTCCTCTTTGGGATCTGAGTAACGTTTTTTATAGTTGCTGAAGTGCTGATTACGAGAAAAAATAAAAAAAATACCGTCACGTCAGGATTCTTTGATATTTAATATCTAAGATTTCACCTAAAAATGTCTGGACGCCTACATTTTAAAATCTATAAAACGTCATTAAATTACGTTCATTTTAATTTTTATTGCATTTAATTAGTTTAAGAAGATATAGAAATTAATGATAATCAGTAATTTGTTAATTAGGTACTACAGTAATTCGCATTAACCATATCGTGGTAATGAGCTCATGAATACACAATGATTAGGTGATATTACCTAATTGTTGTAAATATTATTAGAAAAGGGTGTACCTAATAAAGATACTGAAAAGGTTTTTTGTATAAGTATCGACACTGATTCAGATAATTAACAGTTCAAGTGCGCATCTTGCATCATAAAGGAGTCTGCCCACTACCCCGTCTCATACCATGACCCTGCTAGGAATGTGTTAGTTTAAAAAAAATATTTTTTATAAGGAAATGTATAAGACTATGTCCACTAGACCGTTCCGTCACCGACCAGCACAGTCACGTGCCATGCACGGAGCATTAATAATTGTCGGCGAGAATATTTTGCTGGTGCATCGGCGTATCAACGCTCCGCGCATGGCACGCGACGTTGCCAAACTGATGCGTGCAGGCGTTAGCGCAGCGCAGGGTTATAAGCGCTTATGATGTCCGTTGTAGAGGCGTTAAAAAGTTAGTACTTAGTCATCTGTTGCCAGAATACGAAATCCAGAATCAGAACTCCAACAATGAGAACAACAGCACCGATGCTGTGGATGTGGCCTGCTTTTCACGACACTGATAGTAGAAAGGAAGACGATACTATTGTCCGTAAGAAATCCTCACAACCACAATACAGTCAAGCAAAAAAGGCAAAGGCAATAAAGAGGGCTATAGCTCTACCACCACATTCAGCATCCGCTGTGTTAATGTCAATATTATTAGACGAGCAAGTTACTATTCCACAACAACCTGAACACGATGAACAGGATCGTTTATTTTTGAATATATCAGAAACAGTAAAAAGTTTTCACTTTACCTACAAGCAATGGCAAAAAATAAAATATTCAGTTTAGTTTCCGAAATGGTGTTACAGCAGCTCGCACCATTTAGCTTTACTACAAGTACACCTCAATATGCATACACTTCATCTCCAGCATTGACTTCTTCATGCGTTCAAGCAAATGCTATGCCACCCCATGCCTACGTCTCCTGAGACTTTGGATTCGTCTACTAACGATTGGAATAATCAGTCTGAAAATATTTTTGAATAGGTATATAGTAACAATTTGATAGTTGATTCTGAATATTTGAAATTTGATTAAAAGTTTGATTTAAAATATATTAAACAAATTGTTTTATTTACCGTAAAAACACAACAAGCTTTTCTTTGGACGTCATACATTCTCTATAATTGGTGTTATCTCTGACGATGTCATGGTTAATTTTTTTCAGCAATATCTTAAATTGGAATATAGACATTCGGAAATACTGGAAAACTTTTCTTGATCATCTAAGAAGTGCCTTAATAACGTCCAAAATTCTCCTTCAGTTTTTCGTTCTTTTATAGAATCGTGAATCCAGTAGCGTTGAGTATTTTCTTGGCTTTCTTTTTCCTCATCCAATATTATGGCACTCATTGCCAGTTGTCGAACAGTTAACAGTTAAGTCTTCTAATAGTTCCTATTATTATTATAGCATTCCTATTATTATTATAGCACTTCTAAAACGTCAAGGCAACACTGAAACGGATTCCTATAGATTTTAGTGGATTTTGTATCCCAGATTACATACGGGCAACATACGGGTTGCATATGGTCATCATACGGGATGTATACGGGTACAGAACGCAGTCGATCCGTTTTAGTGGGCATAGCAGGGCGTATCGTGTTGCTTTTCGTGTCTGATGCATTCCTAGCACGGACATGGTATGAGACGGTGTAGTGGGCAGACAACTTTAAAATGTCGTCGTGACGTTGTTTAAATTCTGCGTAATGTTTTTTTAAATTTGCGGGAGAATGTTAGTTGTTAGTTACAGACTTTGCGAAAAATATTTACAAAAGTTATTTTGGACGTGTTATAAGTAACCAAGACAAAACTTGGAGACCTCAAATAGTTTGTTCGACTTGTTTACTAGAACTTCGCCAGTGGTCTAAAAAACAGAAACATAGCTTCAAAATTGTTTCGCCCATGCTGTAAAGAAATAGTATAGCTCCGACTATAAAGAAATATTGGCCCAAATGATTACGAATTTTGGTGAAATGGGTTGTAATATACGCACTAAACTTCATTTTCTGAATTCGTACATTGATTACTTCCCTGAAAATCTAGGAGCCGTTTGCGAAGAACAAGGTGAAAGATTTCACCAATATTTGAAAGCGCTTGAAGTCCGGTATCAAGGAATATGGAATGCTCGCATGATGGCGGAGTAATGTTGGCTATTGAAGGGCGATGACCCAAACCGGAAATTTAAGCAAAAATCGCACAATCGAAGCTTCCAGGAAAAAAGGAACAGGTTCCACAAATCAAATTTACATGTAGTTTAACCTACTAGTAAGTTGTTATTATATTTTAATAGCTTTTTAAGTTAAAATAATGTACTTTTCAAATATACATATATTATTTTATATGAAAACTTGTCTTTTTCTCAATTTTCTATATCCAGCTTTTTTTAAAAAGCTGGAGGTGATGCAGAAAATCTAGGTCCATATTCGCATAATAAGCGCATCACTCATTACTCCAGAATCAGCTATCAAATTCCAGAGAGGAAGTTGTGACCTTCACTTTGTAGGCCTGTGTTACTTTTAATACCTACATATTATATAGGTATATTAATATATAGACTTGTGACAAAAAACGAATAGTAGACTTTTTTGGATCCACGTATTAACATGAACATGCTCCATCCCTCCCGGAGAGTACTTTCTTTGTTACAAACAGAGGAGAAGGTTAGTACTTTTAAATGTCAGTCTCGCATAAAGCGGAGTGCTTATATTAGCAAAGCACACAACCAGATTAAAATGACAATCGAATGTATTAACTATTCTACATATGTGCATAGTAACTATTGCGTTGTGTACAGTTATTATGATCGAATGAGATCGTGAGCATCGCTAGTTTATGTGGCGACACGCTTAAGATTGAAAACATGGAAACAAAAAGCATCAACATTAGATACAGTTCACATCTGACGGCATAATAGTAGTGGCTTGTGTGGCTTAAACTACCGCACCATACACGTAGCCAATAAAGACTCAATAGAGAATTATGATTATTGCCTCAGAAAGAGATGGTTTGTTCGCAAATTTTGCACAATTTAAGGTACCAAATTAAATTGTGCTAAATTTGCGATCATTATGTTAAAATTAAAATAGAAGCACATGCCGATATGTACGTACTAGACTGGCAGCTCTGCTTATTTCTGGTACTTGCACATGATACAAGTAGTTACATGCGCAAGCACCAGAAATAATGTAACTGAAATGCATGTAGGTTAAAAGTTCAAGTAACTCGTGCAGGCTATATGCAATGAATGATGCCTCGTTTTATTAGACCAGTTTTTGTCATACAAAGTATTTTATAAAATTGTTTCAGTCAGTCTTCAGGATTGTTTGCACAATTTAACATCTGTTGAAATAATCAGCACGTGTCTTTTATCAAGCAATTTAGGTACTTGTCCGTGTGACAGTTTACACTATGCATACCAAACCGCGCTTGTACCTACTTTAGTATAATCGCACCATTCTTAACTAGGATAGCTCGAGGTGAAGAACCGGTATTAAAAACGTATATTATATATAAAATATTTTCTACCCTTCTTACTTTCGGTTTCTAAACCGAGAATTACATATTGACATTGATTATGAAGAACCGGTATTAAAAACGTATATTATATATAAAATATTTTCTACCATTCTTACCTTCGGTTTCTAAACCGAGAATTACATATTGACATTATTTATTGAAATTAAACTATTATATACGGATTTTATCGCATTGTTTATTTAACACTGTATCTATTACATAATTTTGAAAACTGTTACACTACTACTACTATTGAATTTTACTAATTTATAAGCCAATAAAATTATTAAAACTATTAAAACTATTTATATTTAGGTTTACACTTTCCCCGACGTTTCGGTTGCTTTTCAGCAGCCATAGTGACGGGAAGACTAAGATGGTAGTTGTCTCAATGTTCCAGTGTAGTTATTTCAAAGTACTCGAACATAATTTTATCTTTGGTGTTTCTATTTATGCAGAATGAGCTCAAAGTATCATGAAGTCTAGTTGTGGTTTGCTTCTTCTTGGGTTTGACTATTTGAATTACTGGATCCCAAGCTGGTGATGCATTCCAACCATCTTCTCTATTGAAATTAGGATGTTTTTTGATTTCAACAACCTCGCGAAGCATCCTTGGTAGGAATCGGTGTTCTTTAGCGAGAATCTGTGGTTTTTCAAATTTTAGGTAATGGTTGGTCCCCTGTTGTACATGTTCACACACAGCAGACTTCATCGAGCATTGGTGTTTTACATCAGCTATGTGTTCGTTTATGCGGGTGCCTATGCTTGTCTTGGTTTGACCAATGTATGAGAGTCCGCAGTCACAATCTATTTTATAGACCTCTGCATCTTGTAAAGGTAATTGGCACTTGACGAATTGGCAATTGGCAATTGACGAAAAAAATTGACTTATCTTCGTTGGCGGCTTGTAGTATGTGATGATTGAAGCTCGCTTCAAGATGTAGCCAATCT
The DNA here is from genome assembly GCA_963675205.1 of Catocala nupta. NCBI lineage: Eukaryota > Metazoa > Arthropoda > Insecta > Lepidoptera > Erebidae > Catocala > Catocala nupta. The sequence continues at coordinate 15,722,088 of OY776081.1, forward strand.
TGTCAGTGACACCCCTTACATAATAGCAGAATAGCAGACTGGCGCGTGACTGTGGCTGGCTGGATTAATAGCATTCGTGTAGACAGAAGACAATATTGACATTATTTAAACTCTACTTAAGTTGCACTTAAACATCCTTTTTTGTTTTTAAATAAAGTTTCCTTCAACTGTAATACAATTTGAGTAGGTATTTGAACATCATACACTTAAGTTGCTAAAATGCTTATTTGATAGATGTTTAATGAAATCCGATTCTATAATAAACATTTGAGAATAATTATTTGAGATTTGCTACTTTTCTCAATTCGGAAACGAGGGTCAGCGTATTGAAGTTGATTGTATGTTTCAGGACGTTAAAGATATAGCAATTTACACGGCACCCGTGAATATTTTGAGTCCAATGTTAATAAATATGTTGCATCTATCAACTACGGACAGATTTCTCAGAGCGTTGATTCTCAGTAGTGCCTACTACTTACAGGTATGTATATTTCTTTTGCTATAATAGATCACTAACTTCACTTTCCATGACCCTGGTCCAGTCTTTATTTTATGGCTACTACATAACTAGAGTCTTGTATTTTAGGTAACTGATGCAATGTCACTTCGGATTCTGGAGATGGACACTAAAGTGAGGACACCAGCGTGTGAGATTTTGGAAAATGAGTTCCGAGACAACTTGTCTGATCTGCGACTCATGGCGGCCAAAGAATATTGTCTGATGTTGATTGGTTAGTATTAACGAATCGTTCTGAAATAATGTTTAGTTTGTTTTCATATGAGAAGTCAAGAATTGTATTTTCTTTTTGTAGGTGGCGGAGATACAAAGTGTATTCACCACATGGGACCTACGAAGAGACGAAGATCCTTATCAGATAAAGATGCCCGACTGTTTGAAACGTTTCTGAGTATCAGTGTACAAATTGTATGGTTAGCTCTGGGACGCAAGAATTTTCTTCAAATTGGTTAAACATTTTATTAGTTAACAGTTTTATCGTGTATTCACCATTTTTGAGAAATTATTACAGTTAGATTGCGCTACTTGTCGGTTGTTCACTTGGTCCTATCAGCCATAGAACAGTGTTAAATTACTATGATACGGATCTTAAATGCCTGAACTGTTTAGTTAGGCGGAATTTTCAGGAGTTTGCCTAAACTAAGATTTTCTGTTGCACCAGCTGCTTTCCATAATGTTTAGACTTTTTTGTATTAGTTTCTGTTACTAAATTCATATATTTATACAAAACAGTAAAAAATATCCACACATCGCAGACAAGACCAGGTGCTATGGGCACATACTGACTGTAAGCTGTGCCGCTCTTGGTTGCCAAGTTGCCAATAACAAGTCAAATCGCTGGTTAATATTTTAACCATACGTGTGAAATAAATCTGCTGGACTGAAAAAAAGAACGTCTTCTTTTTTTATACGACTAAATTGGCAAGCGAGCTTACGGCCCACTTGATGGTAAGTGGTCACCGTAGCCTATGGACGCCTGCAACACCAGAGGCGGCACTTGCACGTTGCCGACCCAGTAAAAACCTTATAACACCCTTTTTGAAAAACCCCATACTATAGTCTTGAGGGAAAACCTCGGCAGGGAGTTCATTCCACAACCTGAGCGTCCGCGGGAGAAAATTTCTTTGAAACCGCTTGGTGCGGCACCAATTAAGTTGTAAGGTGTGAGAATGAAATCCCTGCCGACGGTGAGTGGTGCGATGATAAAAAGTAGCTGAGGTCATCACCTCAAACAATTCCTCAGAACACAATTCATTATACAAGGTGTGTAAAGTTTATATTTGTTTAGCTTCCTGCGTGAACGCAACAAATCGCAGGGGCGCGGGGGGTATGTCAAACGGTAGCCTAGATCTTGGGAATTTAGTCGCTATGGAGCGTTTCTCGGGAGCGGACCGCGCTTTGTGCGTGCGAGAGTTTTACAAAAACGGTGATTCGGCGACTGCAGCGCGGAGAAAATTTCGTAACATTCGAGGTTTTCACTACTTAAATAAGTCGACAAGCATACACACAACTTATTCGAAAATGGGTGGAGAAGCTTGAAGAGTGGAGAGACCGGTACAACATTAGAAAACCAAAGTCGGGGATACCAAGATCTTGATGATCTTTGTCTCCCCGACTTTGGTTTTTCTTTTAACGGCAGAAAACGTGGAGAGTGAGAGTTATCCAGCCTGTTTGTGACAATCCGAACATTTCAATTCGGAAGAGCGCAAGTGCTTTAAGTGTGCCTAGATCTTTATAACACCGTATTATGCACAAATGCCTAAAGCTACACCCCTATAAAATTCAATTAGTACAAGAATGAAAGCCCCAGGATGCCAGCCAAAGGCTTGACTTCGTAAACCAGGCAATTGAGTGCTTCTCAACGTTCACTAACATATTGTTTTCGGTTGAAGCTCATTTTCATTTTAAGAGTGTAACGAATCCGAAACGCAAGCATCAGAAACCCCTACATTCGCCCAAAGTGACCGTATGGGCTGTGATGACGGTGCGAGAATTATCGGCCCTTCTTTTTTTAATATGAAAGGGGACGTACAGTTATAGTCAATTCGAAGCGTTATGTGGAGATGAATTGCAAAACTTTCCTATAATCAAAGAACATGATTGCAGCAGGACGGTGCAACTTCACACACGTCCAACACATCTCTACCACGAGTTCGTGAAATTTTCCCTGACATATTGATCTCTAGGAGAGGTGATATAAATTGGCTTCCACGCAGTCCTGATTTAACCCCTATGGAAATTTGCCTGTAGGGTTATCTCAAATCTAAAATTTACGCCTATAGACCAACCTCTCTGGTGCATTTGAAAGAAAATATCCGTCACGAAATGATAACCGTCACAGAGTTGACCTGCCGAGCCGTCATAAAAATTTTAGTGTTCGAATAAATTAGTGCCGTGACCGCGAGGGTTTACATTTGGCCGATGTTATGTTTAAAAAATAAATTCCTAAATTGTTTACTTTAATAAATAATAAACAGATTTTCATTATATGGCTTTTTTGTAGTTGGTCCACTAAATATAAACTTTCTTTTGGGACATCTTGTACAAACGGTAGAACACAAAGACAGAAAGAACACAAAGAGAGGCAAAGTTTCTTTTGAGACTTAGTGGCTCAATACCGCTTCTGAGTTTGGGCTCATCGACAATTCTCAAGGCTCGTCTCTGTACCGCGTCAAAAGGATCAAGCTGATATTTTTGTGTTCTTGCCCAGAGATGACTGCAGTACTCCATGTGAGGCCGAACTTGCGACTTATATAGGAGCAGTCTTTGCCCCGCAGTAAAGTACCGCTTAGCTCTATTGAGCACACCAAGCTGTTTGGAAGCCAGCTTGACTTTGCTCTCTAAACGACTACGTTACTGCACATCACTTGAGATGTCGAGGCCAAGGATTCCAATACTCTTGGAGATGGTGAAAGACATGTTCTGGAGTTGTGGAGACACAGTAAATGGGGTGAACGCGCAGGCTTGTGTCTTAGCTGGGTTGAACATGACTAAATTTAGTTTTCCCCATTCGGATACTCTATCCATCGATTTCAGATACAAGCAGCTCGCGGCTTTCCTCTACTGTAGACCGCGGCCCGTGTAATAACTATCCCCAGTACTGTCATCCACATAGCTATGAATGCCGTCAATTGATAATATATCATTGATATGCAGCAGGAACAGTGTCGGGGATAACACAGAGCCCTGCGGAACGCCAGCATTTATGTCCATGCGGTTAGAGCCGTTAACTACAGTTTGGATGCATCTGCCGGACAAAAAGCTGCAATCCATTCGCATAATCCCTTGGGCAGTCCGTACGATGGTAACTTCGGTAGAAGACCTTTGTGCCAGTCCCGATCGAAGGCCTTCGCAATGTCCAGACTGACAGCCAATGCCTCACCTTCGCTCTCAATGGCTAGTGCCCATCGGTGTGTGAGATACACGAGAATGTCATCGGTTGAGCGGAAGCCGCATTGTCGGTCACTCAACAAATCATGACCCTCAAGGTACCTCAGGAGCCGAGAGTTGATCACTCACTCCATCACCTTGGAGAAAAGGGAAGTTATGGTGATAGGCCTGTAGTTCGATGGGTCGGATCTGTCACCTCTTTTTGGCACTGGGTGAACGAATGAGGTCTTCCATGAAGACAGAACTTGTCTTGTGAAAAAGGAAAGCTAGAAGAGGCGCGTCAATACAAGACACAACTCAGGAGCATACTGATTTAGCACCACTGCCGGTATGCCATCTGGCCCGCTCAACTTATGAACATCTAGAGACATTAGTTCCCGTCGGAATTCACGTTCTGAAATTGAGATTTTCGGCATGGAATGACCGCACCACGGGATGGTGAGTGGCACGGCGCCTCCGTCGTTTATAGTCGAATTTGAGGCAAAGAGAGAACCCAGCTAATCGGCATTCTCTTTGGCACTATGGGCCAGATTACCATTGGGCTTTCGGAGTGGTGGCAAGGACGACTGACAAAAATTACCTTCGATAGCCCTGGCGAGGGACCAGAAAGCGCGGCTCCTAGAAGGGAAGCTGGCAAGTCGCTCGCCAATTCTGCCGACGAAAGCAAATTTAGTCCTTAGAGAGTGCTTGCACTCTCTTATTGAGCCTTGAGGCAGCATTGAGTTTGCGTTTCACTTTAGGTTTGTTAGAATACTTGTTAGTAATGGCCGTGGTCCAAGTGTCATAGGCAGATTGCTTTAAGGATCTAGCATCTCTGCAGGACTGATTAAACCACGCTCGCTTTTTAATTCCCGCGGCAATCCGCGGGTTTGGGATGTAGCATTCCATTCCCGCGAGTATCGCTTCTACAATAGCTCTAGTGCAGGTTTCGGGATCGCCTGAAGTGAAACAAAGCTGCCTCCACGGGTACGCTGTGTAGAACACTCGCAGCCCATCGCAGTCTGCTGACTTATAGTGCCACACTCGACGCCATGTGGTAGGCCGGAGTGGATCTGCTTGTGCAAGTGTCACTCGCGCTCGAACAAGGCAGCGATCAGAAGAACAAAGTGATGCTTCCACCTGGATGGAGTATCCATCCGAGCGCGTAGTCAGCAGAATGTCCAATAAGGAGCCAGTGTGGGTCTCTACATCTTGTATTCTGGTAGGATTATGTACCATTTGAGAAAACCTAAAGGCAAAAGAAAATCATGAGCAGACCTTCCCGCAAAGTCAATGGACCGAGAACCAAGCCACTCTACGTGGTGGGATTTAAAGTCCTAAGATCACTAGTTTTGCAGGGGCTCAAGAACTTTGTCAGTCGACGATTGCAGGTACTCAAAAAGACGAGTCGTGTCTGCGTCACCGCTATGAGACCTGTAAAGACACGCATAAATACAGGTGTGGCCTCTGTAATCTACACGTACCCTCAAAGTCGAAAGGTTTCTGTCTTAAGCCATTAAGACGGCGACAGCAAATATTATCCCAGATCCCAGCGCGACGCACAAAATTTTGCTCTAGCTTGTAGCCAGGTTATAGGAGTTATGATGTGTCGGTCGGGCATGATATTAGCGTCTCCGTAAGGAAGAACAAGGTCGGGTTCGCTGTCTCCATGTGTTGATGGGTAGCGTAGACGTTCGAGTGAAGTCCTCTTATGTTGCAGAAGTCCAATTGTAATGTGGATGAGAATGCCGCTGAATAACAAGTTCTCTTATTCTTTCTGGCCATATTATAAAAGGGAGTATAAGGATAACGGGAGACGCTGTACTATCAGCGCAAGGGACAAAGACATGTTTACATCTCACCAGAGCCTGGCACAGGTAGAGCGATTTGCCAACGCGGCAACCGGAAGGGCCCCCGGTCCCCTCCCAATACAGTAGTCGAGTCCATTCCGATCTCCTACTCCGGCAACAACCACTGCATCGGGAAATTTACACGGGCGTGCGGTTCAGTCTCCCAGGGCGGAGATTAAGTAATCCCTGGGTTCGGTAACCCGTTCAGCCTGCGGGCGGCCAGCGGACAGCCGTTTACCGGGTCTCCGTGACCGCCGACGCCGCGTCGACACTTCGTGCCTGTACAAGGCAATGATGCTCCCATAACCACTGGTCCCCTCACTGACAGTGCAACGCCGGAGGTTGTCAAGGAACTCAACACACGGTTGTTTTGGCGACGATCTTCTATAGGATGGAGGTACTTCCCCAGACGGGCTGCTCCTGTGAGAGGTAACTGCAAACAGTTACCTCTATGCCTCGACGTTTACTGGTGTTTCATTATTATTTTTAACAAATATGTACGTTGATACTAACATTACAAGTGAATTATATTTTTATACAACGTATTAGTACCAGGATCAAAAAATAATTGAAGAGATAAAATGTCCTTTTCGACCCTGTAATATCAGTTTGTGGCCGAGATCATATGAAGTCCCGGATTAGTAGCCTGGGATTATTAAATTATTATCAGGGTTATGTATGGTAATTTTCAGTAGCATTTGGGTAGTCCTTTATATAAACACATTTACATAGGTACCTATATTTATACGTAAGACCTAAATTCTCACTGGGGACTTTAAATTGACTGCAAAAGTAATACATTTACTGTTTGTCAGCTAAAAACTACGTCATCTCAATTTGTTATTGTAATCTTTTTTAGAATTGGAGACTAATCGTTTATTTAGATCAGAAATATTCAATATAGTGGAACACAATTTGAAAACAGGGCACATATCAATGGCGCCCGAAGAACGCGCGGTGTTACTTGGCCACTGTTTGCGACACGATAAAAAGATCACAACTCGATCTCCACTTATGAATGAAGTGTTCTGTGACAGAGAAATTAATTGCCGTTTAATGGGACTTGGAGTTTTCAAGTATAAAGGGTGAGTGAAATCACTGTTCTCTTTAGCTATGATACCTAGTTTGCAGGAGATTATTGAAACAATTGAACCAGAAGTATTCCAATCATTTTTACAAAATGGTTCTATGAATCTCTAAGAATAAAAGATTTAATTCTTTAAATCAACCTATTATTGTGAATCTGTTTCCAATTTCAAACATGACCTTCGCGCTTACCGTTTATCTTGATGAGGCTTTATTCTATATTTTAAAAGCATGTCAAGGCGATTGAGGTATCTAAGGGATGCCGTGGCAGCTAAAGAAGATGAACTGAAGGATGTGAACGTCTCACTGGGAATCATTGGTATGGCACGGACCAAATTTGACACTATGCTTAGGCCACTACCACAAGGATCTGACAAGTCCGCGTAAGTAGTTTTAGAAGCGTTTAATGAGCTATGCTAGCCTAAACATGCCTTAAGAGCGATTTGTTTGTTTATATTTATGTTTTTGTCTCGATACAGCACTCATGTGACGCTCGGGTTTAAAACCGCCAGCTGTGAGCAGCAGTCTTCTTCGATGAGCAAGAGTACGATGGTGCCTCAGCGTTTGTATCCTGAGATTGTTCTGCCACCGAGAGATACCAGAGAGTTAGAACCGTCTTATAGTTTTAATTTGTTGCACATGTAAAAAAGTTGATTCTTAGAATGATCAAACATTGAATAACCGGTCTGGAAATACATTTCTATCTTACACAAGCTCGCAAGTAGCCAAATAGCTTTGTGTTGCATTTTCACAGTAGCAACGTATTTAAATATTTTACTTGCAAATTTTTTTCAAAGTCTTCTCCCTGTTTTAGATTTATTTCTGTATGGTGGAGTATTACTGTTTACTTTTTTGATTTTGCAACCAATTTTGAAGATGTCTTTACAAATAGGTTTCGTTTAAATTGCGTACAAAATAGCGTATAACATGAAATATAGTTAGGCTACATCCTATTGAGCAAGTAATCTGTTTATTAGACAAATGTAAAGCTTATAATATATTATATAAGTACATTTCATAGTTACAGATCTGTTAAGATTTTATTTTATAATTTTACTAACAAAATTACTCAAAATAAAAAGTAGCTTCGCTGGTTTATCAAAACTGCTAGTGCTTTGTTGTAGCGACCGTGAGTCGTGACACGTTAAGTTAGCGCTACGGGTATGAAAGCTCGTGGACTACATGTAAATTGCAACGAGCGCAACAAAGCGCTTGTACGGGCTGACTTAATGGTTACCGCTAGTGTGTAGTTTTTGCTATTTAAGCTTTACATACAAGTTCAAAATGTAGCGACTTCATAAGCAAACCTTTAATGAAAGCGAGTATGAAGCTGAGTTTGTTGTAAATATAGCGGACTTTAATTAAAACATAGGATACGCTCTGACTAGATTTCCTATTCTGTAAACACTCACAATAAAACTCACTTATTATTTCGCTGTAAAACCTACAATTATGGATGATGTATCGTGACTATTGAAATCATATTTATTTACATTCGGGATGCAAACTCTTAGAGACGTGTTTTCTATTGGAGTTTACCAGACTGACACCTTGCATAACTGCCGATGATGATGCCGAATGTGTCATTAAAATCAATGTTAGGTAAATGCCATTGCTTACAGTGTCGCCGGAATACACTACTAGCGTCATGAAGGTACTCTCCAAGACTGTAGGTACCTACTAGCAACTGGAAAATATTTACAAAATCTAATGAGGATCACGAAACAATCGCTCCAAGCAAAACTATTCAGCGCTATATTAGCATTCGCTGACGTTTGTCGCGCTGAGCGTAGTCGCTATAATAGGAGCGCAAGTTTCGTGGCCCTCAGGTAAGTCATTAAGGTTTTTCTTAGTTTAGAAGATCGCAGTGCTAAAGTTATGTAAGTACATTTTTATAACATGTTATTTGGTGGCAGAGTGTACGTGCCGCCATTGTTTCCTGAAGAACAAGAAACTATAATTCCAGTGAATATGACTCAACGTCGTATCTGGTTGAACAGATTGAAGAAACTCGTAAGAGGATACAAATAAATAATAATAACGTATTGTTATTTAGCATAATACGGTAATGTGAGGTTTATGTGATTATATCCAATCCAAGTGTTATAAGTCATTTCAGGTTTATATATGGCTTATAACAGTATTGGTTTTATCGTTAACCTTAATTCCTTACTCATTGTAGTCCTTGGGTTAAAAGTTAAATACACAATTTATACGGAAATTATCCCTATAAAAAAATTGTTAATCGCTAAAGATTATATTAGGTACTTATGGTATTATAGCAGACACTAACGATTATATAACTAGTTTTACATACATAGAAACCTTATTTAAAGGTTTTTCTATATTGTGGTGAGTCACCCGTTGTTCCGCCACATGTGATGATTTAAATCCCTGCATTGTTCAATGTGTAAAAGAAGCTCCTAGCCAATTTGTGTAATGACCTTTTTAAAGTGGTCTGCTTGGTCTGTACCAGAGACGGTTATTGTAATATTATAGTCATGTTATATTACCAGCAGAACACTGTCGTGGGCAACATTTATAGATTATAGCTTTACTATATATATTTTTATATTTAAGGATTTGACCGATTAAGGTCTTATTTACATGTGTTTGCTATGAATCAATGGTTTATTGCTATTTTTCAAGAATAGGTGGCGATGTAGTCAAGTTATTAAAATATTTATATCTTTTACGCCAGCGAAGATGTAGGCAGTTAACTAGTGCCTATAGAATATAATAAAAAGTATATCAATATTTTATTAATGTCTGTTATTCATAGAAATTTATCAAACGATGTACTTAATCGCATGCTGTGAGGCCAAGTAGAATGTTTTTAGTAAGGCTGTTGTAACGCCCTATGTACAAAGTAGGTTTTGAGCATTATTGTACATATGACTATCACTCAGTTTCTAAAAGGCTTGTCAAAGAATTGTCAAAATGGAATTCGAAGTCTTATGATTTGATTGACTGTTGCTGATTCAGTGAGCCAATCAGCAGTTGACATGAGTTTGACCGTCTTTACCTTACGTTTGTGTTGATCTGCCTTCAGAAACCAGGGATTAGTCTTCGAAATCTGTGATTGGTAGACCTTTTTCGTATTACGCTTGTTTTTTGCGCCGTAGTCAAAAATCAAAACCAAAATCTAAAATAAATTTAATTAAGTTAGGTTACATACGATGAACTAAAAACTAAACTAACACTTAACAATGTCAAAGTTACAATAAATTTTTCTGTGAAGATACATTTACTGCCACGTTCAGCAAAGCAAGGGTATAGGGCTCATGAGAAGAACGGGCAAGAAACTCATGGCCACTCTTTTCAATCGCCAAGTTTACAATAATATTTCGTTTACAAATCATAACTGTAAGGTGCTGCAACCATTTCTTCATGAACTACTACTGAACATACTCAAAAGACCGATAAAGACTCGAAGGTTGATGTGTAAGCGTAAAAAAAACTTGTTACTCTTTGTACACCTGTATAGGTTTTTTGATAAGCGACGATGCTAATTATATTATTATGTAATTTTCATTCATGTGTACACACCTTTATGTAGTACGACGATGACGAGGTCATCATTATGCGTTATATATAGTGACTTAATTTTATTGGTGGTTTTCAATGAATGAACATTTCATTACCTTTGTAAAATGTATTAAATATATATATACGTATATAGGTTACTGTGTACTTTGTTCGTTTATAGAACCTGATTTATTTGTATATTAAATTGTTACTTATTAAACCAGCGGTGTTTTGTGTCCCAAGTATTGTATCTGGCCGCCGTGCCGGTGTGCTACTGCAACTCAATAGGTTTTCTTACCTAACTATTTTATCGTGCGTTTTAGGTGTGTAAGTGAGGCCCTTAGAGACTTGATTGACTGCACGGATGGAGTAGAGGGTTAAGTTGTCGCCTCGCCACTGATACTTCGCCGAGTGTTGTGGTTTCGAATCCCATACGGGACAAAACTTTGCGTGATCCACAAATGCTTGGCACAACTATTTGTGAATCACACAAAGTTTTGTGTGTCAGTTTTTTGTGTTAGTCTGGGTGTTCTTTGTGTCCGTTGTTTAAAGATTTTTGTCAAGTCCCTCGCGACACAGGATTTACACCTATACTCCATTTGGTTAGGTACTTAACTAAAGGTAAACAATCTTGATGTGACTTTTTACACAAACACATATTAAACAAATAAACAACTGTTTAAACTAACGGTTCAATTGATTAAGTAATCATTATTGTTGTATTTACATTGATCTTAAGCAGAATTTTATTTTTAATAACTGAGTTTTAGATAAAAATACTCATCAAGATTGTTCACCCTTTAGTTAATACCTAACCTAATGGAGTCTATTCTTTTTTTTCTTTTCGTGTGTTTAGTGGCCAACTTGTTGTCTGACATGGCATAACGACTGCTGTCAATATGGCAACAACCGGGGCCGACTTTTTACGTACCCTCCGAAGCACGGAGACGCTCAGATGAAATACCACTAAGCAGTGGAAAATGTTCATTAGTAACTTAGATCACAAAATTCTAGTATTCTTGTTAAGCTCCCCAGCTAAGATCGAATGCTTGTGTAAGGAATGGGTTCACGTCGGTAGTGTAATGAGTGGGATTTAAGCCCTCGAGCGCAAGTCCAATGCCTTATTCATTAGTTTATCGCCGCTCAGCTTTATAACTAACACCAGTAACATACATAGATAGACCTACGTCTGTTTTTCGGAGGGATAGACATTCCATTAAATTTGATCTCGAAATATTATCTTTCATGCTTCATATATTCTTCATGCTTGCTTGTTAGTTTAGAGTACTCTTACCCTACCTACCAATTAGCTAGCTTTACGTATGTATATTTTAAGAAGGCTTTTGGCGGAGGTTGCCACGATTTTTGAAGTTTGTTATAGAGTTGTGAGACTACTAATGGCAAAAGCACTGCATTTACACGGGTTTATGGGTTCAATATAGCCCATAGTGCTTGTAATACTGCCATATAACGTACACAGAGTCGAGTTAGTCATATTATAAGAAGAGGCTTACTCCTCGTCGTAAGTTGAAAAAATTGGTGCACGCTATTATCGACTTCATTGTCATTTCATGTTCATTTAGCGCGTTTTTAGTTATGTACATTTTGTATTGCTTTATTTATGCATGAAATAATGTTTTCCTATGTTAAGTCAATAAGGTTGAAAATTGCGTACACCCATTTCTCAGCACAAAATATTTATGGTAAGTTAATTTGTTTTGTAGACGTTAATTTGTTTACACAATTTTTTTATTTGTACATAATATTGATATCAAAAGGTTATTAGATAATAATAATAATATGTAGAGCAACTTTTAATGTGTATCTGGTAATGACATTTCAATCGGTGGCACGAAGAGAAAATGAAATTCCTTCTCGTACCACTGATGGCACGAGTTGGTGGTACGACGAGGAGGACGCCTAAGAACATGGTTTATGACGAATAATACTTACGGGAAATTTATTAAAGAACTAGATTTTGACTGCGGCTTCGTTCGCGTTAATCTAGATTTTGTCAACCAGTTTCTATCCCTCGGGAAAAGCACTTTCTTCTGGATGAAAGTTACTCTATGTAGATACTGTTATGCACCCCAGATAACGTGTATGCGAAATTTCACAAGGATAAGTCGAGTAGTTAAGTCGTGAAACCGTAACAAACAAACAAATAAACTCATTTATAATATTAAGTTAGATTAGATAATCAGAAGTCAGAACACAACCGTATACTGTACAATCATACGTTTTACACCCATACGGTACATCCTTATACGGTAGGCAAAAGTGTATTTTACCCACATTTCACCTGCTGTGGTTTTGGATCCCACGTAATAGGGTGTGATTGTATTGCCGTCTACCTGGCATTGATCCAGATACCGTGGTAGTAGCTTAAAGATAAGCGGGAGCAGTCAAATACCTAAAATTAAAAAGAAATATTCAACGTATGCCTGCAAGTATAGGTAAGCGAAACTATTTAAACTTTTTTACTCGAACCTGTCGTCGCAGTAATCTAGAGCATGCACTCAAAAACGTTTTACGAAGAATCTAGTCGAGTTGTCGCCTTTAGTACGTATACGTAGGACATTTTAACTGAATGTATTTATAGTAAACACTGGTAAACATATGTGGTAATATCAGAGTCTAAGATGTCACAAACAGAAACCGCATGCGATACGGTAATATGTGGTAAATCCATTGGATACCGAGAAATGGATCTGTGAGGATGAAGCAGGCAACGTTCTTAGTATCCATCTAAAACTAGCCACTGATCACAAAGCTGACCATGGCTGCTGAAAAGCAACCGAAACGTCGGGGAAAGTGTAAACCTAAATATAAATAGATTTAATAGTTTAAATAATTTTATTAGCTTATAAATTAGTAAAATTCAATAGTAGTAGTAGTGTTATAGTTTCAAAATTATGTAATACAGTGATTAATAAACAACGCGATAAAATCCGTATATAGTAGTTTAATTTCAATGAATAACATTCGCGTAAGCAGAAGACAATATTACGTTAAACGTATCTTTATGTGAATATCTGAAGATATTGTTTGTCGCACTCTTTAATTAAACGAAGACTAATTGAAATACATTAACTTGATTGCGTAGTGTACGTAGAGGACAAAGTGGGCGCCTCGCCACTGCCACTGTGCCGAGTGTTGTGGGTTCGAATCCCACACGGGACAAAACTTTGTGTGAACCACAAATGATTTTCTTGAGTTTGGGTTTTTTTGTGGCCATTGTTTAAATATTTGTAAAGGTCCCCGTGACACAGGATCTTAAAACAAACGCGGCAGTTGTCTTTTCAAATCTTAAAAATAAATTAAAATGAATATAATTCTCGTCAGTTTATAATCTGACTAGTTATAATGTAAACTAACGGTTCTTATAGTTCTACCGGGTAGACTTCCAAACTTGTGCGTCTACTGAGGATTTGACAGAAAATACCAAGACCCGAACCCAGGAACCCAAGACCGTATGCACAGCATTCGTATCCACTATCACTGTGTACCCAAAGCCGTATACATTATAAAGTTATTAATAGTATGTTTAATTAGTTATTAAATTGCAAAGCCTCTTTATGATTTTCGTCATGAGTCAGCAACTATACATCATAAAATATGGTTTATAATGTGCGAGTAAAGCCCTTTTGTATGACATCGCATTTGAGATTAAAACTAGAATTTAAAAAATACTCGTGTATCCTTTGTCATATTGACCTTAGTACTTCTACCAATATTGGAACCTCCTCCATCGTCGATTCTGTTTTGTATACAGAAATTGAACTAATGATAGATCGGAACCTGCCAAGGACAAAGGCACGTACGAGGCAATTTGGTTTCCATCTTGGGATGAGACAACGTCACAGTATGGTCAAGTGAGAACCAATCAGGCATTATTCCTGCAACGGAATTGTTAGCTGAAAGGAGCGTAGCGAAAATATTTTAAGTCTATGGCTGAAAAACAGTCGTGCTTATTTCATGACTAACCAATAAGTGTACTGTTTTGAAGTCGACAAAGTTCTAAGTAAATCATAACTAATATTTTCACTGTATTATATAAACACTTACTTTGTATTGTAGTATAAATGTGTCTGTAAAAGAATAAAGAAGTTGAGAAATAAATACTTTTTATTATTATTATAATAATAAAGTATTTATTTCTCAACTTCTTTATTTAAATCTTTACAATATATTTTTCATTTTTAAATATACATATATAAAAAATACATTTAAAAATATAAAATATATGGTACCCTACCGGCATGGGGCACAGATTCCAAGTTGCCAGTGGTTAGGATTCCAGAGATAGGAACCTTCTCACAATGCGTGCCGTACCTAATAGCACTGCCTTCTGCATCAAACCCTTGATCCAAGCACCTAACGCGAGTCTCTTTAGATGGTGATCGAGGCTCTTGGCTATTAGACCATTGACAGATATGACTATCGGCACAATGATTGCCGAATCTACATCCCACATGTATACAACCTCGCGAGCTAAATCGAGATATTTAATTTGTTTATCTTTTTCAGCTTTCGCGAGATTGCCGTCATGCGGAATGGTGACATCGATAATCATTGCGCGGCGCTCTGATCGATCTATCACCACAATGTCAGGTTTGTTGGCCACAACAGTCCTGCCTGTGATGATAGTTCGATCTCAGTATAACGTGTCATGACCATATCTATCACCACAATGTCAGGTTTGTTGGCCACAACAGTCCTGTCTGTGATGATAGTTCGATCCCAGTACAACGTGACATGAACATTTTCGAGAACTGATTCAGATACTTACCTGTAGTACGGCACTTCAACAGCTACAAGTTTGTATTTCAGAGCAATTTGCTGGTGAATAATCCTGTCTACTTGGTTATGTCTGTGCAAGTACTCGCCGTTAGCAAGACTGTATGCCTGAGGGACTCACCAGGTAGGTGGCACGCCCAATAATTGTCAACCGTACCATCCCTCAAGATATATCTCCGGTAGTTATTCCTCTTGATAACTTCGTCCGCAATAGCACAGACAAAACCTTCGGTTTCCTCAAAGAGGTCACCGAAACGGAGCCAGTTCACGGAGGCTAAAAGGTTTATATCGGCTCCATATAGAGCCTTGTAGAACCTACCGTGAAGCTCCTTGCTCTGCCATATATGCGATCGTTAGTGCTAAGTACTACAGGCTTGCGCCAGTTCTCTTTAGCCAAACTGAGCGGGGTGAGTCCGGTGTCCACAGCAACTACATCCTGATGCATACCCATGTCTGCCTGGAGAAAGTATTCTCTGAGGTTGCACACATCGCGGTTATGAAGGGCCTTGGCATTCAGAAAGCCTCGGCCTCCACATTTCCGCGGGATATACAATCTCATCACAGACAAACGTAGGTGATGCATATGGTATGTCGTCAAGAGTGTACGGATCCGCCCGTCCAGGGCATCCAGTTCAGTCTGAGTCCACTTAAGTATGCCAAAGGAGTACATGAGAACCAGCATGACATTATTATTATTATTATTATATTATAAATGCGAATTTATTAATTGTTTGTTTGTTACACTTTAACGCCTTAACTACTTGACAGATCTTTACGAAGTTTCGTATAGGTACACGGCAGGGCAACAGATAAGGACATAGGGTACCTTTCATTCAGAAAAATGCCCTTCGGTCTCGTGTCTCCCCTAATGGCCCCCCTAGGGGAGACTCTAGGATTTTTCAGTCTTGTTGTCTTCCCTAGGCTGGGGAGACATCAGAACTTGCTTTTGAAATTATATTTTGGTTTCGGTCTCGTGTCTCCCCTGACGATCCTTTGAGTATTCGTATATCTCCGTCGTATATGTCAAGCGTTACATTAAAATAATAAAAGAAAAGCTCGTACCTATTCACTTTTGTCTATGAGATTCTCAAACTCAGACATTTTTTTACTTAAGCAACAAGTACCCACCCATATTCATAAAGTAAAACTTCATATTATCTAATAATTTATAATTTTAAATTGCTTGTACAGGTGTAACGGAAAAGATAAATATTTCAAGACTTATTTGAGGAAATTTCTGTCCAATTCTAAATACATATGCCTATATACGAACATACCATTAAACTCAGCATCGCAGCATTTCCATAAAATGTCTAACACTAATTTCGCCGTGAATTAATTGTAATTGTGTGTTCAAAATAAACGTGTCTCTTTCGGTCTGAATATTTCCCCTTTTGCTGGAATGTATGCCTGTAAATATCTTTAAAGTTAATAATTTCAATTTTGCTCATCAACATATATTTTTCTAACACAGAAAATAGCTTCACAATCGTCACGCTTTTTTTATTGATTTGCTGATTTAGTTTGGAATGCCATCCCTTTGCTAAATTATTGATCCTGTGGCGTTCATCGTAAATGCACCATTCCGAACATAGCTCATTTTTTAACCATGTCTTTTCCATATATTCTAAAAATGACTAATTTCATTTGATCTCATTTTTCAGACTGGTTTTTATTGTACTTATATTCCTCTAAGACCTTATATCGTGGTAAAAGTGGCAGCACAACACACAAACTAACGATTCGCCGATGTAATTTCAATTTGATGTTTTTATCATTGGCCTTTCCTCATGTGCAATTAATAAAATGATAGTGACATCCTTTGACAACAATATTTGGGAAAATTCTTTAAAAGGATTCGTTAAACCCATTTCGAAATCGGTATGAAATTTATTAGGTTCCCAATCAGGAATATTTGCTTTAATTATGTCGTATACAATAAAATAAAATAATACATGAATACTTATTTATTTGCAAGTGGCCAGTATGTCCAAACATGACAGAGCTGTGACAGGGGGGGGGGATATACGAGTACTCAAAATATAATTTTAAAAGTATGTTCTGATGTCTCCCCGATGGGGGAGTCCAGTATTGTAATCTATGGGGGAGTCGTCAGGGGAGACACGAGACCAAAAGCGAAAAATGTACCGTTACTACATAATCTAACCTTTCTTATACCTTGGCAAGCGAAGCTACGGGCAAAATCTAATATTTAATATCTACCTGTCAATTTCTTAGACAACATATTACTAACATATGAATCAAAATAATAAATGAGAACTCATTGATTTATCTAAATAAACTACCTAAAACTTAAGTTGACAAGGTCATCACAAACATAATAGAGTACTGTGAACGGCATTAAATCCATATCATAATAATACTTGTAAAGTACCTTTTCATTTCAGACCATAAGCCCCTACTAAGTTGACATTTTGGGATTAGTGAAAAATACAAAAACTTGTCAAAAATACGACATAATAATCAAATTAGAGTTTATAGGTACGACGTTAGCGTTGAAATTTGCTTAATCCCATATTCCGAGTTAAGTCTCTTTTATTAAAAGTGTAGTCTGTGTGTGTGTGTGTGTGTTTATGATACATATATTAAGATTTTAACTTAAAACTACAGTAAAGTGTGCTGAGTACTTTTGACTACTGAGGCCCTTTACTTTAGCTTACAGAACTTTCTTGTATATTAATATATATTTACTTATAAATACATCCATACGTAAGTTCATAATCCAACGCCTATATACCCAAAGATGTAGGCAGACCTATCATACTCATATTTTTTCAGCTTGGATATGAGGTCCTTAGTAATAATGGCGAGTATATTGCCGTCTACCGTATACAGTTTCTGCTATTGAGAATTCCCGGGTACGAAAACCGAACAACACTTTGATAGATCCGGGAACAGAGCCCGAGACATCATGCACAGTATGTAGTATTCACTAACGTTACGCCACCGAGGCAGTCGGGTATGTTATTATATTATACCTATTTAACTAGCGTACCCGACAAACGTTGATTCACTCGAACAAACCCATGACAACGTACCAAGTCCAATTGTGAATCTAAACCACCCGGGGACCAGATCAAACATACAGAAAAGGCAATCCAGGCGTTTAGGAGGAGTTCAGTGACATACACACATTTGTGCAACATAAACCGCTAAACAAGAAAGTTGAAGTGTACAATTTAAAGCGTAGGTAATAAGCTTCTACATCAAACGAGACATTTTGTTTTGGCTTTGTTTTTACTAGCTGTGCAGATTACTGTCGACCCGTCGACCAAGTGTATATGCACGCGTTACGTGGGTTCTCCGTTCATGAAGTAGGTGAAAAATGTCTGTAGGACTACTGACATTTTTACATGTTTTAATAATATTATACTGTAAGGTAATGTTATAAGTGCCTTGTATACAGTTTATAGATTCCATTAGACTTGTCTTTGTGACTATCAAGTGCACTACGCAGTTAAAAGTATAGGGTGTGTATCCCGGGTAGAGCCAACAAAATATATTGGGGTCTTCTGTCGAAAAATTCTAATAGCAGACCATTCTGATAACAAACGCTCGTCAATAATTTTCTTTTATCTTTAGGGATATTCATATAGGTATTATTTAGAATGTATAATGATTCTCAATCCAGCTATCTTTCATAAGCATAGTATAATCATTTTCTGTTTTATTAACAACAAGCAAGTATTCGATTTGACTATTAAGTTGTAAATAATTAAAAGTTAAGTCGAATATTTGTTACTTGAACTTGAATCATATACAAAAAAGGTATTGAGATACTAGATTATTCCCGTGGGTTTGCTCGCGTTAATCTAAATTTTGTCAATCAATTTTAACAGAACAAGTAAAGTCAAATTCGCTCCCTAACTAATATTGTAAATACAAATGTGAGTTTGTTTGTTTGCCATGCTTTCACGCCTTACCTACTCGACCGATCATCATGAAATTTCGCATACACGTTGCGAGGGGAATGGTTAAGGACATAGGATACCATTCATCCAAAAAAAGTACTGTTAGTAAACTAAGCTATATATTTACGCAAGCGAAGCGAAGCCGTGAGTAAAATCTAGTTTATAATATTAGTTAGGATTCTGGCTAAAAGTTTTCAAAAGCAGCCCGGAATAAAGAATTAGCGGTGTCACGGATCTCCGTGCTGCGGGAAGTACGTAAAGCCGTTAGGCGTGCGCCGGATCTCGTTCCGGTAGTGGCGTATTGCCTTCCAATCGGACTGTGAGAGTGAGGAATAGAAAGTGCACTTGTGTTTGCGCAAATATTCGTACATTATAATTTTTCCTGCGCAAAGAGCCAGGCAAAACGTTGAATGGCAAAGCAAAACGTATGAAGTAAGCACCTATTGCTATGTCTTATAGCAATAGGTGCATGATTGTAACTAAAAGTTTGAAGTCGCTTGTATACGTCCTAACTATCCAATCCTAACTTTATATTGTAAATTAAGATACAGTTTATTGATGGAAAGTACCAGCATAGGCCAAGGAAAAAAATATTCTAACTCACCATCTGCCGGTTCCAATCGCAAATCTCAGCCATCCAACCAGCCGTTTAGGAGAGGTTCAGTGCTATACGCACCTATAGAAGAATGACATATATAAAGTAGTACCTACATATTAATTGCCAAAAGAATTTATATTTACAAAAGCACCTCTTACCAAAGCAGAACTTCGCATTCCTACCAACTAAAGCTATTTTAAAATTGCTAGATACTAGAGAAACTCGAATAAGTACAGCATTAACATTTTTATAGCGCCCTGATAGCACTTACAAGCGTAAGTCAAATCGGAAACTTTTAAAACAGATGTACACAACACTGCACCCAATGTGTTTCCCATCCCCTTTGCGAGCTCACGTAGCACAGTTTACGTCTGCGGAACACCGGTTTATGACCCAGGAGTAGATTGAACACCGCTCCCGGCGAAGGATTACCCGCGCGGTACGTGCTCCTCGACGAATAGCTATACTTCATTTTTGTATCAACGCCGAGTAGCTTTTGATTTCATCGAATGCAATCGACTCGCTCCTTATTAAATTTATCCGGCTTTTAACCTAGATACTCTGATGCAATACTACCTAGTTCATCAGAGTACAATACTGGCCCTACTAATAAATTGAATTAGGGTCGCTGTGTTGTTTTTACAGAAAATCAAATCATGTTGGATAAATATTTCTGCGAGCTTCTTTGTTATCCAGTATTTTATTTAAGTAAGTATAAATCTCGACTTTAACATCTTGTAAAGAAATAAATTAAAATATGGCTAATTTATACCAACATGAATGATTTATGACATGCACTCATCTCATAACAAATGTATGGAATTGTGTTGTAGTTCAATGGTAGTGAGATTCTTCGAATTTCAAATAGGTACATATCGTGTATGAAATTGTTACCTCCGATATAGAATCAAAATATATTATATTTGATTGTGTTGGCATTTAAGTTGAAATTAAACGTTAGGTTGGTGGCAACATCACAATAGGTGAATGCCTACTGCACTTTAAGTAAATAGTTCTTATTTTTGTTGTACAGTATATATATAATAGCGGTTTAAATATGAAGTCGCTGCTTTGTGGTTTTTATACTAACTATATCATCAATATTTTTTTAATATTCATTGCTTTCATTCATCAAGCTACACTTGTATTTAGGCCACTATGGTTTGTCTTACATTAACAAAACATCAACCAACATGTAATTAGGGCCACTTATCGTTGAATTTTGGGACACGTTGTATATAGTCTATTTTAGAAATATAATGATTTTTACAATAGCCATTTCATTTTGTACAGAAATCATGAGATTAGAGGTAGGACAATTTCAGTGCTAAAGACCATGTATGATTAAGGAATTAAACACGCATATATTTTAAAGTATAATGTAGGTACTATACTATAGTCAAATGGCGATTGAAAATAGAAGCCATAAGGTATTTTTGTCATAAGAGCGCTTCTCCATGAACTAGCTTTTATTTTCCAATATTCAATTATTTTGCGTTTAGTAGTACGTGGATAAATAAAACATGAAATTATTTAATAGAAATAAAATAGGTATTTGAATTTGACTATATAATAAAAATGTTACGTATTTTTAAATTATGAATATATATATTCCGGCTACGTTATTCTAGTGCAGTAAAATATAAAGCCAAGGCAGTTGTCTCACCAAGTTCAATTTGTAATTTAGTTCTGCATAATAAATACCATATATTACAATTTATCAACACACATATGACTGCCCATTTTTTTTTTTTTTTATGTGGGGGCATGCTATGGCGCATATCCCTCTGCGGGGGCGGGCGGAGGGATTATGTCGGACTCACCGAGGTAAAGAAAGATGTTAAAAAGATAATGTACCTCCCGGAATACCGACTAAACCTACCACGGTGTTCCTCGACACAACCACTATCGACGGGGCCGCGCGAATCGCTTTCGCATGCGGTCGCGACCCCGCCAAGGTTACGGCCCGCCGTATGAAACGGCAGGCCAGTCCACAAAAGACCTACCCAAAGGTACTTACTTCTAGTAAAACCCTACTGTTTCCCCCCTAGGGGGGAGACGGACACGACACAGAGGCGCGAGTGGGAACACGCACGCCGCCTCTCGCACCTGGTGCTGAACGGATGGCGGGCAGGCCCACAAAGCCCGCATATGACTCTGCCCACAGTAACCCTCGGCAACATCAAATAATCAAATATAATCAAAACGATTAACATCATTTATTTACTTACCAATCACTAACTTTGTGTCTGTTATAGTCTTTGAATGTAACATCTTTTATTAAATTATAATTTGAGATTAGCTATTAATAACCTACCCGTTTAAATAGCCAAACCTGTATTGATAATTTCGCCCATAATGTCAGAAACAATTGTAAAGCTTATGTGGTTGAATTAGCACTATCCGACGACGATATCTCAAGTATTTAAATTGCCTATTCCAACAATGTGTTGTATAGTCAATTTCAATACAACAAAATCAAAAGGTATACAAACGGTTCATTGACATGACCATAGACAATTTAGTGATGTCCAATTGTAGCGTCAATAGTAAATCAATTAATTACATAATCGAATCATTCGATTTGATGCAGCGAAAGACTTAGAAATGACATAAACACTGCTACAATAATATATTTTAACGCGCTATAATTGTGGCCATCATTCAATGTCCGCAGTTGACCAAACAGAATATAATATTGTCTTCTGTTTACGCTAATGTTATTCATTGAAATTAAACTAAAATCCGTATATATAGTAATATATACGGATTTTATCGCGTTGTTTATTTATCACTCTATTACATAATTTTGAAACTGTTACACTACTACTACTATTGAATTTTACTAATTTATAAGCTAATAAAATTATTTAAACTATTAAAACTATTTATATTTAGGTTTACACTTTCCCCGACGTTTCGGTTGCTTTTCAGTAGCCATGGTCACGGGGAGACTAAGATGGTAGTTGTCTCAATGTTCCAGTGTAGTTATTTCAAAGTACCCGAACATAATTTAGTCATTGGTGATTCTATTTACGCAGAATGAGCTCAAAGTATCATGAAAAGACTAGGTGTGGTTTGCTTCTTCTTTGGTTTGACTATTTGAATTACTGGATCCCAAGCTGGTGGTACATTCCAACCATCTTCTCTATTGAAATTAGGATGTTTTTTGATGTCAATAGCCTCGCGAAGCATCCTTCGTAAGAATCGGTGTTCTTTAGCGAGAATCTGTTGTTTATCAGACTGTTGTACATGTTCACACATAGCAGACTTCAACGAGCGCTGACGTTGACGTTGAGCGTTTTAAAAACACAAATAGTGTGGGCTACGGCGGACAAAAGTTATAAAATCTGTTGCTGGAGATATTTTGTTCACAATTAAGCCATATTATTAATCTTAGCATCAACACAGGTATTTTCCTCAAAGCACTTAAAACGTCTATAGTTCAACCATTATTTAAAAAAGAAGATATAAGTATAAGATATAAATATATATATATAAAGAATTATACACATATGGTATTGTATGATTTCTTATACAATGTAATAACAAATGTTGATAAAAATAACTCTGTTAGCAGAATTGTCTGTGCCATGACACAGGCGTTCGATTACGATTACACAAATAAGTTTTTAGTTATTATATCAATCAAATTCTTAAAGTAAAATACGTTTAATGTATTATAACTTGCCATTTATGAACTCCTGGATATTATAGTAAGCTTTTTCAGCCAAAAAGTTTAATAATTTATTTTTTAAAACTGTCATATTTCGCTCTTTCCAACATTTGGGTATCTTATTGTAAATTATAATTGGAGCCATACAAAATACACTTTAGGGCATGAACATGGTCCTTGCATTGTGAAGGCAAAGTCTACTATTGTTCCGTTCGTGCTATTAGATAGTTATTGTATAGTTAGATGAAGGTTCATTTTTATAAATATTGCAATTCCCAATATATAGTGTGTATAATAAACCCTGTCCGATCCTTAAAGGTGTTATACAGTAGCTTATTATGAGTAAGTAAGTGACATCAGTTTAGAAAAATCGTTAAAAAAAATTACCTCAGTAAATTTTGTTTATTTAAAATAATATGTTTAATAGATTAAACTTTATTTTTTTTCGTGGGGTATTGCATTTTCGCTTTCCTCTCCGCGGGACAACGATGAGGTTATGTCGGGCTCACTGGGGAAAGATACCCCGGTAATACCTCGTATGTTCGATTACGTACGTTATGAGATTTTAATTAAAATCTAGAGGCATACGGTATTAGAGGTAACGTCACAAATCTAATCCAGTTATATATTAGTACGAGGAACCAATACATGGAAACGGCAACAATAAATAATAAAACGAAACGTGAAGAAATACATAGATTATTATCAGAACAAATTGTAAAATATGGAGTACCTCAGGCAAGTGTCTTAGGCCCTCTCCTTTTTATTTTATACATCAATGATCTTCCTATAAGTACTGATCAATCAATAACGCTATCTGCTCATGATAGCACCTGTTCCTTCTGCTCCTGGTCTGCGGACTTGCCGTCGCCCTGCATGTCGGACGTCCACAGCGTGAGGTTGTCCCGCAGCAGCTGCATGATGAGCGTCGAGTCCTTGTAACTCTCCTCGGACAGCGTGTTCAGCTCCGCGATGGCATCACTGCTTATTACTTAGCCCAAATAGAGATAGTTACAGTAATGACATAAACTATTCTCTAATCTCAATGATACAGTGGTTGGAAAATAATAACTAAAAGATGAACCTGGAAAAACCCACATTATGCAATTTAGCCAACGAGATTCTAAAATTGATAATTTAATAATACAGTATAAAAACACCAAAATTGATACAGTTACCATCAGTAAATATCTGGGTATAATTGTTGATAAAATATTAGATGGGGAAGCACAAATAGAAGCCTTAACAAAAAAAGTATGCAAATCTACTTACACAATTTATAAATTAACCTCAGTGCTAAATATTGACACTACTCACAGCGTACCACGGTTTAGTAACTTCCCACCTGGCATGGTATGGCATTATTTTGTGGGATAATTCTACCAATAATGAACTAGTATTTAATACTCAAAAAAGATACATAAGATCTATGTTTAAGCTACATGTTACTGACAGCTGTAAGCCATACTTTAAGAAATATAAAATTTTGACTCTTACCTGTTTATACAGTCTGTATAATAAACCTTGTCCAATCCATTAAGGTCTTGTTTCTCTCATAACAAACATGCTAAGAAAAAAAAAATATAAAGTCTATATCATCGTAAAACGTCTTCATAATATTATTATGTGCAGTATTGATTAGCACTTTTACTAAAATTACTAAAATTTCGCAAAGTCGAGCAACACTCCATTAAACTTGACAAGGACGCAGAGCGTGGCATACCTTTGGCGCAATTTTTCTAAGGCGTAGGTAGGTAGGTAGGCGCGTCGTAGCGCGGCGCGGCATCGGTGAACCTTTATGAACTTTAGTGTTACGTAGGTATTATAATTAATAAGTTGTCGGTGTTGCCATGGGTAATCTATTAACATTGTTGAGGACAAGGTGCTGCACACTTTGGCGGATTGCCCAGCCTGGGTATCGCAGCGCCGTGAGTTGATCGCGGCAGTCGGACTGGTTGGTCTAGTCTGGTTGGTTTAGTCTATGGTCCGGAGTGAGAGATCGTAGAATGCCGTCGACTTTTTGTGTGAGGAAGTAATATCCATCAAGGTGGCGGCGGAGCGGGAGAAGGCGGTCTTAAACCCTCTCTCCAACCGCAGAACCGGGTGCCGGAGTGGTGGGCTATGTGGGTCTGCTCGCCACCCGATCAGCACCAGGTCCGAGAGGCGGCGTGCGTGTTTCCACGCGCGCCTCTGAGTCGTGTTTTCGTCCCCCCACAATGGGACAGTAGAGGAAGTGTCTTATGTAGTGGCCTGCCGTTTCACACGGCGGCGGGCCAAAACCTCGGCGGGGTCGCGATTGAATGTGAAAGCGATTCGCGCGCCCCCGCCGTCTATGGTTATGTCGAGGAACATAACACGGTGGTAGGTTTAGTCGGTATTACCGGGGTATCTTTCCCCAGTGAGCCCGACATAAACTCACTGTTGTCCCGCGGAGAGGAAAGCGAAAATGCATTCCCCCACGAAAAACAAAATAAAAGTTTAATCTATTAAACATATTATTTTAAATAAACAAAATTTACAAAGGTAATTTTTTGTTCGATTTTATAAAAGGATGTCACTTACGTACTCATAATAGTAGCTTATTATAAGTACGTAAGTGACATCCTTTTTATGTATAACACCTTTAAGGATCGGACAGGGTTTATTATACACACTATATATTGGAAATTACAATATTTATAAAAATGAACCTTCATCTAATTGTACAATAACTATCTTAATAGAGTCGATCGTAGTAGACGGAACAATAGTAGACTTTGCCTTCACAATGCAAGGACCATGCTCATGCGCAAAAGTGTATTTTGTATGGCTCCAATAATAATTTACAATAAGATCAAATGATGTAGCATTCCATTCCATTCCTTTTGGATTGCATTTTGCAGCTGGCTAAGTGTTTCTGGGGCAGGATCTCTTGCACGAATTCGTCTTTTTAATTCATCCCATAGATGTTCAATCGGATTCATGTCCGGGCTCCTTGTCGGCCATTCCATAATGGAGATACCGACTTCAATAACAAAATCTCGTACAACGCTCGCGGTGTAAGCCCTAGCATTTTCGTGCATGAATATGAAACCGTTGCCAATAAAATGTGCATAGGGCACCAAGTGAGGCTCAAGACACTGTTCGATGTACCGATGACTGTTTAGTGCAGGCAGATGTGGCCCAGACACAAAGACAAGCTCTGTCTTACCGTCGGCGTTGATTCCTCCCCAAACCGTCCACGAACCGCCACCATAGCTGACCTTTTCTTCAATGCAGTATTGTGCAAAGCGTTCTCCATCTCTTCTGTAGACCTTGTTCCTTCCATCGTTACCATACAGCATAATCTTATACTCATCAGAAAAGAGGACTTTGTTTCACTGGAGGTATGACCAATTTAGGTGCTCACGTGCAAAGTTAAGGCGCGCTCTTCGATGGTCTGCAGTTAATTTCGGCCCATTTGCTGGCTTGTGCGGTACCAGTCCACGTTCTTTCAACCTTCTTCTAATTGTAGAGTCACTTACAGCCACCCTACGTACAACATGAAGCTGCTGCTGCAGTTGAAAAGCATTAAGGTGTCGATTTCGTAAAGAAGTTGTTACAATAAATCGATCATCGCGCTCAGAAGTGACCCGATTCCTGCCAGATCCTGAACGGCGCGTGAACAAACCAGTCTCCCGATAGCGTTTGTAGACTCTATAAACAGACGACAGGCTTAGATGCAATCTTTCAACCAAAACACGCTGACTAAGTCCAGAATCCAGCAATGCCACCACTTGGGCGGCTTCTGCGGGCGAAGTATCGAAGTATATATTATATATGTTTTAGAAAAACTTTTTCAGACGTCCCAAAGTCACAGTACACACACAGTATACAGAACACAGAACAAAAAGTTTTAAGATAAGCGCTAATTTTTAGTTTTCAAAGGTGAAATGTGGAGTACATTTCACCTTTGAAAACTAAAAATCTAAACACACATTTGTCTCATAATAGTGAACCATTTCATTTATAGGATAAACAAATGAAATTCTAATTTAGAATTTTAGCTTATCACTGTAATGTCCAAACTGCCAGCTATACAATCATGTGATTTTTTCATGGAATGAAACTCTTTTATATCAATAATTTTATTTAATTTTCTCTTTGTTACATTTATTTGCATGATTTATATTTAAAAGGAGATGTTTCACTTTTGTATGAGACTCCGGCTATAACTTGTACATCCTCAGGAAACCTGGGAAATGTACCCCTAAATACATTTAGTTCAGCTATTCTTTATTAATTTCTAGTATTTTCGTTGCCCAAAATAAAATATAAAATGTTTGACGTTTGTCGTGCGACTATGACAAGATGACATTCATACATAAGCTAGAATGCTAGAATTGTCAGAAGTAAAAGAACTCTTGCTGGAATAATATTCACCAAAGTATCGATAATTCTTGTAAAATGAAATGAAAAAGTATGAATTCAGGAAAGTGTACTAAGAAACACCAATTCAGCATTGGAATATTGATTATCAGTCAATATGACATTGACAGTTAATGACAAACATAAACAAAATGTTTCGTTCCGGAGTGCATCTTGTAAAACCAGTATTATATTATAAGAATATATTTTTGATACAGACTTGAAGTAGGCACATTTCACAAAATCCTGTCTCAACCAAATGGTGATGATGCGAAGAGTCTGTTTAGGTTCATGGCCCAGATATGACCAATGTTTATTTAGAGTACGATGGGACTGACATACGCATTGCGGTTATAAATGTCCCTAAATAAATAAAGAAAAAAAAAAAATTTTATGTTGATTTTTTGTTGAAAATATGTGTGTGGTAGTTGAAATGAATAAATGATACTCTAAAACATATTTATTGTTGACATATATATTTATATATTATTTACATTATTATAATTATAGTACTTTCGTACAGTTTTAGATATGATGTATAAAGCGCATACAAAATGATATGACCGAGAACCAGTGCCATATTGAATATAATGGCAATAATATAAATACTTTTATTTTTATATTTCGTAATTTGACTTAAATTCAGGAAATAATATTTTTCCCCAATTCCTGGTAGTTTTCCAATTTTTTGGCTGATAGTACATTTCATAGCCGAAAATGAAACATCTCCTTTGTATTTACTATACTATTTATAACGGCAAAACATGACTGTGCCTCTATCTTTAAATATATTATTCTTCTGTACGTGTGTTAACAGTGAACTCCTCCTAAACGGCTGGACCGATTTGAATGATTTTTTTTGTGTGTGTTCAAGTGGATTCGAGGATGGTTTAGATTTGTTTTTTCAGGACAACCATCTGTCGGAACAGCTAGTGTTTTATATATTCTAACTTGTATACCTATGTGTGCAAACTCATGTTTTAACAACTAAAACTATCTTTATCTTTATCGTTATTTGAATATTTGTAAAGTTCCCAGCGACACAGGAGTAATCCTAGTGCGGGCGTGTTTATAAACGATTTGCCTACGTTTTGGCAATAGGTATGAAAAATTGTGGAACCCGGAAGCATTATGTTTTTAATTTTCAAATTTCTATTGTTACGGAGTCTTATCAATTCTTGGTCATTAGATTGGCATCTTGCTAAATCGGCATAATTAATCGGTGATGGCATATCAATTTGTTCAATACGTGACAGTGCATCTGCAGCAATATTATCACGTCCGCTTATATGTTGAATGTTAGTGCTATATTGTGAAATAAAGTCCAATTGCCGAATTCGCCGTGGCGTATTGTTTGATGATGGTTTTTGGGAGAATGCGTATGTCAAAGGTCGATGATCTGTGAAAATTGAGAATTCTCTTCCTTCAATAAACCTTTGAAAATGCTTGACTGCCATGTATACTTCAAGTAATTCTCTATCAAATTGAGTATTTTTGTTGAGCTTCACTTAATTTTTATGAGAAAAATCCTAATAGTTCCCAGTTAGGTCCGGATTTTTATTGTAGAACCGCGCCAACACAGGTAGAACTAGTATCTGTCATAAATGCCAGTGGGGCAGTGCGTGAGGGATGCACTGTTAATATTGCGTTCATGATGTTTTCCTTGCATTTATCAAAGGCTTTTCCAGCTTCTGTTGACCAAGGAATAAGAGAGTTATCATTCTTTTTCGAGTTGCACAGATAGTCGTTTAAAATAATCTGATATTTTGCGGCATGCGGCAGGTTATTTCTATAAAAATTAAGCATGCCTAAAAATCATCTTAATTCTTTGATTGTCTTTGGTTTAGGAAATTCTGCAATTGCTTTGTAATTTTCCTCAGTCGGGTGTATTCCTTGGCTCATTATATGGTAACCTAAGAAATCTATCTCGCTTTTGGGGAACCCGCATTTTTCGAGGTTAATAGTTATTCCATTCTCCTGTAAGCGTATGAAATTGTATCTAAGTGCTGATAATGTAGAATCTCGTTTGCCGAGGCAATTAGGCAATCGTCGACAAAGACGAAAACAAAATCTAAATCTCTGAATAGGGAGTCCATGAATCGTTGGAATGTTTGCGCTGCATTGCGTAGACCAAAAGGCATTCTTAAATATTCGAAAGGTCCAAAAGGAGTGATACAAGCGATTTTCCCACATCTTTAACTGGAATACAATGGTAAGCCTTCCGGATATCAATCTTGCTGAATACGTATTTTTTTTTCTAATATATAAGTAAAATCGGTTAATCGTGAAAGTGGATATTTATCAGGCACAGTCGCTTTGTTGAGCATTCTATAATCGCCACATGGTCTCCATTCACCATTCTTTTTCTTGAGCTATCTATCAGAAGGGCGACAAATGCCCTGTTCCATCATACTTTGAAATTCTTTTTTAGCGATGTGACATTTGTCTGGAGGCAATGGTCTGGCACGTGCAGATACGGGTGGTCCTTTAGTAATAATATGGTGCTCAATCTTGTGTTTTGGGGTTGTGCGCATGGAGGAAGGCCTCGTAATGTCCTCATATTTTTTTAAGAGCTGAGTTATGCGAGGATTTATTACGATGTCAATAGTGCGAATTGTTTGCTGCGTCGATTTGATCAGGGTTGCAGGCGTTGTAAGCTCAGTTACCCTGTCAATAAGTCTTCGACCAGCTATGTCGACTAATAGCTTATAATGCTCTAAAAAATCTGCTCCTATAATTGGTTGTGTCACATCAGCGACGACGAAATTCCATGAAAAACATCTCCGTAATCCAAAGTTTAAAGTAAGAGTTTTTTCGCCATAAGTCTTGATTTTTGTACCATTAGCAGCATAAAGTGTATATTGTTAATTTTGTGTTAATGAATGTCTCTGTGTCTTGCCGATAACGGAAATATTTGCTCCCGTGCCAATCAAAAATCTCATACCACTTTTTCGGTCGGTAACAGTGAGTTGGTTGGACGGGTGATCCGCCGTAGTCTGCGCTTTGATTAGTTTCCCTGGTCTCTTGAGTTAAATTTTTGTTGCCAATCACATGGCTCAATACAATTTCTTGCATATTTTCCGTATTTATAGTGATAAAAACAATAGTGTTTTCTTTCCCGACTGTTTGTTCTTGAACTTGACCTCAATGGGAGATGCTGACGATTATAATATCTTTGAGTGCTGCGTCGATGGTCTTTGTGATCACGCTGAATTGCACTTAATTCCAATTGTATTTTTGCTAACTGTGTTAATATGCATGCCATTGCCCCTTCATCAGTTTTGTCTATGTTTTCGTTTACAGCTGATACCTCGATAAGTTCTGAGTTTGTTATAATTTTATCAGCGATCTGGCTCATCTTGTCGATGTCCATGTCTTCTGTAACTGCTAGGACTGTAGTAACTGATGGTGGTAAAAGTTGCAACCATAACAGCTTCATGGTTTCGTCACCCATTTTTCCTTTTCCAAGAACTTGCATCTTGCGTAAAAGTTGTGATGGTTTTTGATCGCCGAGGTCCATTTCAGTCCATAATTTTTGAAATTGGCGCTTTTCTGACTGCTTATAGCAAATAATTAAGCGCTCCTTGATGGCTTTATACTTTTCTGTGGATGGTGGAGAGGTAATGAGGTCACTAACGTGTAGTATTTCTTCCTTAGACAGCTTTGCTATAATCGTAAAATATTTATAATCGTCGCCTTGTTTTTGTGGTGCTAATATGGCTTCCAGTGGTGTAAACCATAATTTAGGTTGATCCCTCCAAAACTCCGGAATGCGGGATAAGATGGTGGTACCAGCCGCCGTTCATGTTGCTTATTTTCTCGTTGCGAAGTCCACTTGTAGAGCCAGAATCGTAGCGTCGTCGGGGTCACCACTTTGCCTACGTTTTGGCAATAGGTATAACGAGACTCAGATGGTGTTATAGTCTGTTTTTCAGTAAAAGTAAAAACTTATATACTAGTGTGGCGCGTGTA
The DNA here is from genome assembly GCA_963675205.1 of Catocala nupta. Lineage (NCBI taxonomy): Eukaryota > Metazoa > Arthropoda > Insecta > Lepidoptera > Erebidae > Catocala > Catocala nupta. The sequence goes on from OY776081.1 coordinate 15,753,802, forward strand.
TACATTTGCATGCGTGTGCATTTTAACTTATTTTAAGATGTGCTCTATCGGAAATTCGGAATACGTGTAATAATGTAGTCGCTACACGAAAACGAAAACTAATGAAATTAAATGTAACTTTAAAAAGTAATTTTATAGTTTACAATTTACAATTGTTAAAAAGGATGCTTATGATAATTATGTACATCTCTAAAATCATAATATAGTATTACTTATCGTTTATTGTAAAATAAAGATGTCTTTCACCTTATAAATCTTAAGATTTGCAGAAAGTATACATTTAAAGCCCAGAAAAGTGTGGCAGATATTTTATGTACTTTATATTAAAAGCAAGTGAATAACAAATTAATGTAGACACACACACGTACGCAGAGATGATGATATATCATTAGCAGTACTGCTAGGATCTTAATAAATTGTCTTATCTTAATATATGTATGAATATATCATAAATTGTGATAAAGTTTTGTGTGTGAATAGTTCCAAGTATTGCGAGCTCTTCCCAGCGGCTTGCCTGGAGTGGTTGCGACAAATAATTTCAGTCTTCTCGAAGACTGTGCGTAATTCTCGGATGAAAAATATAATGAGTATCTTTTCTCTGGCCTTACTAATCTATCCAACGTATGAAAGCGACAACGAAATAAGTACCGCTAAATATTAACATATTTATTACGACGCCAATGTTGAATATTTGGTAGTCAGTAAAATATTATGTATAAGTAGGTTGTTATAATTATTAATGTCGACGAGAGGCGAGACAGGTGAATGGAGAGCAAATAGAGATTACTTTAGAACGTTTGCCAGGTTCCCTGTGGGTAACCGCGTTAATCTCCAACCGTGTGCTAAACTAAGTAGATACTCATTTGATCACATGGCAGAGCGAACATGATCAAAGCAGGGCATCGCAGCCTTATGTGCGATCGCGTGTGACAACGAATTCAATGAATTAACACAAGTGACATACATGCTCAAAATTTGCAATTTATTCATGTAAAAACGAATGAAAATGTGAGCTGTTGGTTCGGATATAGTATTCTAGGCGCCTTTGTTAAATTTAAAAGTAAAATAAATACGAGATTTCATTGACTGATTGAGAAAACTTTCTTTAGCTACTGCCGTTATATACACAAAAATATAAAAGGTAATAATTTCTTTATCTACTTGTATCAATAAAGCTGTGTCAGTTAGTACATAATATTAGTGGGAATTGAAGCTTAAATATAGTATTAAATCAAATTAATTCATTTTTTGAGCTTTATAATATTGGCAGATAAGTAAATGGTAACATTTTGAAAGTTTTTATTAAGATCAAAGACAATGGCAAGACAAAAGGCAACGACAGCAATTTAAAATTTTGAATGGTGCTCTACATTTTTATAGTGGCTTACAAGGTCATGGGATATCAATTTTGTACAATTAGCAAAATAATAAAAATACAATAAACAAAAGCTTTAAAAATGTACAAGCATTACCTAGCATTAGTAGAAACGAGTGGCTGTGATAGACAGGTGGAGAGATAGACTAAGCCGCAGCATTTGAGCCCAGATTTTACCATTTAGAATATATCAAACTAGTTTTCCCTGCGGTTTCACTCGCGTAAGTCTCGTTTCCGTGAGAATATACCAAGTTTCATCGCAATCAGTCCAGTAGTTTTTGCGTGAAAGAGTAACAAACATCCATACATCCATATATCCTCACAAACTTTCACATTTATAATATTAGTAAGGATGTATTCTTATAATCACTACCTATGAAATATAGTTTATATCGATTCTAGAATATTGGTACTAGTACGTTTACATTATTTAACTAGAAGCAGTTCGTTGTCAGTAACGCTAAGCAGAAAATTTCACACCTGGATTTTACTACACGTCTAAAATCAACTTTTAATGTTGAACACGTATGTTTTTTATTGATTGTACGAACGTTGGACATAAACAATCATCTTGTATATACTTAACAAGAGACCGAAGTGCGCAAGTGTGATAAGTGCCACAAATGGACCTATTTATTCGAATCACTCAAGAGCAACTCAATTGCACTTTTAATGATGCAAATAAATCAGAATGTGACATTATTTCTACTACACAAACACTTAATAGTATGTATGTATCAGGGATGTTGAGAATATTCGCATTCGCAATTGCGGATCTTTCGCATCGATTTGGATATCTGCATCCGCATCTGCAATAATCAACGCGGATGTTAATGCGGATCTAGATATAGCGTAGGTTACGATAAGAAAGAAATCAGTTGTTCAATTTATGAACGTTTCTTCTTTAATTTATGAACCTTTGCAAAATAGGCTAGAACCTGTGAAGGCGGTGATATTAGATACTTTTTATTAAATAAGATGAACAATTGTCATCAAAATCCGCATCCGTATCCGCATTCACGGATGTAAATCTTTAAATATCCGTATTCGCATCCGCAACCGCGGATGTCAAAAATCTGCATCCGGGTCATCCCTGGTATGTATACATAATAATTATATAGAGTAACATGTTGTATTAAAAAGTTAGTACTTTCATTTTCTACATATAAATCTACAATTTTATAAGATATAATACTTAGGTTACCTTAGGTACCTCCCCGCCGAGGCCGTAACCTCGGCGGGGTCGCGACCGCATGCGAAAGCGATTCGCGCGGCCCCGTCGATAGTGATTTTGTCGAGGAACACCGTGGTAGGTTTAGTCGGTATTCCGGGAGGTACTTTACTATTATTCCATCTTTCTTTTACCCCGGTGAGTCCGACATTATCCCTCCGCCCGCCCCCGCGGAGGGATAGGAATCATTGCATTCCCCCTAGAAAAAAAAAAGAAGTTTTTATTTTTATTGGCTCAGATATTTTTGTCTTTTATTCGAATCTATTGATTTTGCAATTTGTTATTTTTTGTACTCACTTATATTTCTGTGTTTACTTATTTGTCAGTCTTTATAAAGTCCGAAATTAAAGGAGGATCTACCAGCTTAATCAATAGACTAATGAACCCTCCTTTTCCAAATATCAGTAAAATAATATGCTGTGTTATAAACTTATAACTTATAAGGCCAACCCAACGGCTTGATTTAGGCAATAGCGAACCTTTTTTGATTGGCTAAGCTCTCGGAGATAGAGTTCTGACATAACTACTATGGAGCCTCTGTCAAATTTTTATTTCTATTTAGAATAATAAAATATGTCTTGTAGGTTAACCTTTTCGTTGGTTGGGTCAGTGAAGTACGGCAATATGCGGAATCTAGTTAATCAGTATAATTTTGCTAGATGTCTTTATCATAATAACTTATAATTATGATTTTCTGCAGAAGCTAATATTTATCTATAAAAACTTAAGCTGCCGTATGTTTGTGGCTGTAAAACACGTAAAGTATTCAATGGCCTGACTTCAAATTGTTACACATCTTTGTATTTCTATATAAGAATGCATTTACATACTTTTTCACTCAAAGTTCAACAGGAAATGTTAATAGCCGGGTTTAGGTATATAGCAATTAAGTTTATAATGAACTTTAAAGTCACATTAGATTTCGAGATGAAAACATCTTAATACAATATCTTTGTTTAATTAAGAAAGTATTTCAAAGCAACTTCTCCCTAGCCTTTATTATTCTCAAGTCACTTGGGGTCGGCTTTTCTGGTCTAACTGGATTTGACTGGATATCAGTTTTTACGCGGAGCGGCTGCCACCTGACCTCCGCAACCCAAAGGCTAACGATACCGTAAGGCTAGACCAGCGTCAGGATATTATAGGGTACTGACTTCCCAATAACGACTGGCATAGATGTTCATGGCAGCCGGGACTGACCGACGGCTTAAAGTGCTCTCCAAGACACGGAACAGGCGCTAATTGTCAATCAATACGCACATAATTTCGAAAAGTCATATAACTTCCGAAAGTCAGTTGTGCGCGACGTGGGTTCGAACCCGAGACCCTCTGCATTGCAGTCTATTGGTCTCTCCACTGAGCTATCGCTGCAAGTATTTCAAATTAACTGTAAAACATTAAAATCGAAATTTTAATTTTTTGGTACTTAGGTATTGGAAATTTGTAAGATTTAATACTTTAGAATGGCTTTTGCTTATGAGCAGTAGAGTAACAGAAACGTTTGTGGTGCGTAAGCACGATGAGCTCTTTAATTAATATAGAGCTTACTTAAGAGATTTGATTTTTAATAGATTTGCAACTAACGTGTCATCCTCTTTCTTTACTATGATATTCAAACGTAATTAATTATTATGTTTCAAAATACGCTTACACTTATACCATAAATGAACATAAGTGCGCTCGCTCGGTTTCCGTTATACATACAATAGCTTTTATCCCGAATTGGAAATAACTTCGAACATTTTATAAGTTTTAAGGTCCGTAGTTGGATGCACTACTTACATTAACATAACTTTATATTCAGTGGCGTCGAGAGCAAACTTACTACTGACATCGTAAATTCTGCCAAACTTACAAATACGTTGGATGGAGATTCCGATTTGCAAGTTATAGCTGTCCATGAATTATAATCATGAATAAAAATTTGAAATATTGAACATCATAAGTCATAAAGTCGAAGAATAATAAATATATTTGCAGAAAATGTTGTTGATTCTAAAATATTTAAGATGAGATACCCTGCATCTCATCTTAAATATTTTGCATTTAAATACAGTCACTTTTCTGGACGTTAAGGTGTAGGCGAACAAGGCTATTAGAGTTATTAAAGGCTGTTCAGAGGTGGTTAAAGTTATTATATATAGTTGTACTTCCTGTAGTAAAATAAATATTGTATCATAGAGAGCCTCATTTTACACAAATAATATAACAAATAATCCATTAATAATGTATATTTTGCAACTGATTGCAATAAAGTTTATTTATGACTAGCTTTTGCTCGCGGCTTCGCTCGCGTAAAAGTAGATTAGGTTATGTTAGAAACAGTAGATATTTGTTTTTTTTAAATAAAATTTATTTATAATCTATGTTGCTCGGTGACAATATAGGTTCCTAATGGTGGAACAATTTTTAAATCGTTCAATTAGTTTTGAGATAAACACTGACACACAAACAAAAAAAAATTAAATGTTTCTTTTTTTCTTTATAATATTAGTATAGAAGAGAGCTATAGCTTAGTCTGTTTGTTATTATGGTTGCTGTAAGGAACTCAACGTGTCATGTGTAAGTGAAGATAAAATGTTTGTTTTATCTTTGTGCAATATATTATTATAATCTTTAGTATGGATGTTTGAGTTCATGTAATGCGACCAAGTGGTCGCCTCACCGCAGCCTCCACGATCAGTGTTATGGGTTCGAATCCCGCGCGGGATAAGTATTTGTGTTATTCACAACAAGTGATATTTCTTAGTGTATTTTGTGGCGGTTAATTACATGTTTGTAAAGTCTGCGCCACAGGGCTTGATAAGATTGAGATCATGATGCCACTAAAACATATTTTTCGTTTTGTTGTGATCTCTTTTTATGCTAGGATTCAAAACGTGGCAATGGCAGCTACTTCAAATATGTATATCATTAACATATGTATGTGGGACAGTATTTCACTGTTTGGAGTGTGTATTGTGTGAAGTGGCACAAGATATAATTATAATGAAATATAAGCCCTCAGATAATTAAATTAACCTGTCTTGGAATGCCAAACATAATAAAAAACCTATTGTCTATATATATATATATATATATATATATATATATATATTTATTTATTTATTTATTTATTTATTTAAGGATTGCTTACAGTTATTACATTATTACATAATCTAATGACATACATAAGGAAGCGTTGAAGCAAACACAACTTTCACAAATTATATTTGTTTTACAATACATAAAAACTAAACTAAAACTAAGACAGAACTAACTTATTATTTTAATTATATAGACATCTAAATTAAGGACTAGACAGGTAATATTTTATAAGTTTTTATTAGTACTAATTTAAACTAGTTATTAATATTTTTTTAAGAATTCGACGAAATCGTGACAAAGAAATATTGAATATATCCAGCGAGCTGCTGTATTCATTTGCCATCCTAATCAAACGGCTGATTGGAGAATTTGCGCCTAAGACGGTTTTTCTTAATGGTGGGTGGAAAGGTGTAATTGTGGATCTGGGATATCGCGATGGAACACGAAGTTTGATTTTACTGAGAAGCATCGGACAGTCTATTTTATAATTCAAAACTTTAAACAAAAATATAAAGTCAAGTACTTTCCTACGTTTTTCAAGTGAATCCATTTTAAAGTACTTTAGTTTTTCAAAGTAGGAAAGCGTTTTTATTTCATTTTTGTTTCTGGATGTATTTATTAAATGCCACATGAAACGTTTCTGTATACGTTCTATTCGGAGACTGTGAACAGAAAAATGTGGACGCCATACTATACTGCAATACTCCAAAGAATTTCTAACAAAACAATTATAAAGTAGTATTTTAGTACTAGGTTTTCGAAAAACCCTGCCGTTTCTAATAATAAAACCTAGCATTTTGGAGGCTAATTTTAATATGTTTTCCATGTGCGGAACTAACGTCAATTTCCTGTCCAGAGTTACACCCAAATCCTTGATACAGTCAACTTCTTTCAACTTGTTACCATGTATATAATAAGTAGATGGGATTATATTGTGGTTTCGGGTAAATTTTATGTGATGACATTTGGAAATATTTAGCTGCATTTTATTAGCTAAACACCAATTTGACAGTGCGTCTAGATCTGTTTGAAGATGTTGGATTTCGTCTGGAGAAATGACTACTTTAAGAATTTTGAGATCATCAGCAAACATAAACGGAGTAGAGTGTTTGGAGCAATTAGGAATGTCGTTAATAAATATATTAAAGAGAATGGGACCTAAATGGGAACCTTGCGGAACGCCAGAAGTTATTCTATAAGAATTGGATGTGTAACCATTTAATACGACATGAAAAATCCTGTCTGTTAGGTAGGACTGGATCCATTTGTGAATAGTGCCCGCAAATCCATACTGTGTCAATTTCTGTAAAAGTATTTCATGCGAAACCCTGTCAAAGGCTTTACTAAAATCAGTATAGATAACGTCCACTTGTTTCTGCTTATCTAAAGCCTCCGACAAAATCTCCACAAACATACTTAAATTTGTGCAAGTAGACCGAGCCTTCAAAAAACCGTGTTGATGATCTGTGATATGTAGTTTAATAAAATGCTGTAAATATAGATTAACTACAGATTCGAAAACTTTGGCAAAGCTGGATAAAATAGAAATTGGTCTATAATTTTGAATTAATGAGCCATTACCTGATTTTGGCACAGGGACAACTCTTGCTTCTTTCCATTTGTTTGGGAATATACCGGTACTTAGGGATTTATTGTAAATCATACATAATGGGGTAACTAGGCTGGTAGCACATGAAGATAACAACAAATTAGGGATTCCATCAGGGCCCGCACCTTTAGATTTGTTTAATTTTTTAAGTTTGGTAAGCACTAATTTTGGTTCGACTGTCAGTGACGTAAAGCAGTTGCTGATTGGTATATTATATCTTGAACTTTCCTCTAGTGATGACACATTACTAGAACTGTTTCCAAGACAATCATGTGTATAAACTGAGGCAAAATGTGCAGCAAACATGTTACTTAATTCTGTACCATCACTTGCAAATTTAGTGCCATCGGACATATTAGCCGGGTACACCCCAGAACCGCCCCTTTTAGTCTTTAGGAATGACCAAAAACTTTTTGCATTGCGTAAATTTTTCTCTATTGTATTGATGTAATTAGCGTAACAATATTTGGAAAGCTTTTTGCAATCAGATCTTATAAAATTTATTTCAATCTCATCAAGAGGATTTTAAACATTTTGTAACGTTTTCTAAGTCTATTTTATTTTCTTATTAAGTTTATTAGTTGTTTACTAAACCAAACAGGATATTTATTACTTTTAGGTTTGTAATAGGGAACAAACATTTTCATAACTTTATGAATAATACTGTAAAAACCTTCTAACATTGTGTTTACATCTTGGTTACCTAATAATGATAACCAGTCCATGCTGTCCAAATATTCACTAATAACATGATAGTCTGCTTTATGAAAATTCATTCTCTTATAGTATGCTTGTTCCAATTTAGCATCACGAACAAAGGCAATAGAAATATTAAGTGGCGGATGGTAAGGTATGGTAAGTAAACCTTGTCTTGACCGCCCCATCACAGCGCCATCTACCAGGTCCAACTGTGTATGTAAACATCATATCTACCAATACACCCAACAAAAAAGTCATAAAATTCGGTCCAGCCGTTTAGGAGTCGTTTAGTGACATTGTATGTATTATGTACACAAGTACAGAAGCATTATATGTATAGAGATTATCTTACATTGGCGTGAATATTTCACATTGACATTAAAATATTTAATACGGATTTTGCAGGGATTTGCTTGCTGAATAGTAACAGCAATTTTTCTAAGTAGAAGTAGATTAAATCTAAGTATCTTGGCTCACTAGAAACTCATTCTCTTTAGATTGTGATAGACTGCTGTGACATCAAATTGTCTTTGAATTTTATACTTGTCATTTTATGGTGCTTCTTGGTTTGTTAGATTACGTATATTTTTGATTTTATTTAAGTTAGTTTAGGTATTTAGCCTCGAAATGGCTGATGATGATGACGACGGTGAGTTTGGCGGTTTGTACGAAAATGGGCACTGGATATGGGATGATTCTATCGGTGCTTTGGTGTTCGTGAGGTTAGATTTATGATCATCATTATAACAGTATACACGTCCAATATCACAAGCTTGTATATCGTATAAATATATGAACCCATAGAATTTACGGATTCGCTAATTGCTTACTGACGACGCCACGTATGGCAAAGAATTGAGGTCCTTGCAGAAATAAAATATTGACGAATAATATAATATTGAATATAATGACGAATAATATTAAATGGTGGACCATATCGTTACATTCTATTCTTAAAGGTAAAACATCGAAATCAAATTATTATTAGTCAAAATATGGTACAAATAAGGTGTTACGAAAATTTTAATAGTTCTTCATATTCTGCTGATTTATATAAATAGTTAAATATTATAAATAGTTAAATATTATATACATTCTTATGAAATGATAATGATGAATGAATTTGATTAAGTTTCATACATGAAAATTATAACTCAAGCTTAAATATTATTATCCTGTGAACTAACACTAATAAGGTCTTATAAAAGTCAAATGTGAATTGAAATGCAATTTTATGTTTATTTTTGTTTAGGAGCCTAAAATATAGACACTGGGATCGTCACTCTCTTTGTTCGTGACTCGTCGTCGACTTGTGTTCGGCACTCTGTTTTGAACAGCTTTAATTACAAGAAGAAAGGCTTTCAGACATGCTTTCATGATATCGCATATTATCCATTTAAAACTATATGATCGCATGACTGTCATTATAATCTTTTTCTGTTTAATGGCAATATCACAAGATAACAGAATACGTCTAGCAGCTTTTCCTATCCTAACTGATTGCCATAAAACGATATCTCACGCGAGTGCGGGACAGAGTCATACTGGGTTTATTCTTCATCGTAAGTATGGTATAAGAAGCAGGCGCCGAAGATGGGCTAGTTTGCTATACGGTACGAAGCGAGCTGTATCAATGTACGCCCAGAACGCCGTGAACTATGTATGGCAAACGCTCAAAGTATACATAAGTAAAATATACAGCGCGGGGGTATTCAAGTATGAACCGTGAGCTTAACGCAGGTGGAAACATACGTATTCATGGCGCATCCAAGTTATTTACACGTAGCCAGGCTAACGCAGTAGGCGTGTTTTCATTTGGTGTATAGATAACCAAGTGAAAGTGGTGGGTAGCTGTTGGACGCAGACAGTTGGAAATCGGTCGCTGTGAAATGATGGTGGCAGGTCTAACTTCAGCAGTGTCAAACATGTATGTACCCAGATAGTGCGCCTCGTTACAGACAATGTCTTCTACACGCAATGTTTATTTTAATGTTACAGTGACCTACCTCCAAAGCCCATAGAAACCGTGCAAATATCTAGAAAAGCTCCTACTGGAGCTATTGAGTTCCGGGATGACGTAGACTTGATCGAACAGGTGATATTGACATAGAGATTACATAATATTGTCTTCTGTTTACGCGAATGTTATTCATTGAAATTAAACACTGGGACATTGAGACAACTACCATCTTAGTCTCCCCGTGACTATGGCTGCTGAAAAGCAACCGAAACGTCGGGGAAAGTGTAAACTTAAAAACAAATAGATTTGATAGTTTTAATAATTTAATTAGCTTAAAATTAGTAAAGTTTAATAGTATAGTATAGTAGTGTAACAGTTTCTAAATTATGTAATAGAGTGTTAAATAAACAACGCGATAAAATCCGTTTAATTTCAATAGAGATTACAATTATTGTTATGAATTCTGTTTACACCTTCTGTTTTGTTCTGTTTTGCGCATTGTTAAGATTTTATTTTATTTAAATTATATTTTTATAATAATATTTATTCACAAGTAATGCATACAATTCACATTAGATTCGTTTGTTAGATTCGCTTTCGACGCCGCTACCAAAGAAAATTAGCACCTGGAGAGGTTGACATTATTACTTTACAGGTTAATATTTGTTATTGATAAGTAAATTATGTAGGTTATTTGATTTGATATTATTAGCAAAAAATAATTTCGTAAGAGAAAGCTTTAGAATATTTAATTAAAATATATTATTTATTTTAATAACGCTTTCAATCTTTGGTAACTCTCATATTGTTATTGAAATAAGATTCCATAAAAACATAATCAGCGTTCATGTGCTTTCAGGACATAAAAGATATAGCATTGTTTACAGCCCCCGTGAATATTTTGAGTCCTATGTTAATAAACATGTTGCATCTATCAACTACGGAAAGATTTCTCAGAGCGTTGATACTGTGCAGCGCCTACTACTTACAGGTCCTTCAGATTTATATGTTGATTTTTTATAATGATATTTCGGACTGGGTACCATCATATTACTATTTTTTTTGTTTTTTTAATAATGACATTCATCTGGAATAATTCCTGTATCGCGGGAGTCTTTAAAAACATTCAAACAACGGATACAGAGAAAATCCAAACACGGTACAACTATTTGTGAATCACACAAATTTTTGTCCCTTATGGGATTCGAACCTACAAGACTCGGCGTAGTGGCAGTCGCGAGGTTACCACTTAAAGCTCACCTCTACGTCATTCTTGCAGTCATTATACTTCAGTTTGTAAATATTAAGATGATAGTAATATGAATGTAGAATGTAGGTACATGGACTGGAGTCTATATAGTTGTAAAATTTTTGCCAAATAAAGACTTCTTTTCTGTTCTGCTTTGTTTTGTACCCTAATACGCGAATATATAAATAATAGGTGTAATTGTATTGGTAAATATTTAGGTTGCCGATGAAATGTCAAATCGGATTTTGGAGCTGGAGACGAAAGTGAGGACCCCGGACTGTGAGATATTGGAGCGTGAGTTCAGTGATAACTTGTCTGATCTGCGACTGTTGGTGGCTAAAGAATATTGTGTGATGCTCATCGGTTAGTACAAATATATTCATTGTAAGTAATCCAGTTTCTTGTATTAGTAGATATTGCTCGTTGCTACGCTTACGTAAATATAGGTTATGTCAATTCCGTTCCTCGGGCACAGTACCTTTTCTTGATGACAAACACCTGTGCCCTTTTCTGTACTCCTGATAAAATGTAGGATAAAGGTCCTGATAAAGGTCGAGGAGTTAAGGCGTGAAAGCGTAACAAACAAACTCAAATACCCATTTATAATAATAAGATGTTTTGTTATACAGGTGGTTCAGATACGAAGAAGTTTCATCACATGGGTCCTTCAAAAAAACGACGATCGTTATCGGATAAAGATGCACGTTTGATTGAAACTCTTATACGTATGAGCGTACAAATTGTTTGGTTAGCCCTTGGGCGCAGGAGTTTTCATCAAATTGGTTAAACTTTTAAACACTATTAATATATAGAATAAACTAGTTTTTGCGCTCCATGCGTACGCGTGGCATTTGGAAGTAGATACCAATCTATATTTTTGAAACACCTATCTTAATATTTTTTTGTTAAATATCTACTATGTACAGACATCGACGAGATACAATTGTATAATAATTATAAAACGATAGCGAATAAGCAATATTATGAGTTAGTCAAGTCTTTTATAATGTCGGTTTTATTACCTGTAAAGATACAATGCGTTATTAATACTCGATTGCTCAATTGTTATGATTTTTTGTTGAGCAAACGATGATTGTGTGTGTTAGCAACACTGGACTGTGGGCGCGGTATTTGTTTTTAACCGATGATTCTGTTAGTATCGTCCGCATGTGTCCATTGAGTGTGACGCTTGCTACTACTCGAGTACAATATATCATATACTGGTAACGCGATATTGCTTCGGACTGCATTATTTTTATTAAAAACATTTTAATAACAATCAGCTTTGGGCTTTAAGTTGTATTAGGTACGAGGACGACATGGTCGCTTCTCTATTGTGAACCAAGTCCTTTGAGTAAAATAAGATTTAAAAAAAAGCTGTAGGCTTGGAAACCGTTTAATATTAAATAAATATATTTTCCTTTAGAGCTGGAAACAAATCGTATATTTAAATCAGAAATATTCAATCAAGTTGAACATACTTTGAAAACAGGATACATATCCAAAATGACGCCTGAAGAACGAGCGGTGTTGCTTGGCCATTGCGTGCGTCACAATAAAAAGCTCACCACTCACTCGCCGCTCGTGAATGAGGTGTTCTGTGACAGGGAAATTGACTGCCGTTTAATGGGACTTGGAGTTATCAAGTATCCACAGTGAGCTTAAATGTATTTTCCTTATTATACCTTCTTAAAAGTTTTGTTTGAATTATATTATATACAGAAAACAAGCAGGTATGTTTTCCGCGCACGAAAAGTGAAGACTCAGAAACGGCCCAAAAGGTTCGTTTTTCTATTGTTCTAAAAACAAAACCCGTTCAAGAAACTCCTTTGCAAAAGAGTCAATGATAATTTATCTATTGCATTACTTATTTATCAAATTATCGATACAAGTACAATTAATAATAACAAAATAGAATGGATCAGATTTCAACGTTCATTTCTATGAAATTAACATAGTGTATAATATCATTGATCTATCCCTAATTTTAATTGTTTTAAAATCCACATGATACAACACACATTCTGATTTAAGCTGATTGACTCAATACCTTACTAACTCCGCACTGTGGCCAAGACACCTTTAGCCATCTTTAATCAGTCGTGTGAGTCTGCTCGACCCGCAGTGAGTTATCTTTCCTCATCCTGGACATACCGTACTCTCCGCCTGTTACCTCAGGACGCATGGTGCAGGCATACCAAATTTATCTATCTACTTATTTATGCGTCTCATAGTATGTAGGCTAGGACCTTAGGGTATTAGGGTTGATAGGGCTGTAGGTACTATAGGGTTCCGTAGGTTCTTGGCATAAAATGGTGCACATATAGTCCGTTACAACTAAGATGATGACTGTACAATAATTCAAATCTAAAGAAAATAACTTGAAGAAATTGTCGATTTATAAAAAAATTATTTAATGTGTCTGCCTTTTAGAATGACGCAACGGCTAAAGTACATGTGGCATGCAGTGGCTGATGACGAAAACAAATTCGGAAGGGTCAACGTTTCACTGGGCATTATCGGTATGCCGCGAAGCCGTTTTGACACTATGCTAAGACCTCTACCACAAGTGACAGAACACAAGACGTCAATGTACGTAGGTAATATTACTTTAAACAAGCCTAAGTTGTTTAATTAACATTTAGTTTAATATTGCGTTAAACAGATTTCTCTAGGCCCTTGATGTATACGACTCATACCTATAGATACCTACTGGTTTTCGTAAATAATTTTGTAGCCAATCGGTAGGCTATTACAGTAGCAATGCTTTAACAACAGAAAAGATTCTGCATCGTATTAAACAGTTTGAGTTGAGTGAGTGAATTTTGCACTGAATAAGTATCGTTTCGTGTCTTTTTAGTGTCCTTATGATCATGACTATTGACTATTAAAATGCAAACAAAATTGGATAGCAATATTGTCAAAGATAAAATCCTTAATATAACACTTGTGCAGATCCAGCGGATCTACCGTGAAAATGTTTTTACGCAATAACGGGCCGAAACGAATTACGAACGAAATAATAAGCATATATATACCATGAAAATGCTACGGATTTCTTAAATTCATTCGTGAACCATAAAATGGCTTGGTGAATGACTGAAAGATTAGAAGTTTATTTTCGCTTACAAAAATATTATGCATTAAATGAACTGGTATAAACCAACATATTAAAAATGCTGGGCAGTCTTTGGGGACTGCCTGACTGACGATGACGCGAGATTCACGCTTTTTGTTCACCCAAAAAGTACACATATATACACAGTATACATAATAATATAGCTTATAGAAAGCGTTCGGTGACGATGGATTACTATTTTGGTCACCCAGGTGATATCACATGGGTGATCAAATTCCACACTTTTATGTCCTAAAATCACCTACCAACAAATCACCTAGGTGATCAAATTCCAAATGATTTGAATTTATTTATTATGTTTCTTCAAATCAACTGGGTGATCAAATTCCATATGAACAAAATTTGTTTATTTTGTTTTCTTACCGACCAAAGTGGAATAATCCATGACGATCGATGAGACGAGTTCCATGATTTTTGTTCACCTAAAAAGTGCTCAACGCGCCTAAAGAAGGTTTCACTTCAAAACGACGTTTTCAATTCAAAAATACATACATACATACATAAACCAATGATAAATAATTGTAGACTACTAAAATAAGTCGCGTAAAATATTTTTTTTCTTATCGGCTTTTAACGTGTTACCAGCCGGCGGGCAGAAACCAGGTCCGTAGCTGGTAACCGTTAGGGTTATAATGAAACACGCAGACTGATTCAACTGAGAATATATTTACAATTTTTCACCTATCTTATATCCCATTTATTAGTCATGCAAGTTACGCTAACACTAATGTGTACAATAAACATTTTCACCAATCAGCGACAAGTAAACAAAAATCTAACATTTACGAATGATTTCTTGGAAATCTGTTCGCGAGTATAAAAGTAGTGCCACGTATAAAAGGCAGAGGAAAGCATCGCGCGTCACCAGTTAGAAACTTGATATCGTCGCGGCTAGACGTATGATGCTCCGTTCGATCACCTTCACGCGTCGCTTGGTTTCGGCGCGGCTAGTTGTACGATGCTCCGTTCGATTCCAGGTTTAAAGCTATATGTTGCCTGTGCGTATATACATACGCCACAGGCTCATTTATGATATTTGACAGGTTTAGCAAAATGTTGTATATATTTTTATATTGTATGTATTATTATAAAATTTTATAGTTATGTTCTAAATTACGTAATAATTATGATTAATGAATTATTTAAAATCATTATTCGCAACACTATGTTGCAAGTTTTATGACAACTGTTTACTGTTACATTCCAAACTTATTTTTCGCGAAAAACTTTTCGTACTACTATACTATTATGTTGTGTTTTATGTAATTTTGTGATATCATTATAGTATTTATCTGCTCGTAAGTCATTACCCTTTGTGTCAATTTATGTATTAGGATTTGTTGAACGTAAAGTAATATTGTATCTGCGGCGGTTCTGTGTACTGTATAGAACATTCGTAGAACACATTTCCTAAAGGTGGAGTTGCGCTGGATCAGTGCAGTGTAAATAGATAGTATTTATACCATGTTGCTACGTGAACTGTCCTGTCCTCAAGCCAATCAAGCGAGGATTGCTATAATTATCTCTCTCAGCCGTAAGTACATACTCAGATTATTTATTATTTTGTCAATTTTATATTACCTGCTGATTGATATGAGCTAAATTACATATTCTTGAAATATATGTAAAGATTAGTGGATGTAATCAATGTAGGAAGAAGTAACGTTTTATTTTTATTGTACATTATTACCAATAACATAACTTTGGTTGCAAATTTGGAGTTATTATTGTTCATAACAACAATATTATTTAATAGTTTGTATAGACAATATGACATTATTTTAAGGCTGAATATTATAAACATAAATGAAGTCATAAGAATGGTCACTTGGAAATTGTAAGAAAGATAATTAGTACTTAAAATATACATTATTGTTATTTATAAAAACTTAATTTAGTATTTATTGTGCTCCAATTGCTGTTTACCTGCAGCCCAGCACATCCTTAGATCCTTTAAAGTCATTTCCTACAGGAATACTATACAAGGTTATTATTGTTCTTTCATAGATCAATTCCACTTAATCAGTTATTAATATACGTTTAACCTATTGAGTCGCAATGGTCTGCATTCCAACAATGAAAAGGTTAATATATCTATACTATTTTATTTTTAGCTACATGCAGGAACTCTTTATCGATAATGACAGACTATACTATGTATATACACTGTTATGCTGGGTCAGCAATTGAAAAATGTTCTTATGTAAGTATTCTTTGTCTGTGGAACTTCTACACTAAAGAGAACCCAATTGACTAGAAGGTAATATTTGAGTAATACATTACATAATATAGCAAGTCTATATAGATATTTATATATGAATATATATTTTTTTTTTTTTTTTTTTTTTTACGTGGGGTAATGCTATGACGCATATCCCTCCGCGGGGGCGGGCGGAGGGATTATGTCGGACTCGCCGGGGTAAAAGAAAGATGGAAATAATAGTAAAGTACCTCCCGGAATACCGACTAAACCTACCACGGTGTTCCTCGACAAAACCACTATCGACGGGGCCGCGCGAATCGCTTTCGCATGCGGTCGCGACCCCGATATATGAATATATGGATTTATTTGTATTTGTTTGAAATTGACTATGTTGACTATTATTATATTACTATAACAGTGAATACTATTAAATAATAATATAATATCTAATATTATGTTAATTACTATATATTCTAATTTAATGTTTATTTATTTCGAATGATTTTATGTCCTTTTGTCTATAACAAAATAAACAAAATACAGTCATATTATATATCCATAATAATGCAATATTTTAGATACTAGTCTATCAGTATTTTCAACATTTCAATTTTGTTTAACTGAATATTTACCAAAATCAGTAAATCTTCTATCTTTTTGTTATATATATTTCGTCCGTTTATTTATAAACAGTTTTATTTAATCATTATTTTGATACGTATGTATTACAATAAAAATAACCTAACCTTGTCTTGTTTTAGTACCTATAATCTACTATAATATTATATTATCTGTGCTATAACTAGGTAGTAGTTCTTAATATCACCAGCACATGTTTACCCCAGTAGGCACTAGTATTTCATTAACAAATTAGTCTATGCCCTAGAAGGGGTAAGCATAGGCTTATAAAACCAACGTTTTGCCATTGACACAAATGACGTATTGGCTAAAGTGGTTGACTCGCCATTACTACTGCCAATGTGTTTCTGAGACTGGATGTTCTTTGTGTCCATTCTTTTAATGTTTATAATGTTCACCGCGACATAGGACTTCCGCCTAGTACGAGAGTTGTCTATTAAATTACAAAGACAGACATACATATATTAGACGTAATTTAGGGACCACCCTTTTATCGTCTACCAGGTATAGTTGTAGACTTTATGCTGCCGCTGATAACAGCTTGACAGCGAAACCCAAAAAACACTTGCCGGGAATCGAACTCGCGACTTCATGTGTAACAGTCATATTCACAAGGACCTATATTAATAAAATTTAAGAAATGTATTCATTTGTTACAACTATATGCTTTTAATAATCTATTATTAGTATTCATGTTTAATACAGCCAGTGTGCTTTGCACTGTAATGTAAGTATCTAATTCTACATTCATTTCAGATTTATTGATTTAAGAAAAATAATTTGATACTTTTGGATTATAGTTGCGGATGTCGAATATAATAAAAAGAAGAAGATCGCTAGAAGTTGTTTCATCACCAGACATTTTTCGTGCTCCTATTACCTACTTCTAGATCCACACATAATCAAGCGCAACACACACCTTTCAACCATTTTAAATTGTAAAGCTGCCCAAACGGAATTTGTATTTCCATTTATTTACAAATGTGCATGAAGGCATTGTAGTTTTGTTACTTAATAATATCTTAATGGAATAAAACTATTTCTCATTATAACATAAGCATATAAAAATACAACATTGTAGCTAGACAACCCTTTTAATATCAAGATATAAATTAACACATTTTAACAGGAATGGTAAACATTCAAATACAATATAGGAAACATATTATTATAATTTAATAAATTAAATCACAATAGGATATTGATATAATTAATATTTTATGTTTAATTAGCAAAGTATACTTATCTAAAATATTCCAGGTACTCAGTCAGATAGCACTGACAGGGGGCAGAGTAACGTTGTGATCGGCGTCTCGAACAATAGTGAACTTTGCATCATCATCATCAGGGGTTCTTCTCGTAGACCCCTACGGGGGCTCGGGGTAACCAGACCAGGTCGTGGGCCTGTCTTGGTGGTGGTCGTCGCCACCTGCTAATACAGGCGGGTCACTGGGGTAGGTCCGTGCGGACCCGTTGGTCAGTCCGGGTCGTCAGAGCCGGTGGGTAGCGCAGCTAGCGAGGTCCAGCCCGCAAGGGTGAGTCCCCGCGGGCGACTAGCGTGCCAGCAGCGCTTGGGTTGTGTCCGATGAGTTTCTCCTGCGCTTGGCGAGGTCGAGCTCCTCGGGAAGAGTTTCCTGGGGAGCGCCTGTCAGCCAGCGTCAGGGGGAGCGTTGATGTAGGTGGGGCTTTTCACGGAGACAAGGTCTCGTGGCAAGGCCATCCAGTCTGGCGATCGCCGATGGTAAGGCGCAGCTAACGAGGTCCAGCCCGCAAGGGTGAGTCCCCGCGGGCGACCAGCGTGCCAGCAGCGCTTGGGTCGTGTCCGATGAGTCCCTCCTGCGCTTGGTGAGGTCGAGTTCCTCGGAAAGAGTTTCCTGGGGAGCGCCCGTCAGCTAGCGTCAGGGGGAGCGTTGATGTAGGTGGGGGTTTCCACGGAGACAAGGTCTCGTTGCAAGGCCATCCTGTCTGGCGGTCGCCGATGGTAAGGCGCAAGCTCCCGCAGATGGCGGGCGTGCGATCTGTCGGCGCGCACGAACAGATTGGTGCTCAGGCCTCTCACGAAATCGTCCAAGCTCTCCATGGTCAGGTCCCTGGAGATCGTCCTGTACCGCACGAAGCGAGGGCCGTCGGCGATGGTGCGGAGCGCGAGTGACTGCTGCGCACGCAACCGGCGGCGATTCGTCTCAGAGGTGAGCGTGAACCAGGCCGGGGCAGCGTAGGTGAGTCGGCTGCGGATGTACGCCTTGTACACGCCGAGCTTTGCGCGAAGCGGCAGTCGGGACGATAGCACGGGTCGCAAGAGGGCGCGCGCAGTGCGCGTTTGGACGACTACGTTGTTGACATGGGGCTTCATGGAGAGGGCGCGGTCGATGGTCACGCCAAGGTATTTCACCGTCGCGGACCACTCCATGTTCTCTCCCATGAGCTTCAACTGTGTTAGGTTTATGCTGCCCATGAAGATCGCTTGAGTCTTCGTCACGTTGACCGTTAGTCTCCAGTCCTTCAGCCAGCTGGGAAGTGCGTCTAGGGTGCACTGCATCTTGGTCACCGCGTGGACACCGTTCATCGATGTCGAGATGTAGGCGGCGTCGTCGGCGTACAGCGCGAGCTTGACGCCGTCGGTGACGGGGATGTCGTCCGTGTACCAAGAGTAGCACACGGGAGAGAGGCAACTTCCCTGGGGCACACCGGCGCGGATGGGCCACTCTGTAGACAGGGCGCTTTCAACCGCCACTTGGAAGCGTCAATCTTGCAGGAAGGTGGCCACGATCCTAACTACTCGACGGGGAGTAGTGGATGTGGACAGCTTGTACAGCAAGCCGGTGTGCCATACGCGATCGAACGCTTTCTCTATATCGAGGAATACTGCGACGGCACGCTCGCGTTTGTTGCGAGCAACCGCGATGTCGTGCAGTACCCTCGTGAGCTGGTGGGTAGTGGAGTGTTCGGCGCGGAAGCCGATCTGTTCGTCGCGTGGCTGAAGGTGTGGCGTCATATGCAGCAGTAACAGCTTCTCGAACAGCTTCGATGTCGTCGAGAGGAGCGTGATGGATCGATAGCTTCCTTGCAGCAGGATGTTCTACCCCGGTTTTGGGAGCATGATGACTCTGCCTAGTCGCCATGCGGAGGGATAGTGTCCGGTACGGAGGATGCCATCGAAGAGGCGCGTCAACGTCGCGATTGCTCGCGAAGGTAGGTGACGCAGAGCTTCGTTGGCTACTCGGTCAGGTCCGGGGGCTTTTCGGAGGGGCGTTCGGCGAATCATCCGCTGGACTTGGCCTGGGCAGACGACGATGGTATCCTCTGTCGAGGCTATCGGCTGTTCGAAGTAAGACTTTAGCTTCCTCTCGACCTCTGCTACATGCTGCATATTGACAGCAGAGTTGGGCTGGAACTGCGCTTCCAGAGCGTCGGCGAATATCTCCGCTCGGTCCCCGGCACGGTAACGTGGGGTTCCGTCACCGGTGGTGAGGCGCGGACGGACGCGGCATTTTTAGTCAAGCGTCCCCGTCATAGTGTGTGGCATCTCGGCGTCTGGCGATGTCTGGGCATCAAACCGGCACCCTCCGGCACAAAGCACCCACTGAACCGGCCCTCCGAGGCTTGCCGCTGGCGGCAGTCCGGGAGCCGAGGACGGCAGTGTACTCTGCGTTATCCGGAAGGACCGATTTGTGCACGTTTTTTAATTAATAAACTAGTAAACAGCGCGCGATGAGCCGATAACCGCTTGTGGAACTTTTCACAAAGCGATACACAAGGAGTGCCCGGGGCGCGTGGTGGTCGGCGCGGGGTGCGGGCGCCGCGCGTATGCACTCAAGGCCGTGCGCTTACACCGAGCGATGTTGTTGATTGTGGTCCGGTCGACAGCGGTCGATAACGTTAGAACGACACGTCCTCTCGTGATCGCGCGCGGCAGCGAACTAGTGAACTTTGCGCCCGGCGCTCGCCTCTTTTATACTCGATCGTAAACAACTTCACTCTGCCCTACCTCTGACTACTGGCTGTGACGTTTACGTTTATAACATTTCATTTTGATTTAAATACACATTAAAATAGAAATAACATATTCTTTACGTTTTTTATTATGTAATTATTTATAGAAATAAAAGAATTACTCTATTTATATAATTAAAATAATAAAATAATTGTAACATCTCATACGGCCATTCTGAAAATTACTTCGCTCTCGAAGTAATCTAATCTTCTCCAGATGACTGTATTTATTCACATCATTGAACCTGTCGTGATTGGTTCCACTATGTGCTGATCATAGTGTCTAAACCTCTCCCCAGGTCTCATCAACTCTCAGGTTGTATTGTCGTGATCGGTCCCACCACGTGCTGCCTCGTGGTATCTAGACGTCACACCAGGCTACCTTTGCAGCAAGCATCTCATAAATCATATTAACATCATTTAAGGTTGGGCTGTCGTGATCAGTCCTACCACGTGCTGCCTCGTGGTGTCTAGACGTCACACCAGGCCACCTTTGCAGCAAAAATCTTAAATCTCATCAACATCTCACATGGCCTTGTCATCCTTGTCGTGTCGGGTACCCAGACCCTCCAACAAGGTGACCTCCATGTTCACAAATCTGCGTACTCACACACACACACGCACACAGACACCTATCAGTGAGCTCACTGAATCATTCATCTCTCTCTCTCTCTCTCCATAAAATACAGACTACATACTATAAAATATTATACCTTGTTCAGCCGTCCGATTCTCATCCAACCAATCGCCAGGCCATTTACGCAATTTTTCCTTTGCGATAATAACATTGTGCAATCATCCTTCGCCACATAACCTGTCATTATTAAGTATTTCTATAATTTTATAAGGCCTTTTGACTTGGGACTCAGCTTACTGTGGCGACGATGATCTTGATTTACATACACAATATCTTCCAGAAGATATTGTATGTTATGTCTTCTTGTGGTATCGAAACGTGTCTTGTATTTTTCCGCCGCCGATTTCATCTTATTATATGCCAGAATCCTATCAGCCCTAATATCTGCCATTTGTTCTACATTAGAAGGACCTGGTTCTTCTATATCAGTTAGTCGAGCCTGCACAATTGGAATATTTGTGTTGCGACCAATTAATAATCTTAATGGTGAAAACCCTGTAGTTTTCTGAGTAGTTGTATTGAGCGTCTGTAGTACCTTATACAATAAGTTTGGCCGTTCTGCCTCATTATTACACATAGTTGTCAACATATTTATGATTGTGGCGACATACTGTTCGACCTGACCATTATTGCAAGGGGTACCGGTTGAAATCATACGGTGCTCTATGTTCCATTCTCGAAATAAATTGGATAAAATCTCATTTGAAAAATTTGTAGCCCGATCCGTAACTACCCTAGAAGGAGTGCCAAACATTGTTATAGAATCGCGAACTCTAGATATTTCTTCACCACTCATTGTCTTAAGAGGTTTGCGAACACAATACTTTGTGTAAGCATCAATAATTACACACTAAACAATGAGAAATATATTTCTTCACAAATCTGGTAATACCAGGAAACCAAAATCTCTCTAGTATTTTCTGTAACGTTTTTCTTGTCCAGCGTGACAGTTTTCGTCATGGTACAAACGTAAGATACTGAGCCGGCTTCCTTTTGGGACATATGCCTTGAGACAACAACAAATTATTTTTTATTGCATATTGATCTCTAAAATCACCGGATTCGTAACGTCGTCGACGTCACTCATTCTATTAGAGATAATGTCTCAGGGTCTTTTTGCTGCGCAATCTCTAACCAGGATGATTGATCTGTTATTAAATTAGCTACTAGTGGACCCTCAAACTGATTTGACTTCGAGGCGACTGATACAACAGGATTTCTGCTCAAATAATCCACATGTCCAACATAAATACCTGTCTTATAGAAATCAAAGCCCTGCATGAAAGTCCACCATCGAGCAATCCTTGGAGAAAGGTCCTTTTTGTACATAGCTGATTTAATCGCATTGCAATCAGTGATTATGTTAAATGATATTCCTAAAAGGTATCACGGAAGCTTTTCAAAGAGTTATACACTGGAAGTGTTTCCAATTCATATGACGTGTATCTAAATGCCGGCTCAGTAGTGCGGCGACTGTAATATGCGACCACTCTATTATTTGTACCATGTTTCTGAATGAGCATTCCACCGTACCCAATTGAAATGGCGGCGGAGTGCAACTCTGTAGGTAGTGCAGGGTAAAAAATTTAGAGTATGGGTTCCGATATTAGCCTATCTATGATATATATACGAGCCGCCTCCTGTTCATCACTTCATGCCCATTTTTGATAAGTTTGGTTATAGAGGCCGTTCTGGAGGCAAATTCAGAAATACATTTTCTGAAGTAACTCGCGATACCCATAAATTGTCGAACTTGTCTGACAGTTTTGGGAATAGATGAATTTACCAAGACTTTAACTTTAGTTTCACTAGGTCATACACCTTCAGCCGAAATAATCCAACCTAAATATTCAATGGAAGTTACGAAGAACTGGCATTTCATCTAAATATTCTAGGCCTTGTTCATGGAATACACATGGTATAGCAAGTCATCAATGTAGACCCTAAGAAACTAGATCCTTTACTGCTTTAGATATAGCGCGTTGACAAACACACAGTGTCCATTATATATATCGAATGGCATTTTGACATATTGTTTATCCTAAATATTATACTAAGACGGCATTCTCTTCTCCCTTATGACCCGCTGCGTCCTAAAAAACGGCTGCAACATAAAGTTGGCCAATTGCTTGATAGCCGTTGGTCAACTGCATTTTCTGGCAGATTTTTTGGATTCCTGGGCAAATTCCTGTATAATAAGGTTAATGAGAAATTATCTATCTACTCACTACCCAAACACCTTTGTAAAAAGCACACAACCTTTTGGCTTAAATCTCTTAGTTACGAGGAAATGGAAAGTTTGATACTTGTTCCTACCTAAGAAATCTTAAACTGCTAATAGAGTTACTAGCTTATCAGCTGTCTCTGATCCCAAGATAATTATACTGCATTGTCGTAGGGTTAGCATACATAGCACATACATACACGCATTCTCATCCACACACACTTTACACACACACACACACACACACCCACACCCACACACCCACACACCCACACATACTTTACACACACACACACACACCCACACACCCACACATACACACACGCTCACGCACACTCAAGCAAGCATACATACTTACTACAGTATAACATGATTAGAATTATGTTTCTTTTTACTAACTTTAAACATCTCTCACTTGTAATTACCACTCAAAGTGGCTGCACTTACTCAAGCTCCGGCTTATCTAGAGTTAGGAGGGGCTGGTAATCTGTCATACAGGTACACCTAGTGCAGATACCAGTCTCTAACACAGACTCATCTACTCGATAATGTATAATTTAGTTTAAGACCTGATTTTTTGTAACCATTCTGTGTGAGAGGGAAAATAAAATAAACATTATTATATTATTATTATATTCATAGTGACCGTCCGGGGTCACAAAAGCTGTATACTTAATGCTATTTTCGGCAACTGGTATCTGATGAAAACCATTTTTTATTTATTTATTTATTTCAAAACTATTAATCTATCATTACAGGTTCTTAACCTAATGCGATAGTATAGCAACATAACTAAAATCTAACATTTAAATACAGTAATATAATAAAATATCTTAAATCTATTAACAATAACTTAATATCCAGTATATAGCCTTTGTGAATTCGCTCACTGAACATGAAAATAGATCGATCCGATCTGATACGGTATTAAGCGCACGCAGCGCCCGCGTCAGCGGCGCGTGCTGTAAGAGATTAGTGCGCGCGCGCGGCACCACTAGCAACGCCGGCCGCCGCCGTCGCCCCCTATACTCATCTGGGACAAAAAATTGAATCGCCTGCAGGATGGCTGGGTTATGTATTTTACCTCTTATAAGTTTAAATAAATAGCAGACCATGGCTGCTTCTCTACGTACTTCTAGTTTATGATAGCCTACCATTCCAAGGGTAAATAGAGAAGGATACAGTAGTGGATATCCCGGGTAAACGCCGTACAATTTTGAATATAAAAATCTAATAAATTTATTTTGTATCCGTTCTAACATAGATTTGTATTTGGCTTCGTATGGAGACCAAATCACTGCATTACACTCCAAGTGACTTTTGACGAGAGCCTCAAAAATAACGCTTTCAAAGCCTTAATGTTTGTAAATTGGTTAGCTTGACGTAAAACAAACCCTAAATTTCGATATACCTTTTTACAAAGCTGTGTAACATGTTTTCGAAAATTTAAATCGACCGTAAAATGAATACCTAAATCTTTAACCTCATTGACACGCTGTAGTGGTGTCCCATCTAGGTGGTAGTGGTGATGGCGTGGGGTGCGTGCACGGCTGAACGACAACACTGAACATTTGTTTACATTAAAATAAAGTTTATTTTCTTGGCTCCATTTTGCAACTCTATCGATATCACACTGGAGTATATTGCAGTCCGTTTCCTTCTTCACTTCAACAACCAGCTTCAAATCATCGGCAAATAATAAGCATGTGGATTTATTTATGACTGCAGGTAGGTCATTTATCATCAAGATAAAAAGAAGAGGCCCCAAATTACTGCCCTGGCTCACACCCGATCTAGTACGGTAAGGTTCAGACAGGTATCCGCCACAGTCGACATATTGACATCTATCTCGCAGATAGTTGGCGAAAAATTTTAGCGTGTGTGGTGTGCACCCGAAGCTGGCTAATTTCGATAAAAGGATGTCGTTGTCGACCGTGTCAAATGCCTTTCTAAAATCTAAGTACGCAACATCCACTTGTAAGCCGGCATCTACAGACGGAACTAATTGTGACATCAGATGCATCAAGTTTCCTGTTGTTCCACGCCCTGGGCGAAACCCGTGCTGCGCGTCGCATAGTTGGGCACTTATTTGCGCATAAAGACAGCTGTGAATGACGGTTTCGAAGACCTTGGCTGGAGTGCACAAGATTGCAACAGGTCTGTAGTCACTGGGTGTCGGACCTCCCTTACCTTTCGGCACAGGAACCACTCGTGTGAGTTTCCATCGGTCAGGAAACGTAGCTGTATCTATACAAACATTAAATAAATGTAACAAGGGTTCCACTAATGTCATATGACAATCTCTAAAAACAAATGGTGGAATACCATCTGGCCCCACGGTGCGCTTAGGCGTGAGGCGGGCGAGCGCGCGCCGTACGTCGCTAGGGCTCAGGCGCGCGAGGTGCGTCCACGCGCTCGTCGGCGCTGCCGCCGCGACCGCCGCCTCCACGCTCAGCGCCGCCGGGGCACTATTATATACCGAGTGAAAAAATCTAGCGAACTCAGCGGCGCACTCGTGTTCCGACAAAACGCGTCCGTTATTTGTTAATTTCTGTTTGCATAATCTACCTTTCCTAGATCGCATGTAAGCCCAGAACGCTCGTGGGTCGGTTGCCAGGTGATTTTGTACACGGTCACAATATAAGGCATGTGCTTTTGTCGTTTCAGCCTTTACTCTCGCCCTACTTTGAGAGAAAGCATTATAATCACTACGCGATTTGCTCGATTTGTACTTTTTATGAAGCTTATATTTTAACTTAATTTCTCTAATAATCTCGGACGTATACCATACGGGATAACTGTATCTATCTGTATTTATTGAGTGAAACTTCTTTTTAGGGACACAAATGTTAAAAACTTCATATAACTTATTATAAAATAAATTAAGTACTACGTCAGGATCATTTATATCGTACATATCACTCCAGTCGATTCTAGTCAACAGATAATATAAGTGATTAAATTCAGCTTTCATAAAGTTCCATTGTTTACCTATTGTCGGTGTCGGGTTATGGTTTTGTGGTATATGTGGCGACGTGAGTACAGGGGGCGCCACCGGCACCCGCGACGCCGCTCCGCCGAGTTCGATACGTACCGCGAGTGGCGGGTGATACGCGTCCACGGGCTCCAGGGCCTCGTCCGCCTCGCTCACCAACACGCCGCCGCCACCGCCGTCGCGCGCGCTCAACACAAGGTCCAATTGCCTTCCACTACAATTAGGCACCATATTGCTTTGACCGAATTCACAGAAGGCTACAAAATATTCATAATAATTACGAACATTTATATTGCACGAATATAAATTGAAATCTCCCATTATAATTAAATTATTCCCATATTTTATACAAAGTTTCTCTAATAAATTAAACATTATCATATATTCATTTTCCTCTGTTTGTGGCGGAATATATACTACACAACAAGTAAACAAATATCGGCTTTGTTTATAAAATGTAGCACAAATCAACTCGAACCTATGACTGTCGATATCACTAGTATTCGGCATTGTTACTTTCCGCATCTCAATCCGCGGTGTGGCCACTAAAAGTACGCCGCCGTGCTTACGCCCATCCGCGCGATCACATCTTAATACTTGATACTCGGGTAACACGAACTCCGCATCTTGGATAGCTTCACTGAGACCAGTTTCCGTAATTGCGAATATATCTGATCCGGATGATTCCAGTAAGGATAAGAATTTTGTTGTCTTAGTACGTAGTCCGCGAACATTTTGATATAAGATGTTAAAGTTTCTACTTAACTTGTTGTTGGGTTGGTTTGGTTGGCCGACGAAACCAAATCCATTCACTAAACTCGCTATTAAGTGGCCATAAGTCCGGGTTACTGAGTTTTTCGAAGTAACTTTCCGTTACGCCAATCTTAAATGAAGCGTAACTCCGCTCAGTCTTAGGTTTTAATTGTTCGATAACTATTTCAGTATCCTTGCCCAATATATTTTTAATGTACTCCCTCAAATTTTCTTCCGTGGTAGATTTGTCCAATCTCCATACATGTAAGAACTTTTTACGTTCAACTGCTTTAATGGATACAATCGACGTGTTTCCACCTACTTTCTTCGGATTCCTCTTATATCTGACTTCTGTCCAAGAATTAGTATTATTATCGCCAAAAACTACAGTAGGTAATGTATGCGCTGGTTTCGTGGCCACCGACGCGTAACTAATACTTGGGCGGCCGGACTCGTTGGACATCTCTGGCGAAGAGTTGAGGTCGACGTGTTTGCTACTGACTGTACTACGGCCATCGTCTACGGCAACGATGGCCGGGTACCTAGTTGAAGTTGACTTCTATTGGCATCGATGTTGTTGTTAGGTTTTTGGTCACTAGTTTTCTGTCTTTCAGTTTTCAAATTTATGATTTCTTGCTCGTACAAAATGCATTTTTTATTAGTTTCCTTTAATTCTTGTCTTAGTTGACTATTCTCTAATGCCAATACTGTAACCGTAGCCCTAATTTCTTCTTTAATTTTTGCTTCCAGGTTACTCAGCTTTTCCATTATTGTACTGTTAACTTTCTCCATTATGCCTGACAGTAAATCCGACTCATCAGACGACAGTAATCCAGTGCTTTCCTTACAATTTATTTCTAAACATTGGTTAATCAAGCTAGCGGCATCGGCAGCGGCGCGAACTGGAGTGTCGTCCGTAACGCGAACGCGTTGGGTTACGTTTAGACAACATTCACATTTAAAAGTACGCTTCAGATGGGCTTGCTCTTCCTTGAATGAAATCGGCGTAACATTCACGCATCTATAATGGAATCCTGATTTACATCCAACACATCTTAATAGCTCTGCTAGTTCAATTTTCTTGCAGCAAACAACACAGTTCATTTTGAAATGTGAATTTCGCGGAATCACTGTGCGAGCGGGAAAGGGCGAGTCTGTTTTGCGAGCGAGAGACAGAGCGCGACGCGCGGCTCGACCGATTCAATCGCGCCACCCGCGATTTGTTTATTGTCAATGTTTGTTTGCACTCAAATGTTGTTTGTAAATACAAAAAGTCCACTAATTTAACACTGTACTCCAATTGCTACTTGTGTATTGATATTAAATGTCACGTTTGGATACATTTTCAACACTAAAAAGATTAGATTAATCGATTTAGGAAATAAATTGCCGGGAGCTATCCGCACGCGGCTCGACCGCTTACGTTGTTGTCTGTGTCAGTGATTATGTCTATTGATATGAAGTACTTAGTTTTGCCTACCTGGTCAAGCTCTATGAAGTACTTAGTTTTGCCTACCTGGTCAAGCTCATCCTGGATCAATGGGATAGGATACCGTTCTTTTTTAATAATAGTGTTTAATGCTCTGTAGTCCACACACATTCGGTCACCACCGTCACGCTATTTTACCAACAGTATGGGACTGGCATTAGAAGAATCAGTTTCACGGATAATACCGGCTTGCAAAAGGTCAGTCACTATATTCTTAACTTTTTCACGCTCCATCGGAGCCAAACGATAAGGGCGGTAATTTATATTTTTATTTGATTTGAGTTTTATTTCTAATTTACCAGTATTAACATAGCCAATATAATTTACCGAAGGCAATACCTCAGGATATTTATTAAATATAGTCTGTATATTCTTTTGCAAGTTCGTATCTAAATGTTGAATACATTTTAAAAGTAAATTGTCTTCATGGTTAGCAGTAAAATTAATAAAGTTTCTGCGTATTAATCTAGTGCCTGACATGTCAGTAACAATAGCAATGTTTATTATTTGACAATATTTGACAATATCTTGCCCTATAATACAATCGCAAGAAAAGTCACTATCAGATACAACGTGCAATTCCAATTCAATATAGACGTCATCAAAGCGAACTGGGAAGCCCCCAGTTCGCTTTACTACTACTACTACTCTTGATTTCAATTCCGATCTATCGACACTGGAATTATGACGTTTCGTACTCTTGAGTTCGACAATAGCGCCAAATTGTTATCAAATTGGGTGTCCATTTTGGGAACTAAGTGAAATCGGGATCGGGCTTGGCGTGCTATAAACGCTACTCTTGACTTTATTTTGACAGCTGTGTATTGCACCAGTATTGCGTTGGGATTCTTTGTTGATTGTGATTTTTCCAATAGCGAGTGTAACTTTTTTTAAATTGTTTTGTGTTCTTAGTGAGTAATAAGTTTATAATATAGCACAATTAGCATTTATATACAGTATTTCACATAATTCCCATAAAAACAAATAAAACAAAGACGAGATGAGTGTCGGATGATGCGTTATACGGACAAAGCGTTTTCTATGAATGAAGACGAATTTAAACCAAATTATAGAGTGAATAAGAATTTATTTGAGGAAATTTACGAAAACATTAAGCCCTTTATGCCAACTCCTTTCTGCTTTGCCTTGAGTGGTCTTAAGTAAACCTTTAGCTATGCCTGGGTTTTGCACCAAGAATTCCATCAAACCTTCAAATTGGGCGTAACTAAGACGATTTGTCATTGTATCTGAAATTGGAAACTTTTATTATGTACAAGATAAAGTTATTTTGATGTTTATTTCGTTTATGCCGCATCAAATAATTTTTTGAAAATACAGAGTTAATCTCCATATGGTATATAAATTATGTAGGTTATGTGTACTAGCAGGAGTTTTAAAAATAAAAACAGTTGCAGTAAGGAGGCAAAACAAAGTTTTCAATCGCAGAGCATTTTAATGCTTCGCATTATGAGTCGTGCAATATAAGTAATTATATAAAACATAGACCAAGAAAATAACTACATTGACAAAACAAAAATATTTCACTTAATAATTGTATATTTAAATATGATTGTACATTTGCATCCTGTATAAAACTTTAATATTAAATAAATTAACAGTCAACTGTTGTTACCGTAAAATGCTACAACTTTGCCCGGATTTTCAAGTTTTTACTCGATAAATCCTCAAGCTTAAAGAAAGTCATATATTATTTCCATTGCAATTCAATATTGGATTGCTTTTAGTAATACCATAGATAATAAAAACATTTCACATCGGCAATAATTTAACATTTTTGAATTTAGGCAATGTTGAGCAGTGACGGCAATGTTGCAGCATTTTACGGTACTGAAAAGGAACCACACGCGTAAGTTAATGTTTTAAACAAACTTGCATTTCGAATTCATTTTCTAATTTCTTCCACTTGACTTTATTTTTGAAATTGGACAACTTTTACACTGTCTTTTTTTTGTAGTATAGGCAACGACCCTGCCTCATATAGCCAAACACAATTAACCAACTATTTATATCATATTTATTTATTAACCTTGTTATTTATAGGATAAAGCCTTTTAAAGTCCTATTACTAGTTTATCGTAATGAGCTGAACAACACTATTGCGAGGCGAAACATAGCTAACTTCACGTGTAACAAAATAATCGCGGAGCAATCCCAATTTCAAACCAATGTTGACAGTATTGGTTTCAAGAGTACCAAATCACGTGACTGCAAAATTATCATTGGAATCGTATTGGCTTACCCCCTGGTACCGTGATTTTGCCAAAAGTATTTAAATGACCTGAGCCGATACCATCCAACCTTACAGACCAGGGAGAAACATGACAACCCAATCGATACGCAATGGACTCCTTAATTAATGAAAAATTTGCACCAGTATCAATCAATGCATTTAAAAGATTATTATTAATGTGGACTTTTGTAAGACGAAGGCCGGACTGTGTCACGCAGTTAACTGGCTTAGTACTGATTTGTTTTTCGCGATCATATCGCTGTTTTGACGAGCACTTGTCAATACTATGACCTTCCTTCTTACTAAACCCGCACCTATTGTTTTTATTAATATTAATTGGCGATTCTTTCGATTTAAGCTTTGATACGTTATCTAAAGAGGTTTTATTAGAGAAAGCATTTTTTGGACACTGAAATTGAATATAACCCTTTTCTCCGCAAGTAAAACAATGCTTTGAACTAATAGAATCTGTAGCTTGATTAAAACGAGATCGCTTGGCAGCACTTGGGTTTGAATCATCAGTGGTCCCATTTCTATCAAATAAATGTTTTTACGGGTTCTTAACATAACTAGTACTCCCATTATGCTATTGAGAAATTTAAGCCTTCCCAGTTTGTGTAATAGAACAAGACTTTTGATAAAGGAATTAAGAGATAATATGATTGTAGCAACTATCATCACGGGCCCCGCGGCCGGTCAACTCGCTCACATTCAGCGGATCCCGATGATGCCGACGGATTTGCCTATAGCTTTTAAAAGGTTACAGTTTCCTGTAAAGATATCGTTTGCCCTTACAATAAATAAATCCCAGGGACAAACTTTCTCAATGGTTGGCATCAACCTAAGCAAAGAGTGCTTTTGTCATGGGCAATTATATGATGCACTTTTTCGAGTAGGATCACCTGAAAATCAATATTTGCCATCTACAAATATCACTGCTAACATAGTGTACAGAGAAGCTTTAAGGTAAATATATTACAAAAAAATGTAAATCTTAAAATTAAATAAAGCCTTAAAATAAATATATAAATTATTTAATTAAAACATTACATGAGTAAAAAAATTACACCCTCCAAAAATAAAATAGATAAAACAACAAAAACTATAAATAAAATGTAAAAGTAAAAAACAAGAAAAAAAGGTGTATGGTAAAAAATGTGAAACGCTTAACATAAAAATAAAATTTTAATAGACTTCAATGCAAATTTGTTTAAAGGTCTTTATTTTTAATTTTGAATATTTGAACAAACTGAATCATGGACGTTTTAATTAGCATACCTATAAGTTAAATTATCTTCATTTATCCCAAAATGTTAAAAAAATATCTACCCGTGCAAAGCCGGGGCGGGCCGCTAATATTACATTATTTTGAAAACGAAAATAGCTTAAATAGTAGTCAATATTATATAATAATATTATATATTTAAGCTATTTAATTTAATTATAACTAAAATTTAGTAATAATTAAATGAAATAGCTTAAATATTAGTAAAGTTCAATAATAGTAGTGTAAGAGTTTTCAAAATTATGTAATAAAAGTGTTTAAACAAAATCCGTATAAAGTGTTTAATTTCAAAATTAAATCACAATATCCTAACAAATATTTTATGTTTAATTAACAAAGTATACTTATCTGGAATATTCCAGGTACTCAGAGTCAGATAGCACTGATAAGGGGCAAAGTAACGTTGTGATCGGCGGCGGGGTCTCGAAGTAAAGTGAACGCTGCGCCCGGCGCGCACAGTGGTTCGTTCCCATACAAAGGTCGGACATAGGGTATTAAAACATTTTAAGTCGTAATTTCAAATAACTGAATATGCCATTCGATTTCTATATTGAAGAGAAATAAATTCTAGCAGCATGAGTTATAAGGCTACACTTACACTGTGGTAAAATTGAATAAAACTATTTTTAATGTATGGGAAATTGAAATTAAAGTACTATATACGGATTTTATCGCGTTGTTTATTAATCACTGTATTACATAATTTTGAAACTATTACACTACTACTACTATCGAATTTTACTCATTTATAAGCTAATAAAATTATTTAAACTATTGAATCTATTTATATTTAGGTTTACACTTTCCCCGACGTTTCGGTTGCTTTTCAGCAGCCATGGTCGTGATCATCTCCCCGTGGGGAGACTAAGTACTTAGTCTTAGTATATAGTAGTTTAATTTCAATGAATAACATTCGCGTAAACAGAAGACAATATTACGCATTTATAATGTTAGTTAAAAACGAAACCTTAATAGAGTCAGACAATGTAATTCATTGTCTGACTCTATTAAGGTTTCGTGTTAATGGCCCATGAACCCTCCCCAGCAAAACAGACTCCACAAAAACAAGTGATTTTATAAGGGTTTTCTTTACTTACCATCACAGAGCATTAATTTATTTACTCTTATCTTTCAGTGATAAATGACAACCCTATTTCCATAGAAATAAACAAAAACTTAGAAACGACGTATCTCTCAGTTCATGCTAGATAGACCTTTAGTTCTTTTTTAAATTAGGTACATTAATATATTGAGCATATTTGCTAAAAAGAAATGCTAATAACATATAGTAAATTTACTACAAATATTCAAAAAAAGTATATATTACAATTATTTTTCTCTTTCTTATTCAGTTAGGGCCTCTAAATTCATAATACTTGTATATTTTTTATTGATAATCAAAAGAAATTTATTTGAGAAAGCGATTTTCACTTATTTCGAGAAATAAAGATAAAATCATGTTTCTTGGAGTTCAATGACCTTACGAAAGTAAAGATTATATCTTTAAAATTAAATGAAATAGCGAACCAGATGTTTTTTAATATAACTTATTATAACTAAATCTATCAAATAAAGAATAAAATGAGGATGTCCGCTACTTAGACAAAATTTCACACTGTGATCGGTAGCATAATTTCCCAAAGACAGTGTTATTATTCAATAACACTAATCCACCAATAAAATACTTACGCGCTAGGAAATTCTTAGTGGCAGTACCGAGCTCTGAAAAGGTCCAAGGTAGACAACCATATAAACTCGATCTCTAGTACGTGGGACCTAAAGATGGCTAATAAATATACTTCGACCTAAGCCTAAACGAACATAAGAACTAAGTATGTAAGATAATATGTTAATATAATAATAAATAAAATTCTATATTACAGTAGTTATTGTAATAACAATTTTCTATTGCTTGCTAGTTTTTGTTATATGCACCGCAACTGAACGTCATAGACAAAAACATTTTCCAAATGGGTAATAGATAGAAAGGTTTGTTCGTACTTATGACTCACGACTATATATCTCAGATCAGGCACATTGCCGGACTTCATACTACTACTGAGAATTTCCTAATAGAAGAATCCGAAGACTGCCCAACTCGGGAGACATTACGACAACCGAGGCAGAATTAGAATAATTAAGGAATGTAGGACCTTTGATAAATGCCTCGTTGCACTGTTTGCCTGGTAGTCTCTTATATTTATTTAATAATGTTAGACATTTTGCAGAATAAATTAATCATTTATTATGTTACAGAATTAAAAGGAATATAAAAAAATATCGTCTTTCTATTATACTGCGTGCGTGTTAGTTGTACCCGGATTTTAGAGAGTCTTCTATAGCGTT
This sequence comes from Catocala nupta, assembly GCA_963675205.1. Taxonomy (NCBI): domain Eukaryota; kingdom Metazoa; phylum Arthropoda; class Insecta; order Lepidoptera; family Erebidae; genus Catocala; species Catocala nupta. Next base: position 15,788,966 of record OY776081.1, read on the forward strand.
TCTTTCTGGACTCATTGATATGTAGTCATCTAAAATAAATAAGATTGTTTTATTAAACCGGCAAATAAATTAAGTTTTATTTATTTCGCCTTTACTTATTTGCACATGTTGGTATATCTACCAGTAAAATTATTGTCTCACGTTTCAACGTATAATCAAGACAATAATCTTTGTTTTCAGAGTCCCTTTGATATAGCGATGGCGACTGATAAAAATAAAAACAGTGTTTCTAATCTCGCCATTTCAACTAAAATATCATACAAAAGTATGTTAAGGTCGAATAGGTACTTGTATTAGAAAAGTATGATTTAGCATAATACCAATAAGTTTCATTCCTAACATATTTATCACTTTATAACATCAACATGAGCACGATTAAATCACTCCCATGTCCATTAAAGCACAATTATTAATAAAATTCGCAATTACGAAAGTAAAAAGTCACCTTTTAAGTTTTCGTGTATTTTGAGGTTGAAATCACGAAAAGCGGGTCGTCAAAGTGACATAAGCACGTTCTTCGTACCACTTCGCAGTAGGGTTCAGGACGTACAAACATCATACGACGATATTCGTGACGAATTTCGGAACGAATGATGTTTCATGGTAAGAATAAGCACGAACGAACGTACGCATTTTTTTTATTGCGTATAACGCGTTACACGGGAGACCCTCAGGTCCTGACAACAGTCAGGTCCTTATTGGCAACAGCCAATAAGTCAATTAGGCATTGGCCGTACTTTCATATGAGTCCAAAAAAAGCCGGCTTGCTTTACTTAAATTGCTCGTTTCAGAATATATAATAGATTATTAGATCTAATCTATCACTAGCACGCCTTCAGTGTACTTTAATAAGTTGGTCCTCGTAATACATGAAATTAAAGAATACCTTCACTGATAAAAAACGCTTGCCTTATTCTGAAACTAGATATGCCACTATCAATAGGAAATTTATTTTACCATACTAATGTATATTTTATGTTTAGATCATCTCGATCTGCCATCAAATCGACAAAAAATGATGGTCAAGGCTCGGCAACCAGTGTCAGTTCAGCGAAGAAGAGTACGATGGCAACGTTCGCCAAGACTTTCTTTCCTAAGATTATGCTACCATCCAAAGAGAGTCCAGAGTTAGAATATTTCTTTTATATTTTGGCTCTATAGTACGGCCAATGAAACGAGATAAATTATGTAATCATACGTTTTTTTACCTACTTTACTACAGCGAGCGATAATTATGTCTATACTTGACAAAATATATTAAGTACTAAAAGTGACATTGAACCTGTAGATATTCTGGATATAAAAAATACGAAGAACCGCCGACTGTTTTTTTACCATTCTTTCTCTCTACTCATTGGCCTTATTTTGAGTAAACCAGTCAATGCTTTCCCTTGGGACAACAGGTCAATTTAGGGTAACGGCAGAATACAACTATATAATAATTCGAGCCCGGTATATAAACTCTCACATCACAGGGTATGAGTCTCTTCCGTTTGGGAAGGATTTGGCTATAGCCTAATCCTTCCCCAACTGAGAAAGTAGTGATCTTTAGTTCACTATGTTGTTCAAGTCCATGTTAGCAAACTTCACACATCTTCGAGAACATTACAAATAACTCTTAGATATGTTTTCTTTTACAATTAAAGCGAGTGATAATTAACTATTTTATACGCACATGTGTATACCTTCGGAAAGACAGAGGCGTATGCTTTCGGAGTGAGCTAGAGACCTCTGTACAGCAGTTCAACAGTCTTCCACTAGGCCATTGCTGTTATTTACCCACACCTCATAATAAATAAATTATATAGCGAAAAGAAACTGAATGATAGATTTTCTGATATGTTTTTATTGCAGCATTTACTACCCGTCTTCTTTTCCCGATGAGACTGAAACTATTATTCTTACAAATGATATTCAACGTCGTCGCTGGTTGAACAGACTAAAGAAGCTCGTAGGAGCTAAGTAAATTATAGAGGAGCTGAATAGTTATAAATATAGCAAATACAAATTTAACGCATATAAGGCAGATTAAAATGTAATCGTGGGATAATTAAGTTTAGGATAGCTTTTTTTATGTTTTTTTATAAATTGCCACACTACAATCAGTAATTACAAAAAATAAAAATTAAATGTCATTGTATATCCCACAATTACATAGTGATTGTTAAACTAATCTATATAAATATACAAATATAATACTAGATCAAAAAACTGTCCAAAATGCAGTACGTTATACGATCCAATATAGAAAGAAAGAAAGAAAGAAATATTTTATTTTAATGAAGCTTTGCAACACACAATCAAAACTATTATAATACAATATTAGTGCGTAACAGTAATAAATGCATTTAAAATTGATAATAATAAAAAAATCTTGTATACATTATTATATATGTATATGAATTACTATATTATAACACATTATTATATATAATATTATAGAATACACATTTATACATTGAGTCCTTGCTGTTCAATGTGCGTCACAGTGTTCATTAAAAAGAGAAGTTGCTCAGCATAATGTCGCACCGCTTGCGATACAGCGCTGATTTTCAGCAACATCTCAATAGTGATTACGAGCTTCTAATACAGTCCAAATTAATACCATTAAGCTACAAAAATAAAGAACAGAATCATTAATTAATACAGATAAAAAGAAACACAGATTATAGATAGATTAATTAAATATACATGTAATTTTTTTATAACTACAGATAAGAATTATAAATGAAATATTTTTACTATTGTAGATGAAACTATAGATGAAACAAAAATGAGTAAGATTTAAATACTTGGCGATTTTAAATTAGGAGTCTATTTGTCGATTTTATTATTTCTTTTAATAATTTATCTTAAATATTAAGATTGTTTTAAATTTTCGCATTGGTGGAGGCAAGTCATTCCAACATTTCATGGCCGCGTATTTAAAACTTCCCCTAAACGCTGTGTGCGATGTCTAGGTACATTCAAGAGGTCAACCTAATTGGATAAGAGCAACTATCTTGTGTCCAAGACTATTTATTAAATAGATATTTTGCCGTTTGGCTCCTCATTATTCCACATAACAGGGTGGCTAAGTAAAATTCTCTTCTAGATGCCATTTTGAGTATTTTGTTGTAATTTATAAATGGAGTCACATAGCTCCTACGCGGTATATCAAAACAAAATCGCGCACAAGCATTCTGAATCCGCTACAGCAACTTCTCCGTACGCTTCAGAAGACATGGTCCATACACTACGTCTCCGTAATTGAGTTTGGATACCACTAGTGAATCAACGAGGTTCTTCCGCAAATCCATGCTAACAAATTGTCGTATTCTGTTAAAATTTTAATCTATAAAAGCAATTACTCATTACGTTGTTAACATGAGTTTCAATATGCAATAATAAATATACTCTCAATTTTATAGTAGAATTCTTTATGTTACCATAACTAATATCAACTATATAACGTGCTTAGAATATCGTGTAAGAGTTGACCAGACCGCTGAGATGTGTTTTTTTTACCTACCTGAAATCATTTCAGACATTATTAAAAACCTTTATGAACCCCGTGTTCTATTCAATACTTTCATTAAGCTAATTAATTATGAGGCTGTTATATATTCCCGTGGAATATAGATCATCCTAGACGTGATTGACTGTTGTCATAACTATTTAGCGGTGCTTATTGGCGTAAAATGCGCAACAGTCAATACACATAGTATATTATAATAATGTGTGACGTGATAAAACGACCTTCTTAGTATTTACGTGACCGTAATTAAGCAATTATTTCTGTATATATTCGCTTTAGAAAATTAATTATGTTGCTATGCCTACCTTTCTTAATTTTCTCTTTCTCATAACTGCTTAGAATCATATTTAATTTGAGAACTTTAATCTGAGTATTCCACAGTTCTGGCAACAGGCACTTTAGATTTAATAATAATTGAAAATACCTACCTACTGACCTTAAATATTGAATTATGCGCTGTATTTACTTGCAATGCGTATACATAGGTCTCAAATGTGAGCGAGTCTGCTTCAAACACTTAGCTTAGTGAACAATGCATTCTTATGAACTATACCTATACATGTTTTGTGTCATTATCATTATTGTATAGTTTTTGTGTATGTGAACATTTTCTTTGTTTTTCATATGTTGTACAAAAGCGTTTCTTAAACTGTGAGCATTCTGTCAACTTGTGTTATCTTGTACCTTGTATATATATACATATGTATAGGTACAAGAGCTGCTGTTAATTTTTGATACTTGTTGTTTTAGTTTCTGTAGATATTTTTATTTCTGAGTGATACTTAATTGTATTCTGAATTACATATATTTTCTAGCGTTTTAATTATTTAATTGTATATTCATTTTAATTTGTACTCGTAACTTATATATAAATGCCTTATGGCCTTTTTGAACAAATATTGATACGTTAATTGCTTAGTCAATGAAACAAATATTAAAGTAATTTAGTGTTTTATTTATTAGATACATTCAAATTTAGGATTGATTCAAATTTTTTACCGGCTTGTAATATGTAGGTAAGGGCTATTTCACATATCCCCATTGACTTGCCACATCAATGGGGACTTGTGAAATTTTTTTAACGTTATGTCCACAAATCTCTATAACAAAGTTGATGATCGATCAATGGGAATTTGCGGATAAAAAGTTGACTGATCACGTATTTCACATTTCCCCATCGATAAGGAAAGTCAATGGAATAACCCATGTGTGTGGTGTAAATCGGATGGTTAATTGGCATCACTATTTAATACGCTTTAATCAATTTGCGTGAGTGTGATGTATGAGTCTAATCAAGTATTTTACATATACAATATGAAAATCTAAAAGTAATTACTTTATGATAAATATAATTTCAGAGTAGGTACCTAAAATATATTAAAAAAACTGAAACAGAGCATCCTAATCCTAATTATTTATTAATGCGTATGTAAGTTCTATTGTTACATTTTCACACCTAAACTACTTGACCGATAATCATGAAATTTCGCAAAATCGTAGTCAGGGGTTCATTAAAGAACATACCTTTCATCCAGAAAAAAGTGCTGTTATCGAGGAAAACAAATTTATTGAATATATACATTAACACGACTCAAGCGGCAGTTTAAATCGAAAATCAATATATTGCTTAGGCACTAGAGTAGGGTTCTGTATGTTAGTTGTTACAACTCTGGGTCACAAGCGCTTAAAATAGTAATTACTTATTTACTCGAATTGTATATACAACGTGTCCCAAAATTCAACGATAAGCGGGTACCAAAAGAATTTTTTTCTCGAGTCGTCATAAGTAGGTCCGGTCCACCTTTTCCACCTTCCCGGATATTCCTGGTCAAGGAAATCTCTTACTTGCACTGCGTAATGCGCTGGGCAGCCATCTTGTTGATACCAAATGTGGCAACGATCTGTTAGTGGTACGTCCTCTAACAAAGTTGGTAAATTTTCTCGTAAAAAATGTAGGTAATTCGTGCCATTCAAGTTCTCAGGCAGCTCAAAAGGTCCAACAATTTTGCCGTTTAAAATTCCGGTCCACAGGTTTACTTTAAAGCGATACTGGGATCTGTCTTCTCGCATTAAATGTGGATTCTCCACATGCCACTCGTGAAAATTATGTAAGTTTATGTAACCATCTTTTGTAAATGTAGATTCATCTGACCAGAGATTTTTATGGATGAATTGGGGATTTTCATTATGCCTCTGTAGCATTGTTCTACAAAATGAAATCCTTTCAGGATAATCTCGAGGGAGAAGACTTTGAACTCGTTGTACGTGAAATGGATGCATTTCGGCTCTTTGTAAAATACGATGTGCTGTGCTTTTGGGTATTCCCGATCTTTCTTCAATTCCCCGAACGGAAGTATTTGGGTCATCAGCGACCTCTTGCAACACTTCTTCCTCATAAGGAAAGCAAGGTCTACCTCCAGCCCGTATTTGATTCGGGAAATGGCCGCCCTCCGTGAGTGAACGGTGCACATTAAAAAACACGCAGTGATCTGGATAGCGCTCTAAATTTGTATATCTTTCACGATAAAGTATAGCGGTGGCACTTGCGTTGCATCTGCATTCCCCATAAATGAGGTGCATGTTCGCATATTCTTGTGAAGTGTAGCGCGTAGGCATGGTTAAAAAGAAAGAAATCAAAGTTGCCGGTATGTAATCAACAAGTCCGATTCCCAAAAATCCAAGTCCAAAAAGAAAAGCCCAAGTTGTCAGTACTAAATCAACACAAGCGAATACGGAAAGATGCGCAGTAGACGAATGAGCGAAACATACTAACTGGTGTCAGACTGGTAGCGTAGCCATTTGCTTGGTATGGCATCTGTATCTGTTTTATTCGCACTCGTTTAAACGACGCATCTTCGTCTCACTGCGTGGCGTCACTATCTGTATCGCTCGCTTATGGCAAACATGTCCACTATCCATCTCTCTCATCATTTTGCCGTAAAATTAAGAACCTATCAAGAGCTTGTGCGAATAAAAAACATTTTAACTGGGTAAAATGGGTTAGCAAAAATCGGGTTACTTGAGGTTTTTATTTCTTACTCGTTTTTTTTAGTATGAAACTAACAGGTATTGTACCATTTTACAATTCTGATTAAATGCGCCAACTTTTAATGGCACTTGCCAAGGCACTATAGTACATTTTTTTTTAAAGGAGGGCTCCTCGTTGTCTACAAATTTTGAAAATTTTAAATTCATAGTTTAACAAATAGTCTTAATTCTAGGAAACTTGGGGCAATTGTGTCATTATTTTTGACTGTGATTCTAAAAATGTTATTTAGGGTTACGGTTCCAAAGTTTAAATGAACAAAAATAATAAAAATTAACCACAATAACCGAAAAATAGTTACAGTTTGACCAAATTTCTAGGTTTTCTTAAATGCCCATAATTTTCAAACTGCATGGGATAGATTTTTTTTTGATTTTCTCATGATGGTTACAATCAAATCAAGTTCAATGTTAAAATCCAAATAGTTCTATACAATTTTATAAAATCTTGCACAAATGATGTAAGTATATTAATTTCTTCAACAATTATAAGAATAATTGTAAGAATCGATTAAGTGAGAAATAATTATTTCTCGAGTAGTTACAACTCCCATATCTGCTTCGAATTATGTAGGTAGGAACATCGATCAACGATGACAAGATAATTGCGCCTTGAAAAGCCGTCAAACTGTTATAGGTATTGATAGGTTAAAGAAAGTTTGACATTTAGAATATAATAATATACAATTATAGTTTTACGTTAATTTCATTTGTTGATATGCCTTCGGTTCTGTTCACTAAATTGTTTTGTAATTATGAGCTGGTGATGTAAGTAAAACAATGTTTGGTTGTTCCTACGTGTAATAGTTGAATTGAATTTGGAGGTCTACATTGTGTGGCAATACGCTGAAAATATTCCTTGAAATATTTATTCCTTAAAAACATACTCTATCAGCGCCAATCCCGATTTTACACAATAATATCACATTGAATATCATTATGATGAAGATAAAAAATAATTTGATAAATACCTGATTGGCTCCTTAAAGGTAACTGGTGTACAGAAAAAAGCAATGACGATCCTATGGATTAAATATCAGTGGTGACTGTTACGAACATTTACATCTAATTGTAACGTATAAACAAGTTTATGTAATGCGGGATTTTTAACTACATGCATTTTATTATCCAAATAGTTCTGGAACTAACATTCAATATTTTAAAAATACGTATGACTATTCTATATTTCGAACGTTTATGTCCTATATCTAATTTCGTGGTATATGTTTAAAATGAAATGATTATTTTGAAAATTCATAATTATTTTGGGAACATGTATTATTAATAATAAATATCAATAACCTTGTATACAATTTGAGCGAACTAACTAAATCAACGAATACGGGCCTCTGCCCGTATTCGTTGATTTAGTTCGCTATAATTACAATATTGTTGATGCATTTGATAATTTAAGACAAGTGCAGTGGCTTAAATAGATGGAAAATAACATAGAATCTGAATACGCTATTTAAAAAATTTGGATGCATTAGTTAGTATGAAATCCATAATGTTACCGATTTTCTTTATACAAAACGGCAACTTCAAATTTAAAACCCTATTATTTATTGATTGCCTTGTTATTAGCTCTCGTACCTCTTTGATCGGTTGCATATCTAGTTTAAAAGTAGCGGACAGATTGCTTATTTCGAGTCCACTATTAAATTACTAAGCTTTTATCCGCGCTTTGTTCTCTTAATTCTAAAGATATATCCCACAGGAAACGTGCATTTATACGGTAGGTACCAACTGAAAAAGTTAATGTTGCTCTGGTACAAAATTCCACTGGGTAAACAATTATACTGGGGCTCTGCTGCTTATAATAAAATCAATTTTATGATCATATTTCGAAAATAGCTCCCATTCTTTACATGTATATAGACACATGCCTGTATTTGCTCGATGAGGGTAGGTAGAGGTAAATTCTACCCATATTTCTCTAGGTAAGATTTTAGGTCCCACGTTATAGCGAGACTATTGCCATCTATCAGGTCCATTATCAGACTCCATGCTGCTGCTGAGAATTTTCTAACAAAATCTGAAGAGCCTGGTCAATAATGCGCACAAAAAATACTTAAGAGATGCGACAAATCCTGTGATCTAGCTATTTAACATATCTAGATTAGTAATGGCTTATCTTGGGTTTTGTAAATTTTCAAACCGTTAAGTTGAGTATCTCCAAAATGTTTTCTAAGTTTTATATCCGACTGATGTAAATATAATCATGGTTCCGAATTTATTAAAAAGATGAGTAGGTGGTCCCTTTGTTATAAATAATATATTTTTAATGCTTCAATACATTTCTATTTTAAAGGATGTTTCAAGTTCGTTTATAATTTACATAACAAAATCTTTTAAATAACCGCCCACGGGTTTCGGCGCCATTACTCGCCTTAGTGCCGACTAAAGCGAGTTTTAATCCGAGGAAAGCCACTTTAGGTCTCTGATTATCCGAGCCCTGTGGAGTAAAACTGGCGAAGAAACTCGAGACCTCTAGTTACCCACACATGCGTTGTGCTTCATGACTTGACCGTTTTATTGACAAAAACCATCAATGGCAGCTATTGAGGTGGCCCGTCGTCACCTCTTGAATTTTAAAGGTAACATTTAAAAGAAAACACCATGGATATTGTGTTACATGATCTATTACTATCTTCTTTTACGTCTAAGTTTAAATGAGTCCTTCTTGCTGCCGGAACACCTATGTAACCATTTTGATCGTTGGACTTTGTTGTGGGGTCTATGAGGTACCGACTCATCGGGAAACACACCAATCAATTCTCTGTGAAATAAATGTTAAGTTAACATTTAGTACTTGTAATTTTATAAAGATAGAATTAAATACACATAAAGTAAAGTATAATTATGAAAACTATTGAAAAACGTAGTTAGTACACACGGCAACACATCAAGTTAGACACCCTATATACGTATAACTATACTACATACAAAATAGAGAATTGTCGGAAAGAGACAGTGAATAATGGTGTCAATGTAATGGTAAGGATAAAGTGTAACAAAATATAACCAACGCACTCTCTCGCACGATTCGCAGCGTTCAACTTCTAATAGAAGTCCAAACAGTCTAGGTTGATGCGTCGCTGTGTGTACGTTTACTGCGGTCTCATTACAAATACCATAAGTACACTACGCGGGTAAACTTAGAGAGGTGTATGTAAAAATTACAGTCCACTATAGTCTGTTTCAAATACGAAGTCCCTTTTGACACATCATAGCACGTAACTGCACATTTTATATAAATTGCAAATATAAACAATGATTACTTATGGTACCAAAGACTTCTTGAAAATTTGCAATCTAAACAAAACTTTATATATTGGTTGGTATATTGCTCTTAAATAATTTAATCTTCAAAATAAAATAATATTTTACCACATTAGGTAGCATAGTTACGCACTATGGTAATTTTTATACTTTTGGTCATAGTGACGGAATAATATGAATCGTATAAAATCAACTCAATTCGAGGTAAAAATTGACCGCGTACAAACTTGTGTAAATTTGTGTTTGGTATCAACTATTATTGGGTTGCAGCGTACCTTAAATCGTGGTTAAACCTTAAAGAGAGGTTTGAAAATTTGGCAAATAAAATGTTATTTTGTTCATATAATAAATTGGTAATTAAACTTAATTTTGTTGTGTGATACTTGTTAAGGGTTGAAGCCATTGATCCTCAGGCATAACCAATAAGAAAAGGCCGTGCTACGATAGGTTGTTATTTTTAAGCTTATGTGGCTAGATTTCTTTGCCTGCTTTTATCATTTCTGTTTCGATTCCAAACCATTCGATTATAATATGTTTGTAATGTTAATCGGTAATCGATATCGTGAAATGCCAATTGAAGTGGTCCCTTCACTATTACAGTTCAATGATCATCTGTCAAATGGGACTTCGTATTTAAAACAGACTTTAAGTCCTAATCAAAAATACAATTAATATTTTGCTGCATAAAATCTTCGAAAGTTTATACTGTTGATACTTGATAATATACTATCACATTTTGATACTTTAATCAACACCAACAGTATTTGATATTCCGCTAGTCTCACATTGTAATTAGCTGAGAGTCGTAGAATAGGATTACCTCCAAAGAAAAATTCTATACTTACATTTCCTCAAGTGGTGGTATAATCATTTCTATTTTCGGAGCTGTTTGGGACTGTGCAGCACTTTTCCTGCCCCTGACTGTTCTGCTAGATGCAGCCGAACTTCTTGATATTCGCCTAAAATCATTCTGAGTGATTAAATTTTTATACATTTATTGTAGGAATCCTAAATTAGCCAAAATTATGCCTAGCCACTATTGGATCTTGTACAAACCCTAAAACAGATGTTTTAACAGAACTTTTGAATTATAGACTTGGCAAAGTAAAGATCGTAGATGCGGATGATCTTTTAAGGTATTTTAACTTCAATATATTAATAGCAACCAACTTTATTACTTAATATATTTATTTTTCTTGACCTCTTTATCTCATATCTGATATATCGATGGTCCCTATTAACAATGTCGGTTCTCCAAAAAGACAACTATTCAGTAGAGCAGTGTAAAGTTTATTTTGATGATAAAAATATATTAGAAGGCCGTGGATGCTTAAATTTACCTTAATTATTATCACAACCAATATTAATCTAAGTTTGTACTTAAGCAGTAAATTTACAAATCATGTCTCCAGTTAAGGTTAAAGTTAGCGACTTATCATATCTAAAAATAATTGTGTAATAAATCAGATATTTCAAAATTATAATAGTATCAAAGTTAAACTTTCCCAAAAATAAATAACATTGAATCAGCCGTTCTTTCAGAGCCACTTTCTTGTTCTATTGTATTACTGGGATATTAGATATTTTACGGGGATGGCACCAGATCTGCACATATCATTGAGGTCTTTATTCTTTCCATATGGAATAAGAACTGGCTTCGTAAACTCGAGGTATTTTAAAATCATTGTGGCGGTGGGCGTTTCTTTTGGTGGATATGAGAACCACTAAACTCTTCAGTTCGTCATAAAAATCGTATTAAATCGTATCCGATCATAAACGTTGCCCTTAACTTTAACATCTCATTTGTGTCCATGTGTTCTTTTACAGTCTGTACCACTACTTGATCAATTACTCTAGGTTTATGGTCATACTTTTCTCTCTTGTTCTCTGCCCGCTATGCCAACGTGTATCAAAAATATCTACTTATAGACTCTTTTTGTTCCATTTTCTGCAGTTGGGAGTTAGTAAACATAGGTAAACCACTGATATAAATAAACAAAGACGAGTACTCTTTGTTTAGTTATATCAGTGGTTATACGCTCTTTGTTGATCTTTTTTGAGTACTTTGTAACAAACTCCTAATGTTTTTTACGATCGCCCAGTTACCAAAACTTTGAAAATTGCCCTACCCTAATACTTTTTCTGCAATTTTTATTCCTCTTTTATTTGTGTAGGAGTTTCTTTCGTTCTTCAATTTTTTTCTTTGAGCTACACACTAATGCTTTTTGTATACAAGTCTCTTCTTTTCTATATCTGTTTTGTAAGTTTTCTTCCTCGAACCTTTTTGTGTAGTCGGTGTTACGTTAGTGAAAGTGCCTATTATTGTTGAAGATGTTGGAAGATTTAGATCGACTTTCTCGGGCCTAATAGCATTCGCTTTCAAACATATGGCACAGAAATCATATCCACATGGATCGTCGTGAATAGAAACTGGTGACGGTGTTGGCGTTGAATTATCGATGGACGTTGATGTGCTTTTTAAGTTTGCCTGCATTTCTTCTGTTACGGAAACCCCAATCTCTTCGGGGTTTTATCTCCCAATAATTGTCTCTTTAGGAGTTATCTCTTTAGGTATAGAAGTATTTACAGTCTCGTGCTTATCACTGAAGACATCATCTAAATCAACTAAACGTATCAATTCCTCATCGGAATGCGCACGTATTGGTGAAGACTCTCAATCTGCAAAAGTAGATAATTCCTAGTATGAAAGTGTTAGGTGACTATGGTAGGTAGACACCTACTGATAAATTAGATAAGTATCGAACTATTTAAAGAGGGTAGGTGAGATTAAGTCCAACTTCTACCTAACAAAGATCCAAGAGCATTATGGTAGTCAATTTGAAGTACGTGCAAGTCATACATCCGGAAAAATCTGAACATAATGTTAATAATGTAGAAAGTGACACATTCAGGCGACCAATTAACTTTGGGTTACGTGTAATAATGTCGATAGTGACAGGTCTAACAAAACGTCTATTTTTAGGTTACATGTAACAACGTCGGAAGCGACACATCCAACAAAATGATCTACTAGACGGACATATAGTAATGTCGAAAGCGGTATATCCGACAAAATTGTCTACTTCAAGTACATTGAAAATAGATGTATATACCGGAACCTATTTTATTAAAGGAAATATATTTACATTATACAAAATACGAATGGTTTCATGAAAAAGTGGTAACATAGTAAATTGATATTGCTCTATAATATTATACAAACTCACTTTATCGACTTAGTAACATAAAGGGTACTTACCAGGTTCTATAGGTATGGGATAATCATGCCAGTCACTTGTTTTGTTGATAAATAGGATCTCGTTTAATATAACTTACTAGATCTAAAATCGACATGACGGGATTTTCTCTTGTTTACAGCCATAAATACAAATCATATAAAACAAATCAATCTTTAAAATTTGGGCTCGCGAGCGCATCCGCTGATGACAAAGTGCATAGTGGCAGATCTAGATCTAGATCGCGCGCCCACGCTTCCTCTGCCTCGCGAACTACGCCGGTTGTGTCGTCACTATCAGCACTGTCGCGCGGACAAAGTTATTACAACTGACAATATTAATCTAGAAACTGACTGAATATCATGTCTTCCAAAAAATAAAATAATATGTACCATAGCACTTTTTATTGTGAATCTATTTATCTAAAATGTGAATATTGGTAGTATATCCGACATTGTTAATAGGGACCATCGATATAGACTATAGATTCAAGTACTTGGAAGAAAGTGGGTTTCAACTTATATCTTAAGATATTATAGATCTTAAGATATTATGATATATAAGACTTTGACTTTAAACTTTAGGATAAGCCTATATTTTAGTATTGAATCTATATTTGTTAATATATTTTTATTGTATAAGATTTAATTACGCGGCTAATAATAGCTTGCTAGAAAATCTTGTAAGCTTTACATAACACAACTACGACTAATTAATATAAAAATGTGCCATAAAACGCAGACCTTTGGGTGAGTGATTCTGATGAGGACAAAGGTGGAGGCCCGATGATTTCGTTCAGCATGATATCATATCTATTGCGTTTTAAACCTAAAATGCCCATGACGATGCCTTCTTCCTTGAATTGACTTTCTGGCAGTGATAAAGCATTTTCTAGATAACGTAGACGCTCGTTCATTCTAAGTGCGGAATATATTTATTACTTCGTTTAAATAAATAAGGTCAAATTTGCATTGTCAAAAACAATAAGTTTACCCGTCTTGTCAAGATACGATGCACCATTGCTTAGCTGACAAATGGAGATTGTAGGCAAAGTTAAAAGCGAATGCTACATTACATGCTCAATGTAAGTCGAGATGTTTAGATCGTAATCACGTTATTTAAGTTTTTATACAGTGACAATAAAACCAAATATCTCTTAAACCTATGCTATAAATAATTAATATCGCTTTTCAAATGATATTAATTCCATGTTGGTTTAATTTTAAAAAACCATATGTAAGTAGGTATACGATTATCAGTCTCCTTTGATTGTTATCAAACGAAATTGATAATCTTTCAAAGTTATAAATCAGAATTTTGAACTTTTTGATATTTAAGATTAGCTAAGAAAGCTTGAAAAAGTTTTTAATTCAGGCAAGTACTAATAGGAATTAGTACTATAAGCTTTTACCCAATAATCTTGTAATATTTTATAGGTAATCTTAGAAATATAAGCTTTTATTATATCTAAGATGGAATAACAACCATAGTTTTCAAAGTATTGTCCGAGGTTTTTATAAAATACTAGCTGTCCCGACAGACGAAAGAATAATTTCATCACAACCAGTCAAGCCGTTTATGAGGAGTTTAATTACAAACATACGCACAGAAGATTTATATACATAAAGATAAGACAATATTTTTAAACGTCGTCGCAAAACGAGCAGTAGCATAATTTTTATTAATGTATGAGGCGTCAACCATTCTGTCAAAATGTGATATTTAGTTGTTTGAAAGCTCATTTAGGTAATATTGATTGATTGCAGAAAATTGATTGTTATAAGCTTTATCATTACTACGTACTAATGGTGGTAGAGACAAAGCTTTTAAGATTTAAATCAACCTAAGGCTCGCATCGGTTAAGCATTTCTCGCTTCGCTTAGATTTCAGAAGCAAGTTCATTGTAGAAGTCGAACAGCTTCTCCGTTGTTCAAACTAGAGTATTCCGACTAAAGAAGGCTTTTACCCTGCAGAAGACCTGTCGATAAACTTATGTTGTATTTATGAGGTAAGAAAAGTTTTCCATAGCTCTGAGCTGCTGTGTCGTCGTCATGCTGTGCACAGTAGTTTTGGCGCCTTACGCCTGCAGTACAGTTACTCCTAGTTTAAAAAAATACGACCTATGTTGCGAGCATACATAGTATCAGTTTACCTTCAGGTAAACTGTGTGATATTTGTCATTTTAGGAACGGAAAATCGAATGGGTACCATTCATATTTAATACCAAGCTCACCGTGGATATCGAACGATTCCAAGGCCGTAGACTCTGTAATCGATTTCAGATGCACACTGCACTTCATCTATTATTGGTGACCTTGTATTGACTTTCATTTTGTAAAGCATACATTCACCGATGAAGATAGTCTGGATCTCCTTGGGAATTGCGGTGGTAGTGTTACCCTCCAATGTTCTGTCAGCCATATGTTGAGCTATGTTAAATATATGTGACTTGAATATTCTATGGACCTCTAATTCTGTAACAACATCAGGGTGTATTTTAGAACGATAACTAAAAGTAGATAAGCTAAGGATGTTTGTTAAAGTTTGTTTTTGAAGAAATATCTATATTCTCCAACTTCGGTTATAAATTCTATCGAACTAAACAAAACCAGATGAAGTAGTAAAACTTTGGTAGATCATAAATTTTCTATACGATTTCGTGCTAACTACTTACACATGTGATGCTTACCAATTTGACTGAACAATTTACGACCCAACGCGATCCACACCATTTGGATTTTAATTCGCAGAAAGGTTTCGAACATTAGCCGCTCTTTCTTCAACAAGGAGGGCGCGTTTTTAAACTGCCCCATGTGATGATATTTGGCAAATTCACCAGACCCTACAAAATAATTGATTTAGTCAGTGTTTTTAAGTTATCGTTTATTTAATATAGTGTCAATGTTACCATCGACAGTTGCGCAAGCACGTATTATTAATAAATAATGTCGGGTCTAATTGTCGGATCAAACAGAAGTTTAATTAGAATTTTCTATTAGGAAATTCACAGTAGTAGCATTGAGTCCGATACAGAGAACAGATTTATGAAGTTATGCACATCAATTTTAATTATGATGCGGTCAAAGTCAAGGTCAAGCAATTTTGACATTTGATAGTCCCTCCATGACTATGGGATATAAAGAAATGATATAGGAACCAAAATATAGATTTGGCTGCACGGGTGGCGGAGCGAGCAAGCGGTCGCCTCGTCGCTGCCGCCGTGATCTACAAGTGATTGTCCTGAGTCTGGGTGTACTTTGTGTCCGTTAATTGTATGTTTATGAAGTTCTACGCTATGTGTAGTAAATGTAGTAGATGGAGCGGATTGTCTTTTTTATAGAAATAGTGTTTTCAACCTATAGATATTCTACAGTTTAAAATCGCGCGCGTATTCCCTAATAAATATCCACAGTCTGTTTTTACGTCTTACTAACATAATTGATACAATTACGTCCACAGGTGGTACTCGTAATCATGGGCCAATTTGAATGTAACTATATTAACTACGCAAATTAACACTACCTACACATTAAATAGTCACATATAAATTATTGATAAAACTGGTGAAGAATATTATCTAAAACAAATTTGGTTTTGTGCGCCCCGCTGGAGCAACCTGTTGCAAGCGTCAGCATTCTACGGTGCATATAGACGTAATGGACTAGTTAAGCACCGTGAGTCTCATTCGCATATTACCGCCTATGTAATAGAGAGGCAATTCAGGAATAAGGACAATTTAAGAAAAATACATACCTAGTGACACGCCTATATCAGAGCAGCGATAGCTCAGTGGGGAGACCAACAGACTGCAATGCAGAGGGTCTCAGGTTCGAACCCACGTCGCGCACCTCTGACTTTCGGAAGTTATATGACTTTTCGAAATTATGTGCGTATTGATTGACAATTATCGCCTGCTCCGTGCCTCGGAGAGCACGTTAAGCAGTCGGTCCCGACTGCCATGAACATCTATGGCAGTCGTTATTGGGGAAGTCAACACAAAAGATCCCACTGGGTCGAAGTGTCGCCGGTCTGTACTGACTGGCCCCCACACAAGATAAGATTAGATAAGATAAGACACGCCTATATCCCCGAAAAGATAGCCAGTGTAGTGTATCTATGACACCCACATTTCGCTAACTATGCGTAAAGGTTACATGTAAATAGGATGCAAGCCTTTTGCTGTTAGTTCAGAGTTCGTGCTGTTATTGAAGATCTCATGAAAACTCAGTAACACCATGTCCGAGCCGGGTTTAGAACTCGAGACATCCTGCACAGTAGTCGCATACGCTACTGCTGCGAGACCGAGGGTCTTTGATGATCTTGAAAAATTATAGCCGTCGTAGAAATATAACACAGGTTTGCAAGGATGTGGCCGATAAAGGAAATTCCATTAGGACACTCTAGGTTGAAACAAAGCAGCCGCTATACTCTACCTTTCATTTAATAAAATACAGGTTTAAGTTAATTACGCGAATTCAATATCAACCCGATAAACGGTTACTACAAGTACTTTATTTTTCACACACATCGTAATTTGTGTCGCGGGTAAACATTTAAATACCTGACACAAAAAGACCTAGACTCGGAACAACTTTCTGTGGAAGACACATTTGTCTCGAGCGCACAACACTCCTCGCAAAGACAGAGGCGAGGCGATAATTTAAATAGCTATATAATAACTAGATTTGCCCGTGGTTTCACCCGTGTTTATCGTTACTGCGCAACCCCTGTGGGTCGTAGGGTGATGTTATATAACCTATAGCCTTCTTCGATAAATAGGCTATCCAACACAAAAAGAATTTTTGAATTCGAACAAGCAAACTCTTCAGCTTTATAATATTAGTATAGAGAGTCTCATAAAAAAAAACGCGAAAGAAATTGTATAATTTCAAAGTAAGGTGCGATGTTGAGTTTACCAGTAATGTATGCAGCGTACTCTTTACCGACGAGTAGCCGTAAGCACTCTAAGTTTCCGCGGTACGCAGCTTCCGTCTCGTCGCTGTTATTAGTGCGTATCTTCGTCTGAAGCTCGGCCATGCGCGCTTTCATTGTATCTAAAATCTGGTATATAATACGATGAGTTATAGTAAGCAGTGCAAGTTACATTGCTTTGATACTGCTATAGCCATAGGACATTATTTTGTTTTAGGCTTTATAATAATTTCCGTCTGTTGCTATCTCCAAATTTCACAAGTGTGCGCATAGTCCAATGGGAGGGCTTTCCGTCACGGATGGAGATGCATCAGGTGCAGGGCAAAGCCTTTACGTACTTTCCTAAGTATGGTGGTTTGCAACACCGCTAATTTCATAACACGGGGCTCTAATTCAGAATTTCTTGCCAGAAAATCCTAATAACGTTTTATTGTCCCAAGATGGGCATCGAACCTCATGTGAAGCAGTCGCAATAATTACTCCTGCGTTACTTAGGCAGTTAATAATATATAGTGCTATATGGTCTTTTTTCGTGAAAATCATACAAATTATTTGATTGTCTCGTTGGAAATTTTATTCCTTCTTTAATTTTCCCGTTAGTAGAAAAACTAAATTATGCAGTGAATTTCTCTGTCAACGAACTTTAGATGTTACCAAATCAATGCATATAAAAATAGAATTGCTGAATCACTTACAGACCTCCAACGCTCAGCTTAAACCTTTTTACTTAGAAAGCTCAAATGTTGCACACGGTTTCCTTTTATGAACTAAACAAGGCCGGTATTTTGCAGCATAGGGAATAGTAGTACTTTCGCTTAAAATTGCTTTGTTTTTTAATATTACTTGTCTTCAAAGTCCAGTAAGTAATTACTAACAACTATTTTCAGGTTTAATTAGCAATACATAGGACGTACTGGACATTTAAAAAACCCAACATGGATAATCCAGTTGTCCATTAGTTCTACAGTTACCCGATACGTTGTAAATAACAACTAACGCGTTGTGAGCAACTGCTATATGATGTCGGGTTCGATTCCCGGTCGAGTAAATGAGAGTTTTCCCGTTAAAATATTTTCGCGACTGCATGTAGTCTGAGGAACCTATAACCGAGGAGACTAACCGTCTGGTTATAGTCTCACTTCCTGCCTCTTCGGAGATATAGGCGAAAGACAATGTATGAATGCAAATATCCTTACATGTTATTAGTGTATTCAATTTACGTATTTCAATGTTAAAAATTTAGAGAGAGAGAGAATTGCACATGATTCTGTTTGTTTAGTTTTTTATACATAAGTAATATTTTAATTTTATGAGGTAATGCATGGATTTACTGTACCTGCAAATAATATTGACAATACAATATAAGTGCTCGGGTAAGTCGCTCTGAAGCGGCCAGGTGAAGTATACGGATCACGGCTGGTGTCAGAATTTTTTGCGGAGCAGTGAACAAAACAACATCTTTGACATCCTACAATACGAATAAAGAGGTTACGTAGTATATTTTCAACTCAAAAGGAATTGTGCATGAAGTTGCCTGTGGTTCTGTGATCTTAAAATTTTCAATAGAAGTTGAATATTTCATAAAAAATAAGATACATTATTTATTTACTTTTAGATAGATTCTTAAGATATTTGAAAGTATAGTGTTTTAAAGCGTAGCTTCTTTTAGTAAGTAGTTGACGAGTATCGACAGGTGAGTGTGAAGTCCAGTACTTTTCCATCGGCGGCGACTAAATGATTGGCAATCGTGTTTTTCTCATTTAAGAAACTTGATACTTATTGCTTAACCATTCCTGACTATTTACATTGGACTCTGTACTAGTTTTTGATAAGCAATACTCGCTTATACCACAATGTACACAAAAACGCGAGTGAGCTATCTTACTACGTAATTCCGGCTAATTTGTTGTAGTTTCTTAGTCAATTCGCTCCTCACTACTGCCGGTGAGATAATAGTTTTTGGCTGGGCTATAAACGAGTGTGCGAATGTGTTTGGTGATAACTCGCATCAATCACCGACTGTCTCATCCCTTCTATGCGTATTGTACCAAGTAAGCACCAAGTAAGCTGGGTGACCAGCTAAGAAAAAGAGTTATCGTCGGCGATCAGCTATTAGTGTTGCCTTTATTTTATTTCCACAAATTCTTAGATAATTTATACGTGTAGAAAATTTGTGTTAGTAATTGGCAGTTGAACAGCCTACCTGAAGTGTGATGACATCAGTCGAGCCGTATTTTCGTTGAAATCGTTTTCTGAATTTTTGCTGAAAATGAAGAATATATGTTTTAGGTTTCCAGTCATTTATCATAACATCACAAGGTTATCTAATTCCTTCTGGCTACTCCAAGTTTTATTAATTGGTATATACATATATGTATAGCGTAGATCAGCATCGAATATGGGTTTTAAAATCCGTTATTTTAATGTTGTTATGATATCTGCGTTACAAGGATTATATCGAAAGTATGATTTCTGCTCAGCAATTAAGCAAATCTAAAGGGTTAGATTTTTTCTGTATCAATAATAACATTTAATGTAGGCACCTGTTCATTTAAGTCAATGTCTTCTCTGAAGTCTACAGAGCCCAGGATTCCCGTGGTCATCGGATGTATGTCTTCTTGCACTATAGGCTGCTCACTATCAATACAATTTAAAAACATTACTTACATTATTTCATATTTTTAAGGATCATAATAATATAATCTAACTAATATTATATGCGAATGTGTAACTACTCGACCGATCATCATGAAATTGCGCATAGACGTTTTCAAGGGTTACAGAAAAGGATATAAAGCATCTTTCATCCAAATCCATTTAAATAAACAAAAACAAACTCACATTCTCATTAATAACATTAGTTACGATTAGGATTAATAATACGCTAAATATTTCGTACCTTTTGAACACAAGTTGACCGCTTTTGTCGTCCCAATACCATTGTACATTTTCGTAAATATTGATAGATTCATCATCATCGTCGTCAAATTCTTGATCCATTGTTATATTTATTAGAAATATGTAGAATATGTAGACATACAAAATTATATAATATAATTATTAAAATAAAAGTATATATAACATTATCAAAAATAAATAAGCATTCTATATTGACATAAAAAATGTCTAACAAGTTATAGACAATGATTAAATTATAGATTATTATAAAAATGACCTTTTAGTCTTTGTTGTTAGTAGCATCTCTTTTTCTACAAAGGCTCTTATGCTATATGTGATTATATTATTGTTACATTTGTTAGCAGCCCAGGTATAAATAAATAATGTATTAGTATTACCATTACAGACATTTGCAGGGAGTAGTATTGTAGGTATATGAGAGATTTTAAAATAGATCCGACATTAAACAAAAAATTGATAATACTGCCATCTAGCGTGAAGTAGTTACATCACGATGACTACAGCACATTAGATCGACTGCGACCCTATTTACTATTGAACATTGCTATTAGTTCTTACTAAATTCAACAGGTGGCATTTATCTAAAAACTCTCTTTGCTATCAATTTACAAGAATGGATGATAACGTAACACTTCGTAAACAACACAAGTACAGCTCCCTAAACGAATTAAACAATGATAGCTCAACACTATTTGACACAACGTTGTTGAGCTTACGTGATACATCACCAAACAATAGCCAAACTCTGATTGATATGCAGGACAAACTACAACAGATGGCAAATGATTTGCAAAGTGCCCATAGAGAAATCGAAAATCTTAACATAGAAAATTTAAGATTAAAATCGGATTTACAGAAACATATTAGGGTAATAGAAACATATAAAAAGCTGGCAACTACTGACTCATTTTGCCGAACACCACTTACGAAACGCAAAGAAAAGCCTAATCATACATACAAACACTTGACGCCTATGAAAATAAAAGAGCAAAACACAAATAGTCAACAGAATATGTTCGGTACATTGGATATTTCTAACAAACAAATAGAACAAATAGAAAAAGCGCCTGCAAGAATAAATGAGCAACAAGATACAAATTTACAACAAAAGGAAAACCAAGAAAACGAGTCTGTTAATGAAAGGATATGCGAGTCTGAATGCAACAACCCCGTACAAATTTTTGAAAATTGCCAGCAATCTACTCCAAGGCAAAGTACAGCAGCACTATTAACAGAACATCCTAAATATATGTCAGAAACAAGCTCACATAAACAACATAAGACAGTACGCCAACAATATACAGAAAGTTCACTCTTTATAAAACATAGGGTAATTATTCTGGGTGACCAACAAGGATGCGGTTTACGCAGTATCTTACAAAATCTACTTGGTTCAGAGTATGCTGTATTTTCCTATATAAAAACTTATGCTACACTAGAAAACATCTTAAGTTTCCCGAAAAATGAAATTGTTAGTTTGACTATGAATGACTACATAGTTGTATTGGGTGGATGCTGGGATAGAAAACCGTGTGATATCGACATATTCCTACATCGATGGTTAGCTTTAACCGCTAACACTAATGTGATAATCAGTGAAGTGCCCAGAAACAGGTTTTTAAAGGAATTGAAAATTAATTATTTGCTTCGTTTTATATGTAATAGATATAAGAATGTATTGTACATGGATATGAATTACTCAAGAAACTTACCGAATAGGCGAAATAATTCATTAAATCTTGCAAGATCATTATTAAAAGAGATTTTATGTATACATTATCACCTTCAGGCATTCCAGTATGAGAAAATGTTAAAGGGAAAAAAATCATGTAAAGATAAATGTATTCAAGTTAACTTAGATTTTGACCAACATTTATCAATTAATAATGTAAGTAATAATCAATGTATAAATAATTTAACTAGCAAAAAAGACAGAATTGATCCTAACAAAGGTACTTTAACTAATTTATTTCGTGTATAGTTTTATTACTGTCCTACATCAGAATATCAATGGGCTGCTTAACAAATCTGACATGCTCTCTATTTGCCTGAATGAGTTAATCACTAAGGGTACTTCTGTGGATATAGTGTGTATTACTGAGCATAACATGAAGGACGGTGATGAATTATATGTTATAATGCCAAATTACAAACTTGTCTCTTATTACATGCGAGCAAACAGGCATGGAGGCTCATGTATCTTAATTAAAAATAATTTGAAGTTTAAGGTCCGTCACGATATCTCCAAACATTCAATTAGCAACACTTTAGAATGCTCTGCAATTGAATTACTAGATAATAAAATAGTCATTATATGTATATATAGGCCTCCAAATCATGCAGTTGGCTCTATATTCAGTTTTTTCACAACATTAAATAAAATATTAAATAACGTAAGCTCAAATGGTAATAAAATTGTCTTGTGCGGAGACTTTAATATCGACATTTTAAAACAAACTAAGCTGTCAACAGAATTTAAGGAACTGTTAATTACTTATAACTTAAAATTACAATTTAAACAAATTACAAGATTTTGTAGCAAAACTTGTATTGACAACATAGCCCATAATATGAAATCGTGCGTAGAAACTATCAATGAATTAGGTTTATCGGACCATAATGCGCAAATTGTTAAAATACCGGTAAACAAAACGTGCACAATAAAATATTGGTATATATTGAAAAGAGATTACTCTAAAGAAAATCGAGGAATATTTATAAAATATTTAAAACAGTTAAGTAATAACGATGTGTATAGCTGTATGGATCCAAATAGTGCTTACAATAAATTTCATGAGAACTTTGTTATGCTATATGAATTATGTTTTCCATTAGTAAGAATTAAGATTTACAATCGACCTAAACCAAAATGGATATCACGTGGCTTAAAAATGTGCAGCAAGCGCAAACGTGAACTTTTGTGGCAATATAGAAAAAATCCAAGTACCGTAAATAAAAAAATATTTAAAACATACGCGACGAGATTCAAAACTATAATAAATCTGACAAAAAAGTCTCAAAATAATTACTATATCAAGACTGCTGCAAACAAATGCAAAGCAACATGGAAAGTAATAAATGAGATCAAATGTAACTATCCTACTGAAAGCGTAAAACAATTAATCAAAAATAATTCAACAATAAATGGCCCTTTGAACATCGCCCAAACATTTAACGACTTTTTTCTTAACATCAACAATAAAAACCTGACTAATTCAATTAATAATTCGTTCAATAAATTGACACACGATGACTCTAATAAATTGACATATAATAATTATTCTAATAAATTGACATTTAATCCACATAATAAATTGACATATCATTCAAAATCGATCTTTATGGCACCAACTATCCCTAATGAATTGTATAACATTATATTAGCACTGAAAAATAAAACCAGTGTTGGCTATGACGGTATATTGACAAATATTGTAAAAGATGTTGCTATTATTATATCCGAACCGTTAAGCTACATTATTAACCTATGCATAGAATACGGCATCTATCCAGATAATCTTAAAATATCGGTAATAAAACCAGTATTTAAAAAAGGTGATAGAAGTAATATGAATAACTACAGGCCGATAGCACTGATGTCTACATTTGCAAAGATTTTTGAGAAAGTTATATTTAAATGCATATATGAATTCCTGGAAAACCATCATATTCTAACACCAAGTCAATATGGTTTCAGGAAAAATAAATCGGTAAATGTGGCAATATATAACTTTTTACAAAAAGTATTAAACAGTTTGGACAAAGGACTACCGGCTATAGCGTTATATATGGACATGTCAAAGGCATTTGACTGCGTCGAGCATAATACCCTCTTAAGAAAAATGTATGCGTATGGTATCAGAGGCAATGTGTATGATCTCGTAAAATCATATCTTTCAAATAGAGAACAATACACAGAGGTTTGTCAGCTGAACCCACTGTCAAAGACAGTAGAAGTCTATGCATCTAAAGCTGGGACTGTGCAATTCGGTGTTCCACAAGGGAGTATTTTGGGCCCCTTGTTATTTCTTGTGTATATAAATGAAATGCCTTTAATAACAAATCATGATGTTACGCTATTTGCTGACGATAGCACAGTGCTATTTAACAATGATAATTTAACTAATTTAGAACTCGACATAAATCAATCTGTAGAAAATATTGTAGACTGGCTTAAAATTAATAATTTAATGATCAACATTGATAAAACAAAAATAATGACTTTTAGAATACGCACACAACGCACAGCTCCCTTAAAAATATGTTATCATGATAGCGAGATAGAAGAAACTGATGTAACAAAGTTTCTAGGTTTACATATTGATAACAAAATTAATTGGAAATTACATGTTGACTATGTCTGTAAAAGACTAAGTCAGTTTTCATATGCTCTCAACAGGTTAACAAAACTGGCAAATCAAAAGACCCTACTTGCAGCATACCATGGCTACGTTAGCTCAACCCTAAGGTATGGGGTAATATTTTGGGGTAACAGTACAGACAAAGGCCGGGCATTTGTAGCACAAAAACGCTGTATAAGGGCTATGTTCAATCTGCAGGTAACCGACTCGTGTGTAACATATTTTAAAAAACATAACATTTTAACCTTGCCAAGTCTATACATCTTGGAGGTAGCATTATTTACTAAAAATAATTCTGAGCTATTTAACTATCGCAAACGTATAAGACATGAGAACACATTACACATAGTTACTAGCAAGACACATTTAATGCACGAAAGTATATTTTGTATAGCTTCGCGCATATTCAACAATATTCCAAGGAAGATCAGAAAAATTAAAGAAATAACTATATTTAAAAAGAAATTACATGACTTGTTAATAAATAAATGTTATTATACAGTAAATGATTTCATGAGTGATAAATCTCTGCTCCATTACTCCATACCTCAGTCATAACGTGTTCAGTAATCTCATATATAAGAAGAATCTATTATTATTGCCTGTTTATAATTTCTGTGACATTGCGATCCATATTGACATAATTAATTTTATTATTTAATGCATGTGTTTATTCCAACCATATTATTATAACTTTTGTATGCCCAATGGGCGGGACATAGCTGAACTAAATTATGTAAACTATAACTTCTGTATTATGTACCTATGATCCACAATAAAGAATTATTATTATTATTATTATTATTATTATTATTATTATCGATGAATTTATTAATTTTATTTAAAAAGACGACTGCTGCGTAATTTATAATTCCTGTGTGCAACGGACAGAGTTGGTACACCTATTTGTGGATTACAGAAATATTTCTCTCTTGTGGTGGTCGAAGCCACATCACTCGGCGAAGTGGCAACGGTGAGATGACCAATTAAACTACTATGCCATGCGTGCAGTGTTAATGCGCATTTAATTAATTATGCTACCTAGCCCGCTAAACACTGACCGGCGCGTGGGTGGTTACATCAATCCATAACAATAATTACCGCACTATAATATGAGACTGCGGGAAGTGTTTAGAGCCTAAGCTGACGGCTAGGTATACCATTTACAAATTGTCACAAAACTAGTCCGATTACGTGAAGCACCTTAGAACTACTGCTCCAGTACTACACTTTTTCTTTAATATGATAATGCGCTTTTTAGCCTAAGGTATCTGCTCCCAAACTGCTATTACATATCGTGTAAGGTAAAAATCAAAGTCATATTTTTTTTACCATATATCTTATTTAACCTTTCTTGGGCATGTCGGTTTTAAATATTATCTATAATAAAATAAAGACGAAATAAATATTTAGCCCTAAAATAAATTCCGTTTGAGATGTACTCATGAGAAGAAGCTGGCAAGAAACTTTACTTTTGCCCTGGTACTCTGTAATTTTTGTAGGATTTTCAGAACTATCGAATCTTTATCGAGTTTTGATAACACAACCATCTAAGTGCTAAAAAATTTTAATTTATGATCATGAAATAGGCTCCCCTCAATCGTTGCGTTATAGCCTCCTAGCTTATAAGGTACATCAGGCTCTCAAACAACAAGGCTTTTGACTCGTGTCAAGTGTAAAGCTCACGTGATTTTATACGTACCACCAAAAAATATAGCCTATTCAACGACCTTTAAATGAGGATGTCTCGCGGTAAACCGGTATAGTTGACAACCCTAGCGATGGTTAAGGGCGTTCTTTGAAAGCGTTTGGTGGACCGTGATCAAGATCCATTCGGCCGGCAGTGAGTATGGGTCGTAACGAGTTCATACGCCACTGATGTAGTGGAAACTCGGGCAAGGGCGAAACCATATTATTAGATACAAACAAGAATCCCATGAAATTGGATTATATTAATAATTTGCGGTTTAACAAGGTCAGTAATTTGCGATTGAAACGTATCTAGTTAAAGCAGCTTAATTCAAGCAGTGAATTATATGATTTGGTTCTGAGATCTAATTAAACCAACATGGATATTGTTTGATTTTACCAATAAACTTTGATGTCTATATTTTGTACGACTACAAGATTCAGCCCGCGGCTTCGCTCGCCTTAA
Organism: Catocala nupta; assembly: GCA_963675205.1. Taxonomy (NCBI): domain Eukaryota; kingdom Metazoa; phylum Arthropoda; class Insecta; order Lepidoptera; family Erebidae; genus Catocala; species Catocala nupta. The sequence continues at coordinate 15,816,413 of OY776081.1, forward strand.
TAAATTTATATGCCTCAGGAACAGTACTTTTTTCCCGTATGAAAGGTATCTTTTTCTGTACCCTTGACAAGTTGTATGTTACATTTTTATGATGATCGGTTGAGTAGTTAAGGCGTTAAAGCGTAACAAACAAACAAACTTACTGAAATTAAACTACTATATACGGATTTTATCGCGTTGTTTATTTAGCACTGTATTACAAAATTTTGAAAATCTTACACTACTACTACTATTGATTTTATTTTACTAATTTATAAACTAATAAAATTATTTAAACTATTAAATTCATCTTTCTTAGTAATTCATCTCCGGTTAAGCATTTAATCAAATGTTTGTAATTAGCATTAGCAGGGATCCTTACGAGCTTTTATCCCTTTTATCACCATGCACGAATCAAGTAATCTCACACAACGTTTACAGTACACACTTCACAGATCTCTTAATCATATATGTATGATGTATCTGCATTTTAGACAAATAAATACATAGTGCCAGAAACATCTTTTCAGACATGAGGCCATTTTATGTTGTGTTGTGTAAATAAAACATCATGTCGTATCATGGGCGTCGTTTTATTTTTGTTACATAATTAAGCAGCGATAACTCAGTGGGGAGACCAACAGACTGTAATGCAGAGGGTCTCCGGTTCGAACCCACGTCGCGCACCTCTGACTTTCGGAAGTTATATGACTTTTCGAAATTATGTGCGTATTGATTGACAATTATCGCCTGCTCCGTGCCTCGGAGAGCACGTTAAGCCGTCGGTCCCGACTGCCATGAACATCTATGGCAGTCGTTATTGGGGAAGTCGACACAAAAGATCCCACTGGGTCGAAGTGTCGCCGGTCTGTACTGACTGGCCCCCACACAAGATCAGATAAGATAAGATACATAATTACATATTCATAACTAATATTTATTTACTTTATACTTATCTAAGACTTTTTCAGTGTATTCTTTTTAATAAAATATTATTTTTTTATGCCTCATTTTCTTTCATGGCTATCTATTTATTTAATGCTTATGTACTATTTATTTCTTTATTTTGAGTGCACTATTGGCGGACCAAATATAATTAATTGTGGTGTTCGCTGAAAATCAGCGCTGTGTAGTGCTTGCAGCAATGCAAGTGCCACAGCATTATGCTGAGCGTATCACCGATATTTTTGTGCCGTCAGGTGGGACGTGCATCGGCACATAAACAACATTTTAATTGTTTTTAAAGTTACTTTATATTTTTATTTACTTAATTACTTTTTGTTGTATCTACATTTTATTAATAATAGATGATGCATGTCATGATGGCGCAGAAATAAAAACGTAACAGATACGAACGATAAAGGCCTGTTCATATAGCTCCATATATTATGTACATATAATATTTTACTTGCATATGATTATTGTATAGTTATACAAGAGTTATTCCACCTTATCCCGCCCTCCCCTTTCCTATCCAGAACAACGCGTGCTGGGCTCAGATGCCATCCTTACACGGTGGAGTCGACTAGAGTGCGTACCAACAAGTTTGGGTCCTCATACCTCTGCCGAACGATCAAGGCATGGAATTCTCTGCCAAGGCAGGTGTTTCCTTCTTCCTTCAATCCTGGGTCCTTTAAGCGGGGCGTGAAAAAGCACCTTCTCAGGCCGTCAAAGTAGAGACCTCAACATCGCCTCGGCTGCTATGAGGACGATGTGGAGGCCACTGCTCTTAGACCACACGACTGCTTACCATCAGGTGGAGTGTGGTCATTTTGACGAGCAAAATAAAAAAAAAAAAAAAAAAAAAAAAAAAACAATAATCATATGCAGGAATTAGATTATAATATTATCATTGTAGAACGCAAAGCTCAAGTTTCAAAGAAATCTGATGTCAGATTCTACACATATTATAGGCAAAACATTTCTTTTTTGTTCAATGCAATTAGTAAAGGAATTGGTTTGTCTAGTACATGGAATTTCTGTGAAGCTTCTCATGGGAAGGGAGCAGCAGACGGCGTAGGTGGCAATATCAAAAGACTTTTGGACAGAAAAGTAGCTTATGGAGCAGATGTTCTGGACGCAAGGTATATATCCTTTTTAAAAAATGAAACGTTCGTAAAAGTTTACCTTGTTGACAAAAAAAATATTGAAGACATTAAAGAAAGTTTGGGCGATATTTGCCCTCTATTAAGCCAGTTCCAAATACATTAACTATTCACCAAATTCAAACTACCACTAATGATACAAACATAATATTTTCAAGATTTTAAGTTGTTTCTGTGCAAACGCTTACAAACAAGGATTTTGTAGTTGTTATTTTCTTAAAAAACATAATTTGCTTCAAGAAATTGCACTTATGAAACGGGTAAAATTTTTTTTATCGTATTCTTCATGTAAGGACGAACGCCTTGTACCCTCAAAACGTAGTAATGCCACTATAAAACCTACTGAGGCTGAAAATAAAACTGTAACCATTCTCTCAGACGTCCGGGTTAATTTTGATGAGAAACAACTGAGATGCTTATTGCGCGGTTCAAAAAGATATTTAAACATTTCTTCGTGTAATATTAAGAGCGATTACAAAGACCCAATCGCAACCAGCAATACAGATCAAGAAACAATATACAAAAGCTATCTACTTCCAAAGACATAAAATGCATACAAAATAATAAGTCTAAATTCTTTTTACATCTAAGTGACACTGATGATGATAATATTTAATTGTTTGGTTTTGTTTCTTATTTCATTTCATAAAAATAATTGTAACAAAAATAAAAAATAAGTATATCTGAACTTTTATTAGAGTTTTGGATTCTATGAATATATTTTTTTAAATGGGTAGGTTTTGACTAGGTCTAGATAGACCGGTAGAAGTATTCTTGGCGCTACAGTTTTACTTTTTACTGTTTCTTTTTGTATATACGTAAACCGTCGTGTCGTATACACTCAGTATAATCGACTTTTCTATAGAATAGTTGATTATACAATGTTTACGACGGTTTCACATAAAATTAAGAGGTAAACCTAAGTATATTAATATAATCATATATGTGATGATTATACAAAAAACAAAAATAAAACAATATTTTCAGAGACTGGAGAGAGTTCTTGTAGTAGAAAGTTCCTAATGTTAATTTGACCAAATCAATGAAGATTATTTTTGAGTTTTATTTATTTTTATGTTGTTAAGGTGGTTCAAACAAAAATAGTAAACAATTATGTAAAGTGTTACGTATCTATTTGCGTAGTTAAATCATGCCAGGAATCCAAAATAAAAATTTCTCGTCATAGTAGTTTGGAACCACCACATAAATTACCTATTATAACATGTTCCTAAATTTGATCTTCTAATAATACTAATAATGACTATGACCAAATAAGTAATATTATTTATAAGTTTATTCTTTAAATAATAGCCTATAGTTAAGGCCATCATTAATTTGCTGTTTAACTGCAAACTTGTCACTCGTCATTTGTTTGACCAATTTTCTCCAAAGATAGGCAAACAGTAATTTTATTGATAATTTGAATTTCATTGATTTTTAATATTATGTTATAAAAATATTAGGTACTTAAAATAATTCAAAAAGTATGCCTAAGAAATACGTTTTTTGTTCACCTGTACGAGTCAATTCAAGTTTGTCTTTGATCATTGTCGTCGTAGCGTTTATTGCGTTCGGCGCCCCGATTGATCTGCTCAGTCGCTCTTAACCAATCAGAGCGTCGAGTGTAATTAACAATACGACGACGATGATCGAATACAAACTTATATAGACTCGTTCTAAACCCTCTGTACTCTCACGCAAACCAATCAATTTTACGTAGAGCCATGGACATATGAGGTCTATTTTAATATTTCGTCAACATGCTTATCTCTTAATTATTATTGACAAAATAAACCAAAAGAATTTAAATCTGACAGTTATTAAAACGTATTTCTTAGCTTGTTACGATCTTAATCTGACAAATAATACCTACTTATTATCTAACTGTGATTTGATTGCTTACAAAAAAACAATAAATGATTATCACGTAATTCGATGTTTTATTAGACAGTAGTAATCTAGATAGAAACCCAACATTAAATGAGGCCTATATCCAGCAGTAGACGTCCGTGGGCTGATATCATGATGACAATGAATCCGGATATAATTATTTTAATAAACTAAATGTAACTTATTATTTTTTAAAGATGTTTTTATAAAATTGCCCTAATAATTCCTTTCTGTTACTTTTCTGTTATAATTAAATCATTTTCTTATCTGTTTCATATCCGTCACTTACCTTTTCTTGTAAATGACACAGTTACCACACAGATGTTCTGACATTTTGTGGCATTACAGTCATAGAAATTGGCCCAGTCTCATTATATTATATCGTCATAAAAAATAGCATGCAATAGAAAAAACCTTTTAAATGCCTTGTATCACGTGCTAATAAGCCTAACAAGCTGAAATTATCTTTACTTTTTGTTTAACTCTTGTTAATAGCATACACGTTACATTAAAATGATTAACTAAACTGCAACTTCAAAGTAATAGTATCCAAATAATTTCAACATGTTTTAGTAGCAATAAAAATAATAGCTGCCTCTCGTCATTAACATTAAAATGATGCATAAACAAGGATATTTACCACACAGCAACAGCATTTTATTATAACAAAGATGGCGGTTAAGTCAATGAACTAATATAATGATGTGTACAAGAATATTTATCATAACGCATTGCTTAAGCCAACGTTTACGATGCGTCGCGCATTCTGGCGCTGTTCACGAAGACATCCAATCAAAGTTGCAAGTCCGAGGACTTATGTCAACTATATTATTATGTATAACTATTATGGCTGTATGACCCCAGATTAAGATGGAGCGATGATGCAGTCCTTTCGACAAACACTTACTACTTTATTATTATGTAGTATCCTTGAGAGTTGGCGCTCATAATACTCGTGGTACTTTTACGAAAACGACAAGGTAAAATAAAATGGTTTGTTTTTTTTGGGTCAGAAAAATAACGGGCGCAGCTAGCTCAGTAGATAGATCGTTATATTACCATGCACTCGGCTCGAGTTTGATATCACGGCACGCAGCTCTGATAACTCTCTCTATAATTTCTCTTACTTGGTACATTCTGTGTACACAGTGTTGGAGCAACAATCTGGCTTAAAGGAGTCGGCCCACTACTCCGTCTCATACCATGACCATGCTAGGAACGTGTCAGGCAAAAATATATTCTTTTTAAGGAAATGTATAATAAGTCTGTGCCCACTAAACTGTTCTGTCACCGACCAGCAGTTCCTATAGCAGGGCGTATCGTGTTGCTTTTCGTGTCTGATACGTTCCTAGCACGGTCATGGTACGAGACGATGTAGTGGGCAGACTACTTTATTCTGTATACTTGATATTGTAATTGTTAATTAATGCAATTAATATACATACATATACCTATATAATAATAAATTGAAGTAAAGTTTTATAAGACCACGGTCATATTACCATCGGCCTAGAATACGTAATTGAGTCACTAAAGCCCAAAATCAAGGATCATCACAGTTACTAGAATAATTCTAAACTCAACTTCAATACTCGAGCTTATTTTGTCTAGACATAAACATGAAATAATATACAGTAGAATATTTTTTACTATTTATAGAACAAAGCTAATCATTCCTTTGTTCGAAATTTCGACATAAGCGAAGATAAAAAATTTGTATATCAAAATGACACAAATAAACGTACAAGTATTTGTGTTTCAATTTCGTTTAGTTTCGATTCGTAACATTTACGTAAATGAACAGACTATTCTGCTTATTTACGTAAATGTTACAAATCGAAACTAAACGAAATTGAAACGCAAATACTTGTACAGAATTACTCTTTTTGTACAAATTCACGGTGGCCTGTGTGTATTGCCGTCTATTATACAGCTGTGTATTGTACAGGTATAATACCAGACAAAATGGATCTAGATCGTTTAAGAGCCAACGGCGACGCCCGAATTTTAATGCATCGTTATTGGCCTTGTATTTGTGTCAATAAAGACGTAGTTGTCGTGCACAAAGGCGCACCAAGTGCGTTTAATTTATATGTCATTTTTACTGCGAAGATACCACACGCGATCAGAGACAATCCTTAAGAAAGAATAGTTCCTGCGTCTGTAAATATCTACAATGTCTATCTTACCGATCTCTGTGCAAAAGGAATACGAAAAGTTAAATAATGTGAAGCCTGAGGACATTAAAGAAATAATGGCGTGGTTAGCGAAACAACCACATCTTCCGCATCAGTTCATCTCTGGTAAATATATTGTGTATTATAGCTTAAAAATGGTGAAGGCAAATATATTTGGAAAACTGAATGTAATAAATCAATTAGTATGTAATTCGTATAAGTACAAAAAACTAATGCCAATTCCTTTGTTATAAAAGTAAGCTAATTTTATTCTCTTAACGTACATCTTACATCCAATTACGACTATAAGAAGTAGAGATTTTAAAGTAATAATGTTATTCTTCAAATTTAATTATTCTATTGCGTTCTATTTCAAATAGCATTTGTAATACAATGGTAATCAAATATTACGGGAATCTAATTTTTAATTGATAAAATTTACTACTATTGTAAAGTTTAGCGTTACTAAAATAATTGGTAACAGATGTTTTGATAATATCTTTGTATACTGTGACCTAAATCTGCCCATACATTTTTTATTTGGGTCATTTAGGTTTAGTCACTAGTAGGCAGTGAACGCAAATTAGTTCACAGCTAGCAGGTAATAAACCTATACGGTAAACTATATGTTTTCGTTTTTTAATGAGAACGTTCGTCACCAACACACTGCAGAACTGACCTTATAGATTTAAATACTATAATTTTTAACATAAGGAAATTGTATATGAGCCTATGGAACTTGTTGTAGAGTTGACACGCTCTTAATATTTACAAAAAACATACATCGCATAACAGTCCAACGGCCATAAGATATCCTCTAATATGGATGACACAGTGCGCCTCGTCACTGACGCTGCGTTGAGTGCATTGGGCGCGAACCCTACTTGGGACAACAGTTTGTGTGATTTACAAATGGTTGTTCCGAGTCTGGAAGTTCTTTGTGTCTGTTTGTTTATCTCCCGCGACATAGGATTTCTGATAAAAGTGTAATATTGATCTTTCCCTTAATTGACTATGGTGATGTGTGTTACTATGACCTGAATGCAGATCTACTCAATAAATATGACCGACTTCTAAATAACTGCATTCGATTCATCTATAATCTTCGCAAATATAACCATATTTCATCTCTATCTTCCAAGTCGGTCCCGGCAGCCATGAACATCTATGGCAGTCGTTATTGGGGAAGTCGACACAAAAGATCCCACTGGGTCGAAGTATCGCCGGTCTTGACTGACTGGGCCCCATACAAGATAAGATAAGATGTATATATATATATATATATATATATATTTATGTATATCTATATATATTATGTATGTATGCATGTATCTATATCTATATGAATACAAAAGAATAGGTAGAATTAATTATTGTCAACTCTAGTCGAGTTGGGAATAATTAAATTAATTGTGGTCGAGTTTTTCTCGGTCGAGTTTATTTATTTATTTATTTATTTATTTATTTATGGACAACCAACAAAGCATACACTAATTTAAACATCGTAATGAAACATAAATGCGGATACATATCATAGTGCTGCCTTACTTACAGGCTGCCACGGCATGCATTAACAAAAAAAAATATGTATATATTTATATAAGCTCGTTTGTGAAATTACAAAGTGAGATTAATTCCATTAAAAAGTCATACAAACGAAATTCATGCATAGTTTGTAATTATAAATTATATTAAAAAAGGAAATTGAAATGATAATTGATAATTATTATAAAATTTAAAATGCTGACACTGTAATACTGAGTTGAAGAATAAGTCATATTATATATGAGTATATATTTTATTTAGTTTGTATAATATGTTTATTGGTATGTATATATTATGTACAAGTATGTACGATGCTTCTGTATTATCTTCATTCTTACTTCGTTCTACATTATATCTCTGCATCACCCTACGGTTGACTGGTAGAGAATGCCCTTAGCATTAAGTCCGCCGATGTATTCTTTTATGCATAAAGTTTAAAATAAATAAATAATAAACACTAATGTTGCAGCAACATGTACATATATACATACATACATATGTACGGTCTCGAATCTTATTCCATACATGTAATTATAATACATGCAAACTTTTCTGAAGAATACGAGCTACATTTGTAGTGTTCATACACAGACACTATGGCATGTTGGATACCAATGTATTGCAAAATTTAATTGCTTTCTTGACTTTGAAAAGGTACTTCTGTTGAATAATGTTACAGCTGATTAGCATGGAACAAAAATTGTTTCACGGCATGTGCCATGGATATGCAAATTGCGAATTGATATCTTCGTGTGATATACGTGTGAGTTTATGAGATAATGAAGTGTGCATTGTGTGTGTCATGTTACTTAATGTATATCACTCGTGTTCCATTTCATTGAATGTGTAATTATATACCTAGTAATAGCGGATTTTGTTCTTATTATGTTATGTTGCTATAGTTCAGGAAAAATAAGAAAATTTAAATAGTATAATAGTTTTAAAATATCAAATATCATAAGTAGTATTATTGAAATAAATCTTGATAAAATCTGTATACATTTTAATAAGTGCACTTTATGCTGCTGACATAAACGTATTGTCTAGCAAGTATGATGCCATATATTTTCACTATGTTAGAAAAGTCAAATTTCCTATTAAATTATTTCTGTGTGGCGAGTACAAATATTCAAACAAATACGAATAACACCTAGACCTGGAATAATTATTTCGGGATCAAACAAATTACCATATCCCGTATGGAGATCGAACCTACAATAATCGGCGCACTTGCATGAGGCGCCTATGCAAACCACCCGTGCGGCCTTGTTCGTGGTCAGAACGAAATTCGCCTTCAAGCCTGAAGCGGTTTTCTTAAGAGAAATGGTTTCCTTCCTTTCCGAAGCTACCATACGTATGATATGGGATTAGTAAGTACTTATTAGTTCCATGATAGTTTTACATTATTACTTATAAGGTACATCCTTATAATGTGATTGCCTCATAGAGTCTGATGATATATTTACAAATTAAGATTTAGATATAAGCACATAAAAATGCAGATAAGGTGACGAAGCAGCATACAACCCGATGGCGAGCGGTTACGTTATCATAATAACTAGCGGTCCGGTCGCCTAGTGCTCGAAATTCGACCAAAGTTTGCTTGTAAGATATTGCTGATATATGTCATTATAATTGATATATGTAACCATAGTTACGCGATTCGACTGCGTGTGTCAAATGCATGGTTGTGTGCGTGTAGTGTTTTTTCATTAATTTAATGTATTTCTAATGCATATTTTATATAAATATTAGGATTCGTCACTCGTTCTCCATATAAACTTTAGCTGGGCCAAATTTCATACTCCACCGTCCGCGCAATTTTCGTAAAAAGGGGTACAAAGTTTTTGCTTCATGTATTAATATATAGATATGATCCCTTGCAAAATAATGTTGCGCGCATGTTTGTATTTCGCCCTTCAAAATTGATTTTATTTTCAACACAAATATAATAAACTTCAGAATCTTTATTTGTAATTATATTTTATTTTTGTTAAATATTTAAACGTAAATTCCTGCTTTTACTTTTGTCAAGGCTTTTACATTTGCCACAAAATGTCTGTGTGTGCGCCCTCATACACCATGGAACTAATAAGTACTTACACACCTCATACACTTATCTATTATACTTATGTATAATAGATAAGTCAATATAACTAACGAACCCGAATTGTTACTTTCTATTTCTATAGTCTGTAATATATGATAGCTTACAACAGCTGGCAGATATAAAATGCAAAATATAAAAATAGTAAAAGAATGGCAATCGAAAAATAGGGGTCCTGGATTTCTTCCAGGTATCTTCTCAAATGTCGTTATACTTAATTCATAAGTGTTACTTAAACGACTAAATTATTGATTGATGACCATTGATAGATTCAAAAAATGGTACCTACCTATAGCAGTTAAACCGAGCATATAGGTATATACGAGAGCAAACTTCTTTATAGAGAGCTAAATTTAATGTTAAATTTGTATTTATTATATGGCTGGCTTGCCTAGTTTGGAGTCAATATTACATTGAATGTTGTTATATATTTTTGGATATAAATAACTAAATAAAGAACATTACAGTTCCTTCTGGTGTTCCGTGGCTCTAAGTCGCTGGTTAAATAAAGTATAATCTAGTTACTAACTAAGTGAATTGCTTTTTTAGTATATAAAATATGATGTAAATATGTGTATGTGCAACTGGCGACACCTATTTGCGTACAAATTGTCTCTTCAGCCATTCTAATCCTCATTATTGGTCTGTTGTGTTTGCTTCCAATATAATTACATTATATCAATTTGTGTACATTATTGAATCAAGATAAACAAACGTCATTGACTTATCCGCTACAGTTCATACTAGGTTTACCAACTTTAGACTATATATAACTCCAAATATAAATACATACCAGTATATAGGTAGCCTGGTGGGAGATCATGGGACTTCCACGCAGAGGTCTCGAGTTTGATCCTGAAGCGCACATCTCTGACTTTTCGAAGATATGTGCGTATTAGATAGTTAATTTTCGCTCGAAAACATTGTGAGAAAACATGCATTTCTGACAGTTCTCTATAAAGTTTCCAAAGATATGTGAAGTCAGCCGGCACGCTCTAGGTCAGGTTGGCGGACTTTGGCCTAAAGGGTTTCATACAGGGCAGACATTATATTATAGCTATTAATTTATAAGTATTATGTATACCTATAAATTAATACCTAAATAAATATATATTAATTTATTATATGTATATTACTTACGATGTAGGTACTTTTGACTTAGTTATATTATCAATTATTATGTATTACATCTATTTATAACATTAAAGTTAGACTGTCTTCACATGCACCTACTTTATGTATCTCTGCACTATAATAGATTAACTGGTAGATAGATAATGCTTATTGGCATTAAGTCCGTCCATGTACCTTGTATTTGTATAGAGTAACTGCCTCCGTGGCGCAGCGGTAGTCAATGCGACTGCTGTGTATGAGGTCTCGGGTTGGAATCCCGGGTCAGGCCAACAAAAAAAATTGGATTTTCCTGTTTAGAAATCCCAATACGAGCCCGGAGTTTGGGAGTTGGCGGTGTTAGACACCCCCGTGCCTCGTAAAGCACGTAAAGCCGTTGGTCTTGCGCTTGATCTATCTCCGGTCGTGTCGGATTACCGTCCCATCGGATCATGAGGGTTAGGGAACAGAGAGTGCACTTGTGTTTGCGCACATACTTGTGCACTATAGTATTATCTCCTGCGCAGATGGCCAGTCTCCGTTAAGATTGGCCGCCGTGGCCGAAGTTCGGTCTGGAGAACATTTTTTTATTTGTATAGGTAGTGCATGAAGTTAAATTAATTAAAAGACTCCACGATTTGATACAATCCATACCCAAACTATACCATAGTTTAAAGGGCGCGGCGGAGCCGTGCACAAAAATAAATGATTAGAAAAACGTATAGTGCATATAATTATACAACGCATAACCATAGTATATAATAATAATATAATATTCTACCACATACACACAACACCATCTAGCCCAAACTAAGCAGAGCTTGTACTATGGATACTAGACAATGGATAAACATACATATATACTTTTTTTTTTGTAAATACATACATGTTATACATAGAAACACCCAGACCAAGACAAACATCCATGTTCATGCACACGAATATTTGACTTGTGCGGGAATCGAACCCGCGACCTCAGGCGTGGCAGTCGGTTACACTAACCACTACGCCATCGAGGCCGACATTCTATTATATTCTTGTCTATATGTGTACTGTGGTATAACAGTATGGTCATAAATGAGGTTCATATAGTGAAGGCAGACTTGAAAATAAAGGGATTTCTCATAGAGCTCACCTTTGCGTATCACTATCTACTGGAGACCTGCCGTTCATAATTATGTTGTCGAACTTAAGTGTATTGTGCCAATACTCTTGGTAGCCGCGGTGGCCATTACTTTACACGAATATTATTATTTTTTCCAGCTTTCGAACTACATCGTTTCGCAAATCTACTAGAGAATGCAAAAGCGTGATCCAATGTATGTCATATTCTGTGTGTTTCTAATAGAAAATTTGCTATTCCACATGGATCCGATATTATGCCGATACTATAAAGCTTTTTCAAAAATACTAAGTTCTGAATGTTGCTAGCAGTTGGCAACCCTATTGATATAAAATACGGTTATTGCCAAATAGCAAACAGGCAAATATTCTGTATTCATAGGAGTTTAATTATAACCATAAAATGGAATAACATTTCGCACGACACTACAAAAAACACAGCTAAATTTGATTGTGTAATTTTCAGAACGTGACGTCATCCTCGCGTATCACAGTTGTGCATACGACACACAAGTAACGAAACGGGTCATTGATGTCAATTACACTCTAAAAACATTGTTCCCGTTTTACCAGAATAGGAAAATGGACGATTGCATGGAACTGGCCTTTCAAACGTGGTTTGTTGTTTTTTTATTTTGTTCGTCAATATACCACACTCCCCCTTGAATAAATTGAAACTTGAATAAATGAGTTGAATAAGCAGTCGTGTGGACTAAGAGCAGTGGCCCCCACACCGCCCTCATAGCAGCCGAGGCGATGTTGAGGTCTGTACTTTGACGGCCTGCGAAGGTGCTATTTCACGCCCCGCTTAAAGAGAGAATTCCATGCCTTGATCGCTCGGCAGAGGTATGAGGACCTAAACTTGTTGGTTTTTTACAAAGATTTAAATCATATGTAGATCCTATATACTTTTACTACTACATTTAAATATGGTCACGTTTCTGGAGGTTTAGTTGTCACCAGACACACAATGCCATCATGACATTTATACAAATAAATAAAATTTAAGCGTATGTAATAATAACAGCTTTATACTAAGTACATGTAAAACTTACTACATTGGTTAAGTACCAATGTAGTAAGTTTTACATGTACTACCTAAATTTATTCTGTCTCTCTGTTTATTCTGGCTAATCTCTGAAATGGTTGGACCGAATTTGATGGGACTATCACTGGCATATCTGGATAGCTGATGTCCTACTACTACTAGGAGTAACTTAGGCTACTTTTAATTTGGAAAAATAAGGAACAAAACAAAAACGATGCTTTTTGTTAAATTCTACGCGGTCGAAGTCGCGGTTAACAGCTAGTCTGAAATATAATTAAAGCATTATCATACTCACTCACAAAAAAATTGTACGCTATCGTTCTCAGCTATCTAATGTGTGAGCTCACTCTTCTTAGTGTGGACACCTTTTCGAGCGATCTAGGTAGAGTGAGGACACATATGATTTAAATCTTTAGTTTATATACTTAGAGTTGTTTGTTTGACTACCTCGTCCGTGCGGGGCATAGCTTAGTGATTAATGTCCCATTATTTATGTAAAGCTTAGGTAAGGTGTTATTGGCTTTTCTGGTGGGAAACTCTGTGTGCAGTTTATATATAAGGTTTCAGTCACATAGTATAGAAAACTACGTCGTGTTATTATAGGAGACTAACGTTTGCCCGCGTCTTCGCTCGCCTAAAACTAGGTTATGTTAGTAACAGTACTTTAAAAAAGAAGTATATTCTATGTTACTATAGTGATAATATAGCTTTCTAATGGTGATAAGATTTTTATATTCGGTCGAGTATTTTTTGAGTTAAATCCTTACAAACGAACAAACAAAAATCAAATGTTTCCTTTTTATAATATTAGTATAGATGAAAAAAACAGTAGTATTTTTTTTTTTTGCATAGCTCAATGATTGCATATTGCATATATCGTCAATACGTTAGATAGTATTAACAATCCAGCCAAACATCATCCGATAAATTGTGTATTATTTTTTACATGCCAAATAGTTATTGTATTATTATTATTGTGGCTGACATTTAAAAGTTAGAGGTATATAGTGTCGCTGACTTTTTATTGACTAGTGCATCAATTTAACGTATATTCAACCATTTAAATTCAAACTAGGTACTTTATACGAATTTTGTCGCGTTGTTTATTTTAGAACACTTTTGTTACATTATTTTGAACTAAAACACTACTATTATTGAACTCTACTACAATTTAAGCTATTTAAATTAATCAAAACTATTTATATTTAAGTTTATACTTTTCCCTGACGTTTCGGTTGCTTTACAGCAGCCATGGTCATGGGAAGACGGGGAGTCACCCCGTGAAGTGTTGTAAAATAAACAACGCTACAAAATCCTTATTGTTTTAATTTCAATGTATAACATTCGCGTAAACATAAGACAATATTATATATTCAACCATTTAATTAGCACACTCCTATAAAATAACCAAGCAACGCTTTTTCTGGCAACTACCATCAATGCTTAGCTTCTACGTGTGATAGAGCAATTTCTAATACATATTAATAATTCAGGAGAAATGCAGATCATAACAGTAAAATAATATCCAAACTCGTTTAACCTGTCAATTGTTTGAATGCCAGGCATAATTAAAAACTTATTGTGCCTAATTGCCGGTGTGCGGTGCCACTCAGTAGGTTAATAGTTCTCGAGATTAGCGCGCAAATACATACATAAGGAAGGAATGACGCTCGTCGGGATATTCCTTTTATGTGTAGAAATGTTCGTAATGTTATATATAATAAAAGTGTCATGCGTTTGATTCGATATAAAACAAGTTCTTTGTCGCGGGGGACCATACAAAGAACACCTAGACTAAGATCAACTATTTGTGGATAACATCAATTTTTTTTCTGTATGGGGACCCATAACACTCAGCGTAATGGCAATGGCAAGAAGTCCACTTAAACAATTACGCCATCCTTGGTTGGTTCCACTCAAATTGGTTCAACGTTAAATTTTATTGACGGTATAAAACATTTGATTTGACTACTAAGGTTAATATTTATCTAACTACAACCTATGAGGTATAGGTTCACAAATGGTCTGAATTTTGAAAATATCATGATTAACATAGCTTTAATAAACATTGATATCTAGGTTCTAATATCAATAAAATTAGAAGTTGCTGTTTATTATCCTTACTAATATTATATATGCGAATGTGAGTTTGTTTGTTACGTTTTAACGCCTTTATTACTTGACCAATCATCATGAAATTTCGCATACACGTTGTCAGGGGCACAAAAAAGGACCTAGGTTACATTTTATCCAAAAAGGTATTGTTACAAATCTAACTTAACCTAACCTACATTTACACAAGCGAAGCCGCGGGAAAAAACTAGTAATGTATAAAACAGACATGAATACATTAATAAGTACTACGTACAAGAGGTGAACATGTGTTAGAGTGCATGCACGAGGCAAAATAATAGTGGTACTATCCTAAGATTATTGAGATGAGATGATGTATACTGTTATGATGCTTATTAAGGGAAGCTGGCGAATGCAATACAATTAGTTAGTAAAATCACGCCATGGCTTTTGAGATCGTATATCACCTCCCGTTTCATCGCTGTTCGTCCCTAAGACTTTTTTATTATTAATAATGTTCACAGGTTGATTGCTCCTTTACCGACAGTAACGAAGAAAGGCAATAAGCCGATATATTGCGAGCTGTTAGATGCAGATCCGAACAAATTTGTTTACGGAGATGTGGTCAAGTAAGTATTTGGATGTTGAATATCATAGGTTGAGACCATAGAGCTCCGAGTTCTGCGACATTTTAGCACAGCTGAATTCTTACAGTAGATTTCTTAGGGTTGAGATTGTTTTGTTGAGCGGATTGATCTGATTTTCGTAAAACAAGTGAACTCGGGCTAGTTCAAAATCTGGGTCAATAACTAGGGTAAGGTTCAAAAACTTTGAGGTCTATCGGCTCCGAAAAAAACACAATAACATAAAGATGCCTCCATTTTCAAACTCTGAACTCTGATCTAATACTCAGTTCAGAGTTAACAGGCTTACGTTGTTTATCTGCACGTTACATATTTACTGTAAAATATAGGCTCGGTGGCTCTGAGATCTTGCACTATCAATAGTATAAAGCACGATCGACAAATAGTTGTGCCGAGCGTAGTTTTATTCTAAGTGCAAACTTATAGTTATGATTTTTTTATTTGCAAGCTTTTGACGTTACAAATATTTATTGATATACCTAGATGACGACACAAAGTGTTTTTAAATTTTCATATAGCTATTTTTTTCAGAGCATTTTTGATGGTGATGGATTTATGGCAATATGAAGAAGGAACAGTTCAAGGAGTCGCTATAATAGTCAATTTGGACAGAGTTTCCCTTGGACATATATCAAAAATCAATCTAACTGTGGCCCAGCAATTTTTTTATTTTCTACAGGTTTGTATATCAGAAGGTACATACATCTATAATTATTGATCAAATTATGTTATTTGTTTAAAAATCTTTGGCGCAAGTTTATGTCGACGCGAAAGACAGTGAGATCGATTTAAATAATTTAAAAAGATAAGGAATAACTTTACTACTATGAATAATTTTGTACAAAAATTTACTCCAAATACATACAAAGCTAAAGTTAATATTTATATTAACGATACAAATCGTTTTGTTTCAGGAAGCAATGTTTGTTTGTCTCAAAGAATTCCATTTTATAAATGCTCCGCCTTTCATTGATAAATTGCTTGCCATGGTCCGACCGTTTATGAAAGATGAATTACTTGACATATTGAAGGTTCATCAAATAGATGCCAGTACTTTGGATGAATACATATTGATAAAAGATTTGTTCAAAGATGATGGAGAGAGTAAGAAAGTTTTGAAAAGTAAGTTACTTGTGTTGTTACATAGATAGCTATATAATTTTGTGTTTCGTACATACTGGACGAAATTTGGGTTCACAAATTGTTTGAATAGAAATATTTTATTTTATTAATTGCATCACGTTTTGTTTATGTATATGTAACGATGTAACGACTACATACATATATACAGAATCATTACCTGCATTTAATTGCATATAGCTAATTTACCTTATGGGTAATTTTATTAATAGATTTTGTGTTTTTAAATGCTTGTAAATTTTCTTAATATTAAAATAGGAATTTAAAATACAAACATATCGTATTCCTACGCGTCATATATCCCTGAAAACCGCGTGGTCCTTACGCGAATGTTGTATAAATTACAGCATACAGTATCAGAAGTCAATTTGTATTGACTATATTCACGTAAATTGTAGTCAATTCAATGACTTTCTGATGATAACAGAAGTTTTAACTTATATGATATTACATGCTCTAGTAAGTCAACTTACATTGACTACTCAACTTCCTTACACCGTTCGACGAACGTTTTATTATTAGTAAGTATATACATTAATATTGTTATATGTATCCTATTTCAGATAAAATTTGCGATAAACTAAGAGTAAATGTGGGGTTTTTCGAAGAGGAGGCAAAGCAAAGAGTGGACGAATCAAACCGATTTGGGGGTCCAAAAACTATGAGCACCTATTTTCCAGGTATAGAAGATAGCTTTAAGAAACTTGAAATAGATTAAGAGTGAACAGTCTTGTGGATTAGTAGCCTTATTTTGATTTTAAAATTAATTCAGAGATCAGAAGAAATTGTAAAATGTATAATAAAATACATTATTGAGCTAAAATTAATATAGCCAGTAAAGACGGATTCAAGTTAAAATTTATAAATATATATATAAAGATATTATGTATATTTGTTTTTATGTTGTAATTTGTTCCTTTTGTTATCTTATTTGATTATATTCTAAAATTAAAGTAAGTATCTAGGTTCTATACAAAGTAGTATCGTAATGTAAAACTATTTTGACGTCTTCTGTTCTATTACCATTATCAACTCGTGTCTTTTGACTAAAAACGCTATAGATATAATTATCAAATTTTCTACTGGCAAACAAGAGATGTAGTGAGATCAATATTAGGTTGCTCCTTATTATACGTATGTGATTTGTGAGTATTTATGAGGACATTTTTTATTTGATTTTAAAAATAGTATCCGTCAATAAAAGTTTAACATACAATCTAGTAGTTATTGTTTATATAAAAAAGTGTTCCTAGTAAAATAAACCTAAATTGTAAATAACATTACAAAATCCGATTTGAACATTATTTGTGAACAATTTATACTCAAACTGTCGGTTTCATGATGGGATTAAAGAGTTTTACATAAAAATATCGGTATTGTGTACGAGTGTATCGACAGTAGCGGTACACGACAGCACGTGCAGCTCTCGGCGCGGGTAGCAAGTGACACAAAGGAAATTGCTTTTTTGCATAGAGGTGTGCACTCGCTTCTCGTAAAACGACCAAAAATCCGCGCACACGTATCATGATTCGTTTCATCGATGAACTTAGAATGCAGTTTATACACAAACCGTCAGACCATACAAAAATATCTGTTAAATATAGCTTTTTTGCTATTGCAAGAAAAACTTGTATGAAACATTATTCATTCTAGTAAAAGTTTGATTTTACGTTGCAAAAATATTGAATCGAGTTTTTCACAAGTTAGTTTAATTTCCTCTTGCGGTGTAGTGAAAGAGTTGAGATTTAGATCTAAAGTATTTTATCAGTTTGCGAATTCTTCAAAATGTGATCTTTACCTGTGCCTTGGTCTTGACTCAGTCGATGCATTGTGTAGAAAATAGAGGTCACAATGTGGACATTGTATCAACGTTTTTGTCGCGTTCGCATTCTATTGATACAATCATTTCGTTGCAATAGCGTAATGGCTGAAAATAAAATACCTAAAACTGGACTGCAATCGGTGCACCATTGTCCCTAAATAGTGCACAAAAGAAAGCCGATTTTGCAGAAAATGTTCCATTTTATTGTAGATAAATGAGTGAAGATTTAACCTAAATCCAAGTAACCAGTATAACGCGGTTGTTTAAATGTTTCAACAAGTACTTATTCTTATTAATGTTTCGCATTAACTTTAGTTCTTTATTTTCAATGGTACTTAGTTAGAATGTTCTCGAACATTTTGTTTTTAGAAATTTGTTTTTAATGACGAACACGGGTATTTGTTAGTAGTATTTATTAGTATTATTATTTATTTTTGTTCCTTTTAGGTATAGAGGTATTATTTATTTTACCTTTTACAAAAAATGATATTATTTTATTATATTTGTAGTATCACTATCTTGTTGACCTGGGAATCAAACCCACAGCATGTAGCATAATAATGATTGATTTAACCATAGCCATAAGTGCAGCCGATCAACAACTTCCTGCCCGCATTTTGTCTACAAGGATGTTAGATAAATTGCATCAACCATGTAGTGGTTCAAATGTCATAGTAATTTATTCGACATCGTCATTTGTACGGAAACACCAACGCTTGTATGTGCATATTCACTTTCATGTCTGTAATATCAGTAGGGATACAAAGTTCGCTTTCTTAATTATGCAGTCAATATGATACACGAACCGCGTGGTGCCCGGTCGAGAATAGAATAAAGTTCCATTTACACTATAATAGTTTATTGAAGCAAGTGTATTGCTACCTTTGTCTTACTTGGCGAATAAAATAGGGATAGCACACAGTCACAAGAAACTTGACTTTAACTCTATTGCCGTGGTGATACTACAATACTATCTAATTAATAAGTTCACGTCGGAAACATTTTTTTAGTTCGTTTTAATTGTTATGTTTTGAAAGTGATAAAGGTCGACATCCTTATGTGTATATAAACGACGCATCTGCTAAAATGTCCAGGTTGAAAGTTTTATATTGATACTATCAAAATGGCGAGCACATGGCTTACTTGATGGGAAGCAGTACTAGTTAGCATCTAGAACTATTATCTGCGTGTTGCCGACCCAAGGAAGCTGGTATTCTGTTTTTATGGCGACTAGGATTTCTAGAGATTGAAATTAAACTCATTTATACGAATTTTATCGCGTTGTTTATTTAACAAAACAGAAGACAATATTATTTTCTAGAGATTGTTCAGGAGACAATGTGCTGTCACTGAAGTGGTTTAAGATCTGTCTTCCTTGCACTAGTAAGGTATAGGATCCTTTTTGATAAGGTAGGTAACATGCGTGCCATGCCTATAGAGTTTTAAGTGTCCATAGCCTAGGGTAGCCGGTTACCTTAAGGTGGACTGTAAAATTTGTGTTACCGTAATCATATAGAAATTTTTAAGATAGCTTTTATGTTCAGGGAGAGAATCTTATGTTCTATCGGACTACCAATTTGTGTCTAGTGATATGACACTGCGTTTTTTGTTTGCAGTTCTATGTTATATGTGAATTTTAGAGATACTTTATATAGGCATAAATAAATAAACATTCTTGTGTCCTCTCTTTGTATTAGACTAATTTGTTTTATTTTTATATGATATTCTCGTAAAAGATGAAAATACTGTCTAGTTCAATAAATTTTAGTATTTTATGGACAAGTGTGAATTTTTTTTTTATGCGGATCCCGTTCGTTTAAGGATCCTTTCGTTATACAGAAAGTTTATACATGAAAAGTGAGTCAGTTTACCTAATTAAATATTTTTTCATTTATTGTAAGGAAATTTTTTATACGTGGTCGTTGTTAAAAAATAATTTCCAGTAATTATTTAAAAAAATGTACTATAAGTATCGGCGATATCAGGATAATGATTGCATACACATATGACTACGTCAAAGGCATACATTTAACATCTTGAGCTGGAACGACAAACCATCCGAATGAAAACTAGAGACATAAGTTATTATTCTGTTGGGCATTCCAGTAATTGACTTAATAAAAACACGACGTTAAATGTTGTTAAGGAATCTTTAGTATTTTGAATCAATGAAAATTGTGCCATTATATCCAAAAATTTATTTGCGAACTGTTTGCGTGCACTACATAACAGAACTACGTGTATAATATTGGTCAAGCCTGTTGTGACATGTAGAACATAAGGTAAGGTTGTCGAGAAGTTGGATGCGTACCTGTCTCATTATGTATCCCGTCTGAAATGAACCCTTGCGTGATTCAATTATTAATGAGACGCTGCGGTCACTTAAGTACATTAGTTCATTAATGTAGGAGAAACAAACCTGCGCACCGCCGTCTTCTTACATATAACATATCGTCCTTCGTATGTACCTTCGAGATAGATTGGTAATACTTGTATATATACGAAGCCATTGCTGACGTATATAGTGGTTAAAAGACAAGTGACATTCTATATTAAGTATGCGTTTACATATATGTACCTCACTCGCCGTTAAAGAAATGATCGACAAACCTACTGATCCAACAAAATACTATAAAAAGGCCAGGTTAAGAGTCGGCCGGGGTAAACATCAATGAATTATAAAGAGAGTGAATGAAGCAAGGGAGGCATGCCACCAACTTAGGAAGTGAGAATTCTTAGTCTCTGCTTACTTTTCTGGGAGCCAGGCTACATACTCTGTGTATAGATAAACTTATGCATTTATATTTTTGAATGGGTAGGCAGAGATGTGTAAAACACACATTTCCATATTTATATTTAAGACCATGCGTAAAGAGCATCTTAGTTGAATCCCGGGTCAAAAGTGGACATTTTACCAAAGTCCGTACTACGTTACTCAGATGTTCCTAAAATAAAAACCTAATAACATTTGACACTCGATACAACGATGGAATATAATATGATTTATAATGAGAATAATGCGCAGGCTGAAGCTGTGAGACTTCAACTTCGATAATTAAATAAAATGGTATTATGTGGATTTCACTTTCACTATAGGTCTTACGTTTCACAAAGATGAATATGACAGTAAGTTTAATTATTTACTGTGAGATAGGAAGCTAACATGTTATATTGTAATATGGATGAGGAAACTCTCAACAACACGGGATATGGAATTGTGTCCGGTAAATAGCAATATTGGGCCTGTTTTGTGAAAACTACAAGTGTTAGTCGTCATCCGGTACATCATATAGCGTACACTGTAAATTAGAGAAATGGAGATCTAACACTGCATTATTAATTTATTTCTGCATGGTTAGTAGAAATTAAACCTGGCCTTGTTTTTAAATCCTGTGCAACGAATAATTAAACTACAGATGATTGGTAAATATTTCAGTATCACAAAGGTGCATTTAAAACGAATAAAACAAAAGATTTCAATAGTAAAATCGAGGGGTGGAATAAAGTGCATGTGCTGTAACATAGTAAATAATTCTGGCGGGAGCTACGCCATCCGCACTTGCAATAAAACGAACAATGCAATTTAGCTAGTGCTGCATTCATACGATGGCTTCTGTGTAAAAGTTGGTTGTTGCAACCGTGCATGGCTCTCGATTACTGGCACGAGTACATATAACGCAGTAATACGTGAAATCCAAACACGTACTGTTTGTAGCACTATAAATTATATTTTTTTATAATAATTTTCGGCACACTGAATTACTCATCTGCACGGAGGATATTATACAAGTACACTGTTTGTTCAGCACAACCAGAGAGTATCCAGGAACAGAAACAACGGCTTTACATGCTCTTCAATTACAGGAATAATATATTTGATGAATCATAGCAGGATTCAAACCTAGAACATCATGATCCGCAGACGTATTCAGTTATTGCTAAAGAGAGGAAAATTTTACAACTCTTTAACTATCCGGTCCTACACGTATGTTAAGCAAGCACGTATATTCTGTAAACATATTGTATATGAACAAGAATGTATGTATGTATTGCAAAACACTAAAAAATACTATAAAAGTAGACAACACAGTTACAGAGCGCTTCCTCATAAAATGCAGCGACGTCCGATTTGTGGGAATAGCATATAAAAATTTCAAAGAGCCTGTATGCGCGTGCAGTGTCCACGGCCGCATCACTCGCTATTGCATAAAACATGCAAATTGGACCACTTCACTGGTGTGCTGTGCCTAAGTTCAACCGCTTTTGCACTTTTATGTAAAATTGTTGCCATTAGTCATGTAAATACAGTTAACAGTAACTGGAACGCACCTCCATACCGGTTTTTGAATATTACCTTTTATTCTCATGTAAGCGAAGCAAAGGCGCATGCCTCATTTAAATTGTGCCTTTTGCTAAAAGTGGGCAACATATTATTTAGAAGATTAGTTTAGGCATAGGCTTAATTGTCTTTTGTTTTGTAGCCACAGGGATTTATTTTCAATAGAATTTTTAATTGGTATTGTGACGCAAAAATGATTTTAATCGTAATTGAGAGTAGCAACACAATGCGCAGTTAAATGATGACGGATCGTCCGCGTCGATTGTTTAGCGTACGAATGAATAGCCGACGTTCGGTGCAGTAATGAGCTTTGGAAGTATTTAATGAATACCCACTTTGCGTTTTCATTCATTCTAAGCAAATACATGTTAGCCTTTGTTTTTGTTCCACTTTGTTGCAGTAATACTACGTTAAAGTCAATGTGTCTGTAAACTCCTGAAAACATTGTTGTTTTTACTGCAAAATAGGTCATTCCGTTGGACCTTGAGCCGAGATCTCGTAATTGAGATAATAAGATTTTACACTTTCATGTTCTTTCTTTATACATCGGACATGTCTTTAAGAATGTTTATACAGATGCTTAGTTAGATGAAAGGTAATAAAAGTGTTCATATTACGTGCAATTAAAAAAAAATCAGTGACTTCACTGTGTCACCTTGGGAGTAGATAAAGTTTGTCCTGTCGAAGTTGGCCGGGTGGAGATTAACCGCGACGAGGTCTTGCGTCGACTTCATCAATTATCTCCGCCCCCCGACCCGCGCCCGCGAGCCCCGACCTCATCCAGAACCGAAGACACGCCTCCTTGCATCTGCTTCATGATGAGACCGTTTGCAGTTTGCGAATGATTGATCTCCCCACAATAAGTAGTTACATACATTGTCCGAAGACGAATGTTTGTTTAAAAACTCGTTTATTTCTGCTGCAATCTTTTTGTTGAAAGCTGCCAGTATAATATACATGTAGTACTGCGTAATGGTTGTTATTTAACAAGCATCGTATATCTAACAGCAGAGCGCATGGAACCGGCAGCAGAGAATGCAGTGATCATTGTTCCATTGTTTATCGTTGCACAATTATGTCCGGATTGGCGTTCAACCCACCGCTGAAAACAAATTGAATGTATTAAAGTCCTCGCACAAGTTTATACACGGTTTATACTATGTACTTAATACAGTCCGCTTTATGGTACGACATGCGTGTTATTTTACTTTATGTTGGAGTTACTGTTCTTGCTCTCCGCTGGAACGACAGACGTGACAACAAAACAAACGTCTTTACGTATACGACGACGATGATAATTCCCGCCATTTTAGTACAAATTGAGTGTTTGTTTACGACATTCTTGCATATTATAAAATGTGTTTTTGTCTTCGCTATCTCGATGTTTGTTACTCTTTTACGATTCAAATGTGTTATTATTTTAGTGTTATATTCCATATAGATATGGTATACACATCATGCTTTGTATGTGGATATATTTCTGTCCTACTCATATATTGTTAAATTAGCCAATTTATGTACAGTGTCATACTATGCAATAGTTTGTTATAAAACGCGTTGCTAACACTGCAACTGATGAAGGGGCCGGAGTTAAGAAATTATTTTCAAATAAAATTAATAGAAAAGGGAAATACGAACTGCAAATCTGTTATAAATCACAAAAGGAGGGTCAGTTGTTCCCAATAATAGTATCGGTACTAATGAGCCGGCTAGCCTCACAAAGTAGGTACGTACCACCCTATAGCAGTCCTATAGCAGTAATCCGGCGTAAGACTAGTAATTATGTTACAACATTTCACCCGGTAAATATTAGTTTCGGTATGGTATTGGTAGGTATGTGAGCCACATACCTGCCTCTACAACTCCTGTCATTTAATTTCTTTAAAACCTTTACCCTACGGTCGATAAAGCGTAGTGATACCCTTGATATTACAAGTGATAATGGGATACGTTAATCACTTATCAGATGACGGCTCGTATACCTACTTGTTTGTTACCTTCATTGTATAAAAAAAGGCCATAGTAAAATCACTGCATCAATAAAATTGATCTTTTTTTTTGGTGTGTTAGATCCCGATTGATGTAACATCAAATGTTAGTTTATTGTATAATAAATTGGTATCAGTTTTCAACATTATATAACAGTTTTTTATTATATAACTAGTACCTACTGCTTTTTTAAATATATCTTTCCTTGAAGTCTTATCTTACAAGTTTCACATTCGATTAGAAGTAGACTTCTGACATTTGCCAATGCACGTAAATTGAAGCAGATTACAAAGCGATATTTACTGCTTTAGTATAATATCAGTCCATCCGACGATGGATTTAACAAACATTGAGTTTCGGATACAACCAACACTTAGAGCAGGACCAATTAATCGATGGATAGTACAATTGTCTCTACGTATATTAAAAGCGTAGTTCTCGCATAGATCGGCGTCACGATATAATTTAAACTGTTACATGCACGCATGGCACATACAAGACATTTAGAAGAATATAGTAATTCTAACTCACTTTTGTAAAAAAGGTTTTTTGTGTTCTTGTCGTAAACCTTCTTTTACAGACGGGGTCGTCCCGCACCCATATTTATTCGAAACTTAAAGGAATAATATTTTTATCAGGAAATAATATTTGTGTAATTTGGCACAATTCGTGCAGACGGATTCGTGTGAGATGATCACTAAGCCGAAAATATAATTTATTGGTCATGTTCTACGTTTTACTGGATTACAATATAATTTTTAGATACTCTGGTCCCTCCAAGGCCACACTTATAATATTCTACCAAAAATGACCCAGTACATTGTAATACAATTTATAAAGAATTGTCAGATGTACAATTAAACGTTTTGGAAGCGGCGGCGGCGCGCGCATCGATCGAAAGGGCGTAGGTTCCATAACATTATGATTAGCTGGATACGTTTAGAAGAATAGTAATAAATTCAATCATTCAAGTTACTGGCAAAATTTATAATTTCTGGTAAGTATATAAAAAAACATTCATACATAATTAGCTAGTGGTAGTCCACTTAACTGGACTAAGCTTCTCCCATGCATGCATGCCACTATCTATAACAGACGTTTTTAAACAGTTGCTAACCAATAAAAAAATAATAATGAAGCAACATTAAAGGCAAAGCTTTAAGGTTTTTTTGCTGACAAAGTATCAATTTATTCTAAACTCGATTTGATATTGGATAGCGTAATTTACAAAATTGGTTCCAAAAGATGGCGTTCTTAAAAAAATGCCGTTTAAAATATTGTAATTGGAGTGGCCGATGGGTGCCGATGGGCCGACGGCGGGCACTCGGTGTGAGCGAGTCGAGTGCGACCTTTCTCCTCTAATGGATACCAAAAACCTTCTTCACTTTTACGCGAGAAATCTTTTTGGAAAATAAATGAATCCATACCGTATGTAAATCGGACGTCTTCGAAAGTTTTTATTGAAAAACTTGAAGAACTGATGAAAATGGGGCCGCGACGTTTAAGATGTCTTCGTTCACCTTATGAATGTACCCGCTGAATCCCAAATGGTCTTACTTGTGCATAAGTTACTTTTATACTTACTGGTTCTATAGCTCAGCCTGCGGTATCAGATATCAGGATAACGAAACACGCAGTAGTTTGGTGAGACTAATAATACATTTATCCAGCCACTTTAAAGGGTTTCTGTCATAATTAAGTTATTTAAGATTAATTAAAGGCGAGCAGGGTAGAAGCTCTCACTGGCGGACTCGGCGAGAGAAGGGCACTGGAGCTCTCCGCGAAGTGGCTGAGTAATTGATAAAGCTAACCCTGCAGCCCTTAATCACGGTCAGCTCAAAGTTAAACTCAATAAACTGTTATTTATTAAGTTGTCTGAAAACTTACTAGTGAGTCTCGTCCTAGATCGACGTTATTTAACTTTATACATTGCCTGCTGGCCTGTCATAATAAATGTATATGTCCGTTTTATGCTAACAAGGAAATTAAATGTAGCCTACTGCCACTGCCTAAACTTGTTTAATTATCTTTAAATTCATGTTACAATATGTATATGTGTATGAATTAAAATAACTTGCTCGCTTACTTATGTATGTGAGCGAGTTACGTTCCTATCACTGAAGATGTCGTGATGTCTTGTTTACAACTAAGTCTCTATTATTTATGCCACGCAACGTCGTGACTCATACGACTAGGCTACTTATTAATAAACATACAAAAAATAAAACTGCCGACTTCCTTTCGCGTGCCTACAGACATAAAAGTTCTTCGTGCGTATCCTAACAAAAATATAAATTAGGTAAATTTATATAGAGGGTCATCCCTCCGTTACAATATGTTCGTAACGACACCGAGGGTCAGTGCGCAGTCAAATCTCCCCCGCAAGAATTCAAGCGGCTCCGGATCGGCAAAATTATCAAAACTTTTTAACTTACAACTTTCCTTAAACGAGTAGAGCGAGCTTTTTCATTCGTTTGGAGCTTTCGTGGCGCGAGCCGTGTCGGGATCTCTCCGTCTCTGTCCCGCGCGCCGGCACTTGGCCGGGTTAGAGGCGGCGCGGCAGCAAGATTCGGTAGAGTAATCGTCTCGTGTGTGCCGGTTCCAGCCAGGGCCGGCCCGTCTCGCACCAGACTCGGAACATTTTCAGTTCTCGTTGTTGCGATGCCGGCGGCGCACGTCACGCCAGTTGCCCGCCGACAACTGAGTTACCACGATCGTAACGTACTTCTTTACCAACTAATAAATCAAGCGAGCTAAACGAAGAAAACCTACACGAACAGATTAGAACTCGATATGAGATAAGAAGCTCGCAGTAACATTTGTGGTGATTAATCACTGAAGTTCGTTCAAGTTGAATGATTTGATTGGAAGCATTATCTCTCCAATTTCGGTTTAGTTGCGCGTAATGTAAACAGTAGAACATTGGTCAAGTTTTTCGGTATTGTTAACTGTGAAATTGAATTATTCCTAGACGTATGGACTGCCGAGAACGATGATGTCTGGGTGCGAGAGTAACGTGTAGTCGTGTGTGCGGTTTGGATGTGTGTGGACTAGGAGTTAGGCTTGGCTTCGACCACCATGGAAGTCATTGGACAGTGGACGGCGGTGCTGCTGTGGCTCGTTTTGGCGACAGTGAAGGCGGACTCTTGGACTGCTTACCAGGAACAGCCGTGCTGTCGACCCGTGTCTCATCACCGCGTGAGACATCACAGAGGTGAGTCATCATTTCTGTCATTGATGTAGTAGTTTAAACTGTTGTTGCGGTCAAAATATGTCTTGTTCAGGTGAGTAAAGATACAATGCGATAGTTCATCGCCCGAGTGCATTAGTCATACCTAGCGTTATGTAGGACGGACAGATACGGCATCATTACTATTTAAATATTTACTCATGATGTTTGATTATTCTGTATATTATCTTTCATTGCAATACTAATGGGAATCCCTCCCAACACAAGGTTAAATGTATAAGTCAACAATAATAGTTATTAGTAATTTGCTACCTAAATGACTAATTATTGCAACACCTGTTATTTAATATTAGGTAAATATTAGTACTATACTCAAGCAAAAATATATTCAACATTATTATTGACTTATTAATAAGATTCAGAATAATAAAAGTTCAGTTTGCAACACACAAACTTATAGGTAGCTATTTGTACAGATATGAAGTACGGTGGACCACGAGTCTAAATAGAAGTGGTGCAGCATTAAACGGCAACACACAGCGAACAGTCAAGTAGACTTAAATAGAACATTCAACCTTTCCGACACTCGTAAAAACACCACAAATAAATAAAAACATACCAAACTATTGTAAACAAAACGGATCGGAAATATTAAATTGGATTGTTGTATCCATAGTAAACATTTATTTAAGAATTGAAGCAAATTTTTGCATAACATAATATGTAGGTATTTTTGCTTATTTTGGTTATATCGCTTTCCTAAAAAATATGTTCTGTTACCTGATTAAAGTTTTAGTGTAATAAATAGAAGTGATAATATTTAGAAACTGTGATAGTCTTCAGTTATACATATATTTTTTATTTATATCTAGTAACAAAAACACTATGTATATTTTCAGTGAGTATTTCGAGTAGGCACTTACTTAAAATATAATTAGCGTTGTTGAGTTCTAAATAGTAGAACTGTGTCCGTCATGTTTACATTAAATCAATATTATATAGCTACTACAAACCTACGAATCCAAATATACTCTCGATGGTTATTATATTTTTTCTTCGAAGCGCTGTACTGTTCCATGTCGTGCTAAATATTTAATTTTATGCGATAAATAGCCGACGTTAAATTATTTTCGGACGTCTAGACGTGGACGAGGGACAATTTGATGCCATTAACAAGGAATAAACATTCCTCGGTGACAAGTCAACATAAAGAACGCACAATATTAAAATAATTAGTGTCATTTACGAGGATATTACTACCAAAGTCCATTTTACTCAAAGATAGAAGTAGAACAACTAATAAAATATTATAATAGCTTCTACGTCTTCAGATGAACTATTTAAAATCAACGTCAGATATATAGAGGCAAAATTTTAAAATTAAATTATAGTGTGATAACTGATAACACAGACTTTTCAATGCCTTCGATACAAATACTAAGGTTAGATAGTCACTAGTATAGTAAAATAGAAAAGTAATTAATAAAAGAAGTACCTACCTACTTACATGTTCCTATAACAATAGATTTACTGCGCTGCTCCTAATCTATCTACCTATGTAGTTAAAGCTGGAAAAATGTAGCTGAAGAAGAAATTATAGGTACATAGAAACTTCGAGATAGTTATCTAATAATTGGAGAGCTCTGTACTTTTGAAATGCCTCAGGCACATGCTATACCTACAGTCAAGAAACGAAACGGATTGAACGACTAAGTTTAGTTCAATAACCGTTACAATACACCGTATCTATTACTCCTACAACTACAATTATACATACATATACGAAGATATATCAACTAAAATAGTAAAGTTAACTTGGCTAAAACACCTAAATAAGCACCGGCAATTTATGGTTATTTCTATTTGAAGAATCTCAACTGTCGAGCAAAAACTAATATACTCTACCACTGTAGTTTGACTAGTTGACTGTAATATAATACAGTGTTAATAGACAATAAAACTGTTGATGTAAAACATTGAGATAATAAAGCAATTACAATCCGTTCTGGCGATTATCGTTGCAATCATCTCTTGTTAGTTGATGACGTTGTTCTTAAAGAAGCAATTTATTTGAAGGCCGTTCAAGAACCTGCGCGCCTTGGCCTTCGGAAGTAATTTTAGAGGTACTTTATTTTAATAATCCGCTTATTTTTACGTGTATATTGTGACGCTTATTTATATGTGAGACTGCCTCGTTGGACTGTGGCATAAGATTGCGCTCGTTTTTATGAGACCGTGAGATTCGTTCCTGGTTCGGGCAAAGCATTTCCGTTAGTAAATTGTCATGGATTACCATGACAGTTTACTAAAACAAATTTCGCCTCCTGTTCCGTAGGTCTTAAAAAGATTGCTGGCAGTAGGTATATAGGTTTAATACACGAGTATTTGTAGACGTAAGGATATCTTTATATGTAAATAAATTGAATATGTACGAAATTGTTAGGAGCACTAGATTCTCAAATGTAAGTACATATAATAATAAATGAGTAATGTTATGTTAATGTAATGTAATATGTTAGTATCTTTGGTTGGAGTATTGTAATTTTACTGCTGGGTTATTAGTTATTACACTTATTACTTATTTCTCACGAGTTAAGGGGCCTCACAATGTGGAGCAAAAAACAATATGCACGATGGGTGCTAGGAGCGCGGTGTGAAGGTGAGGGGCGGATCATGCGAACCGGTTTAGCTTGCGCCCGCGCAGGTAAACGACTCACGCTCCTCTTAGTTAGGGCTGCTACTGCATTGTTTACACTTGTCTATACATACATACAGTCTGTATTTCAATAGATACGTAACTGAAATATAAGCAAAAGAATAATCAAGATATCTGAAGAATAAAAAAAATAATTATATCATGCGAGTATCATAAAGTGCAGTAACGGTCTTATTAATCACACATGGCTTAATAAGACCTTGAACTCGAGGAATCAAATTACCATAAAAACAAAAAATAAATCTTTACTTGATCTATTCTATACAAAAACATAACATTTTAATGATTAAATCGGAGCCATATAAAAACATAATTGCTTAATATGACTAACCAATTTATCAAAATCGCCAGCCCTAATTTGCCAAATTAAGTTATATATGAGACAATATCATGGCAACTTAAGCTACGGTCAAGAGCTTTTTACAACATCATGCCACATCATTCCAATAGAATGTAATATCTTAATGGTGGCAATGATTAGGCCAAACACGCATGTAAGAAGTTGCTGTTCTTTACATTTTTTTATTTATGACTTAATTTGCCTGTTATGAATATTAACTATCTTAATGTACAGATTAGATAAGATAACATTCTAAATATAGTTGTTAGTAGAAATACATTATAAGGCAAACTAATTTATGGTTTAAAGGAACAAGGTCAATTCTATACTTATTGCTGGAATATTTATTTGTGTACCCTATATACCCTACCCTAGAGCAGGCGACATAAATGTCCACACATGCAAGTACTGTTTATTAATTTCTGGGGAAGCTGTTTCGGTCGTTGGGCATAGTTTTATTAGGGTTACAGACAAAAATCTAAATCTGAAAATTAAAATCTGTATCCTGCTCTGTAAAAGGTTATTTATCCCTTTATAAGCGGGTAGAGCTTAATAGAAGAAATGTGCATGCAGCACCTTTGTGTGATCTTTCACGAATACCGGCGTGGTTGTAATATAGACATACGTCAGTCAAGCTAGCTGGGTGAGACGTCGAGTCGCGATCAAAAGGTCGCAAGTTCAAGTCCTACTTCGATGTACTATTGTTATGAATCCGTTGCTAGACTAACCATATTTTATATGCTTAATGTAGAATGAATGATGGGCATGAGAGAAACTCGCACACAATTAGCGTTATGAATTTAAGCTGACAATAGAATTGTGTCATACGAAATACCGTATTTAGTTCTTACATTTATGTCTGTTTGTATATAAAACGATACCAAAGATGTGTGAGTTCGCTAACCCGCACTAGACCAGCGCGCAGCGTGATGGTGTATGGCTTAATTGGTTTTAGAAGAACTGAGAAGAAGTTCGGCCGTACAGTTTCTAACTAGGCCTGTTATTATTATGAAGTATAAAGGTAATCTCGGATATCGTGCGCCTAATGGTTTGCGGTTACTATAACCTATGATTGCCAACAATACCAAGGATATTACTCGCGAGGTACCGATTTTGGTAATTCCGAAGGGATGACTGGAAACTCTGAAAACTAAAGAAGCGATAACTGCAAACCCTGGAACTCCAACTTGCTAGTATATATCTAAATTATAGGTCACTTCTCCTACGCCGACGCTGGTTTCCTATAAAGGGGTGGTAGATACCTACTCATTGGCACCGTTTCCAAATAATCGGCGTCCAAATAACCAACAGCGCGATGGGCTCTTCCATAAAATAAAATAATTTATCCTATCTCAGTAGCGAGGTATAGGTAATTTGACAAAGTTATATCGGGATGTTCT
Source organism: Catocala nupta (assembly GCA_963675205.1). Classification (NCBI taxonomy): domain Eukaryota; kingdom Metazoa; phylum Arthropoda; class Insecta; order Lepidoptera; family Erebidae; genus Catocala; species Catocala nupta. The sequence goes on from OY776081.1 coordinate 15,849,149, forward strand.
GACAAACTATACTATTAATTCTGGACTATTATTTACATATGTATACATATTCCCAACTGCTATAAATGCGAGTAGTCCCGTATTTTTGCACTAGCTGACCCGCGCAACTTCGTCTGCTTTATATAAGATAAGAGAATTTACCCCGTTTTTGCAATATTTTTTATTGCTTTGAAATTAAACTACTATATATGGATTTTATCGCGTTGTTTATTTATCACTGTATTACATAATTTTGAAACTATTACACTACTAAAAATAAATAACTACATTGGAACATTGAGATAACTACCATCTTAGTCTCCCCGTGACCATGGCTGCTAAAAAGCAAACGAAACGTCGGGGAAAGTGTAAACTTAAATATAAATAGATTTCATAGTTTAAATAATTTTATTAGCTTATAAATTAGTAAAATTCAATAGTAGTAATAGTAGTGTAATCGTTTCAAAATTATGTAATACAGTGATAAATAAACAACGCGATAAAACCTGTATATAGTAGTTTAATTTCAATGAATAACATTCGCGTAAACAGAAGACAATATTATTTTTTATTGCTGCTCCGCTCCAATTGGTCGTAGCGTGATGTTATATAGCCTATAGCCTTCCTCGATAAATGGGTTGTCCAACACTAAAATAAATTTTCAATTCGAGCCAGTAGTTCCTGAGATTAGCGCGTTCAAACAAACAAACAAATTCTTCTTCTTTATAATATTAGTAATTAGTATAGATTAAACCCTACCAAGGGTTGGTCACATGTCTTATCTAGCCTCAGATCTGCAGCTGTTTTTTTTAGATAAATGTATTTTATATAAATGTTTCGTAAATTAAATAATCTATTTTTGGTATATATATTTTATTTCATAGTAATTTCATTTGCGGTATTGGACTATAATTCCATATACCGCGAACATGATAATAAAATATAACGTTTCAGAGTACCGTATCTGTATGCCGTTATATTTATAACAAATTACAGAGCATTTATTGTATCAATATTAAATATTATATTCCAGGGTTGTATAAATCTTTATTTTATCGCAAATTGGATATCGGACAAATTACCATTCAAAAAATAAAATTAAGACGATGTTAATTAAAGTCCTACATACTAAAACTTATTATTTAAGTTCATTTTAGTTATATTAATTGATATTTAAACGTGTGTATTTTATTGACGCTTTTATATTAAATTTTCATACTAATTGTGATAATAATGACGTTTTTAATTATTTTTATCCAAAATATGAACAAATTTTGCGTGCTGCTATGATAACAGAATATGATGGCACTAAAATAAATTTTGTAAGAACTTTTGCCAACTCATGTTTCGCAAAAACAAAGATTTGATTTGATTTGCCAATAATTGTTGTTCTTCACAAAAGTTTAACGCAACTCTTAATAATATCTAAAACAATATTACGTTATAAGTCGGTGTTGCTAGGCCCACTTGGCGTGTGGTCCCGACGTGGAGAGAGAGCAATCGTTCTGACAGCCTACCCGACGATCTTATCGCTATTTAATATAAACCTATTTACTACTAGCCCGTATTCGGCCAGTACCGCTATACGTGGCCTTAGAAACACGGTGTACACCAACAGCGATCATTACTATCCTACAATACAATTTACATACTTTGAAGTACAGTGAGATAAGCTGTGGCAGTGCTGGTATGAATTGTTCTCATTAGGTCAGAAGGCCAAAAAGGTCTTAAGAGGTAAAATATATTTATTATAGGTATGTTTTAAATTTCAATATTTTAAGTTTCTTTTTTACACAGATAATTAAATATTTGTGTATCTCAAAGCATGAGTCAGATTCGCGATTCGAGAGTTTTGTATATGGAAACCGTTATTTCTCTGTAGTTTGCTTGACAAACTTTAAGTAAGGCCTTATCAACTTTTCTAACGATATTTGTTGACAAGTGTATCTTATTATGATTAAGTATCCTTATTATGGATACCAACTAAGTAGTTTATATATAAAATTTAGATTAATTAGATTTTGGTAAAATATAATGGATGATAAATACCAAGAATGAGTTGGATTTGTGCCGTGTAAATAAAATATGTTGTGGCAAATATAACTTTGCCCAGTTTTCCTAGAAACGAGTTTTATTTATTTTATGGTTGATATGTAGCGCCCGTGGGCTAAAACAATTTGGATATGTATGTTTAATTAGGTTAAGGTTTATATTTTGATCGTAATTTTATTTTTGTTTTTGGCTATATTTCTAACGATTCGGGTGAAATCGGTTTCGTCCAAATATAAAAAATTAAAACTCCGTAAAACAAATTTGCGGATGCAAACTTGTTTTACGGAGATTTTCAGTCAAGAAATTATATCAATAGCGGTGTCTTAAACAAAATAATAAAAGTTATTACTACGCACTGAAACTGTTTGTAGTCACACTGTAATTCGCAAAGATATAGGCAGTAATCCAAACTCCTAACTAATATTATAAATGCGAATGTGAGTTTGTTTGTTACGCTTTCAAACCTTAACTACACAACCGATCAACTTGAAATGCCTACACATTGTCAGGGCAAAAGATAAGAACATAGGGTTCAACTAGAAAAAAGGTACTGTTACTAACCTAAACTAAAGTAAATTTATGCGAGCGAAGTCGTAGGCAAAACCTAGTATTTGTTTAACAAAAGGTAATATAATAAAAACACAACAATTACATTCCGTTAACAAAGGAAACATTCGTAAGATTGATATGTACAACTCCGACGGCCTTATCACTAAAACAATTACAGGCAACCTAAGGATGGACTTGTAGATAAGGAAGATGAGTAGTCAGTACTTATACTGTGGTGTCACCGAAACAATCGGTAGTAGAAGCGGATGATTCTCCTCTAACTCTTATTATTATTACTATTATTATTCATATTTTTTTATTTAATTTTGTGTCAAATAAATAAAATGAATAAATTATCTGTAATTGAACTAGGCTATATTACGTTCTCCGTCTCAAGTGCCCGTCGTCATTTTACTCATCGTAGTCTTTTTAGTCATGATGACTTTTCTATTTCAAACTGGACAGTTATAGATATACATATATCTTTATTTGATATCGTATCAAATAAATTAAATGAATATAGCATCTGTAATCGAAGTAGGCTAGTTCAGGCCATATTACGTTCTCTGTTTGAACCCATCGTCGTCATTTTCCTCATCGTAGTCTTTTTAGTCATGACTTTTCTACATCAAACTGGACAGTTATATTATTTATTTGATATTGCACCAAATAATTAAATTTAAAAAAGCATCTGTAATTGATCATCTAAGCTAGGCCAGGCTATATTACGTTCTCCGTTTCAATTGCCCGTCGTATATTGACCCTTTAGTCAACTGAGGCCGCTCGAACTTATCCCTTGAGTTGACTTAATAGGTAATTAATTTTATTATTTTTGCTTTGTCAACTGATCCCACTTTAAAAACAAGAATATTATTTATATATATATATATATATATACAATATAAACATGTATACACGTGAACAAAAGTGTTTGGGGAAAGAAATAACAAACCATCGCTTGGTTATACTGATATATTATAAAAAATGGCATTAAATATAATGACCATCAAAAATACTTATTGCGCAGCTCAACGAGCACCTATACGCCTCATATCACTGCATTCCGTCTCGGAAGGGTTAGGTTATGTTAGGTTCCTTCTTAAACCCACCCAAAAATAGGAAGCCCGCGAAGCGGAGCTCCGTCGACTTAGTTTGATCTCTTTAAATATATTTTGCTGTGCAATTAGTAATTTTTTTGCTGTGCAGTTAAATACTACCCATAAATCACAGTCGTAACACTTTTTTTCGTGTCTGTATAAATCATAAAATGTATCAATGGGATCAGTCGCTGATCTGAACTGATCCCCCAGGATAAGTTCGAGAGGCCTCAGTTGACTAAAGAGCCGTAATTTTACTCATCGTAGTCTTTTTAGTCATGATGACTTTTCTACGTCAATCTTAACAGTTTTATGTAGGAAAGTCATTATGTAAAAAGTATTCCTCAAAAATATTTTTTTTATATACAGCTATAATGACAGATTAGCTTACGCCGTGCGTGCGCAGTTATATCACATGTTGAGTAAGGCAAAGGAATTAAAGATAGGTGAAGGGAATAGAGTGGGACGCAGTTAGGTATAAGAGCCCCTGGCACTCCTTTTCTCACCGCTCGGGTCGCAGTAAGAGTACCAGTTCTTATTTGTACTGTCACCAAATAATAAAGGATACCGCGACGCCTCTTCAACTTAAATTATGATGGAGAATAATACAATAATAATATTAGTATATAAATTGTCCCACTGCTGTAGCGAGCGTCTAATCTGTGTGAAAAAGGGTTAACTTGTAGTCTAACGGTCTTACGGTCCAGTGTGGACTGGTAGACTTCTGATACCTTTGAAAAAATTATGGAGAGCTCTAAGACATGCACGTTTTCTAACGATATTTTCCTTCACCGTTAACGCGAACAATACTTAACTATTAAAAACGAAAATAACTTCGAAAGTCGGAGGTACGCGTCTTGGGATCGAACCTGATACCTCTGCGTGTCAGTCCAGCGGTCTCCCACTGGACTATCGCTTCTTGTTAGAGAATAATTATGTATCTATTTTGTTTGCGCCGGAAGTGGTTGAATTCACGGCATTTGAGCATACACAACGAAAAGAATTTAATGTAATCCGGAAGTGTAAAGGTTTCCGGGACAACGCATTAACCGAATACACAAACGAAGATCAAACAATACTAACAATACACATTGAACTCTTGTACCTGGGTAATCTATATCTGAAGATTACACCCTCATGTGTATCTATTTCTTGTGTGTATCCGTTACTCTGCCCGCGATTATATACCACGCGAACATAAATCATAAACGTATATGTATGTGCTTGACATACAACGATATTATATACAAAAAAGAAGCAGATATGTTAATGTACGAAAAGGGAAAACGCAGGAACAACCTAATAGGCTTGTTGACATGCTTAAAAATAAGTGATTCTAATTAATCCGTCTTTTAGATTAGCATCATCATGCCTATTGGGTTGCTTGTCTATGGGTCTCAAAACAATCAAAGCGCAATTTTAATGTTCGAATGATAGTTATTTTTTTAACGTAAGCTCTTTTGTTATTTATTGCGCTATCTATTTATCAAATTTTTGACACAAGTGAAGTTATTAATAAAAAAATTGTATGGATCAGATTTTAAACGTTCATTACGATGACAGAGTGACAGTATCTTGTGAATAATGTCATTGTTGACATATCTGTTTTATTTGTCAACCGAAATATATGTAATACACCACATGTTTATCGCAATACATGACTAAAATGTACATTCCAAGTACATTCTAATTGATTCAGTAATTGTGAGGATTAGTATTCACAAATGTAAAGGCACATAGATAATATTGCTTTTTTTCTGGCTGAAAGGTCTGTTACCCTGAAAACGTGTATGCGAAATTTCATGATGATCAGTTGAGTTATCAAGGCGTGAAAGCGTAACAAGTAAATAAACAAACTCACATTCGCATGAATATTATTTGTTACGAAGTTAGGATGGTCCTTTTTTCTCACCTGTCTTTTTGGTAAACATAAATTTATTACAAAATTTGCTTTTGCTTTCAGACTATGCTGATAAATAGAAATTACAAAAGAAAACCATACAGAGATATCGGTCTCTATGTATTGTCTTTAGCTACCAGTACGCTATATTTGTTACTAAATGTAGTAAGAAAAACGCACAAATATATCGTACGACAATTTAAAGTTGCATTCAAAGTACTCTAATTTTCACAATTTGATAAAAAAAATTGTGGATACAAATATAACAATAATTAAAATAGCCCACACAGGATGCATAACAGTTATATTTAAAACAATAATAACGCCAATAATACTTGAATCTATTCATGTATAGACAAGACTTTACAAGCACTAAAACACAAATGGGTCTCTGAACGACTATCTCTTCGATGTTCCGCAGACGACGGACACCGGCGGCCCGGGTAATTTGACCGGCATTATAAAACATTTGGCATCGTATGTTTCAATGCATACGAAGGTCGAAGGTAAAAGTCCGTTGTTAGGTGGTTCGGCGGCAGTTGCTTGATAAATAAAAACTGCGGCTGCCTACCCGCATCGTATCCGCGGACTACAGAGGACAACGCTGGAGGTTCCTGCCCTATAGAAAAAAACACCGTCGTCTAAGAAACGCCTAAATCACACAATTTTAAACTTGAGCGGTAATCGAACCTGCAACCGTCTGCACTTTAATAAAGGTGGACACTACTGTGCCATTCGTGCAGACTTGCTTGCGTAGTCATGCACCTTCACAATATCTTATTGTAATGTATGGATATCTCCTCTCTAAGGGCGAATAATTAAAATTTAATATACAAACGTAAGATGATTGTAAAAATATATATTTGTTTGAGCTTCATACTAATTTTAAACCTGGAAAACGTCTCAATATGAGCGTAAAAAATCACAAGCAGAATTAATTTAAAATTGTAATTTATTTTGTATCTAGACTATAATCAAGCAAAGCTCTATAATGATGGGCTAGTGTTGCCAGGCGTCATAATCACTCTAATTAAGTTATCTAGGCAGCGCAGTTTTACCTACGCTTTAATCACTAGCATGAAACATTGCTTTTAAAAGCTAGAAATTATCAAGTTATATTTTACTGGCAAGGTTATTTTCAGCTTGATGGGTCTTTTGGTATAAGTTTTCTCTTATGGCTCTCCGTTAAAAACAGGAATCGATTCCTAAACCAAGTAGTTAGTAGGTTTTCTTACAATCCTTATTATTATTATCTGTAAAGTATATTATATATAAAGTCGGCCTCGATGGTGTAGTGGTTAGTGTAACCGACTGCCACGCCTGAGGTCGCGGGTTCGATTCCCGCACAAGTTAAACATTTGTGTGCATGAAGATGGATGTTTGTTTTGGTCTTGGTGTTTCTAAGTATAATATTTAGAAAAAAAAGTATATATGTATGTTTATCCATTGTCTAGTACCCATGCACAAGCTCTGCTTAGTTTGGGCTAGATGGTGTTGTGTGTATGTGGTAGAATATTATTATTATTATTATAAATGCGAATGTAAGTTTGTTTGATTCACTTTCACGCCTTAACTTGACCGATCAGTTCGTTGTCAGGGGTAGAGAAAAGGACAGGTAACCTATAACCTTCATCCAGAAAAAAGTACTGTTAGAACTTCATTGACAAAATTTAGATGAATGCGAGCAAAGCTGCGGGCAAAATCTATACTAATATTATAAAGCTGAAAAGTTTGTTTGTTTATTTGTTTGGTTGAACGCGCTAATCTCAGGAACTACTGGTCCGAATTGAAAATTCTTTTAGTGTTAGATAGCCCATTTATCGAGGAAGGCTATAGGCTATATAACATTACGCTACGACCCACGGGGACGGCGCAGTAATCATACACGCAGGTGAAACCGCGGGCACATCTAGTCTAGTATAATCATATAAATCACAATCCAAGTCTACGTGAGGTAGTAGACCAGTGGATAAGGCGTCTATATGATATGAGGTTATTTCACATATTATTTTGTAAGTGCGTGTGTGTGAGCGTGTGTGTGTATGTGTGTTTTGTTTCAGCCGTTGTTTAGCTCACTGCGACATAGATTAACCTCAACGTGTAGATTCGAAAGAGAATTATTTGTTTTGGGTGGAAATTACTTACCTACAACTGGCATGCAATTTTTACCAGGAAGTATAGCTCGGAAAATGTATCTATCTGATTGTAATCTTATAACGAATGTTCACTCGCTTACACGTAATTTAAGCTGCGACTAAAATTGAAGAGGGTTTTTGCTTGTTTTCTATAAATGTATGGAAAGCGTAGTGGTTAAGCGGCTGCCTTGTTAGTGCCACTGCGCCGAGTTTTGCGGGTTCAATCCTTACGCGGGAGAAATTGTGAGAACTACATATAGTTGCCGCGAGTCTGAGTATTCTATGTGTTCGATGTTTGGATATTTGTAAGATCACCTACGACACAGCAATCATAACTGATATTATAAATGCGAAAGCGAGTTTTGTTTGTAACGTTTTCACGCGTTAACTACTGGAACGATCATCATGAAATTTCGCGTATACGAACAGAAAAGGACATATCGATTACCTTTCATCCAGAAAAAAGTACTCTTATTAGCATAACTTAACCTAACCTTCATTTACGTGAGTAAAGCCGCGGGATAACTAGCAATAACTAAATTTTAAAAGAATACTTCTAAGGTAGTAAATGGCGGTCCTCTTGATAGTATGCGATTAATCTATGATGAAATACCACGAGTAAAATACTAATGAAAATGAATCTATATATTAATACATGAAGTAAAAAGTTTGTCCCCTTTTTACGAAAATTGCGCGGACGGAGGAGTATGCAATTTGGCACAGTTATATGGAGATGGAGGGGCGAATCCTAATATTTATATAAAATATGCATTAGAAATACATTAAATTAATGGGAAAACACCGCGTGGAACAGCTATATTTAATAAAATAATAATCTATGGAACTAAGTCATTAATTAAAATGATTTTTGTATTTGGTAGTCTAATTACTGAGGAAGGCTATATCACATCACAGTATATGATAAGGATTTAGATATGGCAATTGCTAATCAGATTTAAACAGTGTAAAATCCTGTTTACTTGATCGAGGTTTTATTTTAAAATATTTTAAGCTGATTAATTCGTTACATGCAGAATCAACAGGCTAGCAAAACAAATTTAAAAACCTTTACTCGATATATCAAAAAAATGTTTATGAAAACCGTGTTCATATTTATAGAGAGTAGAGCAACAATATTAAATGGTTTCGGTCTCGCAAATATCGTATTTCTGTTCACCAACGACCAAATGTTACTCGAATGAAAATAACACTTTTCTATATTTTGTGTGTTATAAACCCAAGTGTCTGTGATATTTAGAGTATATGCCTGCGTCATATGAACATTGCATGCCACGCCGTCACGTTTTGTCTCTTATTTGGCGATGTTTTTAAACGTGTCCTTATAATTTTATGCTAACAATTTAAAATAAAAATAATTTTATCCGTGAAACAATTATAAGTGTAAAAGTCGTATCGCGTTGAAATAAACAGACCTTTCAACGAGTCTGTTTAGACGTGTTCGTATAAAGTCGTATTGTAGTGTAGCTTATTGCTTCGTTATCGTTTATATTATCGTCGTATATCTGTAATGTTCCAAGGAAAGTCTCGCCAATATCGTACGGTGTCGTGTAGGGATTTCCTTGCAGTGTTAAACGAGGTTTATTGGGCGTGTAGCGTCGCAAGCAACCGAGCCGAGCCTTGTGTAAATCGAACTGACAGACCTGTCTCAGATTGACTGACGTTGCTTTAACTACTCTATTGCACGTACATACGCTTATCTACGTCGTTTCACACTTTAATTTGAAAACGTTATTTACTGCCTTTTGTACGCTTTCAGAGCTATTTTATGACGCATGTTCTTTATCCTATCTATTCTATTCGTATATAAAGTGCATTGTGAACAGGTGTACCCAGGATGTACCTATGGATAATCTATAGTTTTGTAGAATTTATGGCTGAGGCGAAATAAATGCTGGAACATTCTCGTTCGCTTTCGCATTTCAAAAGACGAGAGTACTAAAGCTTCTTTCGTCTAAGTGTGAAGATTACTTAAAATGTAAAAGTAAACATTATTTGGTTTTAATAAGACAGTGTAGCAAAGTAAGTGTAAAATTTGGAACAAGCTGTAAAATAACAGCCAAGTTGTAATACTGTGTTGGTAAATAATATATCAGTTTAAAGTATCGAGGTTACACGATTATACGACGGAACTGAAGTTTTAGGACTCATTTAAATTGTATGACAGCAGGTGGTGTAAAACTTTACGGAAAGAGAAATTGCCATCTCGGTTGTAGGCTGACACAAGAAATTGTATGCTTCCTTTAAACAATTAAACCCGACTTTTTATTATTATGGAAATATCAGTGTTTATGTAAACAAATTATCTATTTCATTTATACTTTAAATACTCCACGGCTCAAAGATTCTTTTAGTTATATTTTATCTCACATTTTCTGTTACCGAATCCAAATTGTGATCTATAACACCTACGCATCATAAAACCGTCGGTTATGCACCGAGACATCGATATAAAACCATATCGATTCTTTTACATTCTCAAACAGATATTTATCTATGGTACAAATTACAAACGTAATGTATTTACTTTCACTTTATTATTGAGTCTAATGGAAGCGATAGTATTTATTTACTAGGACGGCTGATATTGAGTGTGGTATTCAAATATTGGGTCCGTTGTCTCACAGATAAGGCGGGTAACATGACACTTTACCGGTACGCAAGCGACACGACACGACGCTCGTCGGACGGAGCCGTGTGCCCGTTCAAGGGACGAGTGACTACGCTCTCACACGATCCATTCGCGCTAACGGAATCGCTTTTATTACTAAGATATTCAATAGACTATCTGTTACTGTCAATACTAGCATTTTGAATGTTTGAGTGGAGACTTATCTAAATCGTTTCACATGTAAGTAGTATTCGTGTGTCTAGTAAGTTGGAGCTTGTTATCTACCGCCTTATGGATTCCTGGCTACGTTTCGGTCGTAGGATTGTTGATGATCTTGTAAGTAGTAAAGTTTGAGATCTTTGATATTTATAAATAATATTAGATGCGGGTGAATAAAACAAAATTATAGTACCTACCTACAATTATTGGATATGTTGAAATGTCGAATAGATACTACCAGAATAAAAATTTATGAATAAATTAATTTATCTGCAGTATAGTTTTTTATTAGTAGTTTTGTATATATTTCTCTGATCTCATATTAATATTGTATGGCTCGTTATTCACTGTCTTTAAATCATTATTCTCTATACAATTGATATTGTATAGAGAATGATATGACTATCATTATTTTAGACTTTGCATTCGTTAAACCGGCTATTGCTTCAAAATATTGATTGTTACTACATTTCGAGCTTCAAAAATAGACTCAACTGGCTGGGGTATATTCATAGCTTTAGGGTTGGTAGTGTCACAATAGGTCGATTGTTCACATTGATTATAATACTCAGAAATTAAGTTTAAAAATATTACGTCTTTACTTATGTATTTTAGATACATCACACTAGATTTGCCGGTGGCTTCGTTTGAGTTAATATTTGCCAATAAATTTCTAGCCCTCGGGAACGGTACTTTTTCTTAAATGACCTTCACCATTCCCCTGACAACGTGTAGGTATGCGATCAAAAATCATACTTCACTGGATAAGACAGTATATACATTATTATTTTTCTTGTCCTAAACAGACAACTCCCACACTAAGAATAAATACTGTGTCGCGGGGAGCTTTACAAACATTCAAACGTGGACACAAAGAACATCCAGACTCGGAATAACTATTTGTGGGTCACACAAATTTTTGTCTGGACTCCAACCCACAACACTCGGTGTACTAACAGTGGCGGGCGACCACTTCCCCGAGTGCCCACGATGGATGAAAATTAAATGGTAGATAAAATTTTCTTACCAGTAATATATGCATTACGAACGCACTCTGTATCCGAGCTTACATACGTAAATTCGGATAACATACATCGCAATCCAAATGAATTAAATTTTGACATGCGTAAAAGCAACAAGAACAATAAATTGGCAATTATTTCCAATTTTTTGTGCAATTCATACCCGCCGGGTTGTGTTTATGGGAACGCTTAGTTGAGTGGAATGATTGTGTAAAACTGTTGGACGGGCTCCAACGAGCGGGTGCGCCGCGCGAGAAACAAACGCCACAAATAAAGTCAAATAAGTGAACCCGGCAGAACGGCTGTGAGCTGCAATTGCACCCGGTATCGAGTATTTTATTGGACCGTGATGAAATATCGATATGAATCATAGATGCGTACTCGATACGTTCTATTGATACGTTACAGTTACAACTAGCAGTTACCAAATACTCTACATGATTTGCTGAACTACAGTGTGTATACGTTGCGCCCAACGCAGCGGCAGATCTTGTGCTTCAGCCTCATTAAACAAAATTACATAAAAAAGTAATGAAAAATTATATCCAAACTAATATAATAAATACAAATGTGAGTTTATTTACTTGTTTGTTACGCCCTCACGCCCTAACTGCTTGACCGATCATCATGAAATTTCGCATACATGTTGTCAGACGTACAGAAAAGGACATAGACTAACTATATAATTTTTACCATTTCTAACATAACCAAACTCTAGTCTTCCATAACAAGAAAAAGCAAACTGGTCTCACACGGCTTTTAATATAGTGTTTTACTTGATAGTTAGATTAAGTGCTTAGAGGAAGGGCTATGCAGCAGTGCTTGGCAAGCGTCGTTCATAAGTGAGAGCAGCGCGGGCGCAGCTGATAAGTGCTTTGCAGGGTACTTGACAAGATTGAATATTTAAATTGCCGTTCATAACAGTCATTGTTTTGCTGTATTCGTCATGATTCGTATTCAGTATAAGCAATATTAATAACAGGAATGCAGATCCACTTATACAAATGCATTGCATAAATAATTATTACGCATTGTGACAGTATTTTTTTCAATTCAATTGGACATCACGACACACGTTCGAGGAACGCTGGCACTAAGTTATTTCTGTTGCGCAGTCCTTTCTTCTGAGAACTGGTTTGTGTATGTAAGTCCGTATCAATGTGCCATTCCGTATCGGGTTTTGTTACTTGTTCGCGGAACGATACGGGTAATCTGACGGAAATGATAGAGAGTCGACGACAGCGGTTTGTAGCTTGAACATATCTCATCTCGTTAGCTGCTTCGCTCATCTGTTTAAGCTTAGAATGTTGCATACACTTATATTGAATTTACATAACAAAGAAATAACCATACATACTAAAACTTGTGCCTGTATCCACGAAGAGTAACGCTGAGGCGTATTCTTGAACCATATAAACACAACATTGTAAACCGGGACTAAATTTATCTATCTATGAATAAAGTTTATCTTATCTTATACCGCTTTAAGCTTTATTTGTTCCAGATAATAACGGATTAAACTATTTTCTTCTTATTTTCTTAAAAAAAGACAACTTCTTAGGAATAATTTCTGTGTGGCGGGAGACTTTACAAACATTCAAAGGGATATAAAGGACAACACTCGGAGTAGTAGCAGTGGCGAATTGACCACTTAATAAACCACTGCGCCATCCGTGCAGTTAAACCTACTTTTCCTAATTTTTCCTTTCAGAAAATCTCAATTACTAATTATCCTGGAAATCGAATCCGAGATCTTATAATCGTACGTAAACAAAAAAGCAAGCTTATGCAACGGGACTAATACCACTTACACATAACACAACCAGTTGCACTCACTGATCGGTAAACGATTAGCGAGGTGAAGCAACGTTGGGTGCGGTTAGTCTATAGATGGGTAACCGCGTAGTGGTATTTCATCTGAGTGTTTCCGTGCTTCGGAGGGCACGTAGAAAGTCGATCTCAGTTGTTGCCAAATTGACAGCAGTTGTTAAGCCATGTCAGAGGCTTACGGGCGGCTTGAACAACTCTTGACAACAGGTTGGCCACTAACAACACGAAAAGAAAGAAGAAAAGGCATTCACCAATTAAACAACAAGACTGACTCCGCCTATCTCTTCGGGGATATATATGTGAGATTATGTATGCATATGTATTAATAATATAAACTTTGTTTAGAATTGATGCTGTAAGATATGGGGTCTTACAGTATTATGACCCAAGCTCTCTCTCCTCTGAGAGAGCCAAGGTCATAATCATACATGCTGGTCAAATGCAAGTTAGCGAACTTCAGACATCTTTAAGAACAGTCAGATTTAGAGGTTTTTGTTTTATGTATACAAATAACTATGGTAGGTATCTGTCGTTGTTCGCATGAACCCTTTAAAAGCCGTTCTATCTAAATTAAGATTAATTTTTGCTGTATACGGGAATGTTTTAAGGCCTTTATATTAGAGTCACATGTCAATTGAGGATGAATTGTCTGGAATTTGAGACGGAATAGTTTTATAATTGGTATCAATTGTGTCGCTCGTTTAGTAGCTTTATCACATGTTAGTGGCCGCAAAACATCTTTGAAGTTGGTAATCAGTTCAAATGTGCCGGGATGTTATACGTACATAGTATTACACCTATATGGCTGAAGGGGTTGGCAGAGTTGTTTAACACCCACGTTTTACCCGTATGCTTGTAGGTATCACGTAATCCTATTGCCCTTTAACAGGTACCTACAATTTTAGACTCCGTACTGAATGTCAGAATTTCTTTACAGCAATATCTGTTACTTAGTGCTTTGTCCGACGCAGTTATCAAACTAAAATTATGCATGCACCGCAGGTGCAAAAAAAAAAACAAATCTTGGCAATTTTGGCACAAAACAGTAATAAATAAGGTGAGTGTGGTGATGTAATTTCTTTTTAAAATTGATGCTTAAGAAATAAAAAGAAATGAATTTAATTGCAGAATGGATTTTAATTTATCATAATCAATTATCGACACAGGTCGTCCTCGGCAGTTGTATATATACACTGGTAATTAAGATAAAAATTGCCAGTCTCGAAAGGATTTAGCAAATACCCCTATTGGTGCCCCTAGGCCCTAGTGGTATAAAGCCCAAATTCGTTATTGAAATTTTCGTCCGTGCAGCGTAGATGCTACGACATTCTTATTTGAAAGTACACAAATTTGCGATCTTCTTCACAGTCATAGAAATAGCTACAACACAGAAAAAACGAAATAAAAGACTCATTATCGTTTTTTTAAAGTCACTTAACGTAGTATTATTATACCGTTAATTTGAATTTAGAATTCTAGGTCGAATACGAATTATTGAACTACAAACTAGCAAGTATTCAAATCAATTTAATAGGCTGTATCTTGTAAAATTTGAACCCAAATATCCTTTTTCTCCTTTTCTCACTTTTATTTAGAAAACAAACAAGAATATGATAAATAGAGAGCGTGTTGTGCGTAAACGAATGGATGTTATAGTGTAGTGTAGTGACACGTATGGCTCACAGTCCCGCGCTCTCCACGAACAGGCTGGCACCGCTCCAGTCGTTTCAATTTTATCCCGCGGGACGCTCACTGTAAACATCCCTAAATGATAAACGCATAATTTAACGCCCCAGCGAAACACGAAAAATTGTGCATCCATTTATTTTCTCGATCATAGGAGCGTGAAGACGTTCATGTTTGAAATTTATGAGTTTCACGCTCCGCTATAATAGTAACAATACTTTTTATTAATACTCTTTTGATATATTTTAAACTATGAATATACAGTTTTATGTACTTAGAAATGGATTATTAACGCTCTTTGGAACGTGAAAGCTTGATTACAAAGGCAATAAAAACAGATATCAGCAGTTATATTGCCTGTGTTTATGAAGTTTTTTATAAGTAGTTAAAAAGTTTATTAATCCTAAGAGAGATGTAAAGATTTTAAGATTATTAAAGGGAGTTGAATAAAAACGTTATTTTATTACACTGTAAAGGTTTAATTAAACGTCTAGTTTTATTGACAAACTACGCAGAATTGAATACAGACAGAATTTAAAAAAAATTAGGAACATGCACAGGTATTTCGCTAGGCAAGCTGTAAAAATAAACAAAATTGATACTTTGATTACGGCATCATCCAGGATGACGTAATCAAAGTATCAATCATTTATTTTTTATTTAGTCAGGCCTACATTTATTGTTGTTCTACAGCATACGCTATCTCAATGTAGATTTATTTCCAATTCATTACAATGATGATAAATTGTTTGTCTGCTGACTCAGGCTTAATCTGACGGCTTTGTCGAATATAAATGATAGGCACAATTGGTCAGTAATGTAAAATACATTGGAAATATTGTAAGAGTAGTTTGCTATGAAGGTACTAGCGGCGTGTAGCGGGCGGGCGGATCGCGAACCGCGAGCGGCCGATAGCATCGCGGCCTTCGTCGCAGGCCCACATAAATCTAGCTTTGATACATTTTGGTAAGGAGCCAAGTGCGGCGCATCCCCACTGCGAGCCACTCGATCTGTGCATCGCGAAATAACATTTGCTTTTATTTGAACCGCACCTCACTTTTTATTACATTGTCGGAACACGCCTAAAATACATTCTTTTTTATCCCTGTGTACTAAGGCGGCGGCTGAAATAGAAAATTGTGTATTCATCTGGAACCGCCTAAAAGTGGTCTGGAATTTAAAAGCTCACTTAACAGTAAGCCGATATTAACTCGAAGTTTTCACAAGTGGATATTCTATCTACGAATAGAATTGTAATGACTTAAGGTCAAAGGCGTCTGCTGATGTTTTTGTCTTTATGTCACTGGAATACATACTACCTACGTACTATCTACTTAATAAGCTTTATAATAAACTTGTATTGTGGCTGACAATAAAAATAAATGTGTGTAAACGCTTGTTGGAAGTCCGCACTCTGCTGACTGCGGTATTACCGCCGTTTTATCGCTGAGTCACTGCACGCTGCTCATTCGATATTCATATTAAACAAATCCGATTGTAACAAAGATTTATCTTGCGCAATAAAGGTATTGTGTGTTCGGAGCTCACAACGCTTTCAGGCTCAAATAAATACGTTGAAAGTTATTTTACAAAGTGGCCCCAGTGATGCATAATGAACGATGCGCAAACATTCAATGATATAATCTGCGTTGCGCTGACGTCCTGCTTATCTGTTTCAGTGCAATTTAGAGCTTTCGTTACATTCTAGAACCATTTTCTTGAATTATTACTTATTTAAAAAACTTCAGCCCAAATATGCTTTGTCACAAATAAGGAATTGAAGAGAAAATATCCAAGGACGCCGACCTGACCAAAATGACTAACATGGATGAAATGTTTGACGTACCGTGCGTATCTCCCCAGTGACAGACGGCTACATAATAAGGCTGTAAATTGTCGACGAGCGGGTAGAGGTCAGCAATTAGAGACAACTTTTGTCGGGATGGACGATGAGTTAGTTAAGTAATAGGGTTCATTTTCAAGTCGGCGTGGTGCGCTCGTTAATCACTGCGTTGCGCGTCGGCCGCGCTTCCGTCGCCGACCGCGCCGCCGGAACACTAGCTTATTTCTGATTGTTTTTGATAAAACAAACAAAGACAAATGAATAAGCTAAATCGTTAATCATAACCGGTTTAAACTCAACGTTCTTTGCAAAACTTAATTTTTCTTTGCGAATATGTGGGCGTTTATTTTATGTCAGAGAAGATTGAATACCTACATTTAAGTTTTTTCACAAAAAGTAATCAAACCGTTGAATATTTTGCTATGTTTTTATTAATTAAATTAATATTTTGACGCGCCGACTGTGTCTTTAATATCTCATGACAGGAGGCTTATAAAACGAAAATGGCAAGGCTTATAAAATGGTTTTCTGTTATGAAGTGCATTTGGCGAGTGAGGCTCGAGGAGCTTTGCGCTCCGTGCGAGCGCTTTATGAAAAAGCGATCACCGGGCTGACGCGGGAGAACCGGGCGCTCTGTTCGCGCTCCGCACCCGTTACCAAATTAATGTGTCACAAACTGTATTGCCCTATGATATTGATGTTGAAAAATGATGCTATTTGACATTTGATTGCAATCGTAAATCTCTTGTGTATGCCATTGTGCCAATCCATTTTAATTGACGGGCTACTGAATTCGGGCTCGAACTAATTTCTAAACTGCCTGTACTTATTGTATATTTAGTATACTTGACCTTTTCGTTTGGCATATTACGTAAAAAATATGTAAATGAATCAAAAAGTAGATGTATAAGTTTCAAGGTTTATTATGTCCTCCCCCAAGATATATGGCGTGGAAAAAATTGCGTCATAACGATATAGATAAAATATCAGAGCGAGCCGAATCATTTCATATAGATACGAATTCGGTTATTGTATAAGCCATAACGCAGCTAATGATTAATAGTGGCATTATTCGGCAAATGTGTGTCGGCGAGCCCGAGATCGGAATGATTATCGTGAAGCTCACGCTTGGTTGATCACAGCACAAAATTAATTTACGTATAAGGCGGGCGGCGCGGCGCGGCGGAGCGACGAGCTTCTGAACCCTCGTATGCCTATACCTAACATTATGTTCGTTTTTCTTCGAGAGGTGAGCAAAGTTTTGTTGCCAAAACTGAGTTTATAAGCGTCTATAGAGAATTAACAATAGGCAGAGCCGGCCTTTCGTATATTGTTCGCAATAACTTCTTACTTTGCAAGTGATGTATTAGCTAATGCTTATGTAACTTATTTATTTGATTAATACAATTTCGATAACCTTTTCTATTTTTTATATTATGGATATACAACTGGAATATTCGAGCGAGACCGTCGACTATTGGTGCGGTAACTTGTATTCATAGGCGGTTGAGTGCTTGTCAGCCTGTCGAACTTGGCTGCACTGGAATTGATCTGTAAAATTGATTTCCATTCGCTGTTGAGGAACAAAGGTGGAGGTGGTAGGCCGCGCTTTTATCTTTTTACTACAGGCGCTTTTATAATTACTATCAACAAGCAAACTGTTTTCAAACGAAATTGATTCTAATATTATGTTGAGATTAATAAGATATTAACATTGTGTCATGCACTACTATCTTTTTGGCAATAAACTGCTTATTAACCTCGGAGTCTTCTTCGAAGAGGTTAATGAAAACACTATGTGGGTCTGTGTGTCTGTCTGTTAGTGACAGGCATAACTCCGGAACCACTGGACCGATTGACTTGTAACTTGTGGTCATACCTCGATCGAATTTGAATTTGGGCCCTGTGGGTCAAAAATCCCCCCGAGATAGAGAGGTAATTTCTTTTCTTTGCCTCCTGGGTTTTTACACCCATCTCGTTTTAACTATAAATACCTATATTAAACACTAGCTTTTGCTCGCGGCTTCACTTGCTTAAAACTAGCTTAGGTTAGGTTATATTAGTAAGAGGAGGTACTTTAAACAAAAATAGCCTATGTTACTCGGTGATAATATAATAATATTATAATGGTAAAATGGTAATTGATATCTTCCTAATGGTAAAATAAGTTTTAAAATAGGTTGAGTTGTTTTTGAGAAGTTAAATGTTAGAAACAAACAAATAAAAATCAAATTTTTTTCTTTATAATAATAGTATATTTATAACCTAGTGGGAGACCGTTGGACTGCCACGCAGAGGTCTCGAGTTCGATCCCAAGGCGCGCATCTCTGACTTTTCGTAATTATGTGCGTATTAAATAGGTAACCATCGTGCGCTTTAACGGTAAAGGAAAATATTGTGAGGAAACCTGCATGTCTGAGAGTTCTCCATAATGTTCACGAAGTTATGTGAAGTCTACCACCCCGCACCGGGCCAGCGTGGTGGTCTATGACCTAACCCTTCTCAAACTGAGAAGAGGCCCGTGCCCAGCAGGGACAGTTTAATACAGGGCTGATATTATTATATATAGATTAAAAGTGGTATTGGATTTTCTCAAGAACTTAATTCTTGGTATCCTGACTTGTATCTGGTAGAACTAAATAATCTTCAGCTCATTAATGTTGCATTTATATGATATTTAAATAAATAACAGTGATAAGTTACAGGAACTGTAACGTGAATTATAGTTTAAAATACCGGTTGACAAGTTTAAGGAACTTGTAGTAATTTATTATTTAACTAAGTATTATTTATAAAGTTTGTTTTCAACATATCTATGTCATTTATATTTAGAAAGCAGTTAACATTTTAGTAGTTGGTCGTTTTAAGTATGTTAAAATGTATCTGTTTTGACGCTTACAGTGACATTTTAAATAAACAAGAACGAGAATGCATGTTATTGCTTCATTGGTACAGACCTACAGGGAGAGCAAGCTCGTTTACTGTCATTTGGTTCTTTTTAGGGATCCGCAGCCTGATGAAATAAACGAAATCCCTTATTATAGTAGAAATAATATGTTTATTTACTTAATATTTCTAATTTGATTTGACTTTACGGATGGTGTAGCGGTTTAAGTGTTAGCACGCGCCGAGTGTTGTGGGTTAAATCTCCAAGCGGCAAATAAATTATGTGATCCACAAATGATTGTTCAGAGCCTGGGCGTTCTTTGTTTCCGTTATTTGGATGTTTATAAAGTTTCCCGTGTCATAGAAATAAGTCCAAGAAAGAGCTAGTTCCAAAAAAGCTGTCTACATTATAACATTATAACCATGAAAATAATATTACGCATTAGCTAGGGAAAAATAAATTATATGATATCGTCCTATCAGTCTGTTTGTTAAAAAGATTGGATATGTGAAATTGAAAGGACCGGTTCTCTATGCATGATAATTAAAATAGGGAAAATATCTAAGATGTGGTAGTCTTTAGATTGACTTTAAATGACATAGAAGTATTACTTTTTGACATTATAGTTTTACCCGTTTCACTAGGTTAATTCTTCCATAGCCAATTCGATAGCTAACGTAGGTTAAAATCTAAAACAAGGTGAACAACTAATTATGCAGAGATCTAAAGGTGTTGGGTTCAAATTGCGGTCATTGCACTATTTACGTGTTGCAGCTTTAACTACTGAAATAGTTGCAATCTACAATAATAAGATTAATAATACTACGTTTATAAATTTAATATAGATTAACGATTTAATTAGATAGTTTAAAGATTTAATTTTGAAGATATGTATTTTGGTCATTTTTTTCATTGTCATTTATCATTTGTACATTTATCATGTACAAAAAAGTTAGACTCGTTAAAACACCTATCTGAGGATCATAAAAGCTTTTGCCTTCTCAAAGTTTCTTCTCAAATAAATAATGGTGTATAGTTATGAGAATAATATTTAACGTATTCTGATTTAATTAAAATTAAACTAGTACATAAGATTTGTAATGCGAATTGTTTTAAAAACATTACTATTAGCTATTTTCAAAACTATTTATACTACTATATGCGAAAGTAAATATACTTTCCACTATGTTTCGCTTGATTTTAGCAGATATAGTCACGAGAGACTATATAATTATTAGTACTGGTTTTCAAAATAAACAGCGATATACACGTATATTGCGGTTTTTTTCAATGTATAACATATACCCATAATCGTAAGATAATATTCTGGTTTTATTCTACGCAGTATAAACTATAAACACAACAACAGCAAAAACACCGAATATACTACATTTGTAATAATAATCTTTTAAGATATGTCGGCTTATTCCTTGCTCAGTCTGTAGGTATATATACCGATTGGCCGAGTTGCCAATACTTTCTATAAGAGTTTCGTTCCAATATCAATTTTATTTTCGATGTTTGTCAATGTGCGAATGTATTGGCCGACGGAACGTAGCACGGCGCAATTTTAGAACAATGAGGTGAGAAATTGGTTTCACCGCGAATACGTTCTTGGAAGTGGATACCTGGCGCTACCGAGAATGTTGCAGAGCCGCTTATACTGAAACTAATCTATTTAGTCTATTATCTCTTGAACAGGTCCCATCTTAAACAAATAGACACGTCGATATACAATATATAGGAAGGAAATGGTAAAGGAGCAATGAGGAATTTCCT
Source organism: Catocala nupta (assembly GCA_963675205.1). Classification (NCBI taxonomy): domain Eukaryota; kingdom Metazoa; phylum Arthropoda; class Insecta; order Lepidoptera; family Erebidae; genus Catocala; species Catocala nupta. Next base: position 15,870,756 of record OY776081.1, read on the forward strand.
ACCTATAGGACGAAGGGCGCAAAGACTGATGAATTTCTTGTGCTCGGGAACGGATGCAACTATTGATGACTGGTGGACTTTATTATTAGTGGTACTATAGTGTTAGGTACTTAGACGGCGGTGAATAAATTGGTGCTATCCAGAGCACTGCGTCGCTGCTCATATGTCATGTTCGACAGATAAAGCCTTTAGTGGATAGAGAAATAAGTATATTAATATGTATAGGACGAGGACGTCTATAATTGGTCAAGTGAAATGTCATACTTGGACAGAAGCGCTGCGTTTACCATATTGATTAGACCCGAATTATTGTATTATTTGGCGGTCTTTGGATCTTATATCAGTGATGTCTTTAGGTTGTTCGTTTTTTTATATCAACTCAAGTTATTATTAGCTTTTAAAGTACGTTAAGTTTATATTTCTTGAAGTATATATATGTAAGAAGAAATACTTAGTGTATATGCCTCAAGCACTCTCTCTTTTTTAGGCTTATCATAATTATATTTTATCACATCACACAGAAACGCTACATGCGCACTCAATAAATCGCGAATTAATTTGAGCATTATAAATGGATAGTCTTTAATAAAGAAGTAACATTTAACAATAAAAGTAATCAATTTCTTCAATTTATACAAGTTACATATTATTCGAAAATTCAATATTGACAGCTGATTTTCATACAGTATATCGGTATTTTCGAGAGCCGACGATGCTTGTTGGAGAAATTATGACCTATATAAGTGGTGTATTTGCTAATATGGTTACTAATGATAAAGAAAAATCTAAACTTTTTGTGTGATTCTCTAATTTGTATATGTATTTTGATTTTAGTTGTACTATCTGGTCGTCTTTGTCTGCGTTGTTTGAACGTGTGAATACACCTGGGTGGCAGAAATTATTTCTGGAGCGGGAGTTATCTCACTGATATCGATTTGTCTGTTACTGTGTGTGTTACTTCTAAGAATTTAATTACAATTTTAATAGGTTTGAAGAATATTACTTTAGGAAAAAAGATATCTTTTGTTTCTTCATCTTTGCTTAGTGACATCTAATATCTACATATATGATAAAAATTGCATTAACGAATAATCTGCATCAGACAATGTGCAACATCTGTTGACATGATGGCATGCGTTTCATATAGATGCATAAACGTTTGCCCGCTCACGTGGCGCACATCTTACGAAAAAGACAGCCAAATTAATTCAGATTATGCTTTCACTTTGAGAAGCTTATTATTAGTCTAACCCTATCAGCGATAAGAGGGCGTGTCATTGTTGTTGAATTATAGATAACAAAAGAGTTATTTTTGAACCGAAGAAGTGCAGCCCACGCTTTCTTCTGATTGAATTTTGTTAATACATGAATAGACTAGCATTATAGAGTAATTAGTTTTAGACGTGGGCGTGATATACCGTCATGAGCCGCGGTCGCTTATGGCTATCATTATGTTTTCTAATTGCAATACAGAATGGAATAATGGCTTATTTAAAGAATTATAATAATGGGTTACGCTTTGATTGTAGATATTATGAAATTTATATTTCGTGTATAATTTTTACATTAATAAGTAAAGTTATGCTTTCCATAAGATAATTAGTAAACATGATGTTGAATGATATAAATGATCAAGAGTGTGAGTCGTAATCTCTATTCAGTAATGGAGAATTATGTTTTAGTTTGAGAATGTTCTCGAAGATATGTGATGTCTTCCAATCCGCACTCAGCTAGCGTGGTGGACAAGCAAGCATTAATGCATACTAAGATTGGTGAATGGGAAAGTAAAGACCATGTATGAATCTCAGGGGCGTTATTCGCTGGATCCTTGGTTTATAGATTAAATATATGTTTATAAATAATCATGAATAATTTTCTTTAAAAGGAGAACTGCCGCGGACGCCGTGTTGATTTTGATGCCTGGGGTATTAAATCGACCGCACTCCGTTAATAGTGCCGAGTTTTCAACAAACTATAGAGTGCTATACACATATTGTTGAAAAGCCGCGCTGTCAAATTGAGGATCTTTTTGTTGACGTGAAAGTTATATATTGAAATTAAACTACTGTTGACGGATATTTGCGGTTAATTTAAAAAACACTATATTTAGATAATTTTACTAATAACCTATTGACCTATTAAATTTCACACTATTCCCGACGTTTCGGTTGCTTTCAATAGCCATAGTCACGGGAAGAATTCGAGTTTAGTAGTAAAAATGATGTATGAGCAGTGTTTTGTTAAATAATCTATGCGCAGTAACTTATAATATACTTTTATATAACTAATATGTTTGCAAGCACAAACCATAAATAATATGTTTGTAATATGCGCAATATTGCTTTATTCTATGCATATTTAATCTGAGTGTAAAAGGAAAATACAAAGGACTTCTTTAGAGGTTTACGAAATTATTAATGTAGGCGATAATGGTTCGAATATACATATAACAAAATAAAGTACGTGGTATGTTGTCTTCATAAACTTAACTGACTGTCGAGTTGGACTGTGGTATTATGTTTCACATTATGTTAGGTAATGTTATGAGACTGCTCTTAAGGTCGCTAGTTCAATTATCAGGTCAAGCAAACTGTTATTTCCCAATTTTTTAACTAAAAATGTGCCTGATATATAACAAAAGCGCTTAATGCTATTACGTGGCATCTAAAACAATATTACTTAGTTTGCAAATTGTCAATGTATGTTCCCTGCTTATTCCTTTGATGATACAAACTTAAACCTATATGGGTACCTAGATATGGTCCGGCTGTAAAGCGATTATAAAGGTATTTGTTAGAATGACGCACACTTCACATTCATAGATAGCGTACCGGACACAACATACCGAAGCAATTAGACATCCATCGATTATATTTAGATTGGGTAATATTTTGCTTGTCAACATATGACTTGTTTTTTTATTTACATACCATATATTCATTAAAAATGGTAATTTCTTTGCTGTCCGTGGTAATATTACAAATGTTTTACTTATATTTATTTTTTAAAAGTCATCTCTTGCTCTCGGAATAATTTCTTGTGTCGCGGAAACTTTACAAAAATTCAAACAACGGATACGAAGAAGATCCAAACACGAAACAACCATATGGGGATAACTTAAATTTTCTAAATTTAAGTTTTCTGCGGTGTAATCGGTATAGATAAATTAGTATAAGTGGTGTCACTCAAACGTTTCTTTGTTTGTTACGCTTTAACGCCTTAACTACTTGACTGATCATCATGAAATTTTTCATACAACGTGTATGAAAAATGTCAGGGGTATAGAAAAGGACATAGAGTAACTTTCATCAGAAAGGAGTACTATTCCCGAGAGATAAAAATTTATTGACAAATTGTACATTCACGCGAGCGAAGCCGAGGGAATAATTTAGTACCTAATCCGTATTACTAAGCTTTTAAACTCTCGCCATGCTTGCTATATTATGTATATATAATACGTGACAGGTAATAACCCGACCATGATTAATGTTATTATTGTATAAAAAGTCAAACATCAATAAGGTACAACATGCATGATCGCTTCAATACCCGTTACGTATTATATATTATATTATATATGTAATACCTACCTGCAGATACATTGTATAACAAGCAAGTAAAACTCGTGACTTGTTTATTAGATGTGACCGCTTGGATGCTCGTATTCGTGAGGAACTGGTATCGTAAATCTGCCTGGACCGGAATGGGTAACAGCATCGGCTCCATAAATTGGCTATCCATAGTTTACGATTCAGCGTGAAAGGAACCCGACGCGTTAGGATCCGCCCTTACAAAGATAGAACATGTGACACTTAAATTTAGCGTAAAATGTAGGCGAATATAGAGCACAGAACTAACTTATTATACATTTACGCTAAAAAGAACATTTTAACATTTTCTTTTATCATTATATAAGAAACTACTTGCGTAAAAGTAGGTTAGATTAGATTATGTCAGTAAAAGTACTTTTCTTTTAAAATAAAATATGTTTATGTTAGTCGTTGATAATATAGCTTCTAATGGTGAAAGAATTTATAAAATCGGTTGATTCGTTTTTGAATTAATTACTTACAAACAAACCAAAATCAAATCTCTCCTCTTGATAATATTATATGTATTAATTAGTATATTAGTATTAGTATAAAGTACAAGGACTTCCTTATAAGTTCCAAATTTATTTTGTTTATCCACACCAATATTATGATGTACGTATACGTGTGAGAAAGGCAAGCATAACGCGAATTAGAAGAGATAAATATATTTAAATGAATATAAGGGCAATTCATTATAACACATACCTATCTACTTCCTGAATAATCATGAGTTGGCACGGTAACTTTATTGTTCAGTTTAATGTTTATTTTACTAGTAAATAAGCAGAAGCTCTACGCAGCTCCTGCTTATTTCTACTAAACATTACCTATTATTTCACGCGAATGTGCAAGTGTAAATCTAAAGACCTAGTTTAAATAATATTAATAGCTTCAAAATTATTTAAAATTTGTATATTGAAATAAACCACGTAAAATCTGTAGTTTGATTTTTGTTTGTAAAGATTTAAGACTGCGCCGAGCGTAAGACGCGGTTGGACTGAATGACAGAGCTCGATATTCAAATCGGCGCGCGGCCGCCATATTAAGAAGTTTAAATGTAAACGTTACCTAAAAGAAAATCCAAATTAATACTTCCGCAACATTTTAGTATGGCCCGGACAACAAAACGTACTGTATAACTTCAAAATTGAACTTTTACTTTATAATAACCACCAAATTATGCTACTTGACCAACAAATTGTGTGTTATTGTGGCGCAGCGATACTAAATGCGACTGCTGTGCATGAGGTCTTGGGCTCGAATCCGAAGTCAGGCCAACAAAAAGGTTTTCTGACAAGCAATCTCAGTACCGGCCCTGAGTTAGAAAGTTGGCGATGTCATACCTCCAGTCTTTACGAGCCTCGAAAAGCATGTATAGTCTTTGAACCTGCGCTTCTCTCTGGTCGTGTCGGATTGTCGACCCACCGGATCATGAGAATTTGGAAACAGTAGAGTGCACTCAACGCAAACACATTGCGCACATACTTGTGCACTATACCTAATATGTCCTGCGCACATGGCCAGTCTGCATCATTATATTCTTCAGTTAAGATTTATTAATCTGAAACGTTGTCAGCAAAGTGTTAATCTTAAGTTAAGATTTGTAAATTGACCTTAAGATTGTTATCCAGGTCATGCTGGTGCCAATTTTAGAAGACTGCCTCTTGTCTAAATTTAGATGACAACGTAACCGTTGGATTCGTTCTGAGAGCGGCAGCAAGGCGCCCGTGTTCATGCTGCTAATTGAAATGTACCCGCGAATTATGTATATTTCGAGGCATTAAATAGCCCCGCGAGCCGCAATTCAGACGCGACTGGCGCCTCTTCATTAAGAATACATTGGTTCATTAAAGCTTTTACACTAAATTTCTTTGCAGACCGTCTCGCTTTTACTCGCACAGAATTACCGAATCAAATCTATTTACATCACAAAAACGCTACCTTTTCGATTAATAGATAGCCATTCAGTACGTTTCTTTACTTTCCATAGCTTTTACGTTTAATTTGTACAGTGAAATTGTTTGTAAAACGATTGTCGGTCTTATAGAGTAAATTTACTCGTATATTACTAGATTTTGGCCACAATAGCGCTTAGATTAGAAACAGTACTTTATTTTGGATTAAATGTACCCTATATCCTTCTTTGTTTCCCCGACAACGTGTATACGAAATTTCAAGACGATCGGTCGAGTAGTTAAGGCATAAAAGGGTAACAAATAAACAAACTTATATTAACATTTATAATATAAGTTAGGATTAGGATATGTATGTATATGTAATAATATAAGGTCCAGAATTCGATGTTTGGCTCATATGAACCGCTTAGAGGATTAACATAAAATCCTCGAACCGATAGGCAAAGTAAAATATACAGTATGTTGTTATTTTAAATTTCAATTTAATTTTAAATTTTAACTTGAACCGAGCATCGTGCCTACGATCTCACAAGCATCCGAAAGGGTCAACACAAACATATAATATGGCCGACGAAGCAGTTTTTAATATTTGTACCGTTAAACATAACTCTATATATTTGAAAAGCAGGAGTTGTTGAGAGTAAATTTTAATAAAAACGTACATTCATTCAGTTGCTAGTGAGAACTCGTGCCAACCGGCAGTGTCAACATATTTATCATTTTGCTTTGGGTATTTTGCCGTGATATAGCAGTTGTTTGTTTATAAGCATTAAACAAAATGGGGAACCTTTTAACAGCTTATGTGGTCGGTAGAGGTACCTACTATAATTTTATCAAACGGCGAGTGGTATGCGAAAGGCTTAAATTGTTTCTGCGTTTTATGATTATCATTCTGTTTGTTGAAATATTGTGGCTGGTGGCTATTGTTGTAGTGTCAAATTAATTTGTCGGGGGTTCAAACAGTCCACTCTAAAGTCAAGCATAGACTAAACTTAAAAACAACAAAACTTAATAAAATAAAATGGTGGTTACATCTACAAAATAAATAATTATGGATGGATTTTATCTTTTTCAAATGGTTATAGCCAGTTGTTATTCCTGGATTACCAAATAATATCTAAATGGAGTTCTGTAATTTTGAGCTACTCTGGTTAACAGTAGTTAATTTTAAGACTAAGTATTCAAATATGGAAAGGTATCGAGTACGCCTTGCCACGTAAAGGAATCTCGCGCGCATAAAGACTTGGGTTTTCATGTGATATTGTGATCAATAGACCTAAGTTCTTAGTCCATTGATCATATAATATGTGATCGACGCCTTAGTCTATAATATCGGCGTTCTATTGTGATAAGCCGGGTATTGTAATACTTTAGCTAAGTCTAAATAAATAGGACTCAAAGCTCTAGTCTTTCTGCCATCGAATCTGTAGCGACGCCTATCGACTTACCTATTTTAATCCGTAGCTACTGTTTCGCAGAGACGCGACGTCTGTACCTATGCAATAATGCTATCTAGTTCCACATTTAAATGTGGGTAAAATACGTACGATTTTAGAAAATATTTTTTATGTCGTCGGTGAAAAAGATAAATAATTCAGAATGTTAATTCACTGGTTTTTTTTACTAAGATCATTGAGGCTTAACAATTATCTGTGGGTTATACAATTTTTGTTTTGTCTTGTATATTAATATTACTATATAAGAGACAGATGGAAGTGTATGATTGAGTCATATGCCATACTTGGACAAAAGCGCTGCGTTTACCGAACCGATTTGTTTTGTTTTTCGATACAGGCTTGTCTTTTCTTTAAACAAAAATAAAATATTTATGTGGCATAAACCTTAAAAGAAAACAATAAGGATTATTTTCCAGGTTAGGTACTTCTATGAAACCTGTTTGTTTGTTATTTAGTAGCAATAATAAGTCAAATTTTGCTGTTGGTGGTGTAGTAGGTATAGCAACATGTAACACCAAGATGTATCCAAAAATTTGTAAATATTTTCATGGAAAATATATTTTACTTTGAATTGCTTTAAACGTTCCTTTCCATTCTAAGACCATAATTGATTTAAATTTTAAATTTGATCGTTATTAAGGTTTTATTGTTAATTGCCAATATAGCGCAATTGCAATAGGTACTTAAAGGTAACCATAGTTACTAAGAATTATACGTCATCAGCCGAACAATGCCGAAATACAACGAACGCGATTCGACTGCGTGTGTCAAATGCATGGTTGTGTGCGTGCAGTGTTTTTTAATTAATTTAATGTATTTCAAATGCATATTTTATAAAAATATTAATCTTCGCCACTCCTTCTCCATTTAAACTTTAACTGTGCCAAATTTCATACTTCTCCGTTCGCGTAATTTTCGTAAAAAGGGGTACAAAGTTTTTGCTTCACGTATTAATATATAGATAGTAGTACTACTACTTATTAACACAATATAATGATCTCCTTACTTGATCGTGTTACAAGTATGTCAGTATCTTAGTTTTAAATAAAAGTTTTATATTCCTATTAGCTTTTGCCCGCGGCTTCGCTCGCATCAAAGTATGTTAGATTAGGTTATGTAGGTAATAAAATTTAAAAAAAAAAAGTATAGCCTATGTTGCTCAGTGAAAATATAGCTTCCTAATGAGTTTTTTTTAAATCTGTCGAGTTATTTTTGTAGATTCATACATACAAATAAATATAGAATCAAATAGTTCCTCTTTATAATATTAGTATAAATAACTGAGACTATTCTACTTGTGAGAGTGGTATGCATCGTGTAGACAAGCTTGTAAACTACACAAGTAGCTGGCGCGGGCTCCATGCGCAAGCTACTCGCGCAGACTACATGTGCGAGTTGCACGCATGAACGCATAGGTTTTCTGTAAGTAATTCTCAGTAGCAGCACTGAGTCTAAAACTGAGCCCGGTAAATGACAATAGGCTCGCCCCTTTTATATGGGACCTCAAATCATAGTTATTGACATGTGGGACCTCTCCCTTTTCGTTCGGATATAGGCATGTGTATATGTATATTTTTATTTTATTGTCAACCTAACAGTATATTTGTGTATGCTTACGCATAGCTACTAATGCTACGAACTTCATGCAAACAAATTACATTTCCTACATGAATTGTTAAATATGAATTCATTTTATACTAATGTACGAATGATATTACGAATGTATTACTGTTAAATTTCTCCTTGTTCACTTAACGTAAACGAGATTGGATCTATTCTGGTTTTATCTGGAACTCTACTTCATTATTCATTGTAATCCAATACATTATCTTACACTGGCATCCGGTGTTCAACGCAACAATATAAAACATGCCCGAGATCTATTAGGTAGCCATTTGAAGGGTGAATAATACGTTGCAGCAAAGTTTCCAAACACTTTATCTTAGAAGCTATCTATCCATTTATCTTAACAGTATCATTTTATAATAACACTAGATTTTGTTCGCGTTAATCTAGATAATAATAATAATTTATTTATTTTCTCACCACAATATAAACATTGTTTACATTTGGTAGGTTACAAAATTTCAATAATCTTCTATCCTTCGGGAACAGTACCTACGTTTTTTATGTACTTTTCTATTCCCGACAACAAACAAACTCACAATCGCACGTTAATATTCTATAGTATTAGTTAAGATGAACGTTTAGCTGGACATGAAATGGAAAAAAGGATATTACTTGCCCCTTAAATAATGAATCTGTTCGACTATGGGTCAGGCAAGTTATTGTAATATTTTTCTGTCACGAAATATTCAGTAGTATCATTGTGACTGCTTCTGTAACCGTTAAATGGCAATAATATCGCTTCCTGTCATGAGCGATATTCATAGCTGCGAAATCGAACGTGATGTAGCACTGTCTAACTGTACTTAAATATTCCGTTATAATATTAGGTAAAATTCTCAAAAATTCTGAGATGAAGTACTTTAAAGGGCAATATTTTCGGAAATGGCGGCTTTTCTCACGTTAAACATTGTACTTACTTAATTTAAGCTGTCTAGTGAATAATTAACGTCAAATTTGAAACCTATTTACATGCCATATAAAACTGTATTTTCAACTAGGGTCAACATTTGTAAAATAGTTTTCTATTGTAACCTTTTAATGCTTTAAGTGGCAATGTAATTTAAATTTAAAAAGTTATTATTATTTATAAAGTAAAATAAATAAAAAGAAAGAAAAAATAAACCATATTTTAACTCAAACTTTTATTCCGCTCATCGCTGTCTCCGCTGTAGTCTGCTATTTTGCTAAAGTTACTTTTATGCTACCAACTTGACAAACAACCCCATGGTTTGACTGATGGTAAGCAAATAGGTACTGTAACCTATTAAAGCCTGCGGGAGCATAACAGCCACTTTCCTAATTTGTAACAAAGAGGTGCTGTGTTACCAGCGCATGTGGCAGAACTCACACTGACAATAACGTTAGCATAATTGTCACAGCTTAAGGAGACATCCTTAGAGCCTGGAAATTCTACCAACCAACAGCAACAGAAATACAACAGAAGTTTCTTTGGTTTCACAGCTAAACAGCTATCTTCGGTAGGCTTGTTCAAACGATTCTAAAGTAAAGTTTAGTTTCTCTACTATTTTTATGAATATAATAATAATATCAGCCCTGTATTAAACAGTCCCACTGCTGGGCGCGGGCCTCTTCTCACTGTGAGAAGGGTTAGACCATAGTCCACTAAGCTGGCTCAGTGCGGGTTGGCAGACTTCACATATCTTCGAGATCATTATGGAGAACTCTCAGACATGCAGGTTTCCTCACGATGTTTTCCTTCACCATTAAAGCAAGCGATAATTAACTATTCAACATTCGAAAAGTCAGAGATGTGCGGCTTGGGTTTGAACTCGAGACCTCTGCGTGGCAGTCCAACGGTTTCCTACTAGGCTATCGCTGCTTTTTGGTAGCTATACACAGACGATATTATAAAGTAAGATTGAAAAACGATCGTTTTAACCTTTCATATATTAACTTATGTATACTTGATGGCAATGTTCATGTTTTTAAATTGACTCTTTCCTATATAAAGCAGCGCTCGCTCTAGGAATAACTCCCATATCACGGGGGGCTTTTACAAACATTCAAACAACGGACGCAAAGAAACACCCAGACTCGGAACAACCATCTGTGGATCACACAAATTTTTGTCACGTGTCGGATTCGAACATTACACTCGGCGCAGTGGCAGTAGCGAGGCAACCACTTTAACAACTACGCCATTCGTGCAGTACCTAATATATAGTTTGAAGAAATGTATAGAGTTCACTTTAAAATACTATGAAATAGTAACCAACCTCAAGTCAGGACGTCAAGGGAACAGTTCCTAAATTCGCATTAAGTAGAACTATTTCCAGTAAAAGTTCACGTCAGAACTGCACCATTTAAAGGTGAGTTCCTTTACTTAAGGAATCGTCCATCAAAGTTTACGGCTGGCAGTAAACCTACGTAATTATATACTTCTTCCCGTGTTTGCTAAATTTATAATTATTTTTTAACTTTAGTTTTTACACCCGTAGTATTGTAAGAGTCAGCTGTATTGAACAATATTATTTAGTGAGAATTTAAGATAAATTAACATAGTATTGGTTACATAGATCTGTATTATATTTGCATTCAGTCGGTGATATTATAGGTCGCCGGTAATAGTGCGTCTATCATTGGTAGGTATTCTGTGCATCTAATAACAAACGACAATGCCCTCTATTGCCGCTTAACATTTGTCGTACTACGAATTTCTTGACAGAAATACATGTTAGCACTTTGTACAACCAAGCAACCGGGATCTCCAAATTGGCTATAACGCAATAGTCTAATAATTTATATTAGACAATAATAGTATTTCTACATTGTTATACCAAATCGACAGTAAGAGGGTCGATAGGTACATAAAGAAAATTAATTAAGGATGTTCCAAAATTGAAGAATAATATTTTGTTATTCTATATTCTAACTATTGATTTCAATCGTGAGAATTAATATTCTAACATTATTATTATGTTACCAATCAATGAATAACATAATAATAGATACAGATAATAAGTATATCTAATAATTATAATAGTCATTGTATATGTGGACAACGGGAACTGTGCTTAAAAACAACAAATACAACATACAAACATAAATGGTATATGCTTACAATGGACAAAGCTCGGCTTGTGTGACTGTTACCACCAAACTAGCTGCGTAATTAACATTTGAATTGAAAACAATGTTTAACCCACAGGTGCTTTGCTATTCACTTGTAAATACTTCACATAAATCCTCCAACATAGTTTGAATACATTGAACAAATGTTTTGAAATTCAATAGGAACAGCACTCATTAGCTCTCTCAGTTAATAGTTACAAACGGTGTAAATCTGATTAGAATAGCCCTGCAACTTGAACTCTTACACAAAGAAATAGCTGGACCGTTTACAATCTATGTAACATAAAACACACACATTCAAATAATAACAATGGTTGGTATCAGAGATTTGCCTTGTTCGATTGAGAACATCGTGTGAACACAGGTGATCGATTCGATTGGGTCTTGTATGTTTCAATATTTGTATGTATATGATTATTCTGAATTTAAATTCAGAATAATCGTATACATATCATCGGTCGCATATTCCACAGCAATTCAATCAATACCAAATCAAAAATAAAGGTTGGTAGTTATAAATAGTTAAAAAGGGTTGCGAAAACGAGAATGGTTTACATATTTTCAAATTGATAAAGTTATTTATCAAAAAAGAAGAATTATTTATTTGTTTGCGCAAGGTGAGTCATTAAGATACATAACACAGAGTAAAGTTTATCTCTTTAGTAGTTGCTAATTGGTGTTACCAACATAAACTAACAGATTAATATTTTTTAATAATTATTTATTTTTGATATATTTATATAAATAAATCATTAAAGAAATTAATATGCACCTATTTACCTACCTTTATCTTACAACGATATTTATCACACATTAATACTTAAAATTTTTATATTATCAGTTAGTTTACTATTGCAACAACATAACGAACCTGGATGAAAAAGTAACAGATATTTACTTGCGTTACCTATTTGCTTTGGCGTGATGACATTTCAGTGATTTATATGCAGCCAGTAACTACCTAGATATAGGCCTCTATATGTCGAGATAGTTACCGGCGCAGAGCGAGCTTGATTACCTACAGTATCATTTTTCACCTTAAATAAATCACCCGTCACTTATCAGTGGATGACGGTTTGATCGACATTAAATTAAATTTTATTGAAGTTCGTATCTACTTCTTTGGGCTCGTTTTAAATATTTCCCATCTTCAGCGTATCTCGCTTACGCTTATGTCTGGAGTAATAAAAATAAATAATCAATCAATTTGAATGTACGGTCATAACGAGATAAAATCATTTCGGTTGTAGGAACATTAAATTGGATCCCACCGGTCACAGTAAGCGTATTATGTTATAAAGAAAAGTTTTATTTATTTGTTGGGTGTGACACAGAACCGTTCATCGGATTAACATGAGACCTTCTTATATGGTATGTAAAACCCACACAGAAAAGGTCGTGGAAAATCCTCATGCGAGCACTTGCCCTAGAGTATTAGGGTCAGTAGCTTACGTCTAGCTTGATATACTTGACTTGTATTAAATTTATACAATCACTTTATTTTTTTATTATAATATCGTTTGCAAATTGGATAAATGCTTAACATAAAACCTCAGACTCTGATTTATCTATAATTTTGGTAAATTTATTTTATTTAGCTTAGTCTATGCTTTAGTAACCTAATATAATCTTAATTGTAATACTTTTAGATTAATATGTTTGTTCAATATGTTTGTTAATTAATTAAAACAAAGAAACATACTGATACTTACTATTAGTCATATTGACAAACTTGTACCTACTTTATGTGTCACAAATGAAATAATGTGAATTAGAATCAATTGTAATTTGGTCCTTACTATAACTAAACTTGAAATTTTAAATTAATTGTGGTGGTGCAACGATAGTTAGTGCGACTGCTGTGCATGAAGTCTCGAGTTATATTCTCGTGGGACTTAAAATCATAATTGACAGTAATATATCTCTGCCTCTCTAGAGGCATGAGACTACGAATGTATGCATGTAATATGTAGAAATATTTACAATACATTTTGGTAACAATATCAATTTATGTAGAATTGTAATTTTTATCATTCCAAGTTTATTCTAGTTCATTCTAACAATTTTATTGATTTTCCTTTGTCCTTTCCCACTGGGGGAGAATATTTTTTATTATATTTATAGCCGGGAACAATTGGTTTATATGCTCACCGAGGGTTTCAAATTGATGTAGTACATAAACAAATTAGGGCACCTATAGCATCTCATAGCCTCATAAAGCACTTCATAATATATGTTCAAAGAGTTAATAGGGTCTTTGACGATTTTCAAATTATATTATCGATCATTTACATTATCAAAAATACAAAGACTTTTGTAAATCAACATAAAAATTAATAAAATAGAGTCTCTTAAATCCGGTTGTAAGGATTACCAAATTTGAAAGGCTTATTTATCGAATGACAGAAGTAAGGTGCCGAATATCTCATTACGTAGCTTATATTTAAGTGCAGGTGCGAGCGAGATACCCACAACGCTCTCACTTTCTCATATGGAAAATAAAATATGAATTTCCCCTTCACAAAATTATTTCATCAGACTAAATAAGACACAGCTATGTACTTACCCAATTATGTATTTTCTTATCGTTTTATTCCGTTCTAAATGTAGACTAGAATACTTATTTCGATCTTTTTTTTTCTAACTAACTCTGATTAGGGTTTATTATTATTGTAAGTTGTATCATTAGCAATAGCACTTCACTGCGCCGTATTATACAACTAAGCTTCGAATTCAAAGACCTCGAATAATCATAAAAGCTTTATTTCAAGAATTTAAATATTTTGTACTAGTTTTGACCGCGGCTTCGCCTGCGTAAATGTAGGTTAAGTTAGATTAGTAACAGTACTATTTTCTGAATAAAATATACCCTATGTCCTGTTTTTGTTCTCTTGACAACGTGTAAACTGCGAAACTTCATGATAATCAGTCGGGTAGTTAAGCCGTCAAAACGCAACAAGCAAAGAAATATGAAACTCACATTCGCATTTATAATATTACTTAGGTTTAGTTGTACAGTTATTCAGTCATTTCTGCTGTTTTGTCAAATCTGTGTTAATTTGTTTATGTCTACATACACATCCAATATTAAGTTAGCATGTAATCAGAAAGTCAGCGATGAGTTGCTTCAATATATAATTTAATTTTACTATATTTTAAGTCACGAAGCTTTAACTAAAATATAGTGAGGCAATATTTAGTGGCTCATCGTGTTGACCCGTTAGCGACTAAATATGTAGTGTTTATGTAAATATATTAGTACAATCCGACTAGACTATATTATTATCTTTACTTTATTATACAAAATTATTGTAACACGTTTTTGAATAAATATACATTATTGCATCCAGAGCAAGATGTGACTATTGTGATTAGGTTATAAAATTAAAAGTTTCACATTTGATACAGATTCGTGAGTGCAAACAGAACATAAAGCTAATTGTGACAACGGCTTAAGTAAACAGGCGAGGTGTAATGGACGTTGTCCGGGTCGTCATCGCGGTGTAGCCGCGCATTGTCGGCCCTTCCTTGCTTTCATTAAAGATACATTACTCCTTTTATTCTTGTTTAGATTGCAAATTCTCTCGCAGTCCTTTGTCTCATTTACCATTTATTTACGGCGTATTCAATTTAAATACCGCTCCTTTCGCGTTTTATCGGTGGAGAAATTGCCTGAGTTGGACCTCGGCTGTTTTATTTATTTGTCAGTTTTGCTCTTGTTGTTGGTAGGCTGCGATTCTTCCAAGTTTAACATTGAAAGCCGTCTTTGCATTAGCTACATTATTTATCGTTGCAAGATTGCAAATAATACTTATTCTTCTTAACGCTGTAAGATCAAGAGTTATATCACGTAATATGGAGTTAAAAGCGAAGTGTCTATAGAAAGACCAAATTTAAAAGATCAGTCACATGTATAACTCTCGCGATACATAATAGGTTAATATTATGCAAGAACTCCTATCAAAAGAAAATATGGAAATAAATTCCGAGTACAAAAACGACGGTGAGATAGCGAATTAAAGAACATAACATTGTCGAAGAGTAAAGAAAATCAGAACTAATTTACATTACAATGCCGCCGTTCCGTGTCCGCAAGCACCCAATCATTAGGGTTTTTTGTAAATATACGGTTATATCGAGGGTAAGTTTGCAGAGCTGTAATTAAAACTTAAAAGTTGTATTATGGCCAAAGCGCGGCGGCGTGGGCGGTGATGTGAACTGTGCCAAGTGTCGGATTTTAGTACGTGCCTCGAGTTCGCAATGCAATCCTTGTGTGAGTCGTGTCCGGTGCCTCGACTGGCGCCACCGCGGACGGCACTGCCCCAACTAGCCGCGTACTTTCTGCTAATCCCAAAGATTAGCCTTTTTCATGAACGTGGCTTAAGCACACGTAAAACTCAGTTGAATAACTGGAGTAGCTACTATACTATTTGTACACCGAACAGTAAAACGGGACATTTATACACATAACAGTGAGGAAAGCACAGAATTCTTGTTTAAAATATATATTCACGATCTTTATATCGTTTACGTATTGTACCGTATGCCACATGAGATTAGCGGTGGCTCGAAACGTCACGTTTGTTCCAAGGTCGTGCACATGATATAACGGAGAAGGACGCATACAAACATTAGTTTAATTATGGATCAGTCAGGAGGACGTCTTTCTGAGTTCGTGTATTTTTTATGCGCTTCCGAACCTATTGTTCGTGATGACGTCATCATATTCCTAAGCGAGATCAAAAGTGAAATTATTATTAGGCGCCATTAATAACGCATCAAATGTATAAAATTACTTATGTTTATTTTCCTAAACTTTGTTCACGTAAACTACGGTTCGCTCACGACTTTTTGTATATTATCATGCATCACATTACCAGTTTTTAGATTTTAAGTTGACCTCCAATCTGAACTTTGAATTCCGCATCAAAATCCGATGAGTGGTTCTTGCGTGATATCGCAAGAAACACACAGACACACAACATTCGAGATCCCGAAAAGTCGAAGCCGATAAGTTTTTAAAAATACCGCCTATGTACAGACGAAGCCTCGTCACAGTTTTATTAAAGTACAAGCTTTTGCCTGCGGTTTTGCTCGCGTAAAATATGTAGGTAGGTATGTTATTTTCTATCTCTCAGAAACAGTATTTTCTATTAATCCTGTGTCCGTTTGTGTACCCCTCACAACATGTATGATCGGTCAAGTAATTAAGGCGTGAAAGCATAATAAACAAACTCACATGCGCATGTATAATATTGAAAAGGAGAAATATAAATCATGTTTGCAATACGAATGAAACTGCTATGCAAAAATACCGACTACAGTACCATACTAGTACCGTGGCATTTTCAAAAAAGATCACAATCAATGAGGTGGCGTTACGTGTGGAGCAGGCTTAGTGCAGGGTTAATTAAAAGCTCGGCGCGTGGCTGGGGCGGGCCGTCGACGTAGCGACGACGGGTTGACGAGAAGCCGCCACCGAGAGCTATTTGCTCCCGCTTATTGCCCTTTTCAAGTCTATACCTGCCGCCTACAATCTCACCTGGTACTGTTGAAACAGCCACTCCTTTTGTGTGTGCAGCCCTAATACAAATAGTTTGCTACTTACGGGTTTATTTCGACGTGTTTTATACTTACAAGATAGTGACATTAAAGAATCCTAACTAATATTATAAATACGAATGTGAGTTTATTTATTTATTACGCTTTCACGACGTAACTGCCCGACCGATCATTATAAAATTTCCTATACACTTTGTCAGGTAAATATAGGACATAGGGTACCATTTATTCAGAGAAAAGGTACTGTTTTTGAGGGATATAAATTTATAGAAAAATCTAGAGTAACGAAGCCGCAAGATCTAGTTATGTTATAAAAGTAAGTTCAAGTTTTTCAGTATTAAGTGTTTAAATTAAATACATTTTATTGTGATATCTAATATTTCTTTGTTAACTAAGGAACATAATACTTTTACTTAAGGAGTATAAGCGTGGCAATCTCTCATGGCAATTTGCTTACCTATATTCCTAAAGTCTTTTAGACTGTATGTAGGTTCGTTTAAATAATATCTCGACAAAGTATGACTAACGTAGATCCTGTCTAAGCTTGTAAAGCAACTTATTTCAACTTTATGTTGAATTTTGTAAATAGGTAGAGGCTGTCCAAAGTTCACATTGAGCTCAGATAACTTATTATTGTAAGATTTACAATTTATACATTATTCTAAGTTATTGACGACGCGGCGCGCGTGGGTGTCTTAAGTTCCGACCTTAATTCGGTTTCTTAAAGCTTAAAACACTTTTTGAAATAATATCAATATTAAGTTCCATTTCAATCATTTCAAGTTGAACTTAAACTTCTTAATCGAATTTGGAATTATTCTATTATGTTCTTTAGAATTGTACTATTCAATTTAAAACGTTCCAAAACCTGTACATGGTAAGGTATTCGAATTAGCGCATTATAATGTCATACTTTTTGCTAAAGTATCTAATTGTATGATGGGTTGAAAAGTTGCGACATTTTAATTAAATTTACAACTCGTTTTGTGTTCGTTCATCGTACGTGGCCCGAGCACGTGAGACACATTGTAACAATCTCCTCGTATCCTACAATATGTATATACGGACAAAGAATTATGCACGTTATTATTTGTTGATTCTATAGCAGCGATAGTCTAGAGAGAGACCGTTGCATTGCCAAGCAGAGGTTACGAGTTCGATACCAAGACGCACATCTCTGACGTCTCGAAGTCATGTGCGTATTAAATAGTTTATTATTGCTTGCTTTAAAGGT
Organism: Catocala nupta; assembly: GCA_963675205.1. Lineage (NCBI taxonomy): Eukaryota > Metazoa > Arthropoda > Insecta > Lepidoptera > Erebidae > Catocala > Catocala nupta. Next base: position 15,889,240 of record OY776081.1, read on the forward strand.
GAAGGATATTCAGCCAACCCACATTGGGCCAGCCTGGTGGACTTTGGCCTAAACCTTCCCACACTGAGAAGAGGCCCGTGCCCAGTAGTGGAAAAGAGTAATACAGGGCTGATATTACATATGGTATAGTCGACTTAAAGAGAGCAGCCTTATACACTACCGCGGTTAACTGAAGATAAAATAAGTGGAGTAACATTCTACGCAGTTGCCGGAAAGCTAACCATTTTTTTTAACATTGGTAATGTTTTGACGCATACCTCTCCGCGGGGCGACGGAGAGATTATGTCGGACTCACCGGGGAAAGATGGTGAGTGACATCCCGGTAATACCGACTAAACCTACCACGGTATTCCTTGACATAACCGCAATCGGCGGGGCCGCGCGAATCGCTTTCACATGCAATCGCGACTTCGACGAGGTTTTGGCTCGCCGTATGAAACGGCAGGCCATTACACAAATAGACTACCACTAATTTTATCCCAACTGTCCCCCTGAGGGGGGGACGGATACACGATATAGAGGCGCGCACGCCGCCTCTCGGACTTGGTGCTGATCGGGTGGCGGGCAGGCCCACGAAGCCCACCACCCCCAGGTCAAACCTCAGGGTGGCTGGAGGTCGTCTCGCGCCCTCCGGTGCCCGGCTTTGCGGTTGGGGAGAGGGTTTAAAAGCAGCCTCTCCCGCTCCGCCGCCTCCTTGATGGAAATCACTTTCTCATAGAAGGAGACGACGGCGTTCCACGACCTCTCACTGCGGACCATAGACTGAACTACGGCCGGGAGCGAGGGGGCAATCAATCCGACTGCCGCGATCAACTCACGGCGCTGCGATGCCCAAGCGGGGCAATCCGCCAAAGTGTGCAGCGCCGTGTCCACAACAACGTCGCGGCAGTCGCCGCAGTGGTGACAACCGGGCGTCTCTTGCCGGCCTATGCGACACAGGAACTGGCCAAAACAACCATGGCCAGTCATTACCTGTGACAGCCGGAAGGTGAGGGTACCATGCCGCCTCTTCAGCAATTCCTCAAACACGGGACTTACCGCCAGAATATAAGCCATAGGTACTATAAGCTTTGTAAATTGTATTCAAAAGGTTTCTATTATGACTTAGTTATTCTAAATAGTAGCATAAGCACTGACAAGCTTTTTTCATTTTGCTCTTGTGATATATTTTTAGTGACACTGGTTACCATACATATGGCGTTTAATATAATTGCCATAGGTCTTGCTATTGCGTGTAAATTACGTGCAGTCTAATAATAACAATACGATCAACTTTCCTTGACTAAAATATTCATATTGACGTGATTGTTTAGGTTAGTTTTTCTTACCGTTTCTCTATAGTAAGAAGGCATAACAGAAAGTTTAGCATAATATTGTTTTCTGGAGAGCATGGTAGGCCGTTCACTTATGTCGCCACAACCGTAGTTTGTTTATCAATCAACTTTCAGTCAATAGTATAGTAACTGATCTGCATTCTGGCGAACATCGCGAGGGCAGTCCGGCTCATCCAGAAAACGAAAGTCACAAAGTCATGACGGAACCATTCTAACTCCCAACAAAATAAGTATATTTTGCTGATTCGAGACGAAATTTGCAAGTCTGCCAAGAATATTCGTACCAAATCGTTTTCCTATAATTGGAGTACATGTGAATTTGTATTCAGTAGCGCATCCACGGCGGATGGAATTTCGCCATTTCGCGGGAACCTCGTCCTCCATCATGCGTGCTTATTGAAGTAATTTGTGTAGCCCTGCGTGTATCAGACTATGTTACTTGAATTTTATTGTACATGTATTGGTGGCCGAATTTACCCAAATACATATCGAAGGGTTTACGAGCATAATAACCTTATGACTCTAAGATATTTACTTTAATGTTGACCGCAATCCTTATGTAAATAATTCGCGCGAGTTGGGCCGCCAACGCCAGATGTGCTTAACTTCATTTTACGGTTAAAAGATTATGTTATGTCACGTAATTTACTAAACTGAAAGTCGTTAGTACTACGTATGAAATAATTTAGTAATAAACTTTATAATTTTTATTGCCAGGGGTCCACCTAGTAGTAAGTGGCAATGCCACTCATGAAAGTTCATGTAATTGCTGAAGTCAGCAATCACTGGCGGCTGCATAGATAAGCCACTGCCTATCGTGATAGAATTAGTATTACTCTCTATAAAAGGAGACTTTCATTGAATGAGGTTTTGGATCAAAGAACGTCTTCTTTTACTTTTCAAATTAATGCCGGTTCATCGCTTTATTATAAAAATTATAATATACTGAAAGTAAATCATGTAGTAATGTCCAATTGCTGTGATTTTGTTATGCAAATTGTGTACTAAATATATAAATACGACATAATCTACGATAGAAATAGAAAATTAAATCGTAGTAATTTCCGTATTTAGCCATAATTAGTACCTACATATTGAATAAGTAATTTTTATTAAGCGGCGAGTAATCTGCATGCGGTAACGGTAGCTGAATTGTAGGCAGTGCACATTGTACACACGTTCGTTGAATGAGCAGAATTAAATTACACATGTATGCGTCATATGTATGTTCGCGACGCGTGCCACGCACCGCTGCGATGCGTTCCCTCCCTCAGACAACACTTCATTCAAATAAAGTTAGAGGAAATGTGTTAATATAGTGTCGCTATATGATGCGTTAATACTTCACAATATAGGAAAATCATGTAAAATATGAACTAGTCCTCGTTTTATAATATAAAGTATATTGAGGCGTGGGATGGCATATCCGAACCCTGAAGACTTCAGGCTTCTTCCTCTGAAGTGTACGCTGCGACTGATGCAGTACATTCATAGGGAGATAGCTCAGGGATAAACCTCGGGGCCGACACAAAAGATCCCACTGGGTCGAAGTGTCGCAGGTCTACAATGACTGGCCCCCGGATCAAGATAAGGTAAGATATTGAGGCGTGGATACGATGTGCTTGTAGGTGTTTACATAAAGCGGAGTGAGGCAAAGGAGTGCTTGCTTGCGAAATATGAACACATCATCCATATATGTACATATTTAGAGTACTTCCAGCCTAGTGTGTGTTGGCACTTAAATTTAAAGTATATTAAAAATGTACGAAAACACGCAATTTGCGTAATGAAAATTGTTAGCTACTCATACATGTCTGAACTTGGCGTATTCTGTAAAGTTATAATAAAATTTATGCTAAGCCTGTCTAGAAAGTACAATGTGTTCACTTGATTAGTTAGTAAGTTAATTGTCTATAATTAATATACTGTTTATTAATTACAGGGATAAGAGGAAATTAATAATATGCAAATTAATTTGCGCTATTATTATGTTAGATCATCCAAACGTTGCGTTGTTTATGTTATGAATTTTTTTAAGTAAGATCTTGTAGCTTGATCCTCGTCTCTAGGAACAGTGATAACGAAATGCTGCATTGTATATAAAAAATATTTATTAGTTTAATTGTTATTTGTTCCATAAACACATAAAATAAAAATAAAATAAAGGTAGGTACTAAGTCTTCGGGCACGCCACGATCGTGGCGGTAAGTCCCGTGTTTCAGGAGTGGCTGGAGAGGCGGCATGGCGCCCTCACCTTCCGGCTGACACAGGTTCTGACTGGCCACGGTTGTTTTGGCCGGTTCCTGTGTCGTATACGCCGGCAAGAGACGCCCGGTTGTCACCACTGCGGCGACTGCCGCGACGTTGTTGAGGACACGGCGCTGCACACTTTGGCGGTTTGCCCCGCCTGAGCATCGCAGCGCCGTGATTTGATCGCGGCAGTCGGATCGGCTGCCCTCTCGCTCCCGGCCGTAGTTCAGTCTATGGTCCGGAGTGAGAGGTCGTGGAACGCCGTCGCCTCCTTCTGCGAGGAAGTGATTTCCATCAAGGAGGCGGCGGAGCGGGAGAGGGAGCGTTTAAACCCTCTCCCCAACCGCAGAGCCGGGCGCCGGAGGGCGCGCGATGACCTCCAGCCACCCTGAGGTTTGACCTGGGGGTGGCGGACTTTGTGGGCCTGCCCGCCATCCGTTCAGCACCAGGTCCAGAACGAGAGGCGGCGTGCGTGTTCCCACGCGCGCCTCTGTGTCGAGTCCGTCTCCCATCTAGGGGGGAGACAGTAGGAAATTTTTCGAGTGAGTCCTTTGGGTAGGTCTCTTGTGTATTATATATCTCATTATCTTTTCAACATCTTTCTTTTACCCCGGAGAGCCCGACATAATCCCTCCGCCCGCCCCCGCGGAGGGATATGCGTCATTGTATTCCCCCAAGAAAAAAAAAAAAAAAGGTACTAAGTCTTACAATAAGTAGATTTATGTGAAAAGTACCTAATATAGGGCTATCTAATATATTTCAATTCACAAAAATCTTTGTACTTGTAAATACCTATATAATGTACATAGTAAATAAATGTTTATGCAATCCTTAATTTATGCAACTACTACTACAGTTTACTAGTTTACGAAACATCTAAGATGTAGAAAGTTCAAGAGTTTGCATATCTACCATTCTAAGGATTAACTTTAAATTATATCATCTAAGGCCAAATACCTGTCCTATAGCCACTTAAACCTGTAACATAAACGCGGCTGTATATTGTAATTATGACAATCAACGTCGCTAATGAAGCAATAAATCTCACCTCTGACTACGTCATCTTTAACGTCATCTCTCTTTTTAAATTCGATGGTCACCCGAGTATGATCAAAATTGCTTTGTAAAAAATTCAGAAGTGGCTCACTGGAAGCCCAGAACACATTTCACGGCGGCCGCACTCATATTTTACACTATCCAAAAGAGGCATTCTAACTGGCGAGAAAAACCTTGTTTACTCGCTTGTATAAACATTCTTTGTCGCGCCGTTCCAGAGTACAATTTTGTTTGAAAACGCATACTGAATATACGAGGCTTTTAGTGATATCACACGAACTAGTTCGGATATAATGAAGTAAGCATGTTAGAACTCCCAATGGAAACACTGAACTCTCAAGATATATCCAGCTGATATTTATGATATTTTGCTTGATTTAATTAAGCAAATGCCTATCCATATATAAATAAATATAATAATTTGTGTAGATATACAGAATACTTATTCATATTGATACCGAATAATCGGCTTTGCATTATACGAAACACTTCACTTGATGGAGTAGCAGTTATGACGGATTTCAGCGCGTGTAGTTCGAAATGTTCATCACTTTAGTAATAATGTAAGCGCTATTTACAAACGGAACTATGTAACTGCAACTTTTCCAGCAACAGTCGACTTGAAATGTGCTCAGAAGATGGGTGGAAATGCCAATGAAACAAACGGCTATACTGATTCTTTAGGCCACAGAAGATGGCACGCAAGAGTGTCGCCACACGACGCTTACCTAAGATCTGACCATTTTCTATAGCAACTAAGAGACCATTGGGTCTCGACCCTTTGCCGCGTGTTAAACCGTTGGATTAGGATAAGTTATGTCACTAAGGCGAGTGTATCGCAATTTACGACCTGCTCTTCAGACGGGCTTCCCCGCAATGAGAGCGATGCGAAAAAGTACATGAAGCATCTAAACAAATACATGACAGGCTAGACAGACTGTTGCATTATCCAACATGATACGTGTATTGAAAAGACATACAATACTAAGATATGACAGGACGGAAGGCGTAGGAGTTAGGGGGTCGCCTCGCCATTGCCACTGCGCCGAGTGTTGTGAGTTCGAATCCCACACGGGACAAAACTTTGTGTGATCCACAAATGGTTATGCCGAATTCGGGTTTTCTTTGTGTCTGTTGTTTGAATGTTTGTAAAGTCCCTCATAACACAGGATTTATTACTAGTGCGGGAGGGGTCTTTAAAAAAAGCATTCCCATGCCTTGTTGCAAACTAGCTCATGCCACTGTCTCTGGGAGGTAAGTTTATTTTTTTTACAACTAATTGGCAAACAAAAATACGGACCACCTGATGGTAAGTGGTCACCGTAGCCTATAGACGCCTGCAACACCAGAGGCATCACTTGGGCGTTGACGATCTTTAAGAAAGTAGAAGAGAAAAAGAAAGTGGGAAGGAGAAGGAGCGGGAAGGGGGTAAGAGGGTGATTGGGCCTCTGGCACTCTCACTCACCGAACGAAACACAACAGTAAGAATACTGCTATTTCACGTCGATATTCTGCGAGAAGGTAGTCCTTCCCCGGTCGAGCCGGCCCATTCATTCTGAAATCAGCGAGGCTCTACTATACTACTAGGTTGTTAGGAAAATCAGTATATGGACAAATCACGGCATCAGTTCTACACGGCATTAGCGAATTGAACTTGTGAATTTAAATCAGCGTGGGTGATAAATAATGTTTTTGTTTTATTCCGAGCTATAAACCTGGAATGTCGGTAAGCTTTAATCTGAAATTTAATTAATGCCAAGCATACCTAGATGAACAGGTAGAGATGTTTGGTCATTAAAGGCTACAAAAAAGCAATAAGGTTTCTCATATCATGTTCTATTCTTACTAGATATTATTTTTTACAATACTATACTTCGTAAGGTCATCAAAGTTTTGTAAAAAAATACTACTTGATTTAATTTAGGTTAAAAAGTAGTCGTACTTAGTGTATGTATGTTTCTAGGAATTAAACTATCTCCACACTAAAGTTCTACTAAATCGGATTAGCTGTAAAAACAACACCGTGCACCGACCGGATTGGTCTTATCGCTTATAAGTGATCGTATTATATCACCATGATTACATGAATAAATATATTCAGCCTTACTACTATGACGTTGGTTAAATTATAATATTACATAGCTAAGTTTTTTTAATTTGTTGTATATGTGGCAAACGAGCAGACGAATCGCCTGATGGTAGGCGATTACCGCCGTCCATGGACACCCGCAACACCAGAGGAGTAACAAATGCGTCGCCCGCCTTAAAAAAGGAGAACGCTCTTTTCTTGAAGGTTTATAGGTCGTATTGGTCCGAAAATACCGCAGGCGACAGTTCATTCTACAGTTTACCATGTATTAATATTTATAACCATTTTATATATTTACACAACATATTTTTGTATTATATACAAAATATATTGCTTTAATTCCGCTGCCGGCTGACGCACGGGCCGCACCGCTGGGTACTTAGTAGAAACTAAATAATTTATTAAATTACAACGATTTTGGTTAAATAATCCACCCAAGCATCGCGTAATAAATGTCTATTAATTTTCACATAAAAATATATAAAAGTTAGACATAATTGTAAATATAAAGAGCACCAAATATTTTATTTATGGAATGAGGATCATTGCAGTAAAAGGTGTATCCAAAATCGTCCAGGAGCTCTCGAGATTAGCGCGCATATATGTACTTTTATGTACAGCTGACAGAAGGACAGATGCTCAGTACGACTTTCTTTTTAAATGTCTAGGCAGCCGAATGTATGTTAAGTTTGAGTCACTAGTAGGAAATTTTACAGATATTTTATATGTATAAAAAATCATAAACATTTTCTTATAAAGATGAAATTCATAGTTTTACCTTTTCTGAAATGGTAAATATAAAACATGTTAACACTTTTCTATAGAGTGTTGTGACATAGCGACTAACTTAGTCTTGAAAATCGTGTAGTGAGAGAGACATCATATTAGAGAGTGCACTAAACCGCCTTATCTCCCCTACTTGTTTAGATAGACGCCGGCTCCTTCCGTAGAATGCATCTTTAAGGAGTTCATAGATAGGATTTTATGTTCATAATAACGAACGTACATCGGCTCAAATGGGGAGTGTACCGCATTGTATATTGTTAGAGACCCTATTAAATACATCAGTCCAAGGGTCGTTTCACTCGTAGATGTTACGATATGATATGTTAGATATATGTTTCTTGAATACAATGGAAGCAGGAGTATTCCTAGTTTGGCAAAATGAACTCGAGGTGCGTTGCCAAGTGAGGCGGCGGGCAGGAGAGGTCATGACACGGCGTAGTTGAATCCGCTGTCACCTCGGTGGTGCGGGTCCACTCCGCGCTCACTGACCTACATCCGCTTTGGCACCGTTCACAATCGCCGCTTCAACTTAATTGTCCCGACACTTTGGCTTTCCTAACGACTGTGCCGCAATCGGCCGATTTAAGGGGCGTTGTGAACACTGCGACTGTGAGCCCACTCAGTTCGAGCGACATCTATCCGACATCAAGTCAAAGGACAGCTGCATTGGAGATGACTTTATGCAAATACAACTTTGTTACAATTCAGCGTTTGTTACTAAAACAGTGGTTTTGAAAATAATAAAATAGCGGTGCAGCGTCAGAGATATCAACGTAATGCATGGTCGTCCTAGCGTAATAAAGTAAAAATACGACACATTGTGTGAGTGCCACGTTACAGAAATATACAATGAAAAGAGGGGATTACAATTTGCCTTTGTGATGGCGTCGTCGAATTACATTAATCTGGCGTACTCGTGGCGAGGTGACGACGCGCGCCGCCGCGCCGCAAGCAACTTGATTAAAAATTCTATTAGTTGAAAGGCACAGACATCTTCTTAATAGATAAAGTGCACGGTGCTAGTTGTGGTGACTTGCGGTTACGTTCCTTGTTATGGGAGATGTCCCCACGTACTGTACTAACCTTAATTAGAGTTTTCTCTGTAAGTGCTCGTGTCGCCTTGGTTAGTGTTATGCAAGTTTGAATAGTTGTGTCAATGGAGTAATATCACGTGGATACTTACTCTCAAGCTTTGTATTCTGTAAACGTAGCGTCACTTAAAATTAATAGACTACTTAAAGTATAAATTAAAGATGTAAGATACCTCTCTAATGACCTTAAAGCTATTTTGTTCAAAATGACGCTGGAGAAATACTTTAATCAATCATCTCCTTACCGTCCACTGCAGGACCTGAATTTCGAACATAAACCCTTTACGCCAAAACATCCGGTGAAACCCAGTCACCTTTATCTGGCTAGGTCGTATCCAATATACGTGATACGAAGACAATTGGCAATTTACAGTATCCTATCTAAGTACAAAGATGCCTTTTTCAAGGCTCAGTCACACGCGACCGATACTTCTATAGCAAGCAATATCTCTTTATGCTTATAATTATTATCTATAGACTTAAGAAACTTACCCTTATTAAACCCTTACTTATTTGAAAAGGCTAGTAACAATAAAAAATTCTCCATAAGAGACCCCACAAAATTAAAGGTCTTCATGACGTCAACTGCATTACATAAAAAGAATAGCAGCTGTATGAGTATACAAATCTATAATAAAATACCGAAAACCATCCGAGAATTGCCTCTTACTAGTTTTATGTACAATTTAAAGAAATGGCTCATAGAAAAATGTTTTCACACGGTTTCGGAATTTATATCTTACAAAAATGTTAAATAGATTTTATATATTATGTGTAAGTTAAAGTTTTAAGCTACATATTTAAATGCATAAATAAGGTTATATAAAAATAAGTATGTAAATTAGTTAGTATTTCTATATTGTATAAATTAATAGTGTGTAAATTTTTATTTGTAGATTATTTTATTGTATTTTTGCATGCCGTACATACGGTGGAACATGTTGTTCTAGAATATAACCCTACCATCTATGTAACCATGTTTCTAGCAAATAAAGATTCTTATTCTTCTTATTCTTATACCATCCTACCTACCTGCTACACTTATTATAGCAAATAGGAAACAACAATAAAAAAGCAAACTGTATGTGGGCAGTATGTTATGTACTCAAAATTAATTATAAGGCAAAATAAAGCCTTTGTTTGCAGCATAATATTTTTAGTACGTTTGTAACTGAATTAAGTAAAGCGTCGTCACCTTGGCGAGGTAAATGTTACAACGAAATCCGTGTAAAAACAACACGGCCGGCATCTGCCCCGGTCGCCGGCGCCGTTGTGTTGCGCCGCCCATAATGAGTGCCGCGGGCACCCGCGCTATTCGCATGTAACTGTATTTTACTTTGCAGTTCCGAATTTAAATGAAACTTTTAAATAATTTTAATATAAATAAAGAATATACTTATGCTTATGATAAATAATAGTTATGTTGGCTTAAATAAAATAAAATGCATCTTTAGCTTTTAATAGGCTTTTATGGTGTATAGTAAGTTCTTTCGCGTGAATTTAAACAAATCATAACATAGCATATTCTGGACATTTTCGCAACATTCACAAGATTAATTTCTTGAGCAATTTAGTATTTCTTCATGAAAATATATTCATGATGAAGTAAAGTTTAAGGACCTGTGTTTGATTCTCGGTTCAGTATTAAATTTTGCTGACAAAAAATGCTCTTAGTAGCAGTAAGGACTTTAACTATATGCTCGCTAGATAGCACTAAGTTTTTTATTACTTCTGACCTAAAATAATAGCTGTTTAAATATAGGTCACGTCACACAAACAGTAGGTTAAACCAACTTCAAATCATGTTAGTAGTTTCGAGATCGCCTCCTACAAAACAACTTAGGAATAATAACTTTTTAACAAATATAAATACACTGAAAGACAAGGGATTTACATTATCTAATCTTAACTATGCTTAAATCAAACCAATGCAGAGTCGGTGCCAAACAAAGTTATGTTGCAATCTGTTGCTGTTGGTTGGTTGGTTTTTATTTTTATATTTATTGAATAAATGAATAGATATTGAATAAAATATCTCTTTTGCATATTTATTCGGCACCAACTCCAAATAAGATAAATTCGATCGTAACCTTTACACTAATAATTAATCTTAATTCTTAATTTTTAGGGGTTTTCTAGTCACTAGACTTCCAAATAAGATTTGAATAAGAAATGAGTAGCAAAATAAAAAATAATAAATTAATTAAATTGACAGCTTAGGTAAGAGTGTATAGATTTTAGAGATATAAGAAGTTTTCTAAACATTATATGCAGGTCAAAACAAATCACATCTAAAAAACAAAATGAGCAGTCAAACGCAACAATCGAGGAGATAATTACCTAATTAAAAAAGTCACATTTCAAATATTATAGACGATGACTCTTTCCATATAACATCTTTGCACGGTCAAAGTTTTAGAAACCTTGACTAAGAACCATGACTGACATGCATACATCATTCTCGGTTTGTGATGAAAGTAGTTCTATCTATATGTAAATTTTAACATCCTATCCTGTATAGTTCCTGAATTAAAACTTGTCTACAGATGGACATGTTATGCGCATTTCTATTAACAAATACAAGGTGGTATGTCACAACATGTGTGTATTGGATCCTTACATACATATTATTACCGTTGCTTCGAATATTACATTACAATATAAATTTTGAACGATTAAATCGATTTAGACCATTTGTTTTATCAAACGATGGTTGATCGGTTTGCATTTTATTTACTTTCGAGAATCTGGATTACTTAATACGATATACTTAGAATATTTTGCTACGCTCTGTAATACCATAATTTACATATACATAATGTATATTTATTCATAAGATGCGTGAATCATACTGGACATCTAAATATCAGCGCCATTCACGGGCGTAATATATCATATATAGCTAAGAAATATAAACCTATATATCAATGTTTTATTTCCTATATAAAGAAACAAAAAATGAAGATAAATGCCAACATAGTCCAACTCGCAACCAAGCAGACTCAGTATCTAGTTACCTAAGAAGTATACTGACCTAAGCGGCCATAAATCAACGTATTTTAGCAAAACACTCTAACAGTTCACGGTGAGTATTTTCTTTTAGATATCAATGTGGAATACTGAGCCAAGCTTGCGGGATTCGGACAGGACAGAGTTACGAAGATCGTCGTTATCTCCGACCGCATCTCTGACCGGACAAACGGGCAACTAAAAATACAAAAAGATTTTAACGCACACGACTTTAGCTAACCTAACCATAGAAGTCTCCAGCAGCTAAATAAGTGAGAAACTTGGCCCACGGATATTACCCACCTGCAGTGCATGTGGGCATTACGTTCGAGTTTAACAATGATAGGGGAGAGAGCAGACGCTTAGTAAAACGTTTACTGGAGAATTGTTCTTTTTAAGTACACATACAACTCTCTCTGCAAGTCGCCGACATCGTGTGAGCTCTTTGTAAATACATAGACTTTATTTGAACACTGCCGGTATCTGATTTACTTTTGGGTTTTGTGTACGGGCACGTTAGCCGGGAGTTACGGCTCTGGTTTATTACCTATGTAAATTTCTGCTGCGTGTGCTCATACGTAGTTGTATTTTAAGTGCAAACGTTTGTTTACTTATAGTCGTTGATTTTTGTAATGTTTACTACGTTTAAGTTATGTGCGGTGTGCCATATTTAAGCCATTTATTAAAACTATTCTCAATTAGTAGCAATTAAAATCAAATAGTAAAAATAAATAAAATCAGTTTAAGAAAGAATTGGATTGTCGAATTATTTGCATAAGTGCTATAAAAAAACAAATCGTGTGGAAGATTACCCATTTGAAGAAATAATTATAAGGTTTATCTGACATTCAACCCACAATTCAAGGCATCGTTTTTTGCGTTCGCTGGAAATATGGGTCCGAATTGGCCAGTTAAATGTGGATCTTATTTTTACACCTTAGTGCATATAAAGGTGTCATATTAATCTCTAATTACTAAATAAATAGAAAGTTAAAAAGTCATGGTTTCACCTTTAATAAGTTAGTCTTTACCATTCTTGAGACAGTAGCATAGAATATTTTATATTCTGTTAGCTAACATAATACCATAAACGAAAATAAAGAAAATATTGAATCCAATTTCAAATTATTGTACGTCAAAGAAACAACGGACAGAAGCTAATTAGTTTAATGCGATCACATGCATAATGCTAATAAACACTAATTCGCTCATTTTCAAATGCACGTCAATATTAATACATTGGCGAGCGTGGATCGGTGTAATGACAGATTGCCACCAAACCGGCATCCAGCGATAAAGAGCTATTTCAAACCAATTGTGTTCCCGCAGCCCATATGAGCAGTTATTATTATATAATATTATCTTACGTTTACGCGAATATTATACATTGAAAATAAACAACTTTATACGGATTTTACCGCGTTGTTTATTTACAAACGTTCATAGTTTAAAGTCACTTTAGAACATTACACCCTTAACAAATTATACATCTATATCTTCTTCATAAATCACTCACTCTATTGGTGAAAACCGTATGAAAATCCGCTCAGTAATTGAAATCAAATTACTTTATACGCTGCCTCCCCGAACATGGCTGCTGTAAAGCAACCGAAACGTCAGGGAAAGTGTAAAATTAAATAAATATGTAGTTTTATAATTTAAATAGCTTAAACAGTAACTAATAAAAGAGGTAGTTTAAAGTTTTCAAAATTATGTAATAATAGTGTTTTATGAAAAAATAAACAAAGCGATAAAATCAGTATACTTAAATAAAGTTGTTTAATTTAAAGTTATTATTATATTTCTGCATTGAACAACTCTGATGTCGGATACGTTTCTGTGGAAACCGATCCTTACGTCAGTTACTGAAATAAAAAAAAGGAATGGCTGTACCACAGCTGCGCTCTGCACATTGTGGACTGTGAACCATGGTTACACATTCACTGACTTCATCCTCTTATTTTAAAACGTTTTAGCTTTAATGCTCTTACTGTAGTTGCAACTCGTTAACTATTTTTGTTTTCAACTTTGACTGACTGTACATAACGAAAGGTGTTGTTATAAGTTTACATTTTTGTTTATCTGTGGCGTTATATACGTAAACTAATAAAAAGTTTGCTTCTAACATTATATTGAAGTTTTAATTATTGACTTGTACGCGGTTGTAATATAATTTTTCTTAGCGCATAATGTATTATATCCATCCAAAAAATAAGTGCTATGCGCTTCTCCCTGTGCTAATTTTCATCCTTCGCGATTCATTGCCAAATTCTTAGATTCTCCAACTATAATGTATCTAGTACTAATGTACTATATTTTTCCCGCGGCTGCACTTGCGTTAATTTATATTTTATCAATAAATTTTATCGCTCGGTTCAGTACTTTTCCATGGATGATAGATACCCTATGTCCTTTTCTGTTCACCTGACAACGTGTATGCGAAATTTCATGATGATCGGTCAAGAAGTTAAGGCGTGAAAGTAACAAACAAACTCACATTCGCATTTATAATATTAGTTAGGATATTAAACGTAAATATTTAAAGTGTCCAATAAATGGTAATAGGCTCGTCCACTATTACGTAGGTACCTAAAATCATAGGTGACAAAATATGGGTGTAATTCACCTGTGCCTGTGCCTTTGGGAATATGGGCATGCGATTATCCATGAATATCTGTTTAATAAACTATTATTTATTTCAGAAATGATCGTATTACAATTCACAAGCAAGTAACAATTATATTTATTGTGACTTCTAGTCCGTTTTAAATACAAAGTGCCATTTGACAGATGATCGTTGAACAGCAATAGTGAAAAGACAGTTTCAATCTATACATCACGAAATTGATTACCGATTAACTTTCCAAACAAACTGTTATCGTGGATGTAGAATTGAAACAGAAATGATAGAAACAGAAATAATAAAAAGGAGTCTATTGAAGTTTGACATATTGAAAGTATAGTTACATCAAAGTTATAAACTTATAGGTAACGTATTTACTTGTATAAATAAATCTGGACTTATCCTTGATTAATTCCTAGTATACATACATACTTACTCCACACTTAGTATAAGGGTGAAATAACAGATTTTGATTGGCAAGACGGCTACTCTTTAAAAGCTATGGGATGTTTAAACCATAAGTCCAATTTCGCATCTTAAAATCTATTTTTGGATAAAGAAAATATATTATCACATTGAATGCCATGAGAAAATGTATTATTTGCGGTCATTTATGACCGGCATGGCGTTAAACGTGGATTAAAGTACGTTGCAACGTAAAAATAATTAAATACCAAATACAAATTTACAAAAGTATTTCTCGACCAATTGTTTTACCTCGAATTTATCCAATTCATATGTCGCGTCACTATGACTAAAAGTAAAAAGAAAACCCGTGTTCGTAGCCATGGTATTGTAGTAAAATGTTATTTTATTTTGATGTTTATATTATTTAAAACTTATATCAATAGAAATTTTAGTTGATTATGTTTGTGAAACAATTATATCATGTTTTGTATAGATTCTAATTATTTTTAAATAGTCTTTAGTACCATATACTTGTACATTCATTATCATTGTTTATTTTAGCAATTTATATGAAACGTGCAGAGTTACGTGCTAAGAAGTGTCAAAAGAGACTTAGTGTTTAAAACAGACTCGTAGAACATAACTGATTCGAGATTGATTAAAAAGTGCTCATCTTTTATTTATAGGCACTTATAAACAAGAGTAAATTACAAAAGAGGTTAAATGATTGTTCACGTCATATTTCTAATAATAATATTAAGGTCAAATAATGTCAAATATTATGAAATACATTTGGCTGTAATTTAATTTTATTTCGATGTAGAATTTATTTTTAATTGTAAATAAAATTAATAATTACTTTATGAAGTAGAGTAAACTAAAGTTTGTTTTCAATTAGAATATAGATCGCAAATCTTATGAATCACTTTATGCTATTTATTTTATAAAATAATTAGTTTCTATTCGTAACAAGAGACATACAAACGACTGACGATACTGCCATTTCGTGAAAATCTCAGATGCTACGATTAAATGATAGATTAAAAATAGCGCACAATATGTGTTTTTATTTAAACCCTTTGGAAGTCATAAATCTTATTTATCTATATCTAAAGTAATATTATAAAGAGGCAAGATTAGATTTTTGTTTGTTTGTTTTTAAGGGTTTAACTCAAAAGCTACTCAAGCGATTTTAAGAATTCTTTCATGCCATTAGAAAGCTATATTATCACCAAGTAACATATGCTATATTTTTATTTATTAAAGTAGCAGCTAAAATTTTTTTTTTTACTTGGATATACATTGATTTATACCCTTCCGCGGGGGCGGGCGGAGGGATTATGTCGGACTCGCCGGGGTAAAATAAAGATGTTGGAAAGATAATGTATCTCCCGGAATACCGACTAAACCTACCACGGTGTTCCTCGACAAAACCACTATCGACGGGGCCGCGCGAATCACTTGCGCATGCGGTCGCGACCCTGCCGAGGTTTCGGCCCGCCGTATGAAACGGCAGGCCACTACACAAAGAGACCTACCCAAAGGCACTCACTTCATATATAAACCCTACTGTCCTCCCCCTAGAGGGAAGACGGACTCGAAACAGAGGCGCGCGTGGGAACACGCACGCCGCCTCTTGGACCTGGTGCGGAATGGATGGCGGGTAGGCCCACAAAGCCCGCCACCCCCAGGTCAAACCTCAGGGTGGCTGAAGGTCATCTCGCGGCCTCCGGCGCCCGGCTCTGCGGTTAGGGAGAGGGTTTAAACGCTCTCTCTCCCGCTCCGCCGTCTCCTTGATGGAAATCACTTCCTCACAGAAGGAGGCGACAGCGTTCCACGACCTCTCACTCCGGCCATAGACTGAACTACGGCCGGGAGTGAGAGGGCAATGGATCTGACTGCCGCGATCAAACCACGGCGGTGCGATGCCCAGGCGGGAACAGTACCAGCTAACATAGCCAATCTAGTTTTACGCGATCGAAGTCGCGGGTTAAAGCTACTTTACTTTTAAAACTACTGACTTTAATATGATTGTAAAGTTTATCATAATATGAGAATTGTTATTCGTATTTAGTAAACAAACAGTGTTGCCAACCATTTTAAAACACATATATTTAGCGTCAGTACCTAGTTTTACAGTTTACCAGTATTGGGTTCAATGTTTATATTTTTTACATTGTTACCGTTGCGTAACTAATTAGTTTATGATGGTTATCGAAAATTAATCTTGTTAAAGCTTTTCATGAAGAGTGGTAACTATGTTGTATCGAATGCAGTGGCATGTTCCATATTTTAGCTGGCCAGAAGGGTTCAAGAGAAGGGTTGTTGTTGTATTTGTATACAAGGTCCTTAGTTACTTATTCTGTCCAATAATAGGGCAAACTTTGATTAACCTAAACTGCATTCAAAGCATTCAAAAATGGCTTAACGTCTTTATAAAAAAAAAGCAATAGTGTAGTATTTAATAGTCTCCCCGTGAACATGGCTGCTGTAAAGCAACCGAAACGTCGGGGCAAAGTGTAAACTTAAATATTAATTAGAAATTAGTTTTAATTAGAAAATATATAGCTTAAATTTAATAGTAGTAAAGTTCAATAATAGTAGTGTTAGAGTTTTCAAAATTATGTAATAACAGTGTTTAAAGTAAAATAAACAACGCGATAAAATCCGTATAAGGTGTTTAATTTCAATCTAATTATATTTACTTTTTTCGACCGTGAACAAGACTTCATTCATAAGATTACATACGTTTTTTTATTTAATAGCACTGCTCTTGCCATCTTTAACTACTTTCTTTATTTAAACTTTGTGACCTTTTGATATGACATCAATATAGCTTCTCTTATCAGTTAATTAATTGTGTAATCAATCTGAGTTGACTAGTTATTGATGTTTGTGACCAGAGCCTCTGGCACACAACATCCGGCCTTAAACATCGCATTGGGACAGGCCTTTGTACTGTGGAGGACTGCAATATGATGATTATTATCGATTGATTGTAGTGAAGTAGTATTGTATAAGACAAATCTGTATGCTGAATGTTATAAAGTATTTACTGCGGGCAAGCCTAGCCTGATGTAATAAGTTCTAAAAGATGAAACTATCTTATTAATAAATGTAGATTCTTTGTTCAAGTTTAAGTGAAAAAAGACCTACAGCCATTACTTATTTATAGGAAATTACCTAAGCAAGCATAGCCATAGCTTATTGTCACTTGCAGTCCCCTAGCAAACAATTACAGGCTAAAGTAAACACTTGCTATTCGGCGGGCTATGGTTACAAACCATTTGTTATATCACTACATATTATAAAACAAAGTCCCCCGCCCCATCTGTCTCTCTGATCGCGATAAACTCAAAAACTACTGAAAGGATTGTCATGCGGTTTTCACCAAAAGACAGATTGATTCATGTACTACCCGTGCGAAGCCGGGGCGGGTCGCTAGTGAAAATAAAATACAACACGCGACTCCTTACAGCATTGGGCTTTCATAACAATGTTAAATAAATAGGTAAATTTTACAAAAGTTTATTGGAATCGACTAATTTGCCAGAAGGAATACAAGTTTATAAACATGCTTGGGCATGTTTCCACGCAAACAGTCGGCTTTGGCAGTTTACTTGTTGCGGTATTTAACCCACCGATGCTATCTGCATAATGCGGTCGTCAGTGCCGGCGTCGCGATACCTCACCTCGTTATTATGAATTTACATTTTAACCACACTTACCCGTATTGCCTATTTGCAATAAATTAATTTATTAATACGGCTATTTATTTAACATTGTATGTATATGAATCAGTTGAGTTGACTAATAATAATTGTTGTATATCGCCTTTTTGGTGTAAGGGAACCTTTTTAAAAGTTGGATGGATGTTGCGCTCTGAATATTATTTTATACTGTCATGTACATCCAATATGCTTACAAGAAGTTCACCTATACGTAGTGAAATGTTATAGGCTATTTGAATTACGTATTCCGCTAAAAAGTCAAACAAACGTAACGTACCCGTCTAGTCAGTGCGGCATATTATTAGGCTTCTGCTAAATAAAGTACGTAGAAACTTAAGTCTTCTGATAACAGCATAGTGTCTCGTTAACACATTGAGTCGCAGCAGCACACCGGTAGCCAGACACAATAGGTTTTCATGTCCATTTTCCAAGACTTGACAAGTTAAAGAATTCTAAAGTCTACCCACCGTAGGAACAGACCACAAGCCTGATGGTTGTGATCGCCTTTAGGTAGAAAGTACTTCACCAGTCTGCCTGCTCCAGGTTTGATAATTGTCAAATACCTGGCTATTTTTTATAAAACATTTTGTTACAGTAACGATTTGTTTTAACGGCTCCTGAAATGGCAATATTTTTTTTGCAATATATATATGGCTGCAATGTTTTCAAATTAAAAACAAAAGAAGACGTCATACAAAATCAATTCAGGTTAAATACGTTATTTTCTACATAAGACGCTTAGTCTAAATGATATGCTTAATTTGAAAATGTAATTATATCTATACTAATATTATAAAGCTGAAGAGTTTCTTTGTTTGTTTGCTTGAACGCGCTAATCTCAGGAACTACTGGTTCGAATTGAAAAATTATTTTAGTGTTGGATAGCCTATTTATCGAGGAAGGCTATAGGCTATAAAACATCACGCTACGACCCATAGGGGCGGGGCGGTGCAGTAATCATAAACGCGGGTGAAACCGCGGGCACATCTAGTTATCTAATAATTTAAAAGGCACCAACTTGGGTATAGTTCAACGCTTTTGGTATATCATTTATTCATTATTATCATATCGATATGAAAATAAACCTACCTTAGCTTTTACGAAACTTATGTTAAACTATTGGAACAATACAGTTCTGAATAAAATCACAATTACACCGTATATCGTCTGTATTGATACCTAGACAATAACATTATTTAAAAGTTATTAATATTTTTATATTTGGAGAATAGTAACAAAATGACTGGATAGCGTAGTGATTTAAGTGGTCGCTTCGCTACAGTCACTGCGCCGAGTTCGATCTCCAAACGGGACTACAAAATAATAGTCGTTCCAAGTTTGGATGTTTTAAGTGTCTGTTGTTGGAACGTTTGTAAAATCCCCCGCGATACCGGATTTATTTCTAGAGCGGGTGTCGTCTAAAAATACCATGCCTTCTAAATGGTGCTATATTTCCAACACTAAAAAATTGGCGAATAAATGTATGGTTTGTCTAACGGTACGTGGTTTATTATATATTTTGACGTTCATAAGTGTTACTTTGTGACCTAAATGAATAAATGATTTTTGATTTTGACTTTGACTTTGACTTTGTTTCCGTACCATATAGAAGTTCATATCATTATTCATTCTTTCTACATATGAACCTGAAGATTGTGTATTATTGCAGCGTGACATTGATGCAGTTTTTGAGTGGTGTGAAAGAAATAAACTGTGCTTCGATAACTCTAAGTGTAAAACTATAACGTTTACCAGGGCTCGATCTCCAACTAATATTACCTACGAACTTGGAGGATCCTCACTCGAGCGTGTGACGACAATAAAAGATCTTGGACTAATATTTGATAGCCAAATGAAATTTCAAGAGCACATCATGCACGTATGCAGAAGCGCTAATAAATATTTAGGTTTCGTAATAAGAACCTCGTATGAATTTAGTAACATCGCAGTAATCAAAATGTTGTTTATCGCGTACGTTCGAAGTAAATTGGAGTATAATGCTGCCATATGGAACCCTCACGAAAAGCTTTATACTCTTATGGTAGAAAAAGTCCAGCGCAAATTTGCACGGTTCGTATACAAGAGGACTTATGGATATTATCCATTTTTGTATCCTTCCATGTTTGTGTCAGGGATGGTTGGTCTTGATACCTTGCAGCTGAGACGGGACTACATGCATATTTTGCACTATTGTTTATTTCTAGTAAATAGGGTTACAATCCCTCCGCACGGGAATCCTTGCACTTTTACGTACCCGATAATTATATACGAGGTGCTGGACGGAGACAACATCCATTCCATACTTGCCTAACATCATGGCGATTAAATTTATGTACTAGAGCAATTCAATTAAGTAATAAGTTTTTACAATCTGATCCTAATGCTGATATATTTTATGATAAATTAAGTAAATTATCCAATTCAATATTTCTATTTCTAAACATGACATGTAAATATTAATAATAAATATAATTGTGTAATGTCTTGTATAATTTGTAATCTGTTTTAAATGTTCAATCTATTTTGTATTTTCTATAGATAGATAGTTTTAGAATTGTATAGCTTCACTTAACATATAAGCGTTTTGGTTTATAACTGTAAGCTTATATTGTTTTATATCAATAAATAAATATCATCGAGTATCGCGCATTGCTATCATAGAGTTGACGAAAAGGAAGTTACTGAGTTATCAACGATAGGAGAGACCATTAGTCCTCCACTTCACCACACAGCCTTCTTTTAAGACCTTTTGAAACTGTACTTACTGCAGAATCGCAACATAGTGTTATTACGCTGCGATCCTTTGTAGGACAGATTTGCTTTTCCAGTAAGCTTGCTCTATATTTGAAAGAGTTGTATACTAATCCACTGCCTTTTCGTAGAATCAATATAGTCACAATTGAACTGCAGCATAGGACAGGTTTTAAATTAATTATAAGATGATCGCTTGTGTCCATAAAACAATGAACAGTTCAGTTCATTAGACGAACCAACAATGAGTTCATTAGCGTTGTAATTACTGCGGTCTCCAGCTGGTTCGACAAACGGGTGTCAGCATGTAGGTATATCATTGGTTTACTGATCAACTCGTATATACATATGTGTGTAATAATTAGCCTTTATTTGTGTGCTATACTTGATGGTTGTCAATCTGAAGTCATGGTATTCAATCTAATATAAGTTAAACTATACTGGCCGTGGATTTTAAAGTGTCCGACTTGCGGAGGTGAGATATATTACATAAACATTGTATCAGCCATGTTGGGTTATCCCGTAATAAAATCCGGTCAAGTGCGATTCGGACTTGTACACGAAGGGTTCCGTGCGATGATACGATAGGTATACAAGATATAACACTACGAAAATTTATATATATGTATTTGTAAAAGAAACAAGTTACGTGGCAGCCATTTTGAAATCTGCTATCTTGGTTTTTCATTATTGTTTGTTAGTGTTTGTTTAGAGTGTGTGTTAGAGTTTGTGTTAGTTTTGAATCCCAGTTTAATATTTTTGGGATAGTATAACTATAATGGCAATAGAAATACTCAAACTGATAATTTCACCTATTACGGTAATGAGATACAGCCCGCTGATACACAGACGGACAGCGAGGGCTTAGTAGTAGGATGCAGTTGGCACAATTTGGGTACGGAACCCTGATAACGAGCTGACTACTGCCTACTGGTTACATTTCTAAGCTTGTGCTGCGATTATTTATTTATTTATTTATTTAAAATAACTTAAACTATCATTACAGGCTTGAACCTAATGCGAGTTAAGAACTTAACTAATTAATAACCTAAACTACACAACTACACACAAGAATTAAAGAATGAAAGACAAGAATACATTACAAGAATAAAATTTTGAAAAAATAAAATAACAACATTATTAACAAACAGAAAACATAAAATATTACTAACTTAAACTAAACAATCAACAATCAATAATAATAGAACAATCATAATAGACAAAAGTCTACACCTTAATATTATATATTGTAGCATAATATAAATAGTAAAGCCCTTGCGAATTCACTGAATGAACAAGTAAATACATCAATCCGAGTTTGAAGGACGTTGATGTTACGGATGGCTCTGGAAAGGGGTGCCTTGGCCAGGAGGTTGGTTCTGGCTGTAGGTACCAGTAGCAGTGGTGGACTGCGCCGTCTCCACACGTAGCGGTCCGGCACACACAGACTCAAGCGCTGTAATACGCCTGGGTTACTCTCTAATCCGCGAAGAACCTTCACCAAGTAGGCGACCAGCGCAAACTCCCTTCGGACATGCAGTTGGTTATAGCCAACCATGCCCAGGACAAACAGAGTGGGATACATCAGTGGGTAAAACGGGTATACCCCATATAATTTCCTGTACAAATGGCGCGTGAACTTGTTCTGAACGCGCTCCAACAATTATGAACTACCTAACAGAATACTTTGTTTTGTTGACCCGAAAATCTAATCCACGTTACCTCAAGTCATGCCATTCGAAGGACTTTTAGTGTTGCCGAATATGAGTGTACTTTATATCCGTTAATTTAAGCCCACTCGATACAAGGATTATCATTATTGCAAGCGTTGTTTTTCAAAAAACGTCTAATGGATATTAATTAGACGTCAGGAATTCCACAGTGATTTAAAAGATTGTTGTGGACGTCGTCGGATAAATGGAATGTTTATTACTGAGGCGCCGGGAGTCGCTCGTTCAATTTTCGTATGGGACGAGAATGGATGTGATTCACGGATCAATGTTTAGTTTTACATACATTATTTCATTATTCTCAAACGATAGCATTACTAGTATAACAATAAAATATTAAACTAATATTATTAACTAACGACTAGCGACGTCGCATGCATAATCTAGTACTGGAATAATGGAGACAAAGTTCAGGTAATTTTCAAGCAACAATTACATAAATTTGTGTCCCGCCTGGGGATCAAACGAGCAACAGTTGGCGTATTGAAAAATGACTGAGCAGTGCAAAGCAACCAAAACAACTATCTTCTTATACGGTAACGTCACCACGGTTGTAGCAGATTTTATCTAAAATTAAAACAAGCTTAAATATAGTTGTGATTTTTGATGCAAACATTTCACATTTCATTGATTTTGGTATAAATCGTGTGTGCTTATCTTATAATTAGTACAGGTCAAATAACTAATAGTATTTGTAGGTACATACAAAGCTTTTAAGTTAAAGTCTTTGATGTGAGAAGACTAGTAACAAATCTTTCTAGCACCCAGACTATTGAAAGATCCCAGACACGGTGATAATAATAATACGAGTACATATAACACAAGGGTAAAGTTTAATTATGCATAGTTAAGTGGAGGCCATTGTAAATATTACGATGAAACGGGCTCCGGTGTCACGTGATCTTGCGTGCGCGCCGCGCCGCGCCGCCCGAGACCACCTGCCAATAATCACGGCTATTCTTGCCAGTGGCCCGCCACTTATAATTACCAACCGTCTCAAATTGCATACGACTACAGTTTTGTTTATGGAAATCATCTAACCAAATAGCTCCTTCGATATCAAATTACTAAGCTCGATTACGAAATACATTCGAATTCATTTTAACTAATGTTAAGCGAATGTGAGTTTGTTTGTTTGTTTGTTACGCTTTCACGCCTTTACTATTTAACCGATCATCATGAAATTTCGCATACACGTTTTCAAGGGTACAGAATAGGGCATAGAATGCCTTTGAGCCAGAAAAATGTACTGTTGTTAACCTAACCTAACTTATCCTACATTTATGCGAGCGAAGCTGCAGGTAAAATCTAGTCGTTTATAAAAGCGAAATATCGTTATTTACTAAATGAAGATATAGTTACCTCTAACAAGAATGGTATGTGAATGTTTAAAGAAAGATCGATGAATAAAGTACATGGCGGCGACAGGCCGGCGTGAATAGGATGTAGCTATAAAGGAGAAATCTGCTAATGTGCTCTAATAAAATTAGAGGCGATCTTCATTAAGTTCTCTGAAAGACATATTCTCTTGTCTGTTTAGGTCTTGTTACTTTAACTTGGTCACGGACTTTGCATCTGGTATTTTGTAGAAAATGCTGTCAATTAAAGTCTGCTGCATATATCTTGTAAGATGCTTAATCATAATAAGGGAATAATTGATTTCTAAGTTGTATAACGTGTTAAACTAAAAGAAAATATGAAACATGAAATAAATAATTACACTGCAGGAGAATGTGATAATCACCATCTTAGGCTCAGGACCGTGGCTGCTGAATAGCAACCAAAACGTCGGAAAGAGTGTAAACAGAAATATAAATTTAAATAGCATTTACAGTTTAAAAATAGTCTCAATCTGGTGATTTTTTAAATAAATCACTGTACAATGCGTATGAAGTAATTTAATTTTAATGTATAGTTAATATTCATATAAAAATAATAAATACATATATATTTAAGTTAAGCTTTTGCCTATAATTTCGTACGCTAAAAGTTTAGTTTCTCTTTATTTGCGTGTAAGAAGAAGCTGTTCTACACATATTATAATACTAGACTTCTAGACAGCGTTTTAAGATAAAATATGCACCAGATTTAAGTTAGATTTCCAGAAATTAGACTATAAAAACCACATTAAGTTTTCTGCAGAAGCTTTTGTGTGACGGCGTATAAACACACAGACAGACAACCAAAAAATCTTAATATAATTATTTTGGCTTTTATTGCTTTTACAAAGATCTTCTTCTTCCTCATTCCCTCAATTCTGAGGATCGCGACCACAAATGATATCCCTCCAATGAGAGCGGTTGTGGATTGCTTGCTGCAAGGTGCTGCCTACTGCGTTTTTTAATAACGTTCGACCATCTTTTTGGTGTTCTACCTTTGGCGTGTTTTCCGTTAACTTGACCCAATATTAAGAGTTTCTCTAGACAATGCTTAGGTGACCGCATGATATGTCCAAAGAAACTGAGGGACCGCTCTTCGCAGATTGTTGTAAGCCGCTGTGTGATGTTGAGCTCTTGTAAAATACATTAATTTGACCTCATGGTGATCCATGGTATCTGTAGTAGTCTCCGCCAACACCCCATCCCAAAAGCATCAATCTTATTGGTGTCGCGACTTTTGATGCACCATACAAAAAAATGGAGAACACGAGAAATACCTTACATATTTTTATTAAAAATCTCCTATGTATAAACATCATCAACAACAAGTTTCAATTTTTTTTATGTGTATAGATTCTAGTGTATATATGTATATTTATATGACATCACGGCATGGGACCTTTATGTCGCAGTTACATGCACAACACGCTGCGTATTTCTAAAACTAGTTAACAAACACAATATAAACACGTAATAAAGGAAGCTTAATATTCCAGTACACATAATATATTAAACTCTTTGGTCGTATGAAATATTGTTATTATGTTTCGATAGTCTATTCTTATGCAAATAAAGCAGTAGATAGATACATAAAACTTCATTGCATGATCCCACATGAAGAGCTTTACGATTCTATACAAGCAATAATATTGTTCAATAAAATAATTACTTATAGAATATCAAAGATATTTAAAATTATTGAATAAACTATCTAAACAAAATGTGTACGAAGAATTTAATACTAGTATTCAAATTCAATAAAATTTTATTCAGTTTCTGAGAATTACTTTGGTGATATTATTTAGAGTGCTATCGATATAAATAGATACTAAATTGTCTCCTATAAAAATATTTCACGGATATCGCACGGGATCTGTTTATGACTACAGCAAACTTTGAACTGCGAACCGTTTATATTTAAGTTAAGCTGAATTTAAGCTACGCACTACGCGCACGAACTTTATAAAAGCTAAAAGTATTTATTTTGTAAACGTTTAATATCGCAATGAAGTAATCGAACAGCATTACACATTTTTATGTGTCTAATATTACCTACGTCTTTACTGATGACATTCCTATTTATTTTCTTCATCTAATTCCATGCTGTCTATACAGAATACAATGAGTATTTAGAAAAAAACCTTTATTTAGAGGATATACCTAGATTATTTTATTAAATAATTTACTCCTACTTGTTATAATTATTGGGAACGAGAATCAATTACTGAATACTCCATGTCCCTCGTTTAACCAGTCATGGTATATAATAGACCCCTTCCTTTTACAACAAGCATTACTGCAATTGGCTTCCATATTGAAAAAAGAAACAACTTTACTTAGTTTTAGCTATTTAGTTTAAATTCTTCTTAACCGCTTTGACGAAGCTAAAAAGTTTGTTTTTAAAGTGTTACATAGTTGGGACTATGGACGGGAATTGGAAATTAAACATAGAATCTCTGGATTTAAATACCGAAAACAAAGAAGAGGATTTAAAAATGTATGTAACGTTAACAGTAATACAGAGTCAGACGTGACACTCTAAATTGTAAACCATTACGCCACCCAGTCACCAAGCAATGTATTGCAATAAAATCTAAATCTACTAAACCATATTTCTATTTGTTTCAGATCATATACGAGAATTCTCATGTGGGAGTCTCTTCTACCGCACTTTGTTATTGAACGAGGAGAAAAATACACTTTACGTCGGTGCTATGTAAGTACTATTTGTTTCTTGAATGCAATTTTATAACATAACTTCTACACGTGCTCGTACTAAACGTAAATGGAAAATGTTAATACTGCAAGCTCTAGCTGAAATAGAATTACGCTGCGTTCTTTGATAAATAAGTAAGGTTTAGTTACTAATAGCGTGCACGGTTTCAGAGCGGTGTTACCTACGACCTGAATTAGGTCTCAGCCGTAACTAAGTTTCGGTATCATGTTAGTGTTTATACGGAGACTCAATAATATAGTTAAAAGGGTATATAGGTTGCAGAGATCGTTTTAAAAGACATAGTTTTACGGCTTATAGTTTTATAGTCAGTGACTTTGTTGTAAAGTTTATGTTGCATACATTATTCAATTAATATTTTAATATAGCGGTTTAGCTCGTAGTCCACACCAACTAGGAACCAGAATTGATTTTATCACATATAATCTAATTAATACTGTAAATGCGAATGTGACTTTTTGTTTGTTACGTTTTCACGCCTGTACTACCTGTCTACGGAACAGAAAAAGAAAAGGATTACCTTTCATTTATTAAAAAATTCTGCTACAAACCTAATCGAACCTATATTTACACAAGCGAAGATGCGGGTAAAGTATAGTCAATAATAATACTGTTTATAATAATGTTTTTATTGTTTCACAGATAATTACAACTATTAGGAACAATTTTTGTATAAATGATTTAAGCTACAATTTGTGAACTTAAAATAGGAAGACCTGAGCTATAACTACCAGCAATCATAAATAAAGAATTCAAGAACTTTGTAAAATGGTCGCCAGAGCAGCGGTAGTGTATGCGACTGCTGTGCATGAGGTCTCGTGATCGATAAACGGGTCGGTCGGTCATAGTGTTATTAGGTTTTTCTCAGCCATAGTCTAGAGCTGAGCCCGGCAAACGACAAAGAGCGCCTATTATGTTAGATCCAAGAACATAGTTGTTCAAATGTGGGTATGATACACCGATTTCAATAACACCGAAAGCAATAATATTTATATTAACGTTTTCGTGTTAACAGTAGCTTAAATTAGTTTCAGGATATATTTTGTAATTTGCTAATCTATAGTCGAAACTTAAAATTTATTAAATAAAAATTATACAATTTTGTTGCCGAATCCGTTTCCGAGAAATCTGGATGTAGAAAGAATAGCGTAGTGATATTAGTGGTCATCTCCCCGCTGACAGTGTGCCGAATGTTGTTCGATTAGGTCCCAGATTGGACAAAAATTTGAGTGCTTGTTTGTCTGAATGTTTGTAAAGTTCCCTATACAGAGTAAATACACTAAGTTACACTTAAAAAAAATACGCATGGAACCTCCTCTTATTTTAAAGTCCCCCGTCCCCGTGACCATGGCTGCTGAAAAGTAACCGAAACGTCGGGGAAATTGTAAACCTAAATATAAATAGTTTTAATAGTTTAAATAATTTTATTAGCTTATGAATTAGTAAAATTCAATAATAGTAGTAGTGTAACAGTTTCAAAATTATATAATACAGTGATAAATAAACAACGCGATAAAATCCGTATATAGTAGTTTAATTTCAAAGTCTATATATTATTTAGTAGTTTGTGTATCGCTAGATATGTAATAAAGCTTCAAATATTAGAAGACACACGTATTACCGTCTACCAAACACATTCTGAGAATCTGCGCTGCCACTAAGAATTTTCTTATAGAAACTCCAATAGTACTGCTTGACCCGGTAATTAAACCCGGACGCTTTACGCATCAATTCTCACGATCGCACGCAAACATTAGACAAACATTAACTTCGTCTAGGTAAAATCTTATAGAACATCTGACGAGTTCTGACTTGACTGTGTAGTCAACGCCACCATAAAAGCGTATGAGGTACGCTTGAAAATAACACGACTATTATTTAATTTTGTATAAATAAATAATGTTTGTATAACATTATATATTTTTATTAAAACTAAACTACTATATACAGATTTTATCGCGTTGTTTATTTTAAAACACTATTATTAGTTGAGGAATTTCAATGTTATGTAATTATACTGTTTCAAAATATCGATAGAATCCGTATAAAGTCGTTTAATTTCAATATATAACATTCGCGTAAATATAAGACGATATCTTTGCATCCACAGTTTATTCGATATCTCTCCATCGGTACACGGTAAAATAAAATATCCTGACTTGTACGTTATATCCCAACAGATTCACCAAAGCCCTGCATTGCGAGAACGATTCTCGCACGAAACAAAAACTTGTGTGAACCACACATAATTGTTCCCCAGTCTGAATGTTTCTAGTTCACTTTTTTCGGTATATGTAAGATATGCTGCGGCACTTTTAAAACTTCACTGGTGGGGTTATGGCCTAATGATTCAAGAGGTAGCCGCGCCATTACCACTGCGCCGAGGATTGTGGATTCGATCCCACACACGGAACAAAAACAGTCCCCCGCGATACAGGATTTACACCGAGAGCGAGCGTAGTTTTGAAAAATATATATATTTATTCAAATTGCTATCCGTATTAATATATTTTTAAAGAGCACCCGCTCTAACTAAATAACACGATAAGTAAAACTAAATATCACAATTCAGTTAAATATATAAACTATCAATTCCAACTCACTTATTAGCTTACGAATAAATAAAAATACTTATACCTAATTATTACCGAACAAATAACGAATCTTATCAATACATTAGCTTATTAATTGTTTAAATTACACTAGAGCATTTTTATCAAGAAGTACATTATAATACGTCGTTACAATTGTGGTTTGTTAGCGTTGTTAAAGCACAACTCGCCATCATTTTAATGATTTACCCGAGGGAAATGGGCTCGAGACATGAAATGGTATTATCCACCAATTTATGTCAACTTTTGTTTATTCTATTTATTTATCTTGTTACTACATTTATGATATCATGTTATATATTCACCGGTAACAATTTTGCAAACGTCTGCACTAAATAAATGGAAGATACACATCTACCTAATATGATTGTATTAACCTTTTCCCTTTAATTTTTAGAAAGAAAGCTTGTTATGTTATAGGATTTAAAGCATATTGCGAAAGTTTTTGGAGGTATATTTAGGTCTAAAGTATTCAAAGATGATATACATAAATACACGCCCACGTTTAAGAAGTACGTCTACCGGAGGGCTAGCATAGACTAGAGATATTTGTTTTTATGATACGATTCTCTTGCTTAATTTCTCACATAACGTGCAATCTTAGCAGTTTCGGCTATTCTTAACAGGTCTATAACGTCTTTCTTTAGAACATCGCTAATTCTGCTAGAAATTTTTGCTGCAATTGATCCTTGCTTAACGTCGCTTGTCGATTTTATCGATTTTGAAAATTCGGACAGCTGGGCAAACGCAGGTCATGCAAAGTGTTAATCAGCTTAATAGTAAGAAATTCTTAAAAGAAAATAAGACTAATACAGTATTCCGTGCACAACTACAAACTAAACTAACCTAACCCTATCCCCTATGTGGAATTTTGCCATAGTTGGCCTAATATAAAATAAATCCACTCTATATTTAGGTATCTAAATTTAGCTATGACAAATTGGTTAATTTACCTACTAGTAACACGCGGTATTTATAAAGTAAACAGCACTACTGTTCATGTTTATTTATTCGTCTAGACAGAAGATATGTCGAATATAAGGAATAATAAACTGATAAACCCGTCATGGAGATCCATAACGTGGCAGTTTATAATTCCCTCACATTTGCCAATAAAAGAAAATCAGTGCATTACAAAGTAAAAGGCGGTTCGAGTTATTTATTATTCCTCTCGTTAATAAACAGTCTGGTCTATAAATTCAAAACCGTGTTAAGGGTAATTTTTTTGTAACCATAATCTTTAACGGTCAAGAAACCATTTAAGTAATGGGGATGTAAATAAATAAAAATTTTGTCGCCAGGTACTACATATCTATCTATTATCCATTCAATGCGGCAATGCCGCCTGTCTTCTGGGCACATTACCAGTCGACTGTGATGCGGAGGACTTCTATGACGCCTATTATATTTATTGCGCCTGATAGATTTAAGTTTTAGGTTTTCCTTTTCTCTTTTATTTCTGTTATATAATATTTTGGGTATAAGTTAGTTTTAAAGAATTGTGTAAATTGTTAGGTAATAATAGATTCCGTTCAATGTTAAGAATAGAGTTTAGAGCAATAACAAAGGACATAGGGTAACCTTTATCTAGGAAAAAGTACTGCTACTCACCTAAACTACATTTACGAGAGCAAAGCCGAGGGCAAATGTAGTTAAATATAATTATAAAGATTAAATTGATTTAAAAAAAAATCGTTTCTATGTCACCAATTCTTATATTTAATATTAGATCTAGTAATATTAGAGTTCTATATTATGTTACTCAGGATATTGGATATGAGGATTTTTCTGCATACAGGCAACTAATAAAATGTACTTTCATAACAATTTTATGATTCCATTTACAGCACGTGTTATAAACGTAGATTTTATATTGAAATTCAACAATATTATATTATATATAGAAATAGATATAAATACATAGTTTAGTAACATTAGACTTCTAAACTATCTTAACTTATAAACACTATCTATACAAGCCTATACTATCTATATCTTTACTAATATTATAAAGAAGAAAGATTTTTGTTTGTAAGGATTGAACCCGAAAACTACTCAACCGATTTTAAAATTCTTTCACCATTAGAAAGCTATATTATCAGTCTAGAGATCGGATAATCGGATGTATATTTACCAAAATTTAATTTTCGACTAACATATTAGGGAAGCGATTTTTGAGAATATTTTATAAATTATGATATCCTGGGTTACCGGGATTGCTTAACTAGTCGGAAGTATATTTATATTACATTAAAATTTAGTTCCCCATTCAAGTATGTGTGTATGTAGGGTGTGAAGGAAAAGGTGGTGTGGTAAAGAAAACATAAGTAAAAGTAAATATTTTATCGAACTCAGTATTATTCTCAGTATTACTCAGCCATGGTCACGGGGCTTTTCAGCAGCCATGGTCACTCCCCGTGACCATGGCTGCTGAAAAGCAACCGAAACGTCGTGGAAAGTGTACATACAGTGTTAAATAAACAACGCGATAAAATCCGTATATAGTAGTTTAATTTCAATGAATAACATTCGCGTAAACAGAAGACAATATTATTTATTTATTAAGGATATCTTATTAAAATATTTATTTAATTTGCACATACAGAAAATGCATAGAAAAGAAATGAAAAGTAGTAGTAAATGTCGATAAAAAGCGCTTTCCATAATAGCCAACACCTGAACTTTAGATAAATATGCATCCGAATTTCCGATCTCTATATCACCGAGTAACATAGGCTATACCTATGTTGTTATAATAAAGTACTGTTACTAACATTACCTAACCTACGTTTACGCGAGTGAAGCCGCGGGCAAGAGGTAGTGTTAGATAAAATTGAATGCTCGATAGCGTATTATCTCTATATCTCTCTATATCGATATTGCAATAAATTTTATTATTTTTATTTTATAAAAAGACAACTCCGTATTAGGCATAATTCCTGTGTTTTAGGTATAATTCTCTTTACAAACATTCAAACAACGAACACAAGGAACAACCAGGCTTGGAACAAACATTTGTGGATCGCACAAATTTTTATCGCGTGTAGGATTCGAATCCACAATACTCATTAAACCCCTACGCCATCCATGCAATCAATATCCAGTCGATATCCAGTCGATATCCAGTCGATATCCAGTCGATATCCAGTCGAGTGCAATAAGCATATACACAAAACCTCATCCTGTATATCATCGAAGGGGTAGGTAGAGATGTAGGTATTATTAAACTTCGCTGTTTTAGTTCCCACGTATTAGGGCGCGATTTAATGGCCGTCCACCGGAAACCCCCTTTCTATTACTAAGAATTGCCTTACAAAAAGCTCTTTACCCGATCCAGAAATCGAACCCAAGATAGCACGGTGAACTGTAAGCATAAGCGTTAAGTTATACCGTGGGGCCATCGAAGTAGCGCAATATAACTTGCATGTAAATCCTTTGCCAAGAAAACCGGTTCGGTATTTTGTCAATATAATTCAGTATTAGATGTATTCGCCTCTATAAAGAATATATATTTCTGATATCAACTTTGTAAGCGTACCAAGTTGCTTGTGATATATTTTAGGCACCTCCTAGGTATGTTTAATTGTTTTGTTCAATGTCCTAAAAAAGACAACTCCCGCACAAGGAATAATTCCTGTGTCGCGGGGCACTTAACAAACATTCAAACAACGGACACAAAAGACACCTACACTTGGAACAACCATTTGTGAATCACACAAATTTTTGTTCCGTGTGGGATTCCAACCCACAACACTCGGCGCAATGGCAGCGGCGAAACGATCACTTGAACTACTACGCCATCCATGCAGCCGAATTTTGTATTATGGCAAAAATAGTAACAAGCAACAAAGTAAAATATATAATATAAAATCCCACTGTAGACAAGATATTATTTTATTTTATTCAATACGTACACACAGCGACACATCAACCTAGACTGCTTGAACTTTGACCTATTAGAAGTTGAACGCTGTGAATCGTGCGACAGAGTGCGTTATATTTTTGTTCGCTCTATTCTTACCATTACATCGACACCGCTATGCACTGTCCCTTGCCGACAATTCTCTATTTTGTATGTAGCGTAGTTATGCGTATATGGGGTGTCTAACTTGATGTGTAGCCGTATGTACAAATACAGACAACAGATTAGCAACTTGACTTATAAAAAAGACTTATTTAAAAATGTTAGATTGCGTTTTAACTATATGCTGAACCGTGATAATTTATCCAGTATACCTTGATTGTTAAAATCGTTTCGGTTATTCAAGCTGTCTATGGTTATATTGACCTAAGAGTATACATAGAGCATACCTACTACCCTCGCGTACTATTGAACTAAGCGTTAGCAGCTTTTCCTCCTTTTCGAAGAAAATATAAAATACTAGATTTTGCCCACGGCTCCGCTCGTGTTAATCCAGATACAAAATTTCTATCCTCGGAACAGTACTTTGGTACCCTATATCATTCCCTGTACCCTTGACAACGTTTATGCGAAGTTTCATGACGATCGGTGTAGTAATTAAGGCGTGATAGTACGCTACAAACAAACTCATTCTCATCTATACTAATACTTTAAAGCTAAAGAGTTTGTTTGGTTGAACGCGCTAATCTCAGGAACTACTGGTTCGAATTCAAAAGTTCTTTAAGTGTCGAATAGCTCATTTATCGGGGACGGATAAAGGCTATATAACATCACGCTACAACCAATAGGAGCGGAGCATCAATGAAAAATGTTGCAAATAAAAACGGGAGAAATTATCTTATGAGAAGTAGACGAAGTTGCGTGGGTCAGCTAGTTTATAATATGATGAAAGCCAGATTTTCTGTGTTAAATTCACTTAAAAATATTATAAATTATATAATGAATTCTTGTCTCTTAGACATAAATAGAAATAAGTAGATTTTGTGAGGAATTTGACATTAGTACAGTGTTCCACATACCTGGTTTAAGCTGCTCGGTTATACATAAAAACTGGACTCTATAATTTACCTTTCTGTATTCTAAATGTGCTTGTATATGACGTAAGTAACACGAGCTACATGCTCAAGCTGTTAATAAATTACATTATTATAGGTTAATTGCGCGGGTTGTTTACGTCGACCGTTTACAAGATTCATACAGTCGACGAAGTACCTCAACGTGCACATGTTATCCAAGCTTCCTGCGACGTAGGTTACGAAAGATCTTATATACGTACATGTTATGTACATAGTTAGTGCGATTCATAAATCTTAGAAGCATGCAAACATCTTCACATACTTTGGCATTCATTATACATAGGTACTATACTAAGTTTTGCCTGCAGCCTGAGCAGCGATAGCTCAGTGAGGGGACCAACAGACTGCAATTCAGAGGGTCTGGGGTTCGAACCCACGTCGCGCACCTCGACTTTCGGAAGTTATATGACTTTTCGAAATGATGTGCGTATTGATTGACAATTATCGCCTGCTCCGTGCCTTGGAGAGCACGTTAGGCCGTCGGTCCCGACTGCCATGAACATCTATGGCAGTCGTTATTGGGGAAGTTGACACAAAAGATTCCACTGGGTCGAAGTGTCGCCGGTCTGTATTGACTGGCCCCTACACAAGATAAGATAAGATGTTATCTTGAAGGTACCCTATGTCCTCTTTTGTACTCTCATATGTGAAATTTTATGAAGATCGGTCGAGTAGTTTAGGCGTAAATGCGTAACAAACGAACAAACACACATTCGCATTAGTAAAATATTAGTTAACATTTACCATCAACACAAGACATACTTGGCAGTGTTGGAACAACTATTTACGGGTCACAAAAGTTTTTGTCTCGTGCGGGTATAGAATCCATAACACTATACGTGTTGGCAGAGAATTTAAATAGCTTGTTTTGTTAAATAAGAATACCATAGTTTATCTTAAGCTTTTGACTAACTATAATAATAATAATATTCTACCACATACACACAACACTATCTAGCCCAAACTAAGCAGAGCTTGTACTATGGATACTAGACAATGGATAAACATACATATATGTATACTTTTTTTTTGTAAATACATACATATTATACATAGAAACACCCAGACCAAGACAAACATCCATGTTCATGCACACAAATATTTGTCTTGTGCGGGAATCAAACCCGTGACATCAGGCGTGGTAGTCGGTTACACTAACCACTACGCCATCGAGGCCGACAAACTACTAGTTTTTCTTAACGTAGCTAATGATATAGTTTTAGAGTATATAGTGGCATCAACTAACATGCTACATTAGAAAATTCTGATATCGTTACACTGTATAAGAAACATGTTTAAAAAAATCACAATAGTTGAATATAAAAGATAAAATAACCGAAGTATTTTATTTTATTGTTATTTAATAGGTACAGTAACAGACAACAGATTAATATTTACATATTACTTAATTGAACATTAAATAGTTGCCAACCTGAAGTCCAAATTCAGACAGTTCAGTTGATATTTAAAACTTTAGTGAGCTTAGGTAAACAATGGTAAAATAAGTATAACAAAAAAGGAAGACATAGAGCACAATATTTCAAACAATTTTCTATAAAATAACATTTTTAAACACATTATAACTATCGTAGCAGATATCCGATTCAGAGCAAATGCAATTGTATTGTCTGCACATTCGTGAAATTGAGTTGTTAAATGAAACATTATTATTACTATGGCTTATAGTAAAAAGTTGTGGTGTGCGCACAGATCGCACTGGAGTCCTAAAGTTTAACATTTCAATAAGCTAGCCATCCAGTGAACCATTTACAATCTTGTGTAACGTACATAAGTCACTTACCCACCTTCTATTCTCAACAGTCATCATTTTAAACCATTGAAGTCGATCATCATATTCTTTTATTTTACCCCGCAGTCCAATGCTTGAACATATTTTTCTAACAAATCGCTTCTGAATTGCCTCTATTCGATCAATGTGAGTCCTGTAGATAGGCGTCCATACAGATGAACAATATTCAATAATACTTCTTACCAAACTGTAGTACAATGATAGTAAAGAGCTGGCTTGCCTGAAAAGTCTAGCATTTCGAAGCATGAATGATAGAATGCGGTTGGCTTTACTGCAGACGTGGTCGTAATGATGTACGTGTAAAGGACATTTCAGAATCAAAAATTACTGCTAAATCGCGAACAACTTTAACTCTCCCCAGTGCGTGCCCTTCAATATGATAAATGTAGTTAAGCGGCTTTTTATTTTTTGTGAATGTGATAACTTGGCATTTTTTTATATCGACATCGAATTTTCTCACACCAATTAACTATTGCATTGATATCCGCTTGAAGAATTACACAATCTTGATAGTCAGCAATATGTCTAAAAATCTTTAAGTCATCAGCATAAGCTAAACATGCACTGTTGAGATCATTCATGAAGTCGTTAATAAATAATAAAAATATAAGGGGTCCCAGGTTAGACCCTTGGGGAACACCAGACTCAGCCAAAAAAGGAACAGATTCGTATCCACTGAGTGCGACCAATTGCGTACGATTAAGTAAGTATGATGCAAGCCATCGATATAAATTGCCATGAAAGTGTTGGGTTTTGCTAATAATCTCAAATGATCGACATGATCGAATGCTTTAGAAAATCGGAGAAAATTGAGTCAACCTTGTTTTTTAAAATTAAATGAACCGCATAAGTAAGAAGTGTAGCTTAAGAGATTTGTGATATGCCTGTCATGAAGCCATGCTGGAGCGGACTCAACTGGAGTTTTAAATGATTGTACATGTGATTGTAGATGTAACCCTCGAAGATTTTAGCAAACCAGTTAAGAACACACACAGGGCGATAATTAGAGATATCTTTTATATCACCCGACTTGTAAATAGGTGTAATTTTAGCAATTTTCCAAAGTTCGGGGAATATGCTTTCATTTAACGACTTGTTGTAAATTATGAAAAGAGGTGTTACTAGCGCAGTTGCACAGAGCCGAATGACAACAGGTGAAATGCCATCAAAGCCACCATTCTTGGACAGATCTATATTTTTCAATTTCTTTAGCAGATCGTCTTTATCTATAACTAATTCACCAATATTATAATTGGAAGTTGGAAATGCAGGAGTATAGTTATTGTTCGAACTAGAGCAGTAAACCGAGGAAAAATAATTTGCAGAAAGATTAACTATATCCTCACCGAAACTGCCTTTTACGCCCTGACAAAACATACTACTGGGATAGTTATTTGTGACACGTTTACTTTTTGTATACTGCCAAAAAGCCTTAACGTGCTCAACGTAACTAACTAAGATCATCTTCGATTCGTTCAATGTAAGTCTTGAAACATTGATCTGCAACAATTTTAGACCTGGCTCTGAGCGTAGAAAATTCACCAAAATCTCTGTCTTAGTGAGTGTGCCTTTACGAACTTTCACATTTATGATATACTAGGTTTTCCCCATGGTTTCACCCGCGTAAGTCCCGTTGCCGTGGGAATATCGGGCTAAAAAGCCTAGCCTATGTATGAATCTTGGTCTCCAGCTATCTACATACCAAGTTTCATCGCAATCGGTCTAGTAGTTTTTGCGTGAAAGAGTAACAAACATCCATACATCCATACAAACATTCGCGTTTATAATATTAGTAATGAGTAGATTTTCCCGTGGCCTCGCTCGCTTAAAATGTAGGTTACGTTAGTAACAGTACTTTTTCTTGGGTGAAATGTATCCTACGTCTTTTTCTGTTTCCATGACTACGTGTATGCGAAAATTCGCTGTCCTGTCAGTCATCCAAAATACATTTCACGTAATTTAATTTAATATCAGAACGTCAATAAATTTTTATAGAAAATACCATTAAACTTTTCGATATTTCCCGCGGATTTATCGTTAATATTCGTATATATATTTTTTTGATTATACAGTCCTTATCCTGACAATTACAATAAATTTTTTATTTATATAGATGTACGATATAGAAGAAGTGACTACCCAATCACTATGCACACATTACACACTTATCATAAAAAAGTTCTGTGTAAAATTTTAGCTAAGTAACTTTGAAGATTAATACTCATTACATAGATTGTTGCGACTGACACTTAGTACTGCCATTTCATAATAATAACACGATAAACTCATTATAATATCAATAATATAACTTAATAAAAATAAAATGAGCACTCCAACAAATAAGACAACGTTAATACATATTACGAAAGCCAAATATTTTGTGAGAATGAATGAATCAAACCAAATACAAAGAAAACCTTAGTTTCAGTACGAAACGTAGCGCTAAATAAATATATTTTACGAAAGTCGTAAACACTTCACATGCCAATGCAAGAATGTCTATAAATCTCGCCCAGCTAACTAGACTAACTGAAGCATATACTCCAACTTTAACAAATGCGAAGACTTTCTATTTATTTTGCTCATAATCAGCCAATACTAGTTACTGTAATAAATTGGATTATGTGTATCGAACCGTGCTTTACATCACTGAAATAAATAATTATGAAGTACAAGAAGATGAAATATTTGTTCCAACGTATTTTTACATATAATCTAAACTACGGCTGGCTGTTTATAATACTCAAATATCTTTGTAAACGATTTTTATTCGTACATTTAATATCAAATTATCTCGCAAGAAGAATGTTAATGAAATTACAACTCTATAGTAGTCTGTACTAACAGGACATTAATGTTAAACGGCTAACAATGCAGCATAATTTATACGATTCGTTGAACAGATAGTGGACGCAAAAAGAGGAAAAAAAGTAACATCGTCTGTGCATATGCTACCCTCGAGCAGGACGACTGGCGCTCATTCAATTCCAACGTGGATTGTCTTAGTTTTGTTATTTGAATACGTAATGCAGCTAAGAAACTATTATTATCTTAGGGTGCTTCTCGCAGTGGATTATGGTTATTATTATAAACAATTTCATTTAAATGATTGTAAGCTTTGTTATGCTTTGTTGCAGGGATCGTGTATTCAAATTAAATATGACTGATATTAGTCAATCGCATTGCGAGGTAAGTTGCATTCATTATAATTAATTAAAATATTATTTACACCGACAGTGATCATTTAGTGAACTGCCAAGTCACTAGTTTCAGTTTAAATGCCAAGGCACTATTATTCGAATTTATTACTCCATTAAATCCGAACTATTCATTAAAATCACTTGTCCATTAGAAATAAATAGCTCGACGCTTTAACTATAAGATGTGATTAACTAGACTTTACAAATCTTAATCTAAGATGAGATCCCTACTTTATTACTTGAAAGCAAGGATTTAAATTGTGTTTCACTAAATAAAATTAAACAAAAACAGAATAAATATGCAGTTCCGCCTACTTAAAGTATAACTGAAAATGTCACCCCAAAATGATCATCAAAGGCGTTTTTGTATAGTCAAGTTAACCACTTATTGATGCTTGTTGAATTCTATAGAACACTTCAAATTGTAGTGCACATTGGATCTTGAAAGTATCTTCTTTCATAATATAAGCTTTTTACATTTACACACGTAAGTATCATTTTCTTTTGGCATAAAAGCTCTTGTAATGTCGTTATACAAAATAATTTGTGGTATATATGTGCAACTTATGCCAAGTGCAGCAAACTTAGAATGTTTATTTATAAATATAAAGCAAATCTCGTTGTTTAAAGAATTTTAGGACCAACGTTTATTTGAATTATCGGGTATCCCGATTGTGTTTAGTGTGCTTTGAGTTTTCCATTTTCAATTAATAATGTGTACAAGGTTCTAGTCAAACAAACAATTAATTGCAAAATAATTTTAATTAACACATTTAATAATAAAATTTAAATTGGTATAAGTATGTACAGTTTTTATGCAAATCTTTAGCTCTATGCGTAATATTACAAGTTTCCACCGCTATGCACCATATCTGCAAAGGCAACTGCAAATAAAGTCTTTTTGTAAAAGAAGTATGAAAAGTCGAAGAGCGTGCAGTACCGTAACAAAAAGGATGTGATTCCTTTTTTCGTACGTGTTTTATCTTATTCTTGAGATATTGCAATTCAAAAAGTGAGAGTAGTTGATAAAGAAGTATATAATAAAGTGTACAGCAAAATTATTATTGATGAATCTAATTTAAAATAAACTATTGTTTGCAAAATTTCGACGTTGAATGATTTTTAGAAGAACCAATAGGAGTTTTTGAAATTGCATTTACAAAATAGTTATTTAGGTCTCTACCAATTTTAGCTTGCATGCAAATAATTCCCACATTGTAACTTACAGTTCTAGTCCATGTCATGTACACTGTTTTGTTATTTTAACAGAACGAAGTACACGTTTCAGACTTACTAAGAGAGTAATACTGATTTAAATTAGCCCACAGCTATAAATAAAATACTGTTATTTTGCCTAGTGGGTGTAGATGTTCGCGTTGTTTCTGAGAAACCTGACAGGTTGACATTGAGACCTTTATGAAAGAGTGTCCGCAGGTCACAACATTAACATTAATGTAAAAAAATGCAATTAACCAGAACATTTTCGAATAAGTTAGTGAGTTTAAAAGACACAAATATACCTATATAGGTCATGCCTGTTACTTTCAGGGATAGGCACATACTACAGATTTCCACTTGCCACGAACCTGATATACCTTTCTTGCTTCATTCACTTTCATTATATTCTATAACCAAGCTCGTCGGTTTAGTGTACTCTTAACTTGACTTATGCCAGATTATATAGTCAGAATGTCTTCTATGTGATCAGAGATCGTTTATCGAGATCTGTCTCTACCAACTGTTCTACTCACAATTGACTGATATACTGTCTTGGTCAGTCCTATATCATCCATACTTGCTACATGCCCAAACGACCATAGTACCTACTCCTTTCTCACCACAATGCTTTCTTATCACACTATTCCTCATACTATTCCTTAGGGAGTACCCTGCATTTTTTATATTGATATCTCTTCTACCGATGCTCAATGTTCATTAATTACCACTTAAGAGATAAATAGTCCGAACGCTCAATTTGGCACCTACATTTTCAGCTTTTATTGTTTAGTACATCTTTAATATTAACCTCACAAACATATAGTGTATGGTAACGTATTAAATTTACAAATGATGTTCGAATTCTAAGTTAATATTTTGTTTGCAGAGAGACACTTTATTATTAGAAGCAAGTAACGTGGCACGTTGTGTGAGTAAGGGGAAATCGGAGCCGTTCGAGTGCCACAACCACATTCGCGTGCTGCAACCACTCGGTGACGGAGAAAGGCTTTACGTTTGTGGGACTAACGCTCACAGCCCTAAAGACTGGATCGTGTATGTAAGTACTAGTATAAAAATAAACGTACTACATGAATAAATGCAAAACGTTAAATACCTACACTTGTTCTACAAAGTCGAAATTACTGCATAATGAAATTGAATAAATATTTTTTTAGGTAAAATATTACACTAAAATAACGTATAACGGAACGTACTATGACGAAAGTAGTTTTTTTTTTAGAATGGTCTCATTTATTTTCATATTAATCTTTCTTACTACTTATTGATTTTTAATATTTGATATTTATTATAAAGTAGATTTTGTCGACTGTGTGCATAATGCTTTAAAATAAATGACTTGTCGGAAATTTTTCACTTGATTCTTAAAAACAACTATCGCTTACGCATGGCACAGCTCTAAACTAGTCATTCAAAATTCATTGGACATGTATTTAAGTACGGAAAGCACGATGGGATCCTCGCTTAAGCTTACACCTACGCTCTACAGAAGATCGTAGCCAAACAAGCTCATGTTACGTTAAAAAGAGCCTTATTGATTAGCTTTAACAGGAGTCTAGGTTATCTTTGTTTTGTTAGGGTTGACAACGTGCGTAAATGTCCCAGTTGTTGCAGAGGCTACAGTAATTGTTTACCACCTGACGCATCATATCATAGTGGTATAGAAAAGTAAAATAGATGATGTAAGGTTTTGTTATTTTATCTAGATATAGGTATATCGAACGATCTGAAAAGTTTGATCACCGGTCTTCAACAGTTACTACATTACAGTAACATTAACTGAATCGGCTTAAGTTTAATAGCATCATTAACTTAATGATAGTACTATTTTAGCTACGTTCACTTGATGAGGTTCTATTGTAGCCTTATAATAATGATTATAATGTATCCATGTCTTATCGCACCGGGGAGTCTTCTGATATATCTTATACGTTATGTTGCTAGCAAATTAAAGTTTTATGTATTTTTGATTAGTAGATGAATTATAATATGGCAATTTTACACTACGAAAATCTTCGAAAGATGTAATGTTACTCCATCTGATCTTTCTTCTTACGAATTTGTAG
Organism: Catocala nupta; assembly: GCA_963675205.1. NCBI lineage: Eukaryota > Metazoa > Arthropoda > Insecta > Lepidoptera > Erebidae > Catocala > Catocala nupta. The sequence goes on from OY776081.1 coordinate 15,932,133, forward strand.
AAGTAGTGCAATTTGGAACATTATCATGAAACCAACGATTCTAGTGGTACTTTTACTTAATATCAATAGTGCAAACCTGCGGGGCAAACTATCGCCATTTCTATTATCCCACTTTTCATAAAAATAAATCAGTGGTTCAGCTATGAAAACTTTAAGACATATAGTTACAATCAGAGAGTTCTAAAATTAGGCATTTCAAGCTCTTTGCATTTATTACCTATTTATTATGAGTTCTTATAAAATAAATTGTTCTAAGGATGTAGGTAATTTTGTTGCAAGGATGGTGCCAGTAATGTTAGTAGTTCCATATCCTATTATTAGATTACATAACAGGTGACAAAATCTGCGTTGTTGTTGGTTTTAGTATTAGGTATTTAACTATGACATTGCCGTTAATGTCCTACAAATTATTTTGTGGTTACTGTACAAAAAATAATGGTTATTTTAAAAATGCATATGCATTTCAAGAATAGACTATGTTAGATTATTCATAATCAATATCAATAATCATTTATACAATTAGTATTAAAAGGAATATCGCTTAGTTTAGTTTATTATTAATTAAAGTTCAAAAGGGTTGACGTTTTTGTTAAAGTTCTAAATACAAGCAATTATACATGAAAAAAGAAAACATATATTTCGAATTGGCCATTAAAAATATTGATGAAATAATATGTTTCAATTGTATAAAGATTTTTTTCTTACACCTTTTAAGGGGTAATCACAAATTAATTCGGGTTCCTGAATATGTAAGCAATTGTCTTGATTGTGAAAAATACTGTTACAACTTTTATTAGATTTGCCTGCTTAGTGTTAATGTTGGTCTGTGTGTCATTATATACTCAAACATACGGTTAATATGTAGTTTAGTAAGTATTGTAAACATATTATGAAACTTTTAGCTCACTTAACAAATATTTAGCACAGTGAGTGGGTCGCTATTTCTAGTACCTATTGAAATATTAACCTCCTCATATTTGTAGTACGGCTTATCATCCCACGCGCGTAGTTACTGCCAATAGTGAGTGTACCAATGATCTAATGGTTCAAAACACAGGTTACAACAATTTGTTTAAACCTGTGAATTGTTTGGAGTCTGCGTCTTCCTTATCTTGTTTTGTGCTTTTCCCCTCTTTATTTAGTTTAGGGCTTTTTATATAAAATACATGAGGGACTGTCATGTATTTTATTACGAGTAACCGTACCTTATTACTAGTAATTTATAATAATACAAATTATTGTATATTTATTTGTTATTTGAGATGATGCCCTCAGCTCCTTTTTATCATCGCACTGCTTGCCAACGGCAGGGATTTCATCCTCAAACCTTACAACCTAATTAGTGCCGCACTAAGCAGTTCCAAAGGAATATTCTCCCGCGGACGCTCAGGTTGTGGAATGAAATCCCTGTCCAGGTTTTCCCACAAGACTACAGTATGAAGTTCTTCAAAAAGGGCGATAAAAGGTTTCTACCAGGACGGCAACGCACAAGTGATGCCTCTAGTGTTGCAGGCGTCCGTAGGCTACGGTGACCACTTACCATCAGGTGGGCCGAGCCGCATGCTTATTTGCTTAGCACTTTAGTAGAATAAAAAATAACTTAACATTTAGAACGAAGACTTACAAATCTAAATAAAGATTTAACTGCGCTAGATGTTGACATAGACGCAGACAGAATTCCGTAAAAGTATCCTACATTATTTTGAGATATTTGTAGATAATGTATTTATAGTTCTGTATTAGAAAAGAATTGGGTGTAAGCATTATTTACTAGTGAAAGCTATAACGTTTCTCGTGTCCTTTACTTGGTTCGTGTAGGTCCCGTGACAGTGTAACGTCCTATAAAATGTTGAGTATCATATTTACTAATATTTTTCGTTCCCGTAACTATCCTATATTATTAAAAGTAGTATATACTATTAAAAGTAGTAGACAGGATTGAAAATCGACGGCTATATGTCGATCTTGTAATTGTTCGTGCAAAGTTATCAGATGGCAGTCATAAAATGTATTAGCTTAATTCAACGTCTTTTGTATGGCTACATTTTAAAACATTTTAGGATGGACTTATTCAAAAGAGGGCAGTCCATAAGACCTGGAAAATGTACCATATTGTAACGCTTTTAGGATAATTCTTGCACGTTTTCCATCTATAAATAATACCGATGTCTATAAGGTAAACCCTACTACGTAATAGTAATATTTACAGGCGTCATTTTAAATTTAAATCCTAACCAATATTATAAATGTGAATATAAGTTTGTTTGTTTATTAGTAACGTTTTCATGCTTTCATTTTTCACTAATCATCGTGATATACATGCATACACGTTTTCAGGGGTACAGAAAATGACATAACGTACCTTTCATCCGAAAAAAAAATTGTTCCCTGTTCTTGAGGGATAGAAGTTTAGTTAGTTAGTGATAAAATCTATATTGACGTGAGCGTAGCCGAATAAATTTTATGATGGTCGGTCTATTAGTTAAGGCGTGAAAGCGTAGCAAACAAACAAATTTACATTCGCATTTATAATATTAGTTAGGAAGTATGAACTAGTATGAATTAGCTTAACATAGACATATGGTTTCAACAATTATTTTAAACATGTAGTGCTAATCCTTGCGACCAAATATAGCCGAAACTACTTAGTATAAAACCATATTCTCCCAGCGGTAGTGGGACGGGCCGCTTAGCAACGCTGTAAGAGAAAAGCTTTTTTCTACATCTTCGAATGTTGCTGAGCGTGCTCGATTGCTGACTGTGGGAGAATGGGAGTCAAAGTCATAAATCATTTATTCGTTTTGGTCATAAAGTATCACTTATGAACGTCAAAATATATAGGTTAGTGAGTTTACTAAGTTACTGAAGCTACATTTAGGTTAGTTGCTAGGTTCAGGCAAAGGGCCTATGAGAAGCTAAATCTGCTAGAAAACCACGGCCACTCTTTTACATCGTCAATTAAATATAATTTCAGTATTTTTCAACTCAGATTAATAAGGTGTTGCAGCCATTATGCCGCATACTACTGACTATAAAAACTAAAGATATACAATAATAACTTAATAATATTATAGAGATGAAATAATTTGGACTCAGGTATATTTTTTAATATAAATCTAAAATAGATAGTAGGTCGGCATGATGACGCTACACTTACACTTTGTGACTTTGCAAAGGTAGTCCGTGACTAAATGCGGTTGTGGATTTATATTCTTCAATAATAATCAAATTAAGAAACAAGATACTTGGTAACATCATAAATAATCACCAAGTACCTCTACATTACTAGATTGACTTATAAGTAATACAGATCTTTGAATCCTGTATGCAACAAGCAACTAGTTACATGAGTTTTTGTCATTTAAGTAGTCCTTGACTGAATAATAACCCTTCCTAATAAGTTGTATTTTAACGGCGTTTATAAATATAAGCAATGGTAAATTAATTATATGAATAGGTAGTTGATTAAAAAAACGTATACCGAGTCTCGCAAATGTATTGTGAACTTTATGTAAACGATGATATGGGCCTACTAACTTATGCTTATTTGTAGCGTTTACGTTACGGATATCAATGAATATTATGTTTAATAAACATAATGTTAGCAAATATATAGAGGTTCTAAATTGTCTCGATATCAGCTGCCTAGCCCCACAATAATATACCGTAGGACATGACACTATGAAAGTAACTGAAATATACTAAGTCTTGCAGTATCTACATCAGTAAGCTGTCTTACTTGCCGAATTGCGTATGCGGCTGAGCTAAGTTTCCCTGCAAGACACGATATTTGAGCGCCTCAATGAACTTTATGATCTACAGTTAATCCTACAAAAACTGTAGATTGAACTAAAGTAATAATTTCATCATTTAAATTTATATTCACGTTAGGACTCTTTATATTTGGCAAAGTAAACTTGATACATTTAGTTTTTTTTGAGTTTAGTAGTAAATCATTCGTCGTAAACCAGTCCAGGTTTTGCGCGAGTGAGTCATTAACATCACGTGAATTTGGTGCATTTCAGTCTACTTTAAAAATAAGGGATGTGTCATCCGCGAATATAACAATGTTACTCAAATCCTGTACAAAGAACGGCAAATAAAAACAGAAAGGGTCCTAAAATTTAGCCCTGGGGCACGCCCATTGTGACTAGTAATCCACAAGATCTACTTACGTTGACATGAACGTGTTGTAGTCTATTGCTTAGGTAGGAATCAACTAAGTCAAGTGCAGTATCTCGGATGCCATAATGCCTGAGTTTTCACAACAGCGTATGATGTTCAACGCAGTCAAAGGTTTTAGAGAGATCACAGAATACACCAATGATATCTTGCGAATTTTCCCAGGCACTGAATATATATTTTAAAAGCGTAACTTCTATCGTAGAATGGGCATTCCTAAAACCATATTGATCTGCATGAAATAAATTGTTTACACTGAATCTGAACGGAATCTGATCTTTGGCTTCAGGCGCTTCTATCGTCCAATATAGGACCATGCTGGACGATACCACTTTTCGCCTCGACACTTGCCTCCGTTTAGGTGTTTCGTGTGTTTCTCCGCATCGTTGTCACTGTGAAGAAGCTGTCGATAGCTTTGGACACCATGGACCCTCTTGTAACAGAAGCGCTGAATCGAATTTCTCGCCACGCTAATCTTAATGACATAATACGTCGTGCTTTTGTCACTGCTGGTGTTCCAGCTGTACGTGAACCTAAAATGAAGGCATGGTACGCGACGTTGGGAGAGACCGGACGGAATGTCATTGTTGCCTTGAAAGATGGGGAGGCCTTTGGTGTGGGACGCAACCTGCGTTGACATCCTTAAGCCATCAGATTTTCCAAGCACCGCGGGATGTGCCGGCGATGCTGCTGCAATCGGAAACCCACAAACGGCGCAAATATAGTAATTAAGCCGAAAATAAAATTTTTGAGCCGATTGGGGTGGAAACCTTAGGTTTAATACCAAGCGCTCGTATTTTGTACAGAGAGATCGTAAAATGCCTGATTGATGTTTCGCGTGATCAGAAGGCTAGTCTTTTCTTGTCCCAAAGAATCAGCATTACCATTCAACGTGGCAATGCTGCCAGTCTTCTAAGCACGTTACCAGTTGACAGCGATACTGACAAATTCTAAGATGCCTAACCATTTTTGTAAATATTTTGTTTTACTAATTGTTATTAAAACCATTTTTATCCTTAGTTGGCAGACTGAGCTTTATTTATCGTGAACGAACAAAGAATCAAAAACAAAATTATTTCTTTACGTAGATTCAAATTTTAATAATTGTCTAAGCTAGCGTTAATTTTCAGGATGCTCAGGTGTTTTTTAAATCGCTAATAGCAGTTTTTTTCTAATAGTTGAATCTCACACATCTACCTCGACACGAGTATGTGCCAGGGGTAGGACTTGGGGTTGCGAAGTGCCCCTATGATCCGGCAGACAACAGCACAGCAGTATGGGTGACTGAAGGCAACCCTGGAGGACTACCTACGTTATACGCGGGCACAAACGCCGAGTTTACTAAAGCTGACCCAGTGATTTACCGGAATGATCTCTTTGACTTTAGAACTGGTCAAAAGAAATTCAATTTCAAGAGAACTTTAAAATACGATTCCAAGTGGCTGGATAGTAAGTTTTTATGTCAGCTATAGAATTTATTTATAATTTAGCATACAGTAACTTTTCTATTTAATGTCTTTTAAAAAGCCACTGAGCTTTAAAGCTTCATTATTATACCCATCGACTAGATTGTCATGTGTCAATCAATTACATCATATTTAAAATATTTGTATAAACTCAGTCTGTCTTGTTGGCGCAGCAGTAGTGAGTTCGACTGCTATGCATGGGGTCTCGGGTTCGATTCCCTGCACAGGTGCAGTATAAATAGGATTTTCTGTAAAAAAAATTCAGTGCACTATGCTCGGTTGACAACAATAGGCTCGCTCATAGAGAGCGCGACTCTAGAGGCGAGATCTAAAGCTATATAGCGAGAAGTGCCTATATTATACTTCTACCTCTTCGGGGATGTAGTTGTGACACGATGCATGTATGTAAAAAATACTATTAGCTATACATTGCCGTTACATATAATGCTAGTTTTACGTTAATCTCAAGGTTAAGCTAAATAATAAATCAAGGTTTCCCTCCCTCTCTCTACACAATTACCATAAATTGCATTAGCCAGGTTATTTAAAGCAGCAAGAATTTTTATTAATAATAATTATTTTGTAATTTCATGCCAATGAAACATGTTTTAATTTTTGAAACATGACTGTAATAGTTTTATAATATATTTTACTTATACAATAGCTTGCCTTGTTACATCTAAGTGCTTTCTGCAAAATCTAGTACCTATATCATGCATAACTTAAGCTTAATTGGATAAATAAAACTAGGATAACGTTCATTATATTAATCGGCATATTGGGTCTCTATCCCTTATTCCGTACTTTCTTTTATGGGACTACGATAAAACCTATAGGTACTTACTCTTTATCGTAGGCTCATAAAAGGAAATAAAGAAGAACCTCGTACAATGTCTGACCTGTCAGCTAAACGACCCGAAATAAAAGCCTACATTTTTATTAGTTATTGGAAATGTTTAAGAGAGAATATTCCAGAGCGGTTCATCGCAATGACATATAAACATTGCAAATTTTATGAAATCAATGGTGTCTGCGAATATTTATACTGTTGGATGAATCAATTCATGGTTCTAATGTGTATTATACTTTCTGTTCTGTTACAGAAACAAATTTTGTAGGTTCCTTCGACGTGGGCGAGTACGTATTTTTCTTCTTTAGAGAAACTGCTGTCGAGTTCATGAACTGTGGTAAAGCAGTATATTCGAGAGTGGCAAGAGTATGTAAACAAGATACTGGAGGAAAACATATTTTAAGCCAGAATTGGGCCACGTATCTCAAAGCCAGGCTTAATTGTAGTATACCTGGAGAATTCCCGTTTTATTTTGATGAAATACGTGAGTATTTTTATTATTGTATTGATAGAGTTTTACGTAATTTTGCTTTTCGTTTAATTCCAATTCTATTTTAAATAATGCCTATTTTTAACTTCTTGGCGTTAAAGTTGTACACTTTCAATTTAGGTTATAAGGTACATTTAAGTACCCATTCAAAACTTAAAGCCTGGCGATAGTCGCTTTACCTTTTAAGATTCAATGGTTTCATTTCGGTACCAGCTATTTTTATCTCGTAACAGTTTATAAGCCAGGCTTTCAAGAATAACCCTAAAATATTTGATACAGAGAGCGTGTATCAAATGCCGAGTGAACCGAATAGGTTTTATGCGGCATTTACGACGGGAGCAAGCGATGGACTGGTTGGCTCTGCTATTTGCACTTATACAATCGCCGATATACAAGAAGCGTTCGCTGGACGGTTCAAAGAACAGGTTAGTACAACTTCCTTATTGCATCTTTTGTTTTTAGATTTATGACTTTACCTTACACTCGCATTCAGCTAGAAGATTGCGGTTCTGTGTTACGCATTTCAGTTCCTTTCATGTTTACTTAGTTTTATATTAGGTTTTGTAAGGAATAGATTTTGTTATAATAAAAGAATTTCGTCCTGTAACGCAAATATTTAATCAAATAGAACAAAATAAACCACACCACAGGTAGAGATTTTACAGACCACAGGTAGAGATTTTAAATTGACAGCAGGTGAAATCTTTGCATGGATCGAATAATAGTTGGTTTCTCTTTCGAAAGACCTGTTGGTTTACTGTGATTGCTTCGTGGTTGGTTTTGTTACCGAAAATGATATATACACGAAAAAATCAAATCTAACTACTAAACAAACACATTTTCTAATGTGAGAGATATTTACATAATATATTTATTCTTAAAGGCAAGTTCAAGTTCAGCGTGGTTGCCAGTTCTAAGGGCGCGGGTGCCGGTCCCCAGGCCAGGCACTTGTGTCAACAATACCGAAGCGCTTCCAGACAATGTGCTCAATTTTATCAGGTTAGTAACTTAATATTTAACATTATTCTTAGACTTATACCTTGTTGCTACCGCAGCATATTGCCGTATGTTATGTAGAGCCGTTCGTGAAGGGTTGACAGCCAGGTCAGACAAAGTATTTTTAGGTTTATTCTAAATACTTTAAAAGCCAAGCAGCAGCCTAAGTGTATTTCTTTTTGAAAACTACACATTTAAGACTCGGTAGAGTATGTAAGTCTCAAAATTTGCCTTTGTAAAGAAATGTATCCGACATATATATATCATCTATCATGCCGAATGATTACAATGAAAATTTTCTCTAGCCGCTACTAACTACTCATATATTAGACATATTTAGGTTCCAAGAATTTGCGGTAGATACTATCCCGATAAAAATATCGGGCATATTTTCGGTCCGCAGTCAGCTGTTGCGAACTGATAACAGATTACTATAGATAATGTATATGTTTATTTATAAAATCCATCGATATGCCTCCAATTTAATATCCGTTCAAGCATCCATCTTGCAGCAATAGAGTTGCGTGAAGGTGCCTACTTCTATAAACATATAATATTTCAATAATTTGTATAATTTATTTTAACGTCTTCAACTACAGCGAGCTGGCGCGCGCGCCAGTGGCCAGACAATATTGTTTTGCAATGCTGTTTGGCTGTTGAGATATTAATGTACCTGATACACTAGCAATTGATATATTACGTCCAACATTACTGAATATAAATTTAAAAAAAATTGTGTAGCAATTTTGTAGTAGTGTGACGTGAATTACATTATTAGTCAGCAATCAATTATATTATTGTATCTAAGAAACTTAATTGCAAACTTGAGTCACATTATTTTCCGTTAATTATTCTATCCCAGATGGTTTATTACAAAGTGTTTACGTATAATTTTTTTTTGTGTTGAACTTGAGTTATATTTTTTTGACATCCGATTAAAGAACCGAATATATTAAAAGTAACAGCATCATTTGGTTGTCTATTATACTGAGTGTCTTTATGATATCCATATTTCTACATTTATAAAGATGCGTATTTTAAATTAGATAAAATATTATAACTATGCAAAAGCTCGTTTCCGAATCCGTATGATAAATTACATTTTATACATTGAATTCTTGAACATTTTCAAGATATTGGTAATCTAAGAGTTTAATTTTGTACCCTGGAGAGAAATCTGAACAAGGTTACGAAGCAGTTAGTTTGACGTACCTCTTAAATTGGGTCACATACTAATTGATGGCGTGAGAGATACGTACTCCATTCTAATTCGAAGAACTTAAATAGCTTTAACATATTTGGAAATTGACAATTAGCGTTGCGAAACTAGTGGAATACAAATTAGAATGTCTAACGACGCTAAGTTGTGCTTTGTTGTTCTTTGGATGTCTCGTTCTCTGATCCTTGTCTGCTTTTTATAACTTCATTGCTGTAAGAATACAGGAGGGACGGTAAATTTCTTACTTAGTAGTTATTCTATAAAAGTGCTAGTCACAATTCATCTTAAGATGAGATTTGTCGTTTGGTTTTTCTTTACCACAATGTTTACAGAAGAATAAACTACACACAATTTAGGAAAAACGATTTGTTGTTTTATAATGGAGAAATAAACTTTATTATAGCAGACGTTAGACTTACTTTTCTTAGTTTTTTGTTACTTTCTCTATTTTGCTCGAAAACAGTACTTTTCTGGACATAGTATGTGGTTTTCTGTACTTACCTCTGACTGATACATGTTGTATACGAGATTTAATGATGATCGATCGAGTAGTTAAGGCGTAACAAACAAACAAACTCACATTCGCATGTATAATATTATGTAGGATTTCAAACATAATGCGGCTGGGCAGAAAACATTTCAACCAATACCTACTAATTGAACAGCGCGATTACAAATTGCTTTATCAAGATGCGAATGAGTACAATTAAATGAACAGCTCGTCAGGCACATGAAATGAAAATTGATACTGACCGAAAGCAATTAATATTCAATACTCGTACATACGTACATAGACAGACTTACGGCTGTAGGTATATTCAGGGAGGGATAAGCAGAAATGAACCTATTACACCCACATTACGCCTACTATGTTTTAAGTTCAAACCTTTTAACTTTAGAACATAATAACGGCGATTGTTCCGACTACTACCTGCATTGACAGGCTGCTTATGTAGAGATTTTTTTAACAGAATAACCTAATAACACTTTGCTCGATCCAGGAATTGACATCGGGCGAAAACATCAGCTTTTACCACGCGAATAGACAGTCTATATTCACTTTTTATTATATCGATAAGTATATAATAAGCTATGATTGATTGAGTGGCTATTTATTATATTTGCTACAAGAACAATTTTATATACAACTTAAAATGTTTTTGTATATATTCAAATACCAGGTCCACCTCTTGTTCTGCAACTAAACTTAGTGTTATCGACAATTTATGTCGACTAACAAATATCTGGATAACAAGATATTCATTAAATAGTCACGATATAAATAGAAAGTGATTACTAACACCGTAAAATCATTATCATAGGCATTTCGTCCTTGTAGGTTTGCATATTTAAATCACGGTTAGATTAGATGAAGTTGTTATTACCTGACCAAAATAAAATTAGCTGCTAACAGAAATTTGATTAAACCTGACTCATATATAGCACCAAATGTATTAAATTGACCACTCAGTCAAATTTAAACCTACCGAATATGACATTAATTGATAATCATTTTTGATAATCTGCTGGCCTAGTAACCAACTTACTACTCGTATATTTGTCGATAAAATACATATTTTTGCTAACCAGAACTTCAATAGACGTTTAAATGATAGCCTTTATTTTATTAACCAGGTCTCACCCACTCATGGATTCTGCAGTTCGCCACGAAGGAGATGCACCAGCGTTCTACAAGCGCGACCTAGTACTGACGACCATTGTCGCCGACAAACAGTTTGTAGACATGCTGGGCGATGACATCACTTACACCGTCTTCTATGCTGGCACCAGTAAGTCAACTTATGTTTATGTTGTTAAGAATATTCATTTATATAAAGTTTAAATTTAGAATAAAGATAATTTGAATCTAATATATATCTTCGCAATGAAATAGGCTCTTTTCAAAATCGTTACAAAAAGCCCAGTTTCTTTAGGACGATTCGAAACTTAAATGCTGATTAGTTAATCTGAGAAATTAGGTATAATTTTTAGGTTATTATACTACATCTAGATAATTATCTTTACGTCTTTGAGCTTCTTTTTAAATCATCGCAGTTGATATTGCTTTTCTTAATATTCTCATTATCCAATACATAACTTCTCTGGTAAAATTATTATTTACAAAGTTTCAAAAAGTTTATCTAATAAATCCAATTTGATTAAGCCGCTGCTCAAAAATCAAAGTGAACGATGATGGCCTTGACTGAAAAGTGTTTGAAGCTCAGTTAAATGTTTTGAAGTTTGAAAGTTTTAGGTTATAAGAGAAGATGCTTTATGAATTGAAGTACGTAATGTAACGACGCGATTGTATATAGATGCGGGTGAAGTGTACAAGATAGTACAGTGGGAGGGCAGCGACGGCTTCGGCTCCCGCGTCGCAGACGTTTGGTGCGCGGCGGGAGACGAGCCGGTACGGGCGCTTGCTATCTCGGCCCGTCTACACACGTTGTACCTCGCCACTGACAACCGATTGAGACAACTGCCGCTCAGAGCGTGTGCACATCGGTAAGTTCAAAAAACACACAAAGTACCACACAAATGTTAAGTTAGTCAAGAATGTGTTACGTAAGTAAATCTAGCCTAACATTCGCGTGAAATCCCTGTTACCCATGCAAAATGTGCAGTTTATCAAACTCATTTTCAGATTATCTACAACTAGCATTTACTCGCGGCTTCGCTCACGTAAATGTAGGTTAGGTTATGTTAGTAACAGTAGTTTTTTATTTATATAAAATCATACCATCATGTCCTTTTCTGTACCCCTGACAATCTGTATGCGAAATTCGTGACGTGTCGTATATGTTGTGCCAGCCATAATAAATATATATATATAAATCTTCTGTGCGTGTGTTTGTAATGAAATTCCTCCTAAACCGCTGGACCGATTTTGATGAAATATTTTGTGTGTTCAAGTGGATTCGAGAAAGGCTTAGATTGGTTTTTATTTTTTTTCCTTTGTACAGAGCAACGTCTGTCGGGTCCGTTAGTATATATATATATATATATATATATATATATATATATAATCTATTATGTTTATATTGCTTCTTCTTATTTTGTTTCTTTTAACTTATGCTTCGATGTTTTGTAACCTATTGTCTTCTTTGTTACATTTATGTGTTATTAATATTAATTCAATTGTCAGGGCCCAGCTGAAAATCAGTTTTATGCATGTGCGCAGCAAATACTGAGTTGGATCCCTTTGTTATGCATGTATACCAGTTTATATTTATTTTATATGTGTAACCTTGTAAATGCTGTCTTAATTATATAAATATGTAACTTTTGTATATATGTATGTATATGTAACGAAAATAAAAGGTTTAAATTGCATGATGATCGGTCAAATAGATGAGGCATCAAAACGTAACAAATAAACTAACATTTTTAACTGCACATATAACGTAGACACTGCGACGAGTGTTGTAGGCTCGAATCCCATACGAAACAAAAAATGTCTGTGTCAAACCATGTCTTTGGTACTCTTTTTCGTTATTCTTATAATAAAAATATATCTGCAATAATATGACTCTTCTCGATTCTTTGATAATAATAACATCTTACTATATTATACATAGGTAAATAACTTTTCTATAGGTAGGAGGTACACCCGAACACGTCCGTTGCCTGCAGATGATTGAACTAAATGGTACTCTTTGTTATGTTGTGTTAATATATGTTGCTGGCGATATGGATGTGAAAGTAACATTCAAAATAAAGCAAAAAACAGTCGCAACTACAACGCAGAATATTACCTATTATTGCATTATGGTTTTCCATAAACAATACCTATCTGCGATGTGAATGTACCAACGATTAGTAGTATTTATAAGATGTATCTTCTTCTTTACTCATATCTTTTATGTATTCCGCACAGCTACGACAGTTGTGTCCGGTGTGTCCTGGATCCATACTGCGGTTGGGACAAAGAAGTTGGTGCTTGTCGTCCATACAGTCCAGGATTACTCCACGACGCCACGAACTCAACACCAGCGATATGTGAAGCTAGTGCGCCATTGAAAACTGTCCGAGCTGGTTATGGACAGAGCGTACATTTAGCAGCCTTCGCGAGAACACCAGAAGCATTTAAAGACCAACACGTTATTTGGTACCACCATTCAAGAGAGAAAGGCCGGTACAAGATTAGTTTCAAGTAAGTTCAGATAAAATGTGATATTATCAATACAGATTACTGCCAATACAAACCCTTTTATCTTACCTAATAGTCAAATTATTTATTGCCCTTATACTAGAGTCAGACTTCACGGATGGCGAAGTGATTTAAGTGGTCGTATTGCCACTGTTACACCTGTGTCCCGACACGGGACAAAAATGTGTGTGATCTTCAAATAGTTGTTCTGAGTGTCTTTTGTGTCCATTTATAAATGTTTGTAAAGTGACCCAGGAATAATAGGAGAAGCGGACGTTGTCTTTTAAAAAATAATACAGAAAATGGTGTAACAGAAAACATAATAGAAGGAGCGGACGTTGTCTAAATATGGTGTAACAGAAAACATCTGAACCATACTAAATGTAGAGATTTAGATTAGTTCGATAGTACACCTCAATTCAGCAACGTGCAACGTTATAATTAACCTAAAACGTAAAATCTGTTTGTAAACATCCTGTGTCAATACGACACTGTTTCGGAAATGCCAAATATGCATATCGCCACATATGAATATATTTATTGAAACAATCCATTCATTCAAATGGACATACCAATATCTTGTTACTTAGGTCTTGTTTACTAGCGAAACTCAAATATTTATTTTTATTCTTAGCTGGGATCGAGTGCTGCAGACATCAGAACGTGGTCTAGTTTTATTGTCCGTGACGGAATCAGACCGCGGTCGATACGAGTGTTACTTTGGACCTACATTGACAGCATCGTACAATTTGGACATCGATTTACACAGGTATAAGCACTACTGGCAATATTAGCATAAATATGTATGGTGGTAAGCGTTTCTCACATACGAATATATCCTCTCGTTTTGTGGAAGCACGTTTCCTGTCCTGGATGGTACATCAGGTTTAAGAAAGTATAATTAACAGGTCAGAGAGTAAGTGTTCGTTGCTTATATATATATACAGTATATACACGTTATCTTATAACGTCAAGCAATATATTGTCTACGGCTAGACATTATATGTATATATGATTATAGTCATATCATTTAAGACTCCATTAAATAAATCAGAATATAATTATTGTAGGAATATGTTCTGATTTTTTCTACTTAAAGTATTATGGATTCGTGGTGTGTACTATTTTACGAAAATTATGACATCTGGTTAACAGTTATTCTTTATGTGTAATGAGCGTATCGTAACTTTCAATTTCATGTTATTTTCATTTTCATTCTTTAATATCTTGGTTGCAACTAAATGTAACATTTATAAATTCTTAGTGTCTAGTATGTATTTCATTATAGTGGATCTCTCTGTCTCTCTCTATTTCTGCAATACAAATATTGGTTTTATTGCAGATGTACTCAACCGAGTAAGTCTCAAGAATACAAACAAGTGTATTCAGATTGGTGCCACGAGTTCGAGAAATATAAAAGCGCTATGAAAGCTTGGGAATCAAGACAAATGGTAAGCCGTCATTGTTTCTTAAATGAACTCACACAATTATTATAGGCTATTAGACAATCGTTAAATTCTATTGCTTAGTGAAATTGATTTTCTATTTCATTGACATATTTCCTTCGATAATTAGGAACTCCGCTTGCTAATTACGACAATTTTGTTTACCCCAGGAGTAAGTCTGGAGGACAATTACAATGTTCTAGGCATTTTTGAGATCTAAGCACTTGTAAGAGATAGAAGATATGGTCTTTAGGTCTTTAGAGGTAAACAAGTCTGCCTTTGTTTATACTTTGCCATTAGATAGATTTAGAAAGAAAAGAAAAACCTTCTTTAATAAAGTCTATTGATCTTGTTATCAGACTATTAAAGTTCCTAAAGTATATGTAGGTATGGTATGTAAGTTATTTAAAGCTAGTTGCATTTATATTATTCTATTTATAAAACCTAAAATATGGTTTTCATTTTAACTGATTTATATTTCACCAAAAATTTTCTATTTTAAACGTGATTTATAAATATATTTATAAATCACGTTTAAAATAGACTTTCTCGTTAGCTACTATGAATAGACCCTTTAAGCATACATAACGCTATGTTCATGTAGAGCTTATTACAGTCACCATTAACTTGTTAGGTGCACGGAATTAGAGACCACTTCATGTTAGAACATTGAATTAGTTCGTTGAATTTGTATGTAACTGATGCATGTTTATATCTTTAAAGGTTTTCTTATAATGCTATATTTAAAATGTGTAATTTTGTATAAGTGTCAATAGTAAAATACGGTTGAGTCAGGTAAATTAGGTTCGCGATAGCGGTCGCATCCTTTTGCGAGATGACGTCCTCGAGGTGGCGAAGCGGATCGGTGAGGAAAATATCCTTGCGGATCCGAGCCGTCGCCGGCATACCGGGCGGCGCAGGCGCGTGTTCGCGCGTCTCATGCCGCCATAATAAAGGCCGTGGGTGGGAGAACGGGGATGTCCCGCTCACCAGCCATTGAGTCGGTCCGACGCCCTCTGTAGTCGCCCAGGAGTCATAGTGTGCTGAGTGGGTCGCTAAAGTAGTCTCTTTTTCAGCAGCCCATCGACTATACAAGGCAGCGAGTAGGCACACCGTGGGGTTTTGGTTCATTTGGCCTTACCTTGTAGCGAGGGGATATGCATCAGGCGCATTTCTCAACGTAAAAGAAAGAAAGATAAATTAGGCTCCGGTTGTTAAGTATCACTGCGGCGACTGCCGCGACGTTGTTAAGGACACGGCGCTACACTTTGACGGATTGCCCCGCCTGGGCATTGCAGCGCCGTGAGTTGATCGCGGCAGTCGGTATGGTTGCCCTCTCGTTCCCGGCCGTGGTTCAGTCCATGGTCTGGAGTGAGATGTCGTGGAACGCCGTCGCCTCTTTCTGTGAGGAAGTAATTTTCATCAAGAAGGCGGTGGAGCGGGAGAAGCCCCGCTTGAACCCTCTCTCTGCCTGCAGAACCGGGCGCCGGAGGGCGCGAGATGACCTCCAGGCACCCTGAGGTTTGACCTGAGGGTGGTGGGCTTCGTGGGCCTACTTGCCACCCGATCAGCACCAGGTCCGAGAGGCGGTGTGCGTGTTCCCACGCACGCCTCTGTGTCGTGTGTCCGTCCCTCCCTCAAGGGGACAGTAGGGTTAAAATTTAGAAGTGTCCATAGGTTAGGTAGGTCTTTTCGTTTCATACGGCGGGCCAAACCTCGGCGGGGTCGTGATTGCATGTGAAAGTGATTCGCGCGGCCGCGACGATTGCGGTTATGTCGAGGAACATCGTGGTGGGTTTAGTTGGTATTACCGGGATGTCGCTCACCATCTTATCCCCGGTGACGTCGGACGACATAACACCGCCGCCCACCCCAGCGAAGGGCATGCGTCAATGCATTCCCCACGTAAAAAAAGCTATATTAGGCTGTATTACAATGCGTCTGTCTCATCCCAAATATAAATTTCTTCCATAGCGTATTACCAAGCATGATCTTAGGCTCTAAGTTTTCCTATTAAAGAATTACTAGCGGTCGCCTAGTGGTCGAAATTCGACCATAATTGATTTCAATTTTAAGTTTGATAATTATTAAGGCTTTATTGTATAGAACTATACCTTAATAATCACATTTAATTTAGATTTCGATCTATACAGGTTTATTCCAATTATAAATACGTAAATATATAATAACATAAATAGTTTAAATCATTACAAACCGCCCAAAGTTTGCCTGTAATATATTGCTGATATGTGTTATTATATATTGTGATATGTAACCATAGTTACTAAGAATAGTAAGTACTACATCAGCCGAACAATGCCGAGATACTACGAACGCGATTCGACTGCGTGTGTCAAATGCATGGTTGTGTGCGTATAGTGTTTTTTCATTAATTTAACGTATTTCTAATCCATATTTTATATAAATATTAGGATTCACCCCTCCTTCTCCATATAAACTTTAACTGTGCCAAATTTCATAGTCCTTCGTCCCCGCAATTTTCGTAAAAAGAGTTACAAAATTTTTGATTAACGTATTTCTAATATAAAGATATTTTTTATCGTTGTATACGACTATGAACTAAGTTACTACCTATAAAACTAAACAAGAGTTTAATATGGTAGCCAACCAGACATTCGAAAAAGCAGTCGCTATATTTTATCAAGATATATTTAGAAATTTCGTACCAAACGAATTTTAATAATTACAAAATGGGTTCTAAAATTAAAATTATATGCTTTAAGAATTAAATAATACATAAAAAGTATAACATACTAACTTATCTGTTGAAACGTTTAAAATTCTGTGTTTATACTATTTAACAAAATCACTTTCGTCATTTCGCACCTTTAAATCGAATTGAGGTCGAAGTTATTCTATAGCTAGATATTAAGAACTTCTAAAACAAATTTCAATAACGCAGGTTCAGCAAAGTTTACAACTTTCTCAGTTTAAATGGCTAAGCTAGGTACTGAATGCCATTGTATAAACTTATTTGTGTTATGTGTGGTTATTAAAAAGATTATATTACCTATTCATTATAATCTACACGTAACTATTTTGAGAGTACCGTGCCAGAAATGGATACCCTATTTTTTTCCGTTTAATTTTACTAGGCTATTATTGGCATTATATAGATGAAATTTGAATGTTAAGTGCTGTCTACGAACACACTATACAATAGTGTAACACTTCTTTCATATAATATATTCGTTATTTAACAATTATAATTGTAAACATATATTAAATAGAATAAGCACTCCATACAAACTAGTAACTAACACACAACAAACTTTAACTGAGACTTAAAGAAACATTACCGTAAGCATTTGTAATATAGAAATACCTTCAA
The DNA here is from genome assembly GCA_963675205.1 of Catocala nupta. NCBI lineage: Eukaryota > Metazoa > Arthropoda > Insecta > Lepidoptera > Erebidae > Catocala > Catocala nupta. The sequence continues at coordinate 15,950,283 of OY776081.1, forward strand.
AAATGATTACAAAGTTGCCAAATGAATTTTGACCTTTGACTTCGCGTGACATTTTCAGCGGCACACGTGGCAGTAGGTAGTTTTAGGATTGCTTAGAATCTGGAGATCTAAGGAAATATTCAGATTACCCATTTATTTTTCTTTTATATAATGTCTCTATTACCCGTTTTTAAATGTATTCTTTATTGATAAAATGTAGGTATCCTACGATTTTCTCAAGAGAATTTCGAATACCTGTTTATTTTTATCAGTTTTTATTCAGTCTCTCCTAATAAAAACCAGGGTATTTAAAACACTCTCACACATGTTTATCTTTACACATAGTTGGCAAATATTTGATTCTCAAATAAAACAAGTATAGTCGAGAGATCAGAGAAGCCCGTATTAAATAGAGTATAATTTCCAATAGATATGTTTTTAGAAATTGAAGTCATAATTACGAGCAGAACGGCGTCAGTAGTTCCTTTGTGTATGTTATCACAAATAATCACAAGTTTTAAGTCGTTGCTAATAGCTATTAACGAATTTACATGTTTTATTTCCAAATCTACCTTTTATTACAGTCAGTTTAATAGCTTTAAGTTAACAACGCTCCAGAATGAATAGTTAATAACATTACAGTGCGTAATTACTTACCTTCGTGTCGACCTAATAAAAACTTTATACTTTTTGATACCAATGTAAAAACTGACCCCATTTTTGTATTGAATAAAAATACACGCTTTAAGCCAACGTCAATAATGATCTAGATCGTTTTTATTTGATACATGTGCGTCTACTACTTTGTTATTTTGTAAGAAAGTCTAAGCGCGTTCACACTTGCCGAGGGTGATGAAATCGCAAAAAGTTGCTTAGTTTGCACAAGAACCAGTACGTTTTTGTTCGAACCACAAATCGTAGTCGGCAATATGTGTTAAAATTGAGATTAAAACGGCGTACTTTTATACTAGCCTGGACAATAAAACCCGTTTAATCAATAAGTAATAGTTTCAATCTAACAAGTCGTTAAGTTGCAATGGATTGCAACGCATTAATTGATTTAAGTACTTTTATATAATCCTATAGGTAGTATTAAACCTACGTTGAGATATATTCTGCAAATTCTTGTATATTACAATAGCTTATTATTTCAGCGTTGCCTGTAAGCATAGAATGTATTTATCTATTTTCCAGTCTGTGTCAATTCAAATCTATTGTAATATTCGAAGCCTTACAAATCGTATTCATACACATTGTATATTTCAGCAATGCTCCAAAAGCCTGAATGCATCGAGCCAGCAAAACAGTATGTCGAACGAGATCGTGGCGTCGCTGCGGTGATAGGGCACAGCTCGCTAGTGATTAATGAGCGATTACACACACCGAACCACGCTAACGTAAACTAACCGATATTTCGCAGACACAACCCTCACGCTCTTACTACGAGATGGCTACCTTTGTGCATCGTTGACGTGTTAGTATTAACGACAATACACATAATTACATGACATTCATATTACATCAACTTTCAAAATTGTTACCTATTTCCTAAATTGTCTATAAATATATATGTCAAAATACATTAGTTAAATACATCGCATCTTTGAAATAACAAGCATGCATTCCTATGAGTTAGAGGCGAGTATCAGTAGTTGGGGTGCGCAACTAAAAGGGGAGCGATAATGTAGTGAGGGCCTGATCTGTTAAAATAGATTCGTTGTCTGTTCCGTAGTTTTCGTCGTGATGGATGGGTGACGTCGGTTCACCTTTTGCAATACAACTTTTCTTTTGTTATCAATTATAATATCGTGTAGTTTATATTAGTTATAACGAAGCGTGATTAAATAAAATATTAACGAAAGCGACTGAGTATAGTATAGTGAGGACGATTGTCTCGGCAGAAGATATTAATTAGCGCTTTGAGGAACGACATGTTGTATCGTCCGAGTTTACAAAATTGTACTGTATATACTAATGATATAAAATTAAAAATGCTGTGATATCAGTTATTGAATCTGAAAGCTGGCAAATGTATTATTATTAAAAGTAACTACAGTTACCTATTGTATAAAACAGTAAAATTTTGGATCAGACTCAAAAATAGATTGTATCTACGTTCTACAAACATTTATTCTTTACACAGCAATGAAAAATGTGAGTGTTCCTTGTATTAAATAACTTAATAAATAACGTTTAAGTTCGGTGCAATCGATTTAAATATGTGAGATAAGGAATTATAATGTAAAAAGGTGAGAGTATTTAAAGTATAGAGCAATACATGCGCCAACGTATATCTAATGTTGTATTGATGTAAGCCATAGACTTCTTAATATTTATGTGTATGCTTCTTCATACTGAGTTAAGTGATGATGCGTTAATCAGAAGGCTCCATTGTTTGTTTATACATTGTATTAAAGTGAGTAGACTGAATGTTGTGTGTTAAATCTTTGTTCAGTGTAAATGGTTATATGATTTCAGAGTGTTATCGCCATAAAATGTAATTTTAGGCCCGATTTCGGCATATAACCCGAATTTATTAAATATTTTCAGTTATATTTACTCTCTAGAATAGTGCCTTGAGAAGCTTGCTAATAAAAATGGGTAGATAATATTTTTGAGTAATGAGCAATCTAACTTGTTAAAAATAGTTGTTCCTTTACATATTGATGAAGATGTTTGCACTCATTCGTAAATAATACAATAAAATTATCCCGAATTCCTTCTCCATGATAAAAAGAGTATCCACCAGTATTATACAATAAAAAGTCTACAGAAAGTAGAAGTAGATAGTGATATGTACTCGATAAAGTTGTTAGTGTTTAAGCCAATGTTAAGATTACGCCGGGCTTGGTTTGAACTCGACTCGTTATTTACTTTTGTTGCAGTTAGTGGTTGGGTATGAGCAAAATTATAAATAGAAAAGAAGCCCAAGATATAGAAAAAGTATTTCTCTAATGTCTCCGTGTACAAAATGGTCGTCTACGTGCTCAATGTCTTTACATGTTATACTTAATTTTCTCAATTTGGCGACAGTAGGTAGACTTTTGAACTTACTTTTTGCCTTATTCATGTTCTTAAGTATTATTTTGTAATTAAGGTGATTTTATGTTGCACAACTCATATTATGTGAATTTATAAAATATTGTATATAATTATAAAAGTAGTTGAAACGCTATTAAATATATTATGTCTATTGTAAAATGTATTATTAAGTTAGAATATAAGCAATTGTTTTATAAAAGAAACAAGAAAAATAAATTATTTTAGATCTAATCTTCTGTTTCATTTATTTCTACTTCAATAGAACGTTGATTGTGCCCTTACGAAATATTCCTGAAAATGTAATTATATTAATACGCCAGTTTGGATGTAAATGAATCTTTAAAAGGCGTATCAATGGCACAAACTTCGATGACATTAAGGATTATTAACGGAATTAGGCGCACGTAACTTAATAATGCCTTATAAATTACAAACCAGCAGAGAACTGCCAGGGATAACATTCAGTTTAATTAGTACTTATTATGTCAAAACTTAAATGAACTTTAATAATACTGGTCCTTCAGAAAAATTACGCGCAGTTATAACTGGTATTGTCAATAATAAGCTGTTCTTATATCTTTTTACGGGCAATGAAACCGTAATTTGGGTATCGTAAACGGAGCCTGTCTTAGATTGGCGAACATCATAGAATTTAATTACTGTGGGAGACTGGAATAATTGGCGACTCGCCTGTAATGGCCGCGCTTTACGGCCAAATTAATAGATTTCCGCTGCGGGACCCGCTCAACCTCTGCTGAACTCATTTTGATATTAATTGCTCACCTAAAATCACTCTACTAATACACTGTAATAATTGAAATGGACAATTAATTATGAATTGTCATGCTGATACAGACTTACCTTAGTTATTGAGTCAGTGAATGTCATAGGTATACAATTATTAATTGTTACTTAATTTTTCTTCAAGTATTTATATGTAACATATCGAGATTAGGATTTCAGTTTGCCTAAAGCCTAACTAATCCTATTGATGGGACGGGACTATTGGCGCCAGTGTCGAGACTAAGAAGGCGATTTACTGAACATTTGTATGTACGAACATATTCTTCTATGAAAAGTAAGATAAATATAAGCTACGATTTCGTAAACAGAACAATTGTGATGTTTGCGAAATATTATTGGTGCGCATAGGTATTAGTTGTAAAGTTTATGTATTTGTGACTCTTTCTTTTATTTAGTTTTTGTAGGTTCATTTTGTCGATCGCAAGTCCATTTTAATCCTTTATGTATAAAACGAATACAAACATGCCGACTTAATGCAACACTATAAAAATATAGGTGAATCAGCAGAATGTAAATATTAAATGAAAACAATGTCTCCTAATTTTACTCAATACGCATAGATCAATAAAACAAAAATAAAAGGGTTTATATTAAATTAACATTTATATGCCTACTAGATTTTGCCGACGGCTCGCCAAATGTTGGTTAGGTTAGTAAAATAACTTTTTCTAGATGAAAGGTACCCTATGTCCTTTTCTGTTCTTCTGACAACGTGACATGCAAAATATCACGATGATCTGTCAAGTAGTTGAGGCGTAAAAGCGTAACAAACAAACTGACATTTACATTTATAATAGTAGTTAGGATTAGGATATATGTATTATATTGATAAACTGTTCCTTTATTTGTTTGTTTCTGAACGGCCTTCAGTTCTACTATAAGACATTTTAAGGTTATCCATTAATTACCGGACACCCTGTATGTATACCTTTCATCCGCTTTGTATTTAGTCGTAATAGGGGGCAAGTCTATAGCTGTAGACCGGGCACAGTTCCAGACGCTGACACTGAGAATTTCTTAAAGGAAGACCTCAATAACACTGCCCTACCCGTGACCTCGAGCAATATACGTTAGCACTGCGTTTATAATTGTGTACATATTACCTTAAGCTGTTATTTTTTAATTCACCTTGTTGTTACATATACATTACACTGGGGAACAGTCATTTTGCGTCATGTTAGGTTGAAGTCAATTTTGTGTAACTTCAGTATGCTGAATACGAGAAATATATCAGATTTGTTAAATTGACTAGTTTATGAGATAAGACTTTATAACTATATGACTGAAAGAAAGTCGAAATAAAATACAATTACATATCTTTATATTTATAAATCTTCTGTGCTTGTGTTTGCTTTTTTTTTTTTGAAAAGCGGTTATATAATAATAACAAGAAAATGTAATACATATTAGGCTATTAACAAAAAATCATAAAAAATATAAGAAAAATCTTTATCTGTAAGGTTTTCTATTGTGTTTATGTTCAGGACAATCCCTCATTAAACTCAAGCAATAGTCTGTCATCATAATATGGCTGTCCCATCGGCCTTGGTATCTTTCTTTCATTGTTCTAATGTCCTGATGGAACCGTTCTTTATAATGAAAATCTCACGAACCAGAGTCAAGCCAAATTAGAGTAACGAGTAATAAACGCAAGCATGCATATTGTTTTAGATGTCACGTTTACGAACTTAAGGGGATTAAAGAAGGGATATAAAGAAAGGAAAATAAGTGGTAGGTATGTGAGCCTGCGGAACTATTACTAACCAGACGACATGCATTAACAGTGTTACAACTTCTCTTACACCGGTCTCCTAACGAAGAGGCAGTACCACCCGTACTCCTCCAGGAAAGGAACGCAGGGGAAAAATTCAGAGACAGCTCCCGCACTAGGTATAAATCCTTTATCGAGGAGGTCTTTACAAAAACAGGAAGACTTATAAACTTGTGGCACAAAACCCAATAATCGGCGTAGGGTAAAAATTAAAAATAAAGCTATTAATATCTCATATGATAGCGCCTGTGTATCTTCAAAGGTTTAGATAGTCAGCTTTATTCAGTCCACATTTAGCCAACTATGTTTTGGTTGCAGTGAGTAAGTACTGTTAGCCGGGCATTATCTAGGACAACTTGCGGCCATTGATTGTTTAAAAAAATTTAAACAGGTCTCCCTATAAATAAAAAGGGCTAGAGAGGAACCCGCCACGTACCCTCGGATTGCCTACACCAGCTGTTGCAATTGAAAAGTATTGACAATACTGAAGTCCTCTGGATAAGGATAGCCACGGCGAGCGTCGTGACACTCGGGTTCATCTTTACTTGTAGTATTCCGCTTTGAACTCAAAATATACGTCGATACGTGTTTCGCCTCAGCGTTAGGCATCTTCAAGACAGTCTGGCAACGAATGAGGTAATCGGCGACTCCCTTGTGTTACACACAGCAAGAAATTTAATACGGCATTAAACAATACAATAAAACAATACCTAAACCTTATTAGATTTACATTTATTTGTTTAACTATAGTCTTTCACTCACTCTTGTTACTTTTGACTGTACAGATGGCTTAGTGATTTAAGTAGTCTCCTCGCCACTGCGCCGAGTGTTGTTTGGTTCGAATCCCATACGGAACAAAAAATTGTGTGATCAACAAATGGAACCGGGCTTAAGTGAGCTGAAATTTCTCATTTCGTAGCTACGGAATACATCTAATTAAAGTCCTCCTAAACGGCTGGACCGATTTTGATGAAATTTTTTGTGTTCAAGTGGATTCGAGAACGGTTTAGATTTGTTTTGTAATTTTTTTTGTGTGTACAAAACAACTTCTTTCGGGACAGCTAGTATTATATTATATTGGTCTCCGTATTATTAATATATTATATAGCGTTTGGCTATTAAAAAATAAAGCTACTTTTGCTAGTTAACGTAAACATAAGGTAGGACGCCTCTCGGCCAGATGGACCGATGACCTCAAGAAGGTGGCTGGGTTAGACTGGATGCGGCAGGCGGAAGGCGGAAGACGGCAGACCGGATGGTGTGGCGCAATATGCGAGACACTTACACACCTATGTCCAGTACTGGACTGCAACGGGCTGATTGATGATGGTTGATGACAGTTTCTTTTACCTGTCTTACATACGGAGTACAGGGTTTCACTTTTAATGGACAATTTTAATACTAGATATGAATAATTTTAAACATATTTGGTACATTGCATTTACTTTGGTTTTGTGAATTCTAAATTAACTGTTAATAGCTAAATGATCTCAATCGGGTAATGTAACTGTAAATTGTAATGGTCACATTAGTCAAACCCGTCCCGTGGGTGTCTCAGGCAGGCTTGCCTAGTGTGGGGTCAACGGATGATTCAATTTCCTAACAACAAATATTTTTTATCTATACTAATATTATATAGAGGAAAGATTAGATTTTTTGTTTATTTGTAATGATTTAACTCAAAAGCTAGACAAAGAATTTAAAAAAAAAAATTTCACCATTAGAAAGCTATATTATTACTGAGTAAAATAGGAAATATTTTAAAAAATATACTGCTTCTATTATAACCCTATCTACTTTTACGAGAGCTAAGCCGCGGGCAAAAGCTAGTTATTAATAATATTATCTTCAGATGAAACTATTATTAGTTCCGCCCAGCGATCAAACCTACAGTCCCGCGCATAGACATAATGTTGAAGTCTGAAAGCCACTTAAATACCATAGCGCACTCTTGGCGGTCTTGAAACCTACAAAATTTGCGAAACACAACTAAATCGAAAACGAAATTAATGATTGTCGCTGCTTTTTCACATAAAAATATATAACAATTCATTTGGGTTGCCGGTACCATATAGAAAAGTATACCTGAAAATAAGAGAGATGGTCACAGCTAGTTTTTCCTATTGATTATTGCTAGCCTATAGCCCAAAATGGTTGGGTAAAAATGTACAACTGTCGAATGTGATATCGATTTTTAATGCTGCTTATCTATACTAATATTATAAAGCTGAAGAGTTTGTTTCTTTGTTTGGTTGAATGCGTTAATTTCAGGAACTACTGCTTCGAATTGAAAAATTATTTTAGTGTTGAATAGGCAATTTATCGAGGAAGGCTATATAACATCACGCTATGATCCACGGGGGCGGCGCACTAACTATAAACGCGATGAAACGGCGGGCACAGTTTCTGAAAAACTGGTTAACACTATTTAGCATTTTTATAGTCAGTCAAAGGATGTCATTGCTAGGATTGGCTGACTAAATTAGCAACAGCCAATATCACTTGGCTGTTGCTGTTGAACTCATGTCAAACAATTAGTCTTTTGACATGAGTTTATTTTTGATACGTCGTTGATTAGCTTTTAGAAACTGTATGTTAGTTGGTTGTGCAGCCCAAAAATCAATTGCTTAGTTAGGTAAGGTAGTTAGGTAACCGCTACCACTTATGTCACTAGCCAGTTAAATTAAAATTTTCAATATGTATGCTAAATTAAATAACTTGCTGCGGTTCTAACCACAACAGCTTGAACTATTAAAATGAAAAGCGCGCAAGGCATGTCGAACTCATTTAAAGTTTTCATTTTAATGTAGTATAATTAATTCGCAAAGTCAGTGTGTGCCGGGTTTGAAGCACTAGTGCAAAGTCAACGAAATGCCTACATAACTTTTGAGAGCCACAATAATTTGTTTAAAACTGAGCAAAATTCGCTGGACAGCTTTTTTATTTAACAAAGTTATTCATGATTATTATATTATTAAATAATATACGACGTACGTAAAATAGGTCAAACTTGTTTACAGATTTTGTTGATATTTGATAATAGACTAATTATTGAGAAATTATTTAAGTTAGTTAACCTCTTAACCAACAGAACAGTATGGTGTGGATTACAGCTATTTATCTACAGAATAAAAATTAAAAAATAAAATGAATGCGCATAGTCCTGAAGGATTGAGCTGAAATAATTATATATTTGCATATTTAAATAGTTGTATACGTGCAATGTAATTGGGAGCGCGATTGCTGTCAACTGTTTAACAAAAAAAAACAATATCTGTTTGCTACAACTGACTATATAGCCTGGGCTGCCTCGAATGGGCATAGCGCTAACTATAACAAAGTTACACCGATGGACCAGGAAGCCTGTCATACAGGATGTGACATGATCTCCGTACCTACAAAGTATTTTTCACATTTAAGGTAGTCCCTTTTCAAGGCTTAAAGCCGTAACTACGCTACCACGACACTAGGCTCAGGCTTGTAAACGGATTGGTCCTTCAATCCGTTTACATAAAAAGAATATAACCACAAGCCAAGTTTATCAGACAGAACAGATATGTAGGGAATGGACGATAGAGGTAGCCGACTAAAAAAGACAAGCGTTCCGAGTTGAGTAGACAAACCACCTATATGTCAAATTACTTGCAGATAAGATCAGTACGGCGTTAATGAAATATGCGATTAACATTATCTATACACCGGGAGCCACAGTCACCAGCATGGTAGGCACACCAAAGGAACGTTTGCGTTTATAAACACTAGGTGTCTACAAAATAAATTGCAGTTGCGGGCGTTTCTATATATTGGCCACATAAGGTTAAAGATCACACATCGCCGCTATAAAGAACCGTCAGACTAGTAAATCAGCAATTGAAGAACATGCACTGGAATCGGATATTAATCATTGGATAAAATTTCATCGTCCGGATGTCCTCCCCACCGATCGCCACTTTTATTCAAAAGTAATGCGTGAAGCTATTGAAATCAAAAGACATAGAAATTTCAATACGGATGATGGTTTTAAATTATCTGCGACGTGGAATCCGGTGATTAATAATACGCTACTTTGCTTATTTTCACAGTCAGGTTCACCTAAATATGCTAGCCGCCGTATCCGTATACGAACATGTTGACTAACATACGGAATAGGGATACCGAGAGTGTAGCGTGTGACGGCACATGGGCAAATGAAAGTATGCAGGAATATGCGAAAAGTGAGGGTAGATGAATCCACTCTCACTTTTCACATATCCCCGTTTATTAGGCGGAAGATTCTTCAGATTCTTCCACCAACACACCACAAACGGGGACATGGCACCACCTGTCAGCGTGTGACCACGGTCTGCGTAACCTGGTCAAAACGTCAAGCATCAATAAGGTAAGCATTATGGATGATCGCGTCAATACTCGTTACGAATTATGTGTATATAGGTATATCATTCAACGCGCAAGTTTACAAATTATTATATGGTTTTGTCTCTCGCGGAGAATGCATCATCACATCTCAAACTGAACTCTGAGTAGCGGCGAATTGACAAATAAAACGGTTCGGGAAGTACATAATACCTTTATATTGTATTCCTACAAAGAGGAGGATCTCCAGTATATTTAAGGGGGTAACGTCACAACAATTGTAACACAATAGTTTCACAACCATTTAATTAGGTTGCAACACCCATTAGGGTGACCATTAGGTCGTACCACGAAGTGTCTATTGCTATTTATATTTTTTATAGTCTAGTTTGTAGCACACAGTCCTACCAACATCGCTAAATTATTTAGTCAGTGTATGTATGTCCTTAAGGACCCCATGGACGGGGGCCATCGCTGCCGTCTCATATTGTAAAGAAACGCATCAAAGCAACCTGTTAGATATTGAAGTAATTCAATTTCTTGTGAGTGGCCTCTTACGCCCTGTTTTTATGATAACAATTTGATTGAAAATGATGTTCAACTTGCACAAGTTAAAATTAAATGCTGACAGTCTGTCTGTCTGCATTTGATTTTTCTATTTATTTACTTAGTTAACCTCACAGTTATGTAGTATATATAATGTGAGTATAGAACCATTAGGTTGCTAATAAGTATACGGTCTGTTTGGTATTTAGGGATTATATCTTGGACTATGAATGCTCGTTTACCATACAATACCTTAAGGATAATTTGCGCCTTGTCGTCCTGTCGAAAGAACTTGCTTCACTGTTAGTGTTAAACATAACTGCACTCCTTTCTTTCCCAAAACACAAGATTAGTTAGTTGATGTCTCGAGTTCGATCCTAAGGCGCGCATGTCGGACTTTTTGAAGTTAAGTGCATATTAAATAGTTATTTATCACTTGCTTTAACTGTAAAGGAAAATATCGTGAGAAAACCGCAAGTCTAAGAGAACTCCATAAGATTTTCGAAGATATGTGAAGTCTGCCAAGCCGCACTGGGCCAGCTTGGAGGACCTTGGCCTAAGTCTTTTTACAGTGAGAAGAGGCCCGTGCCCAACAGTGGGACTGTTCAATACAGGGCTGATATTATAACCAGCAATAATCAATATAAAAGAACTGTTCCCGAGGGATAGAATTCATGACATAACCTACATTAAAGCCAGCGAAGTCGGGGGACAATACAGTTTTATATAAATGGCGTATTAAAGTGTCAATATCGTTTTGTCAAAGGAAATTTATATCTCATTATGGATACTTAATTACTGAGCGAGTTGGGTAGTGGTCACTTTGTGCGTGCTTTTATTCATGAGCTACTTACTATACAACTGCGGATCCGTTGTACGTGTTAGTCGGCACTTAATTCGTTTTCGACCGACACTCCTATACGTACCAGCTTGACTCGTCAATCCAAACGATCTGATACAATAGGTATTCAAAGCAAAAATGTAAATTTTGCCCAGTATTCTCTATATACTCGTAACATTTTAGCGATTTTTGTGATTTGAATAAGATTTCTAAATTTTGAATATGTAATTAGCGAATGTCCGGTGCTCACAGTGAGACAGCTTTTTATCATGGCAGTAATAACCCGTAAGCGCAAAAGTCTAGAGTTCAAACTCATATTGAAACGAAACAAAACCAGAATTTGTCGGTCTGAGCGACATAGAACGGATCTTGCGTGGCGCCAATATTATGTGATAAGTAATCATCTATATGTAGCCAACAAATAAAATAATATTTATCCCCTTTCTCTACAAAAATGCAAAAATCCAGTTCGCCAATGGCTCTTAAGCCTTAGTTATGCTGAAAGTGAAAAATTACTCGTATAGCGTGCTGGCAACTACACATAACCACATACACATACGCACCCCACATACACAAACACACACACATGCGCACACACGCACATTCACTCATTGGTATTGTAGGTCATGATTTTTAAATTAATTTTTATTTATTAAAGTTTAGATTAGATATATATATATACATACTTATCCATCTTTACAATTGGCCCTAATACGACAGACAAGTTATATGTTTAAAGATACCTCTAATAACTAAAAAGTAACTGCTGTAAAACCGAGCAATACTTGTTGTGTATGAATCGTTTTGGATGGAAGATGCTGGCGACTGTGATACAGTTCATACTAATACGGTCGTCAACGATGACCTCTTATTGATATATAAATTGTTTATGGTTTTATTTTTGTGTACCTAGCTTAAGATAAATTTGTAAACTTTTTACTGTAATAAACTATTTTATTATTATTATTATTAATTCATTCACACATATCAATATGTCTTTATAATAGTGATATAGTCTCACGCCTATATGTCTGAAGAATTTCATAACCTAACTATCTTATAAAATTATAAATGAAAATGTGAGTTTGTTTGTTACGCTTTGACGCCTTAACTACTCGACTGATCATTATGAAATTTCGCATACACGTTGTTAGGCGAATAGAAAAGGATATAGGTTCCCTCTCATCCAGTAAGAGTACTGTTAGTAAACTAACCTAACCTTAATTTACGCGAGCGAAGCCACGGGCACAATCTAGTATTATATACATTATATATAAAAGTACCTAATTTATTATGATTTATTGTGGGTTGCTTGTACTAATTGTGGTCCGTAGTTCTTAGTATCCGCAAGTATGAGGTTCCCAAACTATCCTTTATTTAATACTCAGTATTCAATGCCTTAATGAGTAAAAGCAACTATGTACTATGTGTTATATATATATTTGCTATTTACGAGCACTTTTCATGCTTCTGTTCACTTCGTAATGAGATTTACAATCAGATTTTCTACTATCTACTAATTGCCCTTTGCGTAATTGCCTTTGATCGCAAATATTATTTTCAATCCTAATTCTAAAACAGAAAAAGTGCGAGGTGAAATTAGTATTTTTAGTAATTAGCATTTCGCATAGGTACACGTTGTCAGGGGAACAGACAAGGACATAAGGTACCATAGGTATTCATCATTCAGAAAAATTACTGCTCTTCTCCGAGGGATAGAAAATTGACATAATCTACAGTTGCGCGAGCGAATCTGGGGGAAAATCTAGTGTTATATAAACTATAGGAATAATTTAACTGTTTGATTAAAGTAAATCTTTAATCATACACTAAAATTACCTATTAAGTAGGCAAGTACCGAAGTACCTATTATTTCTTTTGTCTATCGTAACAATATAATTATATTGTGTAGTTTGTAAGTTTAGGGTATGATAGGGCTGGCATATCCTATAGGTTAAAAGCCTCTATTTAGAGGCTATTCAACCTATTTTTATTTTATTTACTTTCCTATCCTATTCCTTTTCTATTTTGTTCTGTTTATTCTTAAATGATTTTTAAAAAAAATAAAAAAGAGTCGGTAGCTATGTAGTGTTTAAACGGGTTCGAGATATAACAGTAAACACAAAGAATTAATACAAACGTCATTTTTAATAAGTTCTATGGTTAAAGTCTGAAGTTTAACATGCATTCTTTTAACACTAAGTATCGTGTAGTTTGAAACCGCTCAGCATCAACAGCATGTGTACGTTTGCAATCGCACTACTTTCTTATTTCTGTCCGCGCCCAACGAAACGCATAAATTACCGCTTCCCTGTGAGTCGTTGAATGCTGCTTTATTTTTAGCACTAAGACCGCAGCTTAATTTATGGCTCAGCAGAATTTAAAAGTAAAGAAATACATGTTGCGATTCTAAGAGAAGTGTCACTGAATCAAAATAAACGTTTACAAAGCCATCTCAACAGTTGAGATTCAAATGCTGTTTCATCATAATAAAATGCAAATTGACTCAGATTTAATCCGGGTTTGTAACTGTTAATAATCCGTCTGGGGTACAAACAAGCCTACTCGGGTATGTTACAATAAATATCAAATAGACACTATTGGTGGACAATTTTGTAGCGTGCTAGGATCAACAATAACAAGGACATATTATTAATTTACTTCATAAATTAATGCATTTGCCATATGTGTATATTAATGTATAAATGTAATACTGGTTAGTAACTGATAAAAGTGCAACAGAATCGATATATTCAGACTACATTTAATACGATTTCAGTACATGTAAAAATACATTGTTAGTTGACGAATAAAAAGTATGCATGTGGTGTAAATTATTCATCTTAGCACTATATCATTTTTAAGCTGCAATCGATAAGCACAATACGCAAATATTACGCTGGGCATCGATTTTAATTTATATAACGTATCCATGTATGATATAAATACCAAGTTATTGTTATTCCAGAGCCTGGAGAGGCTGGTAATCTGTCACACAGGGTCTCCTAGTATAGATACCAGTCTCTCACATAGATAATTTGACTCACTAATGTATTAATTTGATATATACATTACTATACTCTATAATTTTCTGTGTGAGAGAACAAATAAAGAAAAATTATTATTATTATTGTTAAATATTTAATTGAAACTGCAAAGAATAAGTTTATAAATATAAATCAAAATATTGTAAGTAAGGGTTTAATTTTGTCATTTTCAAGACTGCTGCAATGGTCTAGTACGATAGTTTGTGTATATGGTTGGCAGCGCCCAAGCAAGTCTAGCGTTACATACTCAAACATATGGAGCGTTTTTGATGTGAAGTAAAAAGATAATTCGAAAATAGCTTCCAGATTTTTATAGATCCCTGTGAAACGGCTTTGAACAGCAAGTGATCAGACGATTCTTGTCAAAGACTCGGCACTGAAACCGACTAGTCTATCTGCAAATCTAAATCCAAGGCGCCCAAGGATGACCTTGACCATTTCTAATCTCTTCGCGCGTCCGAAAATAAATTTCGCAAGCCAACTAGCGAAAATCTACTTTTGGAAGGCAGTCCTTATTGTATTATACGTCCACATTTGTCGCCGCGAACAGAACGCTTCTGCCTGTACTTGACTCTTCTAGACTAGAGGCTTCTCTTAAATATGACAATACCTGCTGTTACACAATGTCTAATAAAATCTAGTTTCTATCATCATTAATGTAACTTATACTAAAACGTCCCTGTTATAAAACAGAGTAAAGTAGTTAAAAACGGAGTACCTAAGCAGGTATCAGTAACTCCGTACATCAAATGTTGCGCTTTAATGTTCGATTAGGTATTTCGAAGTTACGTCGTCAATAAGCCGTAACAAGTAACTAAGTAGTTTTACCTTGAGGTATATCGTAAATTACTAAAATGTGGAATACATCTCATAGAATGAGTTTGCTATTGAGCTTGCGGCGAACGGGTAGGTCGCGGTTACGATCCCCGGGCTGTGTAAATCAATGACATTATTTATTAGAAATCCTTGGTATTAGCAGTAACTGTTAAAACTGTGTCCAGCTCATGCCTTATTACGATGAACCCAAATAAAGGTGGCAAAATGTGTGTGAAATTGAATGCACAGGGTTGTATTTTGTACCAAAGGCTCAGGCCTTTGGCCTACTCTTTATTGGCGCTAAGTATGCAGCTAACGCATACCTCCTTAAAAGGTTATATCAGACCCGATAAGATTCATACCGACTTGTGTAAGCGGATCGGTATAACGGTGACTACATCGGCAATCCACTCAAAATGCGGACGACGACTCCAAAGCGACGCCTTGGTTCATCCTAGAGCGTCACTACACGTCACTAACTATAAACGGGAAAGTGCCGTCCTATTAACGGTTCTCTTTGTTCTTCGAGTTCACAACGCTGCCCAGCTCACACCGGCATAGAGCTTGAGCGTATGTTTCCTATTTCCTTGCTGCGGCCACAATGGGGACAGACTGAACTCAATTTTCTACTAGCGATCTTAGGCAGGTACGAGCCCTGGCAATACCTGTAACAGCCGGTAGGAAACGATTCCGTGCTGCCGTACGTCTCACTTTTCCAACACCAGCTAGAAGGGCGGCCTCACAAGTTTGAAAGACAGTTAAGATATATACAGACCTCATGATTAACTTCGCCACTGTCACTGCGCCGAGTGAGTGAGAGTGGGGGTTCGAATCCCACACAGGACAAACATTTTTATGATTCATAAATGTTATTCCGAGTGAGGATGTTTTTTGTGTCCGTTGTTTGACGACGTATACATCTAATTGTTTGCTGATATTTAAACAATTCTTAAATTTGTGGTAGGTATGTACATAAATTAATTGCAACTTTGTAACTTAAATGCCAAGATTCGTATTTTATAAAATAGTGTTTATGATATTCAATAGCCTATTTAATAGAAAAATCTTTAGTATTAATAACAGAAATCTGTGTACGGATACAAAATTTGTGTTTTAAAACCAACGTCCATCAAAAAACTTAAGTAGTCGTTACTTAAGTTGTTATCCAAGAGATAAAATTGAAAATTTGTCGTATATATTATAAAGTCACAACATAAGGAAATATCACAAACAAGGTACTTGTGTCAGTCTCATTTACCTAAACAACTATAGTGTGTAAGCACACTATTTGCCGAGAGATGGAACATTTGGCTGAAACACAAACCTTCCCGGCAGACCGTATCGTTAGGAAGGGATGAAATAATGAAATGTAAATTAATACGTCATCTTGGATTAGGAGAGGATCGAGTTCTTTAATCCTATTAAGACCGATTTGTTGTTAACGATAGGCCTCTATTATAACATGCCGGTAGACAATATTCAAATCACTATGGTTTTTAATTGGGTCATATTTGATCAAGCGGCTTACTAAACGAGCATCTACATGAACAAATAAAACGTTTAAATGACGAAGTTGAGAGCTTCCATTTCTAATGGATATGTAGGGCGTACTAATTAAACTTTTTTAATCTGAACAGCGGCACCAAGGTGTCGACGCCTCGAGGCCTCTCGCCTCATCGAGATAGCTCTTTCTCAATTTAAGGATCTCGGCCAAGCCCTCTGATAAGCCCCAGATTTAGCGCTGAGCGAATTTGTTCGGGTAATTTACTTTCCAAGTTGCGAAGACAATAAAAGTTGGCGAGGCTTTACTTTTGAGTAGCTTTATTTTGTTTTGTGTAATGAAGACTTATTTTACAAGCGATAAGTTTCTTTTTTGTTAAAAGACCTCCATGTAAGTTTAATGTAACTTTTATAGGTTTTACTTAACAAGTAATAGGATTGAGCACATTCAGTACTAGTTATATTTGTTACACAGTGTTGGATTCTATAGACATTTATAATGGTAGACTGCAGGTAAGTGGCCAATCTCCGCTTGTGTTACCTTGATTTATAGATCTAATTAAATACCTTTACGTAAACCATGAATTGTCTCAGAATCCCAGGTATTTCGTTTCCATTTACCAGTGCAATAAGCTGCTATGTATATGGTTGTATGCAAGTTCTTGTTACTGTATGAATATGTTTGTTATCTTTAGGCACAAGGCAATAACGTCAAAGTTAATAGTCATATATTCACTTATGTGACAAAGTAACACTTATAAACGTCAAAGTTTATTGGTTAGTGAGTGAGTGAAGGTACTGAATTTATATTTAGGTTAGTTGCTAGGTTTAGCAAAGGGTTGCGCCTATAAGATGATACTTGCAAGAAACTCACGGCCGCTTATACTCAACTCATTCATATGTATGTGTTGCAGTCATTTTCCATTTAGGTATTACTGACTATAAAAATTCTGAAATATAATAATAGTAAATACTTAACATACATACATACATACATAAATTCACGCCTGTTTCCCAGAGGGGTAGGCAGAGACTACGGATTTCCATTTGCTACGATCCTGACACACTTCTCTGGCTTCATTCACTTTCATAACATTCCTCATACACGCTCGCCGGTTTAAGGTGCTTTTAACCTGGCCTTTATCCAGAACGTCTCCGATCTGATCAAGAAACGTTCGCCTAGGTGCGACTGTTCCATTCACTTTATAATATAAATCTGTGTTATTTGTATGTCTGTGACAAATGTAAATAGTATAATATTTCATAATGAAATAATAAGGCTTACACCGCAGTCTAAGCCTTAATTTTTATGTATTTTATAAGGTTACTAAACATTATAAGATACATTAAGATAATATAATAAAGAATTGAAAGACTTAGAAAGGCCAAGAAAACCCGCTATATCGGGTATCTATTTCTTAAGTTGGACTCACAGTAACTATTATGTTCTCTGCGCGCCACAAATATAATGAGTTGTTTGCGTAACGAAACTAAACGCTGCCGTGCGAACTATGGGCGGTTAAATATATATAGTTAAATATATTATATAATCACAAAATAATTATAATACATAACTAGATTTTGCCTACGGCTTCGCTCTTGTAAATGCAGGTTATGTTAGGTTAGTAAAATTATTTTTCTAATTAATATGTTGCCCTTTGTCCTTTTCTGTTCCCCTGACTAGGTGTATGCAAATATTTATGATGATCGGTCGATTAGTTAAAGCGTGAAAGCGTAACAAACAAACGAACTCACATTCGCATTTATAATATTAGTTAGGATTAAATACATAGTGCTACTTTGAAAGGCATATATTTCTAATTTTACAGTAATTAATAACGACGCTGTATCTGGTTTCAGATTTTTAAATGACATCTCTATCATAGTAGTCGCATTTCTGGTCGGTATTTATTAATTATAGTCTATATTAAGTATAATTATAGTAGTAATTATATTATAGTTAGACTACTATACCGCCATAGCCTCAGGTAAAATTGTGGGAAATAACTGGAAAACGTTGCTGGTTGAGATGTTAGCGAGCTGATTGTCGTCACCGAAGTATTTACGATAAGATTAAAGATGCGTGTCACGAAGACATGGCGACGCCGCGCGCACTGGACCTGTCAGAGCAGCTCTCATATATCAACCCTTTCGTAAGAAACTTGGTAACACAACATAAGCTGGAAAAGTTTTTGCTTAGAAAAAAAGAGACTAAACACTTTACTGCACGTTTAGTGTTTTGGGAAAAGTAATGACTTCGATATCAACTGGTATTAGAGGTTAGTTTACAGCAATGAAAGAAAACAAAATACAGCAACAAATTAACTACTAGCTTAGAGTCATTGAACAATCGTAATATTTACGCAGGTTTTTTTTGTTCGGCAGGTATTCCTTAGAGTATGTTCTTTTTAAGCAATACCTATCTTTTACGTCCTACAAATCTAAACAAAGTACTTTTATAATACGTTTTTTATGGGCGATAAAAAGTTGTCGAGCTTAAATACACTTGTAACGTGATTTTCTTTATTGTAGGCGTCTAAAAATCTCTATGTAGTTACCCTAATTAGACGGCATTTAACTTTAATAAGGGAAATGTAGGCAAACCCGTACTTAAAGTTGATGTTTTATATCACCGCACTTAATTTCGGCATGGTATTCAGAGGTTACAACGCGATGGGCTCTTGTTAGGGCTGAATCGCAGCTCTTGTATTTAATTGAAATTAAACTACTATATACGGATTTTTTCGCGTTGTTTATTTATCACTGTATTACAAAATTTTGAAAATATTACACTACTACTACTATTGATTTTATTTGACTAATTTATAAGCTAATAAAATTATTTAAACTATTAAATCTATTTATTTTTGGTTTACACTTTCCCCGACGTTTCGGTTGCTTTTCAGCAGCCGTGGTCACGGGGAGACTAAGATGGTAGTTGTCTCAATGTTCCAGTGTAGTTATTTCAAAGTACCTGAACATAATTTAATTATTGGTGTTTCTATTTACGCAGAATGAGCTCAAAGTATCATGAAGTCTAGCTGTGGTTTGTTTCTTCTTGGGTTTGACTATTTGAAGTACTGGATCCCAAGCTGGTGGTACATTCCAACCATCTTCTCTATTGAAATTGGTATGTTTTTTGATCTCAATAGCCTCGCGAAGCATCCTTGGCAGGAATCGGTGTTCTTTAGCGAGAATCTGTGGTTTGTCAAATCTCAGGTAGTGGTTGGTCCCCTGTTGTACGTGTTCACACACAGCAGACTTCAACGAGCGTTTGTGTTTCACGTCAGCTATGTGTTCTTTTATGCGGGTGCCTATGCTTCTCTTGGTTTGACCAATGTATGAGAGTCCGCAGTCACAATCTATTTTATAGACCCCTGCATCTTGTAAAGGTAATTGGCACTTGACGGATGGTAAAAATTGACTTATCTTCGTTGGCGGCTTGAAGTATGTGTTGATTGAAGCTCGCTTCAAGATGTAGCCAATCTTGTCAGTGACACCCCTTACATAAGGCAGTATAGCAGGCTGGCGCTCGACTGTGGCTGGCTTTTCTCGGGATCTGTGACAGCGGCGCGGCTGTTGGAGCTTATTGTCTTGCAGTACTTGCTTGACATGTTGTAGCTCGGCGTCCAGGTGTTTCTTGTCACAGATCCCCTGGGCTCTCTGAAACAAAGACATTCCCACGGTAGCTAACTGTTTAGGATGGTGGTAAGATTCACCGTTCAAGTACTTTTTTGTATGGGTCTTTTTCCTATACACAGTGTGGCTCAAAGTATGATCAGGATTCCTGATGACAAGTACGTCTAAGAATGCTAATGAATTATTTGCCTCTAATTCCATAGTAAACTGGATGTTGTTATTAATGGAATTAAGATGTTCTAGGAATACATTAACACTATCTACCACCAGCTTGGGATCCAGTACTTCAAATAGTCAAACCCAAGAAGAAACAAACCACAGCTAGACTTCATGATACTTTGAGCTCATTCTGCGTAAATAGAAACACCAATAATTAAATTATGTTCAGGTACTTTGAAATAACTACACTGGAACATTGAGACAACTACCATCTTAGTCTCCCCGTGACCATGGCTGCTGAAAAGCAACCGAAACGTCGGGGCAAAGTGTAAACTTAAATACAAATAATTTTAATTAGAAATAACATATAGCTTAAATAGTAGTAAAATTCAATAATAGTAGTGTTAGAGTTTTCAAAATTATGTAATAACAGTGTTTAAAGTAAAATAAATAACGCGATAAAATCCGTATAAAGTGTTTAATTTCAATATACAGTGACAAATAAACAACGCGATAAAATCCGTATATAGTAGTTTAATTTCAATGAATAGCATTCGCGTAAACAGAAGACAATATCTTGTATTTAAATTAACCAAAAAAAAATGATAAAGATAAAGATAAAGATCATTTATTTTGTGAAACATGAGTATACAATACAAGTTACATTAGCTTGCATGCAAGGTGGTCAGTTAAAGTAAGTTCTACATGTTTTCGGGCACGCCACGATTGTGGCGGTAAGACCCGTGTTTGAGGAGTGGCTGGAGAGGCGGCATGGCGCCCTCACCTTCCGGCTGACACAGGTTCTAACTGGCCACGGTTGTTTTGGCCAGTTCCTGTGTCGTATACGCCGGCAAGAGACGCCCGGTTGTCACCACTGCGGCGACTGCCGCGACGTTGTAGAGGACACGGCGCTGCACACTTTGGCGGTTTGCCCCGCCTGGGCATCGCAGCGCCGTGAGTTGATCGCGGCAGTCGGATCGGTTGCCCTCTCGCTCCCGGCCGTAGTTCAGTCTATGGTCCGGAGTGAGAGGTCGTGGAGCGCCGTCGCCTCCTTCTGCGAGGAAGTAATCTCCACCAAGGAGGCGGCGGAGCGGGAGAGGGAGCGTTTGAACCCTCTCCCCAACCGCAGAGCCGGGCGCCGGAGGGCGCGCGATGACCTCCAGCCACCCTGAGGTTTGACCTGGGGGTGGCGGGCTTTGTGGGCCTGCCCGCCATCCGTTCAGCACCAGGTCCGAGAGGCGGCGTGCGTGTTCCCACGCGCGCCTCTGTGTCGTGTCCGTCTCCCCTTTAGGGGGAGACAGTAGGGCTTTTATATTGTGTAGTGCCTATCTTGGGTAGGTCTTGTTGCGTAGTGGCCTGCCGTTTCATACGGCGGGCCGTAACCTCGGCGGGGTCGCGACCGCATGCGAAAGCGATTCGCGCGGCCCCGTCGATAGTGGTACACCGTGGTAGGTTTAGTCGGTATTCCGGGAGGTACATTGTCTTTTAACATCTTTCTTTTACCCCGGCGAGTCCGACATAATCCCTCCGCCCGCCCCCGCGGAGGGATATGCGTCACAGCATTACCCCACGAAAAAAAAAAAAAAAAAAGTTCTACATGTTTTACCATACGGCGTACAAAATTCGATAATTGCAATGTCTTACATTAAAATTATAACATAATAATAACATGTTACGAATGTTTTGATTTAATTATAATCATACAATATTTCTAAATATAAGTTTGTTAATTAGATAAAAATAATGGGTATTATTGCAGTAATATGGATAAAAATGAATATGTGAGTCATAGTTATGTCCAAACTTACCTACACCACAAAGTAATGTTAGGGTTTGCATTAACAAAGATTAAGAGGCCAGCAATGTTTTGATGCATTATCGCTAATTTCTTATGAAAGAAAAAAATGGTTTTCACACTCTTCGTTTGTGTACTCAAATCGTGTGTCACTGTTCATGTCAGAAGATATATCACTTAAGTAGTACGTATTTGTTGCTGCTGCAAATTTTATGAAGTGTATGAGTTCTTCAATGTCCTGAAAAATGGTTTGTATACCATAGTTGTTTACCGTTCCTTTATTATAGGTAAACATCTTGTAGTCGTACGTTAAGTTTTTATTTGACTCGAGGAAGTATGTATGTTCATGAGATATTATGTCCAGATATAGTAGATTATTAAAATTTTGAACTCTCCAATTATACATATTAGAGGAGTACGAGTATTTGTAAGTGGGAGTACACAATATCACGTTGGTATGTTTAATACATTGCAGCAGTTGACGTATGTTGGCTATCAGGGTAAAATAGTCCTTTGTAGTTGTAAAGTCAGTCTCTCCAATTAGAACAACGCAGAAGTCGTTTAAAGTAAAATGTTGCAATTTGTGTTCTATGTTTAAGATCATCTGTTGCAATCCACTGTTAGGTGTAATGTAGTGGCATAGTTCAGTATGATTACTAAGGGTTTTCGCCGCAATATCCAATATTTTGTTACGTTTATTCTCGCTAATTATACATATTTTACTAGGTACTACTGATTGTGGTTTGTCGGGCTTCATAACATTTCTAATCGTAGAAGATGTATGCGTATTATGTAGCGTAGTTTGTAACTGGGGTTTAGGAGGCGTGTTAGGGGTAATAATACTCGTCTGAGTTTCTTTATTTTTCAGTAACTGAGTGGTTATATTCTCAGTCTGTGTTTCTGCGTGTATACCATGTATAGCCGCGCAATTTTCAATGTTTATTACTTGGTTAGAATGGGCTATTCTTAATTTCTGTGATCTGTGAGTAGTGATTGCCTTCTTTTTACTACCTGATACTGGGGTAGAGATTTTTCTTTCGGGCGTGGTACATATTTTTTTGTAAGTATTTACAGTTTGTAGTGCATTTTGTAGATCAGCTTTTAGACGCGTGTTTTCACTATTCAAATTTTTTATTTCAAGATGTGCACTCATTAACTGGGCAGTCAAAGAAGTTATTTTGTCATTTAAGTCAATACTATTATCGTAGCTGTCGTGCAGACTGTCGGGTATGCTCATCATAGTAGTGTCAAACGTCAAGTGTATTTAGTGGTTTTATACTATTCCTTTTTAATTTGGCTCCACAGTTTCTGATCGTAAACAATTCCTGAAGTCCAGCGGAGAAGGCCACAGCTCCATTTCATTTTAAATATGATTTCATTATTAACAGAGAATTGTTTAAGATAGACTTTTAGCATTCTAGACTATGCAATTTAATAAACTTACGAAATTATAAAAAATAACTGAAATAATTATATTAATTATTTAAAGATATTTTATTATCTAGTTTAGTATTTGTTTTCGAATTACAATCGAAATCGAATACAATGTTTTTTTTAAAGAAAGGATTTATGCGCCAGGTTTTATTGTTGCATAACATGGGCCTTTAGAAACACTCAAACAACGGACAAAAACAATAACTAGACTGGGAGCAATTATTTGTGGATCATACAAGAAACAAGAAAATCCTGGTTGGGCTCGAAACTCACAATATTCGCTGCGGTAGCAGTGGCCAAGCAGCAACACCATCCTTGCAATTTTGTGCTAACAGGCACACAGCAAGGTTATTTGCTGGCAATTATCACCATTTGTATTAATTATGTAATGGTAACTTTGAATCAAAAGCATTCTGGCATCGAAAATATTGTAAGGTTACAGTGTGTATTGCATTTCACACTAAAATAAATAAATTATTTATCTATCTCTTTCTAGTAAACAATATCCGTTAGTCAAAATTTGCGCTTACATCGTACTATTTCATTAATATAAAATAAAATATGGATTATTATACATCAATTAATATTATTGATTAGGATACAATAAGATATGGTCTAGCTGTGTGAGGAGTTACATTCAAATCAGTGCAGTGATTGAGTATTATCTAAAGTACCACTGTAAAACATCCAAACATCTTCACAAACGTGAATGTGAGTTTGTTTGTTTGTTACTTTCACTCACTTTCACGCGTTATCTACTTAACCGATCATCATTAAATTTCGTATACACGGTGTCAGATGTACAGAAAAGGACAGTAACTTTTATCCAAAAAAAGTACCTACTGTCGCCGAGGATTTGAAATTATTTGACAAAATTTACTTTAACGCGAGCTAAATCTAGTTAATTATATAAGTGGAATACTTATATATGGGTCATCATCAGCTACAATATTTTGTAAGTGATAAAGAGCCAGTGTAAGTATTAGACGGCAGCCCTAGACGGCTCGTCTCGCCGGGCGCCCGCTGTCAGACCCCTTGCTGACTTGACACATCTCTTTCGGACCGTGTATATTGCATATTGGTGATATCCGACTCGACCAAGATTAGCTTCGGAAACGTCAACAACACAAAATAAGCAGTGAAAATGTCGTGTCATGAGAAATCTTTGTGCTTTTTACTTACACGTACCTATACCTACGATATGATTCTACTAATTTAAGAGTACGAATGTCACAGTTATATAAAGAACAGATTATAAAATTAATTAATTTATTATTTATTTATCAATGGAACACACATAAAATAGGGTATAAATAAAAAGCCTTTAACTATAGATATTTATTTTATTACTTACTATAATATATCTAAGTATATAAAATCTCTTATGAACATACAAAATTATATTATTCATTCATTCAGCCGAAATAATATACAATTGTCTAAAAACATGGACTTAGTGAAGTCTATTTTATCTTATTTGTCTTATATGATTAAGAAACCACTCATTATAAATTCATTCAGTTCGTGCTTACAGACCCAACTCATTGTCTTAAATAGAAATTACAAAAAATAACGATCATAGATAAATGGGAGTCTATGTATTGTTTGTACCTACCAGTACGCTATAATTGTTTACTAAGTACTAAAATATGGATTATAATAACTTTTTACACATTCGCATCTATAAATTTTTACAAAATATATTGTAGATTAATTTAGTATATTTAATGATTATTATTAAAATATATATAATAAAATACGTATGGTTTAAAAACCTAACAAAGTGAATTTGAATTCGACACCAATGCTTCAACCTCTGAAAAATAGCAACAGTTGTTATCGACCCACTCCGCAAAATCTGGAGCAATAGCTATCGCAACCTGGGCAATCATAACACTCCGGTTTTCAGCAGTATGCTCCGTATCGACTTGGCGTTTTAAAACACGTTCATAAATATTTTTAACCGAGAACACCTGTCCCGCTGCCACGTCACTATTATAGTACGCACTTGCTAAAACGTCATGTATTGTTTTCGGTCCAGATAGACTTGAACGCCATATTCTACGTTGTCGAGGAGAGGCCTCCAAAATATCATAAAAACCATGACGACTATCTACACACAATATATCTGCCGGTAAATTATGCCCAAGTCTCTGGAAGTGATTTTTAAGTAATGGAAATCCAATTCTATGACCATTATGGTTGATCAAGCACACTGGTTTTTCTTGACAAGCGAGGAATGACTTGATGGTGTCAATAACGTTCCTGTTAAATTGTGTCTCATGTTCTACGAGCTCATTATTAAGTCCCGACACCTTTGCCGCTCCATTGCTTATGTTCTTGCACGGATTGAAGGTCATCGCCAGTTTTTGTGTTATGCGGGGCAACCTCCCAGATGCTTGTGGATCTATGTGCCTCCGTTTCACTACCAGCATGCCAATTTCGGTAATACGAGTTAGTTCGGACTCTAGGCTTGGTATGCCAGTCGTCTCGAAATGCACAAATACGTACGACACGATTGGCTCCGTTATAACTTGTAACTCCTTTGTAGATTGTAACTCCATTGTGACTGCAGTCTCGTAACTAAGTATGACATGATTGTATCATACACCTATATTTATAAATGTACATACACTTATATTTTATCACTGATAAATGTTAATTAAGATTTATAGTTCACGCATAACAATGCGTGAACACTTCACCAATAGTTCAGGAAAAAAGAACCTGATTTTAACAAAAAAACAGGTTCTTTATTCCTGAACTGAAACCATAGAATGAGTACCTGTTTGAAATTTTGCTTACCAGCTTATACTCGGTAGTACACATTGCTTAGTCAGTGTACGATGGCAGTTACTATATGAAGTAGCGCAGTAAGTTCTTCTGTCTGATATTGTCAAGGCGGACCTAACTATACAGAGCGCGCTTTTACGTTGCTGTACCTAATAATGTATGATGATGTAAGATGGCGTAACTATTCTATTTTAATTATTAATCGTCCGTTAGTATATACTTCAAATGATGTATTTGTATTAGATATTATATACCTTTGATTAAAACTATGAAGTTTAATGTGGTATTTAAGTGGTATTTATTATGATTGCTAAAGCTGAAATGTATAATATTGTCTTCTGTTTACGCGAATGTTATTCATTGAAATTAAACTACTATATACGGATTTTATCGCGTTGTTTATTTGACACTCTTTTACAGAATGAAGAAACTGTTACACTACATACTACTACTATTAAACTTTACTAATTTTGAAGCTAATTAAATTATTAAAACGATTATGTCTGTTTTGATTTAATTTTACACTTTCTCCGACGTTTCGGTTGCTTTTCAGCAGCCATGGTCACGGGGAGACTAAGATGGTAGTTGTCTCAATGTTCCAGTGTAGTTATTTCAAAGTACCCGAACATAATTTAATCTTTGGTGTTTCTATTTACGCAGAATGAGCTCTAAGTATCATGAAGTCTGGCTGTGGTTTGCTTACGCTGTTTCTTATATATATTTTTAATGTAATTATACATATCTATTCTCACGCCTATATTGGCGTAGGCAGAGGTCTATTAGTCTCAAATTTCACCCGCTATGGTAAAGGGTTCCATATAATAGGGAGTGAGGCTATTGCTGTCTACACGCGCAATGCCAGGCTCCGGTCTCCGACTGCTGAATGACCTAATCTCGCAGAAAATGCAATAACACCTCGCACGACCCAGAAATCGAATATCTTAAATTTGTTGTGAATTAATTATGTTATTCATTTACATAGAATATTTACATAAAATAATTATATATTTTCATAAAAATCTGTTTATTTACATTCAGATGTAACATTTCTTTTGTAAGCAGCCTGTGTATATATTGACAACATACCACTTAAATAGCACTTGTGCAATCTTAATTACCGCCAATGCTTGACTGTGCTGATACAAGTTATCATGACCTTAGTATCGAGCGATTTGATAACATTTTTATATAAGATTTAATTTACTACATTGATATCTCTTACGAAATTTGCAATAGTCTTCTAGGAATTATCATTCTGACATTACTATACAACGTCTTGTTCGAATTGAAATTAACAACATTTTACAGATTTAAGCACTGTTTATTTTTCAAAACACAGATTCGCTGCTATTTAAGCAAAAAAAGTTAATAAGAACAATAGTAAACATAGATAACACAGAAAGTTGATAAACTCATTTCTGAAAACTAAAAATACTTACCGTTCCTTGTATGTATATTCTCGAAACATGTAAATTTGTCAGACAACACAAACATTATTAAACAAGAAGGGAAGATTTAAATACAAAATATACACTAAGATACAAAAATAGATTAAATTTACCAACGTCCAAATTACAAACGCATGTATCAAGTCCCTACGTTATGTCCATAAAAATATATAATAAATTATCAAATAATATTAAAAATAAAGAATCATTTAGTACGTTTATCAACAAAATTAAAAAATTTTAATATAGAAATGTTACTATGATATAAACGAATATTTAATCGATAAATTTTAATAATTCAAATTATGTAAGTATATTTAGATAATAAGTTTAATACTTACTTTATAACAAATAATAATAAACTATAATGGAATATTAATTATAATACGTGAGTAATTAAGTATTATATCTTCTAAGGTCTAAAAATTATTTCAATAGGCTATATGATAATAGAATGTTCGTTCTTCACTCCTAATTTTGCCGTGCCCGACGGGGTCCATAATTGTTCTCTCTACATTTATAAGACCTGTATATACATTATGGAGTGCAATAAACGAATTAAATTGAACTATTAATACATAATTTTATAACTTTAAACTACTATGGTTAAACACTGTTACTAGTTTAACACTTCAAGACATTGGGACAACCAACATATCAGTCTACCCATGAACATGGCTGCTACAAACCAACCGAAACGTTAGCGAAATTGTAAAATTAAATCTAAACAGCTTTTATAATTTAAATAGCTTAAGTAGAAGTAAACAATAACTAAAAGGTAGGTAACAGTGTTTAACAAAAATAGTTTAATGTTTCAAAATTATGTAATAATAGTGTTTATAACATTAATAATCCCAAAAAAAGCAGTATAAAGTGGTGAGGTTCATTTCAATGTATAACAATTGCGTTAACGTAAGACGTGAAGTTTCAAAATTGTTGTGTTTTTCTACTATCTATTATATCATAGACAATACATTTTATCTATTATAATTATTGATAAGAATAAAGAATTGATATTAATAAGTGCATAAAATCCTCTTAAGTAGACGATTGAATAATAGGTATAATTGTATTGCAGTAGTTACAGGTTACAGAGAGAAAAACCAAAAGCCTGCACTGATAGTGTAGTGGTTAAAGTGCTCGCCTCTGCCACTGCGCTGAGTGTTGTGGGTTCGAATCCCACACGGGACAAAAGTTTGTGCGATCCACAAATGGTTGTTTCAAGTCTGGGTGTTCTTTGTGTCCGTTGTTTGAATATTTGTAAAGTCCCACACGACACAGAACTTACTCAAAATTAAAGAGCAGTCTTTTAAAAAAAATAAAGGAGTAAAATATAATAAAAATATGTTAATCTATGTTATTTTGTGGCATAGCCCATGTTAAAGCGATAGGTACGTTAACCTTTCATCAAATTGTTGGTGTCTTGAATCCTACACGGTACAACTATTTAAGTGATCCATGAATTACTGTTCTGAATCTGGATGTACTGTTTGCCTGCTAATTATATGCTTATAAAGTCTACTGCGACACAGGGCTTCATCCTTAAATATATATAATAATAATAATAATAATATAATAATATTCTATCACACACACACAACACCATCTAGGCCAAACTAAGCAGAGCTTGTACTATGGGTACTAGACAATGGATAAACATACATATATACTTTTTTTTGTAAATACATACATATTATACATAGAAACACCCAGACCAAGACAAACATCCATGTTCATGCACACAAATGTTTGAATTGTGCGGGAATCGAACCCGCGACCTCAGGCGTGGCAGTCGGTTACACTGACCACTACGCCATCGAGGCCGACAAATATAGAAATAATAAACAACATGAAATCTTGCAAGCAATACATGTGTGGCATTCGTAGTCCTTATTTAAAAGTAATTTCCAAATTAGCCTCTAGCTCTACTGACGTCGTCGTGCACGTTATAGCAGTGATGTGAATGAACCATAGCACGCGCAGTTTCCTATTATTATTGTCACTATTACCCGATTTTCTGTAAAAAGTTATATATAATATATTACTTTTTGCGGCAAAAATATATTGTAATTATTTTATTTACTAGTGACCTGTCCCGCGTTCGTACGTAAAGGACAAAACCTTAACAAATTATACACCTATACCTTCTTCATAAATCACTCTCTCTATTGGTCAAAACCGTATGAAAATCCGCTCAGTAATTGGAATCAAACAACTTTATACGGATTTAGACGCGTTGTTTTTTAATTTTTTTATGTTGCGCGTACTCCCCGAAGACATGGCTGCTGTAAAGCAACCGAAACGTCGGAAAAAGTGTAATCTTAAATATAAATAGGTTTCATTAATTTAAATAGCAATTATAGTAAAGTTCAATAATAGTTGTGTTGTAGTTCAAAATTATGTAATAAAAGTTTTTTAATATAAACAACGCGACAAAATCCATATAAAGTTGTTTAATTTCAATGTATAACATTCGCGTAAACGTAAGACAATATAATGTAAATCTGTTCAGTAATTTTTGAGTTTATCGCGAACAGACAGACGGGGAAGGGGTTTGATTTATAATAATTTTAGTGATGATAAGATGTTAAAGGTAAAATATTTACGTAATATTATGATTATATGTCCATTTCCCAAGTCTCATTAAATTTTAATATGCGGCAAAATATAACCAACAATGTTAATTTATCAATTAACCGAAAACCAGACTTATTGAAAAAAACATTGTCCCAAAGTCTGAACATTGGTGAAGATATTAAATTTCGTTTTGAAAGCTCATTCTATAGAGAGAGAAAGACATTGAGTCGGGCGATACTATATCTTAAGACGTACTGAATCGATCATAATGAAAGATTATAAATTACTAGCTGACCTGGCAAAAGTTGTTCTGCCATATAAATTATTTCTTAGCGGTATGAAATATACTTTGCGACCTATTTTAACACCTACCAAATAAACATAAAAAAAAACATAAAAATCGGTCAAGGCGTTTCGGAGGAGTGCGACCACAAACAGTGTTACACGAGATTTTTATACATATATACTAATAGATTATAAAGTGTTATGAGATACACTGCTTGCAATACTTTATTACTAATTGATCCTGAACAACAAAGTAGGTACTTATAACGTAAAATAATTTTAAATTACCTGTATATTGAAATGCGGTTGGTAAAGAATTAAGTATGCTGTAGCACCGTTTTTCCAAGCCCAAGTGTTCCCAGTCGGTTGTTTAAATGATTCCCTGGCGCTTGATGAGCAAGCAATTAAAGCACGATATTATTTTTATACAAGATTCATATAAAAAATATATTAGGCTGGACAACTAAGAATCGTTTCGGCAGCGGCGTTTCTTTTAGAGATCAAGCCATAGTTAATAGAATTGTCTCAGTGTCATTCAAATTTTACGTAGGCATTTTATACCGTTTGATAAATTATGTTATATGCAACTAAAATAAAACGCTCTTGTTCTTCGGTGTACATTGCACTACAATCGACAACAGCACACACAGAGCACGGTACTAAATCACGCTCACATCGGCGCGTAGAGATGCACTGTGCCGTACTCTCTAACAACACACCATACCGATAAAGTCTAAGGAATAACCACGTAATAGGTATGTAACTTTTAGCACATCGTCCGCTGGTAGAAATATGTTGGCTTGATATGTCGGAAAGTCCTAAGTTCTAGTCGTAAAGAAGAAATAATTTTTGTTTGATTATAAGGATTTAACTCAAAAGATAATCAACCGATTTAAAAAATTCTTTCGCCATTAGAAAGATGTATTATCACCGAGTAACATAATATAACCTAACCTACTTTTACGCGAGCAAAGCCGCGGGTAGAAGCTAGCTCACGTATATATTTAATCTCTTCATTTAATCATATGGATGAGCCGAATCGCCGTGAGAAGTAGGAAGTGTTATGTCTCGCTCGGGCTCTTGGGTGATTTAATGAAACACAGTTATGTTTCTATTAGAACGTGTGCGACCACGTCCGCTCGCCTCGACTTCTGCCACCGTAATGCCGACTCTGCCAAACGGACGTGACGCAGGAGCACATATTTATTTAATAATTTTACAGTACATCACATCTCTCCCTTTCAATAATTTTTTTAAATTAATTACATTTTCTACTCTGATTTAATCTTAGTCACTATCTAAGTTTGATTTGGTAATTTTATATAAATCTGATACTTAAACAACTTAAATTTAATATCCTATTATTAATAATAATCTTAATAATATTATTACAATAGCAATCAATAAAAGTAATTAAACAATAATCTTAAATTAAAACAAATATAATAATGATCTTATTAATTCTGATTACCAACATAATTTTATAATTAAAATTTATAACAATATCAGTTTAATCATCCGTGTCTATTTCATCATTACCATCGTCTTTCTTTTCGTTTTCATTATGGATTCTCCATTGTCCCTCTACTTTCTTGAGGTGAACGATGTTTCTTCTTAAGCTTTGACCTGTTTCATCATTTTGTATATTTAAATCACCTCCTTTAGCACTCACTACTGTGTGCGGAGTAGGGCTGAAATCAGGTGTCAACTTATTTTCTTTTATCATATTTTTAACATAAACCTTTTCTCCTATATTAATTTCATTGTTTACAGCTTTCCTTTTCCTATCTTCAATAAACTTTCCCTTTTCTTTTGCGGTTTTATCTTTATCATATACTTCTAGGTCCATGCGTCGGTTTTCGACATCTACAGCGGAAGGGATTTTGTCTCTGAATTGCCTATTAAAAAATAATTCTGAGGGAGTCTTTCCAGTTGTACTATGGGGTGTGCTATTGTACATCATGAGGTAGCGAAGGAGATCATCCTTCCAATCAGACTTTTGGCATTGGCTAATTTTCAAGCGCTTAAGGATGTCGCGGTTTTGTCTTTCGACTTCACCATTTTGTTGTGGCCAATATGGTATAGAATTGTGAAGCTTGATGCCAAATTCTGAGCAGAAGGATTTGAAATCCTCACTTACAAATTGACGCCCATTATCCGATGTTATACTGACTGGAATACCTAGCCTAGAAAATATTTCTTTTAAAACATTAATGGTTTCATTAGATGTTATAGATTTCATAATCTTAATTTCTTTATAGCGGCTATAATAATCAATGATTACTAATAGGTTGTGGCCACTTGGCAGTGGGCCTAGAAAGTCAATAGCTATATCCGTCCATGGTTGAAGAGGTAATTCACGTCTCTTCATTGGCACAGGAAGGCTTGGTCCTGATACTAGAGTGCAACTTTTACAGCTTTTAACCATGTTTTCCGCGTCTTTATCTATTTTAGGCCACCAAACTTTAGTACGCAATCTACTTTTTGTAGCAACGATACCTGGATGTCCTTCATGTGCCGATGCGAGTACTTGCTTACGTAACTCTGTGGGAATGATTATTTTGTTCCCACGGAGTAAAATATCTCCGTGTATCCAAAGTTCGTGCTCAAAGAGTTTATAGTTATTGACTTTGGGGTCCCAATTATTTCCAGAGAGAGCTGATTTTACTAATTGAATGTCTTCGTCACTTTTAGATTTATCAACGATATCTTCCATAGCTACAGCCATTGGTCTAGCAAACTCTACGATTTTATTAATGTGGTGCTCGTCATCATGAGAATCTGAATTATGATTTGGGCACAACCGGGACAGGGAATCAGCTATATTGTTTTTTTCCAGGACAATAAACAACTTTGTAATTGTAAGCCTGTAAGCGTAACACCCATCGTTCGATTCGTGCACAAGGTTTAGATCGCGGCCCGAATATCACTTCAAGAGGTTTATGATCAGTGATCAGCTCAAATTCTTTCAACCCATATAAATACATATTAAAATGTTCAACGGCCCAGACTAAGGCAAGTGCCTCCTTTTCGGTCTGGCAATATCGTTTCTCAACGTCAGATAGACTTTTATGACCAAAAGCAATAATCCGAGGTCCTTGTCTATCTATCTGAACGAGAACTGCTCCTAACCCTACAGGACTAGCATCTGCCATAACTTGGGTCTTATCGTGTGGATCATAAAAACCTAAGGTGCGAAGGGCACTTAAACTTTCTTTTAATTCCGCAAACGCAGCGGATTGTTTGCCTTTCCAATAATCAGCTATGTCAGCATGTTTAGAGAGTTTAAGTCTTAAAATTTCCCGAATTGGATCGGTCATGGTGGCCAACTTTGGGATCCATTTTCCAATATAATTGACAAGTCCTAGAAAACTTTGAACTTCTTCAATTGTTTTAGGTTCTCTGAATGATCTTATAGTTTTGATGTACTTATCAAGGGGCATAATGCCTTGTGGAGACAATTCATGACCTAGAAAATCTATTTTTGATGCGTTAAAAATGCATTTTTTATCATTAAGGACCACATTATTTTCCTTCAAAACCTGTAACACATGTTTAAGTCTATCGTTATGTTCATTAACGTTACTTCCAAACACAATAACATCGTCAATGAAATTAACGACGCCTTTACAAGGGAGAAGCATCCTTTCCATAATTTTCTGGAAATGTTCGGGTGCACACGATATACCAAACATCAGACGCTTATATCGAAACAGGCCTTTACTGGTTATGAATGTTGTTATATCCCGACAATCTTCTTTTATTTCGACTTGGTGGAATGCGTCTTTAATATCGAGTTTAGAAAATGTACATGACTTCCTCAGCTTTGGAAGAAGTTGGGTCATTGTAGGTAAAGGATGATTCTCTCTTATAATAGCTTTGTTAGCACATCTCATGTCAACACATAATCTTAAGGTGTTATCACTCTTAAGAATGGGTACTACCGGAGAAACCCAGGATGTGGCTTGATCTACAGGTTCAATGATGTCTTTTTTGACTAACTCATCAAGTTTGTCATTGATTTTATTTTCGAGTGGAATTGGAACTCGCCTATATGGTTGGCATATGGGTGTCACCGATGGATCTATAGCAATAGCCAATTGGACATTTTTGAATTTCGGAAAAATCTCTGTATTTACTAAATTTATACTCACCCCTAATTTCAGCACATTGAGACATGTAGCTGTATGCTTGCCCAACAAATTACGGGTGCCATTTTTAATGACGTAGAATTTTGCAGTTTCTGTTTCTGGTCCAACAACAATTGATGCTTCAAATGTGCCAAGCACAACCAGAGGATTTTTTGAGCCGTATGCCATGAAGACTTGATCGGAACCTGGTTGCTGGTTAGACACAACGACAGCTTTTGATTTTAAATATTCCCAGGTTTTATCATTTATTATATTGTTTTTACTCCCAGAGTCGATGAGCATATTCACGTTGACACCTCCTACTTGACAAGTTATTTCAGCGTCATCATCAATATGAAATATATAGTTTACATTACTAACTGGGGGTTTAGTTTGTGATTCGTTTGTTTTAGTTTTTTTACTGTCATTCTTTTGTTTGTCCCAGGTAGAGGGTGCTTTACGCTTGAGTTTCCTTGTGCGACATTGACTCATGAAGTGACCTCTATAGCCACATTTGTCACATACTTTGTCTTTAGCGGGGCAACATGTATCATCACACTTGTGATTTTCACTTCCACATCTAGTACACCGTTTATTATCCGTGCGAGTGCCCTGAGGTCGGGTTTTGTTTGTTCTTGTTCCAATCCTATTAACCTGTTCAGTTTTTATTACTTGGAATTCCTTTAATTGTCTCTCTACGGTTTCGATTGAGTTCGCTTCTAAAATAACCTTTTCTATTGTAACGGAATCTCCTAACTGTAGTATTTTCTTTCTAAGGTCTGATGAGGTACATTTCTCAGCAATTTGATCTATGAGAGCGTTGTCTTTTATAGCAAAATCACATTTGGAACATTGGTTACGTAATCTAACTAAGAATTTTTCGAACTTTTCATCAGGTTCCTGTTTCATTAGTCGGAATACGTGTCGTTCATAAACAAAACTCTGTTTCGGAGAAAAGTATTCATCTAGTTTTTTAATAGCGGACTCGAAAACATCAGGGGAGTCGGCCTCTTGAACGTGTGCACCGGGAAGGTTATAATAGATATCTTGCAAACTTAAGCCACCGGTATGTAAAAGCGTAGCTCGTTTTTTTAAGGGCTGGTCTATGCCTAAGGCTAGAAGGTAGATTTCAAGGGCTCGTTTCCACCTTTGCCACCGATGGCCTAATGAGGTTGGATCACCGTCGCAGTCGAGAGTTTCTATAGTAGGTAATTGAGACATGTTGGGACAATCTGCAAGTAAGTGTGAAAAATTGCTTCAAATACTACGGAAATAAAACACTATGTTTGTTAACGTTACGATAAGCAACGATATAATAGCTATCATTAACTATGCATATAATATATGTATATAAATCATAGATAGTATTGCGTTTTATTATTTAAGACTGAACTTTTGGATTGGAACATGAATCATTTATTTATGCGGAATTGCATATATTAGTACAGTTTATACTAATATATGAGGAACTTGATGGGTATTTACCCATTGGAATAAATGTAATTTTGTGGAATTGCATATACTAGTACAATTTTATACAAGTATATGTGGCAATAGGTGGGTATTACCCATTAGATTAGTTTCCACTATGTATTTTGACATTTTCTTTCGACTTGGCTAATACTTACAAGTACGATTGATTGTTGTTGTGTAGTCGGTAGCTTATTGTGAAAGTATAAAAGTTAATTCTAATCGTAATAGATGGTTTTAAAGTAATCCATGCACTAACTATAATTTTCTTTTCTAATTATTTTTATTAATTTATAACCTATTACTAGCATACAAATGAAAATTATGATTCAATAAACAAAAATTATTGTTTAGATAAAAACTAAGTCGTGCGGTATTACTCAGGATGTAAATAGTTAAAATTAATTGTAATGTGGGTAGATCGAAAATAACACGGAGAATATCTCATTAAATTTTTGTATGTAGTGATAGTTGTGAGATATTTATACAATGTGTATGTGTGTTATAATGGAATGTGCACACCAGCTACACAACAATATTTTAGGTTATTGGTAAGTATTAGCAGGCACTGGTTTTAGGGCTATTTCGACCGAAGATATCAATTGTCTTTATTTTGTTTGAATCAAATCAAAAAAAAATCAAATCACTTAAAATATTCTTATTTTACTAAATGATATATTTATTCCATTATTTATTTTTTAGAATAAGTAAAAAAAATGAAAAGAATGTTACATTATGACGAAAAAGATAACCTCGGTCATTTTGCCTCTTCTTTTATTTTATAGTTATTTATTTACTCACGATTTTTATTCTCGTCGCCAATGTTATGTCTCGCTCGGGCTCTTGGGTGATTTAATGAAACACAGTTATGTTTCTATTAGAACGTGTGCGACCACGTCCGCTCGCCTCGACTTCTGCCACCGTAATGCCGACTCTGCCAAACGGACGTGACGCAGGAGCACATATTTATTTAATAATTTTACAGTACATCACAGGAAGTGTTACCTTTTTAGTATCTAGTATTGCCGTAAGAGTAACACTGTTACTTTGCCGGGTGAGTATGTGTGCTTGAGGCTTTTATCTTTATTATAAATTATATATTCTAGGATTTTATCCCATTTTCAACCTGTGAGCAAGTAACTACAACCAGATATAATGTTAATGTGTCTGAACATCGCCATCCATACATCGATAAAAACATAAATCGAGCCAGCACATATAGATTTTTAACATGTTACTCTAAATATTGCTATATTCCTTCTAAATGGGTGTATTTATTATATTATTTACAAAATTATACTACTGAACGAATTTCTTACACTGAATACTGTCTAGCCAAATCTGAAGTACCTACACAATTTTTGCACTGTCATCGGCACACAGTAAGTATATAATATAATATTTTATATACATAATAACCTTGTCTCTTGTATAGAAATGCAATCAACAAATTGTAGAGTATACTAGTACCAAAAAATATCAGAATTGGTAAATAAATCTTACAAATCGCACATGAATTGCCTAAGTAAACGTAGGACAACCTCCTAACAGATTGCCATAATTACCGCGATTGGCAAGTGGATTGATGATCGCACTATGGCACCATTAGTACGCAGATGTTGCTTCCCATTGCTTTAATGTGATCTTTTAGTAAGAGTTTAGAACAACTATTTACAGCATAGTTGAGTTGAGGTAACTTATATGCCAAACTGAGCGCAGTAGGGGTGTCACGGTCACGTGACGTGCCGTGCACTCACCCATGGATAACTGCCAATAACAGTATGTTTTACCCTGCCATTAAATTATGCTATACGTCTACGTAACCCCGGCTCTGCGTCAACCGCTGCAGTCGCATTTAAAACAACCCCTTTTACTGTAATTACTAGATACCGAGGTAAGTTTGACTCACGTAACACACGACATTTGTGATTTCGTAGTAACCAATTTAACACGCTAGTGCCGTTTCTCCTGGCGAAAATAAGACCAATTACAATTTTATGTCCGTATTTGTAATAGAGCTGAAAACTTAACGTATAGATCGCCAATAAAATATAGGGTTGGTCGTAAAGAAGCCAATATTTTGACTAGCAGAGGCTCCAGAGGCGAATGTTTATGTGTATCTAGTAGCGTTTTCCGCAATAAATCACTTCATGTATGTGGGAAAATAGTTAAAGCGGAAGATGCGGTCTGCAAGTGGGCATCCGCGATACGCCCGATGCCCACAGCTTTTGCATTTACATATTTGTACTAACTAAAGCTACACTTTTGAAAATATTATTTCATTTCATAAGTACAAAAACGTTGATTGACAATTATCGCCTGCTCCGTGCCTCGGAGAGCACGTTAAGCCATCGGTCCCGGTTGCCATGAACATCTATGGCAGTCGTTATTGGGAAGTCAGTGCTCTTTAATATCCTGACATTGGTCTAGCCTTAGGGTATCATTAGCCTTCGGGTTGCGGAGGTCAGGTGGCAGCAGCTCCGTGTAAAAACTGATATCCAGTCAAATCCGGTTAGACCAGAAAAGCCGACCTCAAGTGACTTGGGAATAAAAAAGGCTAGGGAAAAGAAGTACAAAAACGTTGCATAATATTCCTACAATAAATAATTTTTAGGTTGCCATTGTAAGTAATCGAAAATAAAGTCCCAACTTTTATAGGTAAAAAGTTTTGAGTGTCTCCTCATGGCTAAGGGTACAAAATGAATTATTATACCGTCTCATGAAAAAAAATCACTTCTCCAAGTAATGAAAACTCGAGCTGATGCGCTCGAGTGGTAGCACTCCAGTCCGGCGGATATTACGGCAATATATTTCAATTACACATAAGAAAAAGAACAAGTCGTTTGAAGTAGCTGAAAGGCCAGATTACAGTCGTGGAAGAAATAATAAGGAAGACCCCGCTAACGAGCCAGGGACGGTAACTTTTAAAAAGAAAACGTGTGGGGAAGGGAGCTGTTTGTTGAAAGTGATTAAATTTTATAAGTATTATATTTTTCAGGTACGTACTCACATAGGGAGAGCTTCTCATGTTTGTTCCTGAAGCGTGTTTTAGTGTTATTCTAGAGCTTTATCCTTGTTTTGTGAGTACTTGAATCTATCTGGTACGTAAAATAAAAGGCCACAGCATTGGTTACCTTTCCTTACCTACATATATATTTTTGTTGTGCAGGGAAGTTGGGCGCGGACGTAGGGCGAAGATTTGTGCGATTCAATGGAATTTAATTACTCGCAAGCGGGCCAGCCATAACGACGCAAAAATATTTATGTTTATTGTCGAGCTAATGCCTGAATGAGACCGCACGCGGACCGCGCGACGAGACGCGCGAAATGTTCCTCTTATATTACATCTACCATCAAATACCGCGGCTAACACCACCAGTAAAAGTAAAATAAATAATCTAAATGAACGTTATTTGTCTGTATGGCTATTTCTACATTCTACATCTATTTTGTGAAACCCAGCTGGGTTTCGTATCGCTTAATAATTGTATTAGTAACATCAAACCAGATCCATTCATGTAGTTTAACGCAATTAGAACAATAGAGAAATACGTGATATATTTATAAATATGCTAGCTGTTACATGTGAATTTATTCCGATGTCACCTATTCAAGATAAATCGAACAACTTCTAAGCCTGCCTAGAAATATATCGATTACAATCTATAAATTTAAACTCAATTGTTTGAATGATATTGGATTATATTAAGTGACTCTCAGATTTACATTGATTTTACATAAATGGCAACATAAATAAATGCATTAAATATCTAAAACCTTATTATAGTGTACTTGAAATGAATTTGAGAGAACAGCGTTAAAATTAAATTATTTAAATTTAGGTATGTTCATAAGCGTATTACGTAATCCTACTGATACTGCAGCTAAGTTAGTTTATATTTAACAGTAAATAAGTGTGTAACCACTGAGTGAATTTATGGCAGATATAGAAAATACATTCTTAGCAATATACTTTAAGGCATAGAAACAGATCATTCAGTTTACCAGGTTGAAGAAAACCATCGGATAGGTTGAATATTCCAAACATAATATGCAAAGCTATTCATATTTTTTGAATCTGTGATGGTAGATTCTTGGGTTACTAGAAGTACTGTAGTTAACGATATATTCTGTTCGGAATTATAAAGTTTACAAGTTATTATCGCCAGTGTTGTCTCATATGATACGTTTTAGACCAAAAAACCTAATAATTTAAAACAGCCTTCAAAACCGAACAAATATTAAAAACAATATATTTGCTTTTTGCGTTGCCAATTATGATTACGGGTGTTGGAGGTCGAGCATTATATTTCCAGTACCTATTTTAATTATTGTAGTAGCAATGCTTTTAATGCCCAAACGTAAAACTCCTTTAAATATCACAAAAGTGGCTGGATTACGGCTGTCAAGAACTTTATGCTGCTTAATTACTGCCCTCAACAGAAATAATTGGGAACTTGGGAGGATTACAACCGGACTTAAAGATTTTGTGAAATGGCCTATTGAAGCGGATTGGTGCGAAATGAATTAAATCAATTCTTATTTTCGATTGTCAAACTAATACAACGACTTTAAAGGATTTTGTTAAATTTCTTGATGCATTTTTATTCATTCATTTTTAACAGGCAATTTGATTGTTATTTAAAAGGAATACATTCAATTTCTTATTTATTTTAAACTTCTTAATGGCTAATTACGAAAACCGTAGGCAGCAATAAGGTCACCCAGTTCGTGACACTGTTAATCAA
The DNA here is from genome assembly GCA_963675205.1 of Catocala nupta. Classification (NCBI taxonomy): domain Eukaryota; kingdom Metazoa; phylum Arthropoda; class Insecta; order Lepidoptera; family Erebidae; genus Catocala; species Catocala nupta. The sequence goes on from OY776081.1 coordinate 15,991,460, forward strand.
ACAGAGAAGAGACACATAAATACAAAATATTAATTTGCAGCCGCTTTAACATTGTTAAGATAGAAAATATAAATTATTTGATATATATACTTACAAATAGCTAACATAATATAATGCGTATGTATACTCCCGAGTAATAACATGTCACTCTGGCTAAATATAAAAGGGAAATGCTACAAAATAGAGGGTTTGTGAAATAGTAAAGAAATCTCATGTTGCTCTATAAGCCAATTTTTGCAATTTTTTTATTTCCTTGAACAATATTTTGCATTCTGCACGTATTTTTTTATTTATGGTTATTTGTATAAATAAACGATTTACTACGTAAAGTATTTGACTAACTGCAAACAATAATAGATGTGATAAATAGTTACTAAAATAGCCACATATTGTGATGTCAGAATAGCTTGTGCTTAGTGACACTTCGTCGACCGTGGGCTCGAACAATAGATATAGTGAAATCCTGGGATTTTAGTAAGCCAGTTGGAACCAACAAACGATCGACACGACGGGACATCATTGAGTATTGTTCGCTAACTGAATGGGAACAAATGAGTTCATGATTTAGCATGCGATGTGTATCACATCTGAATATCAGATCGCGCTGAGCTTCGTTTACGTTTTGAATCAATAACTCTGTTAAGCTGTGTTTTCATTAGGGATTATTCAGCGTTATCAACGTCGAGGGCGCGAGATCTGTATTTTATCGCATGTCATTACTGTCGTTGCGTTGATAGAAACATAATATTAAAGAAATTTTGTTAATTAAGTTATTTTCGTTAATAATAGTTAATGATTCATTATCAAAATCAAAATAATTAACGATAAAATAGGAGACGTGAAAATTAGGTTTTTATATTTTCAGGCGCTTTTTTTTTGTTTGTTTCATTACGTTTAGCACTTTTAAGAAAAATTGTGTTTGTGCTAAGGAATGCTTTTTTTTAAAATTCTTCTTACTAAATTATTTTAAAAATACTACGTCAGAACATAATATTTTAAATTATTAGTGTTTCTGTTTTCATTGAATAACCGAAAATATATGCAAATAATAATAGGAGTATTATTGACTCTTTACAATATAAGCAGTATGTCAGCTTTCTCTTCAGTTTTGAATCAATAATCAGGGTATTGTTCTAAAATTATAAATTTCATAAATATGCAAGACTCACGTATACAGGTGTCCGGTAATTAATGGATAACGTTGAAATGTCTTATAGTAGAACTGAAGGCTGTTCAGAAAAATGAAAAAGAATATATATATATATATATTAAAAAGTGCAAGCTATAATAGCATAGCATACTTTTGACTGTCTATCTATTAGCATAATTAGTGTTTAGTAATAAAACAATAAAAAACCGATGGATTTCATTCATTTATGGTCATAGTATACAAGAAAGTTATACATGGTAATTTAAAAAAAACACATATCTCAGGACTACCTGAGATATGTGTTTTTTTTAAATTACCATGTATAACTAAAAAAAAAAAACTAAAAAAATATGAATAAATATCTATCCTAACTACTAAGTTAGGATAGATATTTATTCATATTTTTTTCTGAAAGGCCATCAGTTCCACTATAAGACATTTCCAGGTTATCCATTAATTACTGGACACCCTGTATAAATTTTCGAAGTAATAGACAGAAAGGTGTAATACACCCGTGTTAACAAATATTTTAAAGTCTCACGTTATAAGCCGTGGGTCTATTGCTGCTATTATGATTTTATATTTATTTTATATTATATTGTATTTTTATATTATTGTAATCTAATAAAATAAGGTTACGTTATACAAAAAAACAGAACATTTTAACGACCATTCAAAATATATAAGGTAGAAAGCCTTTCGAATGTGGTAGAAGAGGTAACTATCAAATGACAGAAAAAGGCAGCTGATACAATTTGTGACGTAGCCACTATTTAAGTGCAGGTGTGCGAAGCAGGCGCCGAGTACTTTCACTTAACATTTTCTCATATTCAAATTTAATCCTTGTTATTTTGCAACCAATTTTCATTCTGCTTTCACAGAGGGTATATCTTGATATTTGTTATTGCGAATAAAATAAGAAAGTACGCTATTTGAATTACTTAATAATGTACTTAATTTTACACTTACATACATATCGCCAACTATGGTTTCAGATCCCACGTAATAGCGAGGCGAGCCTGTTGCCGTGTACCGAGCTAAATTCTAGTCAGTCTGCTTCTATTGAAAATTATTATCAGAAAGTCCTATGTGCCTTATTATTGGAATTATCTGTTAAAAAATTTTACGACCGCGTTCAGTACCACTACAGTCTGTTAACTATTAATCTAAGAAATACTTTCAAAAAATTGTATACCAAAGATAGTCGTTTTGGAATGGTGTGTTTAAAATCTGAAACAATCGTTAATCTCCGCAAATTATTAAAAGATAAATGATTTTATTGGATTACTTTAAACACCTAAATCGGTCAAGTCTTGGAATACCAGACATAATTAAAAGTCTAATGTGTCTGATCACTGTTATGCCGCTGCGACTCAATAGGTTACTCGTATATCAATACTATTTAAAAATGAACACACGTTTTCAGGTAAGGCTCACAAAAAAGTTTAACTATTACCCGGCGGGCTGTCGTTGGCACCTAGTTGCATCATTACAGCAAAAGTTTACGCGTTAAAATATTTATTGAATGGCGATGCTCTGGCAGGCGCGGTAGTTAACATTCACTAGAAGCATACCCGACGATACTCCACACGTGTTTCCTTATCCACATCAATAATTGATATGAACGACATAAAACAGTTACCAAGTTTTGACGTCCCGCCTTTTAGTTACCACCTTTTGTTTTATAAACTTGCGTGTATAAAACGGTTCTATGAATCTGTAACGGCTCTTAGCCACTATAAATATCAATCTATACTAATCCTAACTAACATTATACATGCGAAAGTAAGATTGTTTGTTTGTTTATTTGTTACGCTTTCACGCCTTAACTACTCAACCGATCATCATTTAATTTCGCATACACGTTGTCAGGGGGACAAAATAGGACACAGGGTACTTTTCATTCAGGAAAAAGTACTATTGCAAACCTAATCTACATTTATGCGAGCGCAGCCGCGGGCAAAATCTAGTATTGTTATAAATACGAAAGTTCATTTGTTGGTGTGTCTTATATGTGAAAAAACATAAAGATTTTATGGGCCAGGGAGAGACGCACACAGGCGTGTACCGAACAATATTATATAGTATAGTATAATATGTATGTATTTACAAAAATAAGTGTATATGTATGTTTATCCATTCTCTAGTACCCATAGTACAAGCTCTGCTTTGTTTGAGTTAGATGGTGTTGTGTGTATGTGATAGAATACTATATTATATAGTGCATAACGTTCCTGTGTATATAAATATATACATTTTATTCAGTGATAGTACCTACTCATCGTTTAAAATAAACAATTGCCCTAACACAATTGAGGTTTAATACTTGATTTTATATTACTATTTTGTGTGTTCCATAGAACAAGTGTCATACAATTAAATTATCTTTAGAGAAAAGATTCCTCTGATGCATATAAATATGAATTTTCTGTAAATATGATAAATTTTTTATCTCATTTGTCGAAAACAATTTTTCGACTTCGATCGTTTCATTATTACTTAGAGCCAATTACAGTGTAATTGGCTCTCAGTAAAATCAATCAAATCAAATCAAAATAAATTTATTCAAGTTAGGTTACAAGGTAACACTTATGAATGTCAAAGTTACACGTAATTTTTTTTCTCTGTGAATTTACATTTACTGCCACGTTCAGCAAAGTAAGGGTGTAGGGCTCATGAGAAGAACGGGCAAGAAGCTCATAGCCACTCTTTTTAATCGCCAAGTGTACAATAATATTTCGTTTACAAATCATAACTGTAAGGTGCTGCAACCATTTCTCCATGAACTACTACTGAACATACTCAAGCATTTGATAAAATTTGATGGTAGCCTCTAAAGTAGCAGTATGGTAAATAGGAGCATCCACTTACATGTACATATATAATCAAGACAAGGCATGATTGTAATTTGTAGTTTCATCTAACCGTTTAAATAAAAATATAGTAAGTAAGTAAATTATCAAATTCCACGAAACCAAGGTCGACCAGTCACCACAAGTAGCACCCGTTCACGAGTACGACGCATCGGCCAGCCATCGCCCCCTTCGCCATATTGAAGGGAAGGGAACAACCCGGTCCATGACGCCACCACAAGCAATGACATTTGAGTGAGAATGACGGTCCTTGGCATGCGAACTCAGAATAAGACTCAAAAGAAAGCTTAACGGAACTGTCCATAATCACGAGTTGTCTTCATTGCATATTCTTCTTAATTAAAATAAGACTGAGTGTAACAACAATGTAAATTCTAGCTTAAACAAGGTGTAACATTACAAATATATATATATATATATATATATATATATATATTGAAAAAAAAATCATTTAACATCCTGTGATCTGATGCAAATATTAGTGCCATGGATGTTTGTCATTCAAGTAATCATCTATATTATAATATGCTTTAAAAATAAAATATGGTAGCAAGTACACGTTTCAAGGTGACCTAATTACGTCTCTCGAATCAACTGACACCCGTATAATCCAATGAGTCTTCGTTAACTCGGGTCTATACGTATACACTTACGTAGTATACTTGTGCAATTAATAAATTATGTACGCGACAGTATTATATGGAAATATGTTCAGTAAATATTGTTGCGATGAAATAATAATAAGTTCGTATGATATTAGTAGAGGGATATTGTTGATGCGAAGCTAGTGGCCAGAGCACACTGATTAATTCTCGGCCGCTATGCGAGCTCCAGAAATATTAGCTGCACGGATATGAGATTGCTAATTCCACTAATGCACCGGACAAATATCGCAAGTTCCCCTTACTCCACACTTGCATTTCAACCATTTTGCCAAAACTATCCTGGCAAGCAGTTAGAGAAAGCGGATTAAATTCAACCATTAAAAATTTATTTAACATATCGCTTATTTGGCAGTGACTCAGTACATAGATAGTGAATGGTACTCATTGTTAATCACATAAGGATAACGATGTTTCATGATCGATAAACTTGGAAACGTACGCGGTACGCGCGTAGGAAGCGAATCATATCAGTTCGTAAGCACGGAATTTAATTTAAAACTTCTACGTTACAGGCATGTTAATACTGATTTTTATGAGAACTTTGTAGGTATACATACATTCATATTATATAATGTACAAGCGATTACCTGCGGCTTCGCTCTTTTAGTTCTAACATAGATAATTTTGCTGAATATTTTATATTTTCTTGATAAATTTTGCGGTGTACCAAAATGCAAAAACCAACGAACAAACCCAGTTTCGTATAAATCTAAACTTAATATTAAAAACGCAAATGTGAGTCTGTTTGTTACGATTTCACGACTAAACTACTCCACCGATCATCATGAAATTATGCATACACGTTATCAGGAGAACAGAAAAGGACATAATTCAACTTTCATCCAGAAAAAAGCAAGCGAAACCGCGTGCAAAAGGTAGTATTGTTATAAAAGACGTACAAAACCGCACGCATCATGCGAACTCGCGTGTCATATCCAAACCTTAAAATTGGATTATAATGTAATAGGTACTAATAAACATATATAAGGGATAATATGTAATATAAAATATAATAATCATGAAGTAGTACATCATAGCTTAGTCTTTGTCATAATCAATTTTCACTTATACGGTTCAGAAATAAAAGACCCACCTATCTATTTCGATCTCTATATTCGCAAACAAAAAATGAGTAAGTAACCAAATCGAGAGATGAGTGAGGGCGATGGTCCGTTCAGAAGTTATTTCCAATTGAAAGTGAAAAACATCAGTCATACGTAGATCGCACCCCACACGCACAAGTGCAGTCTATTCATTTGCCGGATGGATTAATTTCCGCTGTGAGATTATTCTAAAGGGAAATGCGATTGGAACAAAATGTATACCCGTCTGGTATCGGGAGGGGCGCGAATTTTATTTTACGTTCATTTTTGATCAAAGAGTTAGACTGTGGCTTTCATTTCTCACTCGATTAATACCATAACTTTTTATGTATAGGTTTAATAGAAAAATGAGGTCACATTGTAGGATATTTGGTAAATAATAATGCCAAAGATTGTTTTATTTATATTTTACTATTTATTATTTGCCTGCTTTCCCACGAAGAAACACTAATACTAACATAGTATCTTAATTTCTCATGCTATCTTTTCTTTATTATTTTACTAGTCCATTGCCGGTCGATGTCTGATGTGATGATCTGTTTTGAGTAATATCAGTCGATATTTTACAAATATATACATTTTGAATAAAATCACAAAAGTGTTATTTATAATTAGGAAAATGTTTTATATTATATAAAAAACCATAGAATATGATCACATTCCCCTGGCCCAAACTTCAACAACAATACAACAACAACGGTACACAATGTATAGGTACATAAGTCAGTTTACATACGCATAATATAATTGGAGATTTGTTACGGCGGATATTATTACTCGTTCGTTCGTATTATTTTCCATACGATCGGCGTGTTTCGACATTGTTTTGCTGGAGCGGCATCATAACAAGTTCCTCGGCTTATTTTCCGCGTCGGGCCTGTTGCCCACCGAGATTTAACTTTATTGCAATGCCGGCACACTGCCAAAGCTGTACTGGATGATTATTATGAGTCTTTTCTTATACTAGAGAAAGAAAGGACATGTTTATTTTTCGTTATTGCTATTGTATGGACTAAGAATGCCGTTTCGTTGTATATCATTTTCAGATATCCGCATTCCTGTTTTATGTTGTTAGTAAACTCCGCAGAAATTCTATTCATTTACCGAGTTAGGCAGTTCGATTTTCTAAATTTATGTTCGCAAGTTTATGATGCATTTTACGATGGCCTCTCGGTCAAACACGCGACTCCTAAGGTTTATGATACTCACGCAGAGTTTATAAATGAACTAAAATAAAGCTTATTACAGACAAAAATTTACATGAATCATGTTTTGTGATGTCCGCTATATAATTATGTACAATTACTTTCTTTTGTTCAGTTCTCACACCATTTACTGATACATATTTCGCCTCGTTCGTCACCGAGGGGAACATTAAACAAACCACTTTGTGTTATGATAATTACTTGTGTAGAGTTTCTTTAATGGACTTAGTTGTAAAAGTATTTACGCAAGGAACGTCTATTTGAATGGTGTAAACATAATTTGTGGGTAAAGTTGTGGATGTAATGTTTTGCGTGACGATGTTGCCAGAACGGCATACAACAGGCTTTAATTAAAACTGTCACATGTTGGCAATTTTTAAGAGGAAATACCAAATTATACTTAAGTGTTATGTTACTATTGTGTTTACAAGTTACATTTATACAATACACGTTTACTTACTTGTAAAAGACAGTTAGGTATATGAATGTAAGCAAAAATCCTTGTTCGTCCTTAGTTTTGATATATTATTGCGTTGCGTCCAAACTTTGTGAAACAATACATTTTACTAGCTAAATAATAGCGAAGGTAGTAAAATTGTGTAAAAGAATATTATAAATCAAAGTAACTCGACTTTTTAATATTGTCAAACACAATAATTTTGGCATTAAGTCCGCTCATGTACATTGTTTAATTTTTTTGTGCTTTAAGTTTAGTAAATAAATAAATAATCTGGACAATATCAATAAGTTTTAGGATATAATATATAATTTATTAGATTTAATGTTATTCTTCTGCTTCTGCATATGCCATGACTGAATCCTCCTACTGAAAACCTATATTTAAATAAGAATTCTACTGCATTTATTTAAATAATGAAAGTATACATCTCGTAATAAATTATTAAACGCCAGTATGAATGTATATATAAATAAATTGCATAAACATAGAGCGTTAAACTGCCCGTTCAAATTGAACTGGTGCTGTTGAATTTTAATAGTTATCATCCGTAACGTTAGTCCCGAGAGCTGCGTTGGACACGGTGTCTTTGCTAAAATCCGGCATAGCCGCTGATAGATGACATTTAGTGCAGATAGAGTTGTCCCCCGGAGTACTTTTAGCTCCACGCCGTTGAGCATGTGCCAATGAGGACCAATCTCTGAGAAAATTTGCAAAACTGCTCTAGAATCGACTAGAAATGAGTTCGTGCTCTCAGTCCTTATCTAAATCAATCCTTATTACATTACGAACTTTATTTAAATTTAAAAAGGATAAATGTGTTCAAGTAAGCGTTATTAGACGAAATTTATTAATAATATTCAACTTAACTGTATAGTGTATACATTATTTATAGTTTCTATCTGTCTAATATGTTATAAAATAACGACTTCAGGCGCAGGCTCGTCGTAGTGCTGCGAAAGAAAACACATACGTTAAGGTTTGCTTACTATTTCTGGGGTTTACAACAAGACACATATTATTTAAAAAAAAATTAGATAGATAACCGTCTTATAATAACACTTGTTTTAGAACTCGTATCATTACATTGTAGATAATTGTAAATTATCTAGCTAACAATCAATCGCTGGAAAACTATGTATCTATCTTAGTGGTTTAGTACTTTGTTGAGGCACTCAATACAAGGCTGAATTGATAACGATGGTTCTGCTATCTAGCTTCTTGACAGGGTCTTTGTAATGACAAAGTTTTTATCAGTTTATTTCAATATGTTACAACGGAAATTATACGTAATCAATATTTAAATGCGGTATTGAAAATTACCGAATCATACGTTTTCCGATTTTAATCGCGCGCCTCTAAGGCAGCTCATAAGACTTACCTCGCCAAATGTTTAATTATATCATAGAACGTAGACTTCAGCAATAATGTAAGGTCTAATGGCCGATCTGAATAATATATTATAGCAGGCAAATTATCAAAAGAAGCTCCGTAAGGAAATTAAGATACGTATGCAAGGAAAATATGTATGTATGTCTAGGAAACAGAAGATATCTATATATGAATAATTAGTTCCTGGCGGCGGCTTTTTCATGGGAATTCCGAAATAAGAAGTATCCTATATATTTCTATTTGTGTGTCAAGTTTCATAATGAGTACGAACATTTAAACATCTTCACAAACTTAAGCATTTATAATAATGATCGATAATCGATTATATTTATAAAATAAGCTATATTACCCTTCTGTTAAGACGTCCTTCCAACATTCTATTTCTATCACTTGTCGGTGGTCTGATATCGGATCTATCCACTTCGTTATATTTGTTAGCATGATGCTGTGTGAATTTTCTCATAAATGTGATGCCTTCCGTCGTAGTTGGCTCGTGGTGGGTTAGTTTATATTTATCTTCGTAATATGATACTAGCTTCATCATTAATACATCTCCAAGAGCAGCCTTTTGTGTGTTATACAGAGTCTGAAAGCGCACAGAAGCGGTAACGTTGTGCCTAAATGTCAACAGTAGTATCGATAGGTGGTTTTACAAAACTATTGAAAAATGAATGTATCGCTCCCGCCTTTTCATTTCAGTACAGAATTTCAAATAAAAATATACATCGTGCTTAGATGTTTACAAGCTTAACGCATAAATTTGTTTACATCTAATATATATTCCATATCTGTTAAAATACACATATTTACGTGTAAAAGTTAAATCACTTACACCTACAATAAATTTTATATAAATTATTAAAATAACATATTTTTACACAAACGAAAATATGCTGTTTTAAACAAATTCAAATTTTATGAATAATGTGTCTAAATAAAAATCTCATACAAAACTAATTTTACTTTACTAGAAGAGTTGCTATAGATCGCACATGAAGGTGACTTTTTTATTGAGCTTAGAATAAAATGTGGTATTTACTGACTTCACTTCTCCGATGATCTCTCTGTGGAATAACAGTGGTTGGACGATTGTGTGTCGTACGTTCGTGGTTGGCACGTTTCTTCGATTTGTACACCATCGATCCCAAATCTTTCAAAAACGTTTCGAAATCACCGGAAAATTTCATTACATTATCACGCTGCGTCTGTATGAAACAAAATAATTATATTAGTTTTGGTAACAAAGCTTAAAAATATAAACAAAGATAACATAGTACCTGAGCACTTATAATAATAACGCAGTTCACTAAGAAAACTATAAAAACTATAATAGAATGTGTTCGCGATGCCTTGCACATGAAAACTATTGCGCAGAACAACATGAAGCATTGAAAGGAGGCACTGCCTTACACCATATCGCGCCAAGTGTTAACGTGTTATTTCCAATTCGAGTTTTACGACCGACGATAATCTTTTTTAAATTTTTTGCCACCTCTATTTATTGCTCCGTGAGCTAAAATCTCATTATTGAATGAAAGTGAAATTGTGTCAATAAAACGCAGAGCCCGACGCCTTACTGTCACGTTGATGTCGTGCGACTAAATGCAATCCGAGACAAGGCAAAATCTGATCATAGGTTTAATGGTTTCGCCTTGATCCTGAGCGAGGCGAGTTGGGAGCGGAGTGCAGTTACACAGCTAGATTTATTAGTTCAATTACCCAAGCCCTGTTCGGAGCCGCTTCGCTTGCTTGAGCGCAGACGCCAACAACTAAATTTTGCTCAGGTTGCAACACATACTATGTTCACCTTTTTTGCCCCTTTAATGTATATACCTAAATTAGGAACGCTACGTCGCCGTTGTGGCTGAATAAACTTTACTTTTTATATCGTGAATTATCTCGGTAAAACACATTTTAAAAACAGACGGTTCAATGTTACTGGTTTGGTACCGAATGTTTAACAATTTGTTTTTGAATACGTGATTGTATGTTTGAAAACATTGCACATTTCTTAGCATACTGTATTATCAACACTACACAAGAAATGCATAGTAAAAAGAAAACGTTTGTAATTGCACGTACCTTCGACATTCAATAATAACTTTATCTTTAGAGGAATGACTAATAATGTCATAGATCAAAATTATGACTAATAGCTTTAGTCATTATTCTGAGATTATCACAGCCAGATATGTGTCAAACGGAAACGTTAAGTAGTCACAATGTTAAGTGTGTATCTACCTATAATTATTATCTTTGTTCAATTGGATTTTCGTCCGGTGTTCGGTATCCGGAACAGAATATACCGACGGGTCTGGTTATAACCAGTATCCACTATTTAAAAGTTTAATGTATTTAAAGAGAATAGAATAATATTAATCTTTAAAATATTGTGGGCCTGTTATATACAATATTAACTTCATACTTAATTTAGTTATCATAATAATTCATCTATACTACGAGTAATATTATAATATATCTGTACTAATATTATAAAGCTACAGTTTGTTTGTTTGTTTGGGTTGAACGCACTAACCTCAGGAACTACCGGTTCGAATTGAAAAATTATTTAAGTGTTCGATAGCCTATATAACATCACGCCTCGACCAATAGGAGCGGTGCAGCAATGAAAAATGTTCCAAAATTGGGGAAAATTCTCTTATATGAAGCAGACGAAGTTGCGCGGGTCAGCTAGTTGTTTTATAAAAATTGAGTTTAAGATAACTTCTTGTAGTTTTGTTATCGACTTGTGCACCCCAGTGCCGGGTACGCCACGATCGTGGCGGTAAGTCCCGTGTTTGAGGAATGGCTGGAGAGGCGGCATGGCGCTCTCACCTTCCGGCTGACACAGGTAATGACTGGCCACGGTTGTTTTGGCCAGTTCCTGTGTCGCATAGGCAATAGACGCCCGGTTGTCACCACTGCGGCGACTGCCGCGACGTTGTTGAGGACACGGCGCTGCACGCTTTGGCGGTTTGCCCCGCCTGGGCATCGCAGTGCCGTGAGTTGATCGCGGTAGTCGGATTGGTTGCCCTCTCGCTCCCAGCCGTAGTTCAGTCTATGGTCCGGAGTGAGAGGTCGTGGAACGCTGTCGCCTCGTTCTGCGAGGAAGTGATTTCCATGAAGGAGGCGGCGGAGCGGGAGAGGGATCACTTAATCCCTCTCCCCAACCGCAGAGCCGAGCGCCGGAGGGCGCGAGATGACCTCCAGCCACCCTGAGGTTTGACCTGGCTTTGTGGGCCTGCCCGCCATCCGTTCAGCACCAGGTCCGAGAGGCGGCGTGCGTGTTCCCACGTGCGCCTCTGTGTCGAGTCCATCTCCCCTCTAGGGGGGAGACAGTAGGGTTTATAAGTGAGTGCCTTTGGGTAGGTCTCTTAGTGTAGTGGCCTGCCGTTTCATACGGCGGGCCGAAACCTCGGCGGGGTCGCGACCGCATGCGAAAGTGATTCGCGCGGCTCCGTCGATAGTGGTTTTGTCGAGGAACACCGTGGTAGGTTTAGTCGGTATTCCGGCAGGTACATTATCTTTTCAATATCTTTCTTTTACCCCGGTGAGTCCGACATAATCCCTCCGCCCGCCCCCGCGGAGGGGAATGCGTGAAAGCATTCCCAAAAGTAAAAATAAAAAACTTTTCCTACAGATATGATGTTAGATAGATAGACTGCACAGATGGCCTAGTGGTTTAAGCGGTGGCCTACTACTGCCACTGTGCCGAGTGTTGTGGGTTCGAATCCCACATGGGACAAAAAATGGTGTGATGAATATGTGATGTATGCAATGATAATATTACTAGATGTTACTCGCGACTTCGTTCAAAGTACTTGGCTTGTCTCCTTCCTAAAGATTTAAGCAATACTAAATACCATCTAACTCAGATCAGGGATTGAGCCATGAACGGGTAGTGACAAAACATAATTACTGTCTCCTTTATAAGATTAGCAAGGATTGCATAATATCGATAGCACAAAACGTACGTACCATACAGTACCATAGTACGGTTAATTTACATATACTTAGACTTTGTGAGTGGTAGCAGTTATGAGGTATGATGCAATAGTTTAGGTCTACTCGTGTTTGACTTAATGTAACGTGTTGACTGTTCAAGACATAAAACTAAACTATGAAACTAACTATACAGACTATTAGGTAGTCTTATCAGCTGGAACCACATATACAAGCTTACTGAGAACCAGAGTTGGCGTGACTATTTTTACAATGCGTGCCGCTGCTAAGATTTTTAGAAGGGAAAGCCTAGAAACATATTGGCAGAATCGGACTTCGAAATATAAACCTTACGTGCAGTTCTGTAAGCGATCATACAAAGATCAATAGATAAACGATATAAAGCCATATTATGTACCAGTTATAGTTACAAAGGCGCACTAACTGAAACTGATATTTAGCCGTATCTAGTAACACTAGGATATTACTCAACAGTGTGTTGTAGTTGGAATCCTAGGGGATAATAGGACTAGTATATAGAAGAGTGACGTCAGTATAAGGCAGAAATTATGATTGACAAGTAACATAAGGGAATCAGTAGTCGTGTTTGTCTGATTAGTATTGACAATAATTATAAAAATTGAAACTTGTGCGAGTCTGACGTTTTTCTAGATAACATCATCTCAGCCGAAAGACGTCCACTGCTGGACATAAATGTCCCCCAAAGCTTTCCACGGAAATCGATTTTAGGCCACCCGCATCCATAGATAACATTACTTCTAATATAAAAGGATGCAAGTATAAGCATAATTTTACGAAGCAATTATCAATTGTTAAGAGCTGCATCTGATTGCTTACTCGGTTAATTAAAATTAAAATTAAAATTCCTTTTTATTTACCTGGCAACAACATCTTCTTAAAGCAATAAAGCTACATAATGCAACAAGCAGTGATGTCAATTTACATGTCGAAGTATATCTATGTATATATCTAAATAGACCCACGTCTCCTATATATAATCTCGAAGTGTGAGACAAAAGACTAGAACAATAAAATAAAAAATTAAATAAAAAAGAATTTAACATTTACACTACCTAATTAACACAGAAATTGACACAGACCCCGCACGATTACCGCTAAACGTAAACACAAACTTATGCCACGGGGCTAACGAGATAGTCAATATAAATATGTCCCATAATTATATAATACATTCAAAATCATATCCAATAATTAGATTTATAAGCCCACGCAAATACAAATACAAATTATTTATTTGCTTTAAACAGGGTGATACATAAGGTGGTTTGTAACAATTCAAGAGAACAAGCCTATTTAGCTATAAATACAGCATGCAAATATTAACAAATGTTAAAGCGGAAAAGCATAATATTTTAAGTACATCATTACAATATTTTTACTGGTTTCTGTGTATTGATTACTTCGGATAAGCGTTTCTAGGTACTGTTTTGATTTAAAAACTCTTGAACCGAGTAAAACGCATTTCCTATCAGCCATTTTTTTAACACTTGATTAAATTTATTTATAGGCAATGTTTTGAGATAATCCGGAATTTTGTTAAAAACTTTAACGCACATCGAAAGACTATTTTTCTGTAGCCGGCTTGTTCTAGGTATTAAGCCCAACACTAATCTATTCGGATTTCTGATGTTATTTCTGTTAGTAACGTCTTTTGCTTGTTTAAATGTGTTGGGGTTTTGCTTTACAAATTTACAAACCTCTAGGATGTACAAACTCGGCAAAGTGAGTATATTTAACTTTTTAAAGTATGGACTGCATGATACATCCGGGGCAATGTTGCATATGGATCGTATGCATCTTTTTTGTGCAATAAAGGCCTTTTGTATATCCGTACCGTTTCCCCAGAGTAACAACCCATATCGAAGTATGGATTCGACGTACGCATAGTAGGCTGTGCATGCCGTATTTTGGTCAGAAATTTTTGCCAGTTTATACAGGGCAAAAGAAAACCCATTTATTTTATTTGTTACCTTTTCTATTTGCTCTTTACAGTTTAGTTTATTGTTAATTATTATACCTAAAAATGTACTATTATTAGCCATCGATAGATTTTGTCCGTTATAATTTATATGAATGTTATAATTTTTTAAATTATTGAAATTAATTATATGTGTCTTAGATATATTTACTTGTAACTTATTATTATTCATCCACTCTATTATTAATGTCAAGGTATTGTTTATGTCAGTTTCGTGTTGTTTTATTGTACTATTTTTGTTTGTAGTTACAACGACAGATACATCGTCCGCAAATAGTATAGTGTTGTGATGAGTAGCATCAGGTAAATCATTGATGTATACTAAGAAGAAAGAAATGTTAAGTAGCTTTATTTGGGCAATAAAATAATTGAGGCACTGGTTGGTCTTTATTACTTTATAAAATAAGATGTATTATCACATAAATGTTAACATACCAAATACAAAACTTAATGTTTGTGTTTCACTGAAAAATTAACATGAATCGACAAGATTTTAAGGCTATGCTTTTGTAAGATTACACGTGTTGACTTTAATCGGAAGAATCATTTGATTGACTTCAAATGACAAACAGATACAAAAACCCTGCTCTACCTAATGTTATATTGTATACAGCTCACTTATCAAAAATATTGTTGGTCGCAATCAGGAATGGCAACCCTTCATGGCAGCAGAAAACGAGTCCAAAAATGTATGCAAGTTAATAGGCAAATTACATAGAGATTCAGCATAAGTGCAAAGTGCCTGTTTTAATGAGCACATTAACAGGGGCACTGTGCACTAGATTCTAACAAGCTACTTCGCGTGAAAGATAATTTGACCGTACGTACTGTTATATATAACTTATGTACATAATAGTGCATAGCATCCCTAACCCTAATGCCTACTCAGCATTTCTGACTGCAAGCAGCATTTTGAACTTTGACAATACGCCAGTTCGTATCCATCATTCACGCGTGACACTTGCCATTTTTAATCGAGTCCAAATAAACGTTTTAATATTATAATTTCTTTTTTTAAAAAGGCCTTCGGCCCTTTCCTTATAACAATTTGGTGGCAGCGGTGGGATACCGACGGTGAAGGTATCCCTGGTACGTCTCCGTCCGGACTCGTTAACGAAAAGTGACCTTTTCGTAAGTGTCAAAAGTGCATATCCGAACTCAAATCTTGTGACCTTACCGCGAGTGTCAAAAGTGTATATCCGAACTCAAATCCTTCGTTTGAAAAGTGGATGAACACAAGAACCTAGCCAATATCCTGATAGAGCCAAGAAGAAAGCCTGGCTGAATACATACCGTGCCGATAGACCGCGGTGTTGTTCTCGTCCTGTATCCTGCATTGCTCCTGAGTATCCTGAAAGTTACATCGTCGAACTCCGACAACGTCGTGTTCCTGAAAGGTGATCATGTTCCTGTATATACTCTGCGTGTTCCTGTAAGTTTTCTTTCCTTAAAAATAACTCGTTTCGTGTAAAAGTGCAAATCCTGCGTTACTTTTCGTAAACCAAGTGTGTGATTTAGTGAACAATCCTGCCTATACGTATAAATTAAGTAGCGTTATAAGATTTTAATATTTCATATTGTTACTCTCATAAGTATTATTGTGCACCATCAGATAATTATTAGAATAAGCTGAGCGCCTTATCGCATTCATAATAGCCAGCACTTCACTGTTGATAAACAATAACAAGTGGGCCGTCTATTACACCGAATCGTAATATCTTTTATTTTGTTCGCGTATTTTTTTTTTAATAATACAATATGTCTATAAAAGAATCGCAAATAAAACATGAAAAGGTAGATGTCGAAATTGGGACCTTATTTAAATTCATAAAGCCATTCGATGGAACTCGCGAGAAATTAAACTCATTTATTACTAATTGCGACAACGCAACTAGTTTAGCCTCCGATGCCCAGAAATCTATTCTATTTAAATATACATTATCACAATTAGGAGGTAAAGCTGAAATAGCCTGCTCCATTAAAGAATTTGATTCCTGGGACCAGTTGAAAAGCTTTCTACAAACCCAATTTGGGGAAAGAAAGCACTATGCTCATTTATTGACTGACCTACAAGAATGCCGTCAAATTAATAATGAACCAGTTAATCAATACGCTTTACGTATAGAAACATGCCTATCAAAATTACTAACAGAAGTAACTCTGTCAAATAAGAAGAAGTCCGAATTAGTTGGCCGTACTGCAGCTATGGAAGATTTGGCCCTTAACTCGTTTGTACTTGGCCTTAAGCCCGACATTTCTAATTTAGTCCGGGGTAAAAGCCCTTCTACCCTTAATGAAGCCATTAACCTAGCAGTATCTGAGGAAAAAATCTTAAATATACTGGCTAAACGTAATTCTCACAGCTCAACGCCACAGCGTCAAGGCCCAAAACCTAATTACTCTTTTAGACCTCCTGTTTCCAATGTAAATCCTAGGCCCCAGGTGCCAAAACCGTTTGACCGTAATAATCAAAGTCTATTTTGTCGTTACTGTAAAACTCAAGGTCATACTATTGAAACGTGTAGAAAGCGTGAATTTAACAATAATCAATTCAAGGTTCCTCAACCACTCCAATTTCAACAACGCCCAAATCCGTCATATTCAAAACCCAAACCCGCTACTGTTAATTGTGCAATTAACGACAACAATTACTATGAACTAGAGCCACAACCGTCTTCTAGCGATGACAACACCCAATATTACAATGATGAGGATCATTTAAACGAATAGTGGGCTCACGCAGGTGTCTCGTGGGACCCGAACTACCTTTAACCATATCCTTAAACAATAAAGACACCCTTTCTATATCCAAGGACCACAAGGGTAACCAGCCCCAAGCAAGTGTCCATTCCTCTATACCCAAGGACCACAAGGGTAATCAGCCCCAAGCAAGTGTCCATTATTCTATATCCAAGGACCACAAGGGTAATCAGCCCCAAGCAAGTGTCCATTCCTCTATACCCAAGGACCACAAGGGTAACCAGCCCCAAGCAAGTGTCCATTCCTCTATATCCAAGGACCACAAGGGTAACCAGCCCCAAACAAGCGTCCATTCTTCTATATCCAATTATCACACGGGTAACCAGCCCCAAACAAGTGTCCAAATTTGTACAAAACCCAATAAAGCCGAAAGTAAAGTTTTCAAATACAAAACCTATTCCCTCGAAAACGTTAAGCCAATATTAAACAATGACCAAGTTTACGAAGTATCTTGTATTCCTAATAAAATATCCTTACCCCATGTCCTTGTTCAGACATCCGTATCTAATAAACCACTTAAATTACTCTTTGACACTGGTTCCTCCGTTTGCCTTATACAAAACTCATCAATTCAATCATACTCACACATAGAACTCAAGGGCGACATAATTAAATTAAAAGGTATTAATAGCCATGAAAATACTATGCCTACCCTCGGTAACTTTGATATGAATCTCATATTTGGTAAAGAATCAATCTCTTTCACGTTTCATATAATAGAACAAGTAAATCTACCCTATGATGGCATAATAGGAAATGATTTACTTACTCGCTTCCAGTGCTCCATTGACTATAACAGACAAATCCTTAACCTAGACAAAAATAAAATAAAACTCAATTTTATTGACCCAATTTATCAAATTCCACCTCGTTCAGAAATAACTGTAGAATGTTCAGTTAATAACCCTGAACTAAAAGAAGGCTTAATTCTTGATCAGCACATAAACGAAACTCTATTTATAGCCAATTGCTTAGTTAACGTAAAAAATAACCATCGGGTAAATCTTACAATTTTAAATACTTCTAATAAGCCTGTCTCCTTGAACTCTAATCTCCAACTCACCTTACATCCTGTCGATTACGAATCTTGTCAATTATATGAAAGTAATGAAAATTGTTTGGATAGAACTAATGAAGTCCTAAAACTCCTACGCGTATCACATCTAAACTCAGAAGAAAGAGAAGCCCTTTATGAATTATGCTCGAAATATTCTGATATATTCCATTTGCCTACTGATTCACTCACCGCAACTGATGCTATTCAACATAAAATACGAACATCCTCCGATCAGCCAATCAATGTCAAGTCTTATCGATTTCCTGAAATACATAAACAAGAAGTGAATTCCCAAATCCAAAAAATGCTTGATCAAAATATCATCCAGCCCTCCTTATCCCCCTGGTCTTCACCAATATGGATTGTCCCAAAGAAGATTGATGCTTCGGGGCAAAGGAAATGGCGTGTAGTCATAGACTACAGAAAACTCAATGACAATACTATCGGAGAGACTTATCCTATACCTAATATTGTTGAAATTCTCGACCAGCTAGGCAATTCCAAATACTTCTCAACCCTTGACCTTGCATCAGGGTTTCATCAAATTAAAATGGCGCCAGAAGACGCATGTAAAACTGCATTTAGTGTTCCCCAAGGGCATTTCGAATTTACTCGAATGCCTTTCGGCTTAAAAAATGCTCCTTTAACATTCCAACGCCTAATGAATAATGTCCTTACCGGTCTCCAAGGAGAGCGATGCTTCGTTTATTTAGATGACATTGTCACGTACTCATTTGATCTTGTAAATCACATCCAAAACCTTACTGCAGTATTTCAAAAACTCCGTTCATTTAACCTTAAATTACAACCTGATAAGTGTGAATTCTTGCGAAAAGAAGTAGGTTATCTCGGGCATGTCATCACCGAACATGGCTTAAAGCCTGACCCTGAAAAAATCAAATCTGTTAAAGAATTTCCAACTCCTAAATGCCCCAAAGACATCAAATCCTTTTTAGGACTGATATCTTATTATAGACGCTTTATTTCAGATTTCTCTAAGTTAGCCAAACCACTCACTTCTCTTCTGAAAAAGGATGTATCTTATGACTGGACTAACGAACAACAACTAGCTTTCGAAATGCTTAAGGAGAAGCTTGTCACTGCGCCAGTGCTCGTCTATCCAGATTTTACAAAACCTTTTAACCTTACTTGCGACGCGTCTAACTACGCCATATCCGCTATTCTTTCTCAAGGCCCTGTTGGGAAAGACCATCCTGTAGCATATTCATCCAGAACCCTTAACAAATGTGAAACTAACTATAGCACTACCGAAAAAGAACTGTTAGCTATAGTGTGGGGTTGCAAAAACTTTAGACCGTATTTGTTTGGCCGTAAATTTCTTATTATAACAGATCATCGGCCTTTAAAATGGCTTTTTAACCACACTGACCCGAGTAGCAAATTGCAACGATGGCGTCTTCAACTCCAAGAATTTGAATATGAAATCATATACCGAAAGGGTAAATTAAATTCAGCGGCTGATGCTCTTTCCCGTTACCCAGTTAATCCAGTGTACCCTGAAAATCCTGTTGACTTACCTGATACTGACTTGATCGATCTTGGCCCATTAGATTTTAGCCCTTTTAATGCAGAAGTTAATGACTTCAGCCCTTTGAACTTACCAAGTCCTGAAAACATACCTGATAAAGTTTTCTCTCAAGACCCTTTATGTAACAATCAAAACCCAGCGCCGCTTGCACAACCTATACCTGAAACGGTTGCTCCAAACTCTGAAAGAATTAATGAACCTCAAGCTTCTACCAGCAACCAAACACCTATTATACAATATCCAAATCCTGAAATTAATCCTGTTATCCAAAACTTACCTGATCTGGCCGATAATTACACAAAATTTTTAAAGACTTCTTCTACTGTAACATATAATACAATAATTAATGAATATAATGATAATTTACTCAAAAGCCAAAGCAATATTTTAGTAATACCTACATCCCTTGACCTCGACGAATCTATCCCCTATGTTCAAGAAATCTTGTCTAATTCGTCAGACTCCGAATCATTTATTAATTCAGAGAGAGCATTACTTTCATACAAATCCCTTTCACTCAATGATAAGAAGTACTACTTCTTATTCACTAAAGTTCACCACTTCGACAGTTGCTCATACAGCGACATTTTCGAATCACTAAAATCTCTCCGAAATCACCTGATAAGTGAACCAGAATCTGTTAATAAAATAAGCATTACTGACTTTAAAAACCCATTTGATAAGCACACATACATAAAAATTTACAATATACTAACACATTTATTTCACAATACTAATATTCAAATTAACATATACCGTAATAAGATTTACTACCCCAGTCCTTCTGAAGTCCAAAGAGTTTTACGCGAAAACCATGACATTCCCATTGCCGGACACCTTGGTTCCAATAGAATGTTTAATAAAATCCGTGAGCAGTATTATTGGAAAAATATGCGTAGTGACATCGAAAATTATGTAAGAAATTGTACCTCCTGTCAAACTAACAAAGCCCTTAGAAAAGTTAACCGAGCTCCAATGCAAATAACAACTACCTCCACTGCTCCTTTTGAAAGGTTATCCCTTGACATAGTTGGTCCTCTCCCTGAGTCCGGCACAGCCAAACTTAAATACATACTCACACTTCAGGATGACTTAACTAAGTACTCTGTAGCATATCCAATTCGCAGTACGACCGCTGAAGAGACCAGCGACTGCTTAATTCATTTTATCTCCTTATTCGGCATCCCAAAGACCATACTTACCGACCAAGGCACGAACTTTACAGCAGAAATGTTTAAAGAAACGTGCAAATTTCTAAAAATAAAACAACTATGGTCATCCCCTTATCACCCGCAAACACAAGGAGCCTTAGAGCGTAGTCACTCTACGCTAAAGGAATATCTTAAATCATACATTTCTGAAAATCAAGATAATTGGCCACAATATGTTTATACAGCCATGTTGGCATACAATACAGCAATTCACTCTACGACAAACTATACCCCGTATGAGTTAGTTTTCGGACATAAACCCGTTCTTCCAAATTCTATTTATGAATCTGCCTCAAATGCTACTTACTCTGACTATATTAGAATGTTGCAACATCGTCTTAAGACCACACGAGATAAGGCCGTTGAACATATAAAGAAATCTAAAGAATCTTCCAAAGCCTACTACGATACACATAATCGCCCTGTAAGCTATAGTGCTGGCGACTATGTTTATTTAAAAAACCATCTTCGTATGCGTAAAGCCTTATCCCCGATTTGGAAAGGCCCCTACAAGGTTATTAAAATAAATGGGAGAAATAGTTTAACCTTGTTAATAAACAGGCGACATGTTATTCATCATGTCGATGAAGTAAAACTGGCTCGTCGCCGCGAGTCTCTTAGTTAAGTTAAAGCATAAGTTGATACAAATTAGAGTATCGATTATAATAATTATATATAAAATACAGTACACCTAGAATATCTAATACATTCTAATTAATATAATAAAAAACAATATATATATATATATAAACATATAAAATGTGTAATGTAGTAAATAGATAAAGATAATTAATAAATCACATTTTAATTGAATTACTTTAAAATAAATAAGAATCTTCTATTTTATACATAGCTTGAATACTACATAAATCAAATCCATGTTATACAATATATATATTATATACATATACACATATTTATACATACATTTACATATATATTTACAAAAAAAAGAAAAATATAATTTTAAGTTAGCTTAAGTCCTTTAGTTTAAGTATGATAAATTCTAGTAGCTATAGGTAATATCATAGAATCAATTATTCCTTACAGTTCCTTGTCTTCTGCACAAGAGACCTTCATCGAAACCTCAGTGAATACTTCCGGTATATATTTTGACCCCATTGGATCACTTTTTTTTTTTTTTTTTAATTCTTTTAATATTTATGGAGGCTTTTTCCTTACAAAGGAATGTCAGCCTCATCGTGCCCTAATCTTAATGTATATTTACAATATTTACTTATATTACCTTTTATTTACATTAAAGAAGAAGAGGTACTCATTGCAGCAGCAACCATTCTATATAATAATTTAGCTTTTTGCGAGCCAGGCTCTGCTAATATGGCTATGAAAGCTCCCATGTCACTAATATTGATTTTAAGTTCAGCTAGCAAAGATTCCCTCTCCCTCCGGTTCTTTTCACATTCCATTAGTAAATGTTGAACATCATCAATTTTACGGCACATTACACAGTTTGGTGACTCCACTTTGTTCATAAGGTGTCCAAATTTCCTAGATGGAATGTGACCAGACCGTAACCTATGTGCCATAACTACATTTGATCTGCTTATATCCATTTTAGCAAACCACGGAATCCGAGGAGGCTCACTCTGTAGAGTCTTGTACCATATTCCTTTTTCAGTACTGCGTTGGTCAAAATACTCCTTAAACTTAAGAAAACAGGTATTTTTAAATAGTCCCATTATTTCGGTGTACCAGACATCTACATGGATTAAAGAGCCTTCTAAAATTGCCAAATTGGATCACTTAAAATAATCGACGGACACCTTAGTGTTGTAATTCCTATAGACATTTCTTATATAGAACCGCACATTAAAAACTTGAACGGTGTAATAGGCAGCTCTAAGTTCCTATGTAAGCAAACTGCTCTGTACTCCGATGTCGAATGTCTTAACTTACACCAGCCGTTATCAATAAGGTACAACGACATACTACGCGACTTTGATTCAATATCGCATTTAATTGAATCTAGACCTAAAAGGTCGGCCTGGATTAGTGGTGTCGGTACTATATTCAAACATGTTTTCGGTACTATGGATGAGGATGATGCTGTTCAGTACAGTAACGCTATTCAGCTAATAGAAAAAGACCAAACTACATTGTCTAAATTAGTTAAACAAAATATACTTGTCACAACTTCAACTCTTTCGTCCTTAAGAAACACTTTAAATAAAATCAGTGTCAATGAACAACAGTTAAATAGTGCTATTGATACTCTGACTCTTTCTCAACAAAACCTAACAATATTAACTGATAACTTACTTTTAAGGTCAAAAATCAACGAAATTATAAACATATTAGAGAGCAGCTTGTTAACTTTATCATTTAAGTTAGAGGATATTATAAACAGTATTATGTTCAGCAAAGCAAATATTTTATACCCTTCAATAATAACTCCTAAACAGCTGTTTACAGAACTTGTTGAAAATTATAGATTTTTAGCAAATTATCATCAACTTCCTTTAAGTTTATCTTTAGAAAATATTTACACATTGATGAATGTATCCGAAATCGCTACATATTACAATGACAACAAGATTATATTTGTTTTAAAAATACCCCTTGTCAACTCAGAAATGTACTATTTATATCATAATATTCCTTACCCTGTTGCTGTACTTAATAACACATATACTACTATAATACCGTCGAGCAAGTACATAACTATAACTAGAGATAGGTCCTTTTATTGTCAGCTAAATAGTTTAAGCAAATGTAAATTAATATATAATTTAAATTTTATTTGCGATAACATAGATGTCTATTCCACTTCTACAACTCCGATCTGCGAGTCGGAAATAATCTCCAAAGCAGTGAATTCTGTGCCTAATATTTGTAAAACCAAATTTCTTAAAGGTAATTTGGACATATGGCAGCCAGTATCAAATAATAGATGGATTTATGTTATTACAGAGCCGTCTAAACTATCTATAGAATGTAAAGAGTCAATTAGCACCGAAATTATAGTCTCCAATACAGGTATATTAAGCTTACCTATATATTGTATAGCTTTTCATAAAGATACAAGGTTAATCCCAAAATATTCAAAGATAATTAAATTACAACCTATACAAATTAATTTTAATTTGATAAATGACTCTTGTTGCAATACTGAAATACTACTTAAAAATAAACCCTATATCTCTACTCTAAACATGACCAAAATTAACCTTGACTCTATTGCATCGCAACAATATACCGAGATTATACATAACCTAGATAAAATTATTGAACAGCCACATATTGTTCTATATGGCAAATATTACTCCTACACAACTATTGTTATCGTAATTATAATTTTAATTTTGATTTTAATCTTATGTTATAAATTTGTAAAATCGGGCACATGTCACCGCTATATAATTAAAAGTAAACGCGAGTTTGACATTAAAAAGACTGAAGAGCTTTCAGAAATCGCTGTCGACTCTCCTACCACATCAACACCCAAAATCCGCACATCCTTTACATAAACTTAACCCTTCTGGGGTAAGTTTACTCTTAACCCCGAAGGCTGTTATATATAACTTATGTACATAATAGTGCATAGCATCCCTAACCCTAATGCCTACTCAGCATTTCTGACTGCAAGCAGCATTTTGAACTTTGACAATACGCCAGTTCGTATCCATCATTCACGCGTGACACTTGCCATTTTTAATCGAGTCCAAATAAACGTTTTAATATTATAATTTCTTTTTTTAAAAAGGCCTTCGGCCCTTTCCTTATAACAGTACGCACAATCTCACGAAGGCTTCTTCAAAGTTCTTCGGTATCGAATGGTGGCGTGACATGACTGCAAAGTTTAAAGCAGCTGAATTGCTGAATTTTGGACTCATCAGTAGGTATAGTTGAAAAAAGTGTTGTCATTAGACTGTTTGACTGTTTCAAAATGTACCAATGTACTATTAAAGTGAAGTGCATATTGGCAAAAATATAAATTTCTTTTCGATACTTTGAACAGTTAAATATGTAAAATATTAATTTGTGGTATGTTTTAGTTGCAGTTCTGTAGTTATTCTAAATACTAACATATTAAATCTAAAACGTTTCATGCTATTTTCAGAGTTCTAATAGATTATATAGATATAGAGAATAGATTATTTTGTCGGCCTCGATGGCATAGTGGTTAGTGTAACCGACTGCCACGCCTGAGGTCGCGGGTTCGATTCCCGCACAAGTCAAACATTTGTGTGCATGAACATGGATGTTTGTCTTGGTCTGGGTGTTTCTATGTATAATATGTATGTATTTACAAAAAAAAAGTATATATGTATGTTTATCCATTGTCTAGTATCCATAGTATAAGCTCTGCTTAGTTTGGGCTAGATGATGTTGTATGTGGTAGATTATTATTATTATTATTAGATTTACATGGATGTAGTCATTTCCACGTAACTTGAACTCACTGTTCCGTAGTAATTTCAGATTTGTCTCATTGCCAAGAGAACATTTCATAATAAAGTAGTACTACATTTACATGAACGTGCTATAGTAAAACGAGTACTAGTAGAAGAAAATGTTTAATTAGTTATGCAACTGAATAGCAACGTTTATAGGAAGCATAAACGCTTGTAAGCTGTAAATTCAAGTAACATTATAGCATGAGTTGCATTTAATTGTAGGACTTATATAAACTTGTGTTTGCAGACGGCTGGTAGTAGTATTGGACATTATCCGACGGCGATAGCGCTAAGTAATAACGATCTTAGAGGCTGTTGAATGTACTGATAAGTTCTTAAGCCAGTCGAAAAAGTTTAGATATAGGTTTACATATTATTATTTTTATACCACCAAGACAACAAACAAGACTCCACATTAACTTCTTTATGTCCTTCTTGGAGAATCCTATAAAACATTAACTTTGGCTATGCCCGTGTGATCCCATAGGAACGCAGACTGTGATAAAAAAGTACCTTCAGTGGCAATCCACGACGTGGTCTATCTGTGTACAAGGAATAATCAAATTCCTTTAAAACGTTTCCACGTGATTGAGTGAGACAATCCTTTAGAATCTTCAAAAACTTTAATGTTGGTAAACTTGGATGGCAAGCCTTTTTGTATAGTGGACGCAGGACACAGATTGAATAGTTTTGGGGACACACAATTTTTCTGTCAGTAAAATCTAATAACGATTAACTCGACACCGTAAGTTTACTCCTAGTTAAATTATATATAACTAGGAACTAGTATAATAGAGTAAATAACTATCTAGCATTATTGTTATAATGCAGCTAAGCTAAATGCTTGTGATGCAAGAGGACATCGAACTCACAACCTCTATATAGTAATTCTAACTCTTTAACCGTAAGCTTAAATGGTGCACCATGTGACACCTTAAAAATTTGTACATTAATATTAGTTTATTTTTGTTAGAATAAGCATTAATGTAACAACTACTGGATTTCCAAGTTAATAAATAAATAAATCGTATAAAGATAACGTGTCGCTACTAGTTTTATTATGTAAACGGATATTTTACGTGTACGTTAACATCTCCATTTGACCATATGTTTCGCATCAAATATTTATTCCTAATAACATAATGTGTTATCCGATCTGTAATTCTAGTGCATAAAGCGAAGGTTGTATAACCATAGCACTGAAAGCGCCAACCCACAAATTTGAAAGTTGGCCAAGTTGTATCGACAGAGGGTGTTTGTGGTTGCCGCCCGCTCCGCTAGACGCTCCGCCCGGCACCGCCCGCAACTATCCTGCTATCCTACTATTAATACGCAGTAAAAGTCGATGGTAACAAATGAAATTGAAATTTATGTCAAAGAATTTACGCAGTGTGATGAGATATCTTCGCTCCACTTGATTTGTTTCTACTGATACTAAGCGGAGAGGCATATAAATATATGTTATTGCCTATTTGCAAAACATATCCTATTTCGATACATCCGGAGTAGATTTGATTACGGATGTTTCATATATGACTGCAGTGCAAAATCTCACGTATCAAAATTAGATAAACTACAAAACCAGGCAATGAGAATAGTGGGTGGATACATCATAAGTACCCCAATCCATGTTATGGAATCAGATCTATGTATTCCCCCTTTACAGATTAGAAGAGAATATTTAGCTTATAAATATAGTACGAAAATAATGTCTTGGTCAAATAATATTACAGTTAATTTAATCTCAGATTTAAGTATATGTTCCCAATCCTCATACTGGGTTACCAAAAAAAAACCTTTATTAGCAAAGATACACAATGAATTAAGACATAATAATATTGTTTCCTCGCCATTTCTTAAAATGTTTAGTTTGGAAAGTTGGACTACAACCATTCCGAAAAATATAGTAAAAATTGATCTCAAATGTTTAAATAGTTCTAAATCTAATTATAATCCAAATTTGTTATTAAGTAACGTGTTATATGAATTAAATATAGATTACTGCGGATGGCATAAATTATTTACTGATGGTTCTAAAAGCACTACCGGTTTAGGAGCAGGATTATTTGATCAAACATTAGGAAATAG
Organism: Catocala nupta; assembly: GCA_963675205.1. Lineage (NCBI taxonomy): Eukaryota > Metazoa > Arthropoda > Insecta > Lepidoptera > Erebidae > Catocala > Catocala nupta. Next base: position 16,019,350 of record OY776081.1, read on the forward strand.
GTTGGGTTTTAAAATTAATTGTGATATAAATATATCAATTATGTCGCTGGTACTCATTGCAATTTTTCAAGCAATTAAGTATATCGGGAATGAGAATTTAAAAAAAGTTGTAATTTTCTCAGATAGTAAGAGTGCGCTGCAACACATCGCTCGGTGCGCCTCTGGATATAGCAGAGGTGCATCGATAGCGTATGAAATTTTGAAAGCATTTATTTGTTTGAGAAAGAATAATATAGAATTTAAGTTGCAATGGATTCCAGCGCATATTGGTATATACGGTAATGAAGAAGCTGATCGTTTATGCAAAATGGCTGTAGAAAATGGCATTTTTATAAATTATATACCCGATTATTGGGAATATATACCTAGATTTAAACTAAAATGTTTTAATTTATGGAAAAAGCATTTTATTCATATTTCACAAGTAAAGGGTATTTGGTACCGTAGTATACAAAGCGAGCCGTCGCTTGTACCATGGTTTGATAATATTAAATTAAGTAAACACATGGTGAAAATTATGTTAAGACTCCGCTCAGGACACTATCCATCGGCAAAGTTTGCATTTCTTATGAAAAAAAATGATTCACCAAATTGCTCTGCTTGTAATCAAATTGAGGATGTACAACACTTGCTGATGGATTGTGTCCGAAATAGAACTGAACGAGAGCGAGTTTTAAATGAATTTAACTTAAATAGATTAGATGTGGGGTTACTGCAATCTATATTGGCTGTACCGTCTTCAGAGGCTGCTAAAAAGATGTGCGACGTGATAGCAGTACTTAATTTGTAATTCTTACATATGTTAAAAGGTATGATGGGGTTGATATGTCTGATTTAGACAAAAACCCCGAAAAAAAAAAAAAAAAAAAAAAAAAATTCGATACCGCTTTATAGGATACTACTACTGCAGTCTCTTCAGAAATGACATTGCAGATTTTGAGATTGGCAATGCCGGTCATCGATATAAACCGATCCTGGCACATACTCATACATCGCATTTTATTATTCACGAACACAGGATACCGAAAACCTAACTCATGCCTTCTAATATATTTTATAAGTTGTAGAGAATATATTAAATAGTTCACTTTCATATCGTTTATGATGCATGAAGTTGGCCAACCCGCAATTGGTCAGCGTGATAGGCTTATAATGAAAGAGTTGATAAATAATCAGTGTTGACGTTATATGTTATTATTAGATAATGTTTTAAGTATTTATTACGAATGCACTATCTTGTGGGTTGAGTAGGTCTCAGCGATAATCAATTCGTTGAATCCTAGAGTAGCCGAACTGGGGAAGTACAGAGACAGCTCACAGCCAATGTTATATTAATAACATACTAGCGGTCGCCTAGTGATCAAAATTCGACCAAAATTCCTAAGCTTGCTACTTTGTTTTCTTTTTTCTTTATAACATATAAAAAAGGTATAGGTAACCATAACAATGCCGAAATACTACGAACGCGATTCGACTGCGTATGTCAAATGCATGGTTGTGTGCGTGTAGGGTTTTTCCCATTAATTTAACGTATTTCTAATGCATATTTTATCAAAATATTAGAATGCGCCCTTCCTCCTCCATATAAACTTTAACTATGCCAAATACTCCTCCGTCCGCGCAATTGTCGAAAAAAGGGGTACAACATTTTTGCTTCACGTATTAATATATAGATTCTATTAAATTCTTAAATAATGCAATACTCTCGAGTCTTAAATGCCAGAACAGGTATTCTTCTAGTAAATTTTATTTGACTACACGGGCTAACGCCTGTAATACTGTGTGACTGACACACCATCGCCAATTTAGTTTTTAAATCTAACGCAATATGCAGCAATGAGATTGTACTGTTATTGAGAATCTCCTAAATCAAACCCAATAAGACCACCCGATCCGAAAAAGAAACCTAAGTGCAGGACCATCGTAACAATAAATTTTATAATAATTTTATAATAAATTACTATATATTGTCAGTCGTGGCGTAAGAGAAAAGAATGTTTCAAAAAGTACAGTATAAATAACAATTATTTAGGTAGTCCACATCAAAACTGGTAGTTAGAGTCGTACACGATAAGAATAATTTTTATTGTAGCTTTTTTACATAAAAAGAGCTTAATTTGTTGAGGGCAATTAAGCATTATTTTATTTGTGTACCTATAACTAGCTACTCGCCGCAGCTCGCCTTGCGTGTCGGATGTGAAAATAAAACTGAACAATACCGTTGTTCTATTATTTTCCAACATTAACATTTCTTAACTTGTAGCAGTAAAAGAGCAATAAAGCCTTTATATTAGAATATTTTGCCAAGACTCGATTAAAGCTGTCATATATTATCTGTGAGCTCTTGATGATTGCTGTCGTAATGATATACATACTCAATACATGCATATCGACTGCACTAATGAGATAAGAGGATAATAACCACGTATGGAGGTGAACCTATGACCATTAAACGGCACAATTTAAGTAGAATATTTCCTGAGAGAAAATCCGAATAAAACTTAATGAACTGAAAATACAAACATACACACACTTGTGCCGATGTACTTAATACGATACAGTCCATATTAGTATTGTGTGACGATACTAATATTAAATGTATATTTCATTTCGTACATAAAATAGTTTTACCGTGTCCTGTAATTAATACTTACGCTGTAGGATATACGGAATTATCGTTATCGAAAATGTTTAGTACAACGTAAGTACTTCATAACTAGTTGCTCTTATAGTTATTATTATAATTATATACTTGCAAACCTCTCTTGAACTAGTTAAATTTATACATTATTGGGAAATCAAATAATTTGAGAAAATTATTTTACGTTATTTATATATACATCTAACTTAAAACAACATGGGCTTTGGCAAGAGCGGATATTAGCCATAGCCATATCCTTTTAGCTATACTACATTAAGTTAATTTTAAGGTAGTGGCCATTTTTCTATTCCGGCTTCTCTGTTCTGTTGCTATATCTGCGTAACTGGCTGGCGGTTCCACACTGCACATTTAAAAGCATGCCACGCATACTCAATCGGGTTTAAATCAGGCTAGCTACCGGTGTCATGTTTTACGTAACCCGCTGATTATGCTCAATGCGCCGACGCATTGTAGTCAACTAACACAAACTGGTATACGATAGCGAAAAATTTATTTTCTTTTAAATCAATAACTCTGATGATATTTGCTGCCAAAAAGCAATTCCATTTATTATTAGCAGTTTGACAATATTATAGTTATTTGCCGTCAAAGAGCTTTTGTTAGATTGTGAAAGGCTTTCTATCTGATCATTAAAGGCAATATTTAGAGAAGCGTCGTGTCAATAGTTTGATGGAAATTATTCATTGATCTAGAGCTTCGTGAATTTTAATCTAACAACAAATTTGCTTTACTGTAGACTAGTTTTAAATCGCAATTTCATGTAAAACATGCAACAGATTTAAATCGCATTTTATTCCATGAAGTAGTTTTTGCGTGATGTGCGTATATACATATAAGACAGGCTGACAAAAAATTATAAAGAGACGCTTTTAGCTTCTGTAGCTCTTAAATTAAGACCCTGCTCTTAAATTGCGTCCTTCTTAATGAAGTCCCTCACAAAACTTTCTTAAATATTTTCTATGTACAGACATCGACATATATAAATAAAACTAATGTATAAATAAAACTATTTAATTTTATGTTCATTCACATCTTATACCAAAAACAAAATAAAAATAACAAGTTTTATTCTGCCTAATATTATAGATGCGAATGTGAGTTCGTTTGTTTGTTACTCTTTCACGCCTTAACTACTTGACCGATCATCATAAAATACACGTTGTCAGGGGTACGGAAAAGGACATAAGTACGTTGCATCTGAAAAAAGTACTGTTCCCGCAGGGAAAAGTTAATTGACAAAACGTACATTAACGCGAGGGAAGCCGTGCGTGAAATCTAGTTTTCAATAATTAAATTTACCAAATGGCAGAAAATCTATTTCACCAGCGTTTATGAATACCATTAGCGCTATCTAACGGCAGTTCTATATATCAGTCGTTTAAATTGCATAAATATTAAGGGTAAAGTATGAAATTGCCGATTTATACAGACAAATTTAAAATCGTTTTTTTTTCTAAGATATACCATATTTATTTAATCGAAATATTTACCCTCATTATCTATACATTGCTGCCATCTAAACGGAAGTTCATTTATGCCTGTACGATACAACTCCGGGGATCTAAATTCGACAAACTGTGTGAAAGCATTTTGTACTGCCTCCAGGGATAAAAAATTTTTATCACGTAGAAAATTGCCAAAATCACGAAAAAAATGGTAGTCCGTTGGAGTAAGGTCTGGCGAGTACGGAGGATGATGTATGGTTTCTAACTAGAGCTCCTGTAGAGTTACAATGGTTTCTCGTGCAGTGTGAGGTCTTGCGTTATCATGGACCAATAATAGTGAAAATCGATTCACGAGTCACGAGGCTGTTTCACCGCCAGTTTCGTCATCATTGTTCGAAGTTCGGTACAGTAAACATCTGCTGTTATTGCTTGACCAGACCTGAGAAAGCTATAGTGAATAATACCATGAAGAGACCACCAAACAGTTACCATTACCTTTTTATTGGTAAGCTTTGCTTTAGGGCACTGTTGCAGCGTTTGATCTGGGGTCAGCCATTGCATTTTTCGCTTACGGTTATTGTAAGGAATCCTCTTTTCGTCACATACCACAATTCGATCCAATATTTCTTCATTTCTGTACCGATTCAACAAAGCAACACAAGTTTCAACACACATTTCTTTTATTGTTTTGATGAAAATGAGCCAATATTGTAGGTAGGGTAACGTTAAACCATGCCAGTAATTCCTGGGTAGTTTGACTCAGATCGGCTTCCACCATCTCCTTCAATTCAGCGTTATACACCTGTGTGGGCGGTCTTCCACGTTGTTCGTTCTTCAAGTCGAAGTTTCTATTACGAAAGCGTTTAAACCAAAAACGCACGGTGCGTTCATTAGCAGTCTCCTTTGCATTGCTCCTGAATAAAAAAAACAATTGAAAGTCGATAATCGAATGTTGCACATTTTTTAAAAGAAGAATCTTATAGGTAGCATGTTAAAAAAGTTTCACTCGAAAATCTCACACCATGAAGGTTTTATGTCAATTCAAATATATTACTATACAACGGCAACTTCATACTTTAGACCATATTATAAAAACATCCTACTTAATTATTAACCTATTGCGATGCAGCAGGATATAGGTGGTCAGAAACAATAAATTTTGAAGTGTCTGGTATTGACAGATTAAATATCAAGTGTCTATTAATCACGCTATTATATCACACTTCCTTTTGTTATCACATGTTAAAACGGAAAAGATTAGAAAATGAAAAACTGTAACACGTCTTTAGACAAATACTATATTTTAAGGCAACGTGTTCCATAAACTTTAACCCGACTAGAACCTTTAATCAGACAAGTTAGGTGCTGATTAATAGCATCATGTAATTAAGTAGGATGTCTTTTGATATATTAGATATGCCTGTTTGTTTAGTTCTATTAAAGATTTCTGGCACATCATATAAACAGTTCCGCTGCTGGGCACGGGCCTCCTTTCAGTATGAGAAGAACCAGGCCCTATCTTAATAATCCACCACGCTGCTCCAGTGCGAGTTGGCAGACTTCACACATCTTCAAGAACATTATGGAGAACTCTCAGATATGTAGGTTCCATTCACCGTCCTTCATTTTATAATAATAACATCATAATTCAGTTAAAATTTCATAGTCGTATTGTATGAATACTTTTCCTTTAATTGGCAGATCCAAATTCTTACGTTTTCTATACAAAGCAATACAAAAGTATATCTATTTGTCATTAAGTCATTCACCTATAATTTACAGAAGATCCTAGCTGGACAACCTTGTGTGGTGTTCTTGCAGTAGTCTTGCATAAAGTGGCGCTGTAGGTACTGTCAGTGAAGACTTGTATGACCTTTGTCCGCAGAACAGAGAATCTATTTCTTACTTACTTCTAAGGTGCCATCGGGATCATATTATTTAAGCCTCTGCTGTCCGTCCGTCTGTCAGTCAGCGGGCTGTTATCTCATTAACTATAATAAGTAGAGTTTTATACAGAGTGTGTATTTACATATATTGCTGCAATAACAACAAATAATATAAAATCAAGATCCTTATACGGTGATTCTTCGTGTGACCGGTTATTTATTTTAAAGTTAAGCAATAAATAAGTCAAACTCCTAGTCTTGCAAATTCTATGTCTAAATGTCTGCAACCATGAGTCTGGTCGTATACGTATTGACGAACCTAGTAAGTCATACAGTCATACAAAACATACGCAATACTATGAGTAACAAACATTATCAACAGTAACCAACGGACTGAAACTTAAGCCTCTCGAACAGTGATTAATTTTATTGTCATATCCTTATTATAAAACAATGGTTGACGGCGTCATGCAAGAAAGATAACGTAGAGTGGCCGTATGTATATAATGAATGTTCTTATGTATATGCACAAACAAACAAGTTAACCTTGATTAATAAAGAAAATGACATAATAGATTAGAAAGGTATTGTATATAATCTTACACTAACTCTATAATTCTTGGATTTCTCTCTTTTTATAATAATAATATTCTGCACATCTGACTTGATGCTATTAGAGTATTCAGAGCAAACGCCGTTTTTTATTCATAGTTACCATTATAATAATAATATATAATATATAATAATAATATTCTACCACATACACACAACACCATCTAGCCCAAATTAAGCAGAGCTTGTACTATGGGTACTAGACAATGGATAAACATACATATATACTTTTTTTTTTTGTAAATAGATACATATTATACATAGTATACATAGAAACACCCAGACCAAGACAAACATCCATGTTCATGCACACAAATATTTGTCTTGTGCGGGAATCGAACCCGCGATCTCAGGCGTGGCAGTCGGTTACACTAACCACTACGCCATCGAGGCATATACTGGTTCATTTAACCACCCATACCCGTAGCGCATGTATATTAGAGTCCAAACGTAGTAATAGTCCTATACTTGCTGCGGCTATTGTCACTGCAGTAGTTCCATCGCACTTTAGATTAAAAATCTCGAAGGGCCTCTTCATGTTGGACCCATGTCTCCATGTAACCCCTTTAAAATGGCAAGTATTGTTCTAATGCAATATATTAAATTAAATAAGAGCTAATAATAATGATAACCCCTGGACGAATTTCACTCACGGCTATCAGCAATCTTAACGGAAGCTAGTCATCTATGCAGGCGATAAATAGTGCACAAGTATACTTCGTATAGGTGTGTTTGCGTGAAACCAAGTAGGTATGTTTTCTATTCCGTTACATTTATAGGCTGATAGCACGGCAATCCGTCACGACCGGAGAGATATCAGGTGCAAGACCAACAGCTTTATGTGCTTGCCGAGGCTCGGCGACGAAGTATAGTCAACTTCTTTACTACAGGTGCTCTTATACAATTATAGAGTATATAACATTCGCATGTATATTATGTACATGCATTCTATAAAGTATTCACATATTGTTTACTTTAGGTGCTTAACGCTTTGACAAGATTACATCGGCCTTAGTCACAAGCTGACTCGTCCATCTGGGCTGTTACTAAGAGTAGCTTGATATAAACCCTAATAACTTTCTTGTTGGCCTAACGTATTATTTCATTCTAGTCCAAGACTTCATAAACCGCAGTCGTATACTAGAGCTGCGAAGCAGTTATGATTGAATTTTAAATATATTATAGTTTCTCACATCATCTCATATCACCGTATAAGCAATGGAATCAGAAGAGAGCATGATATATGCTACGTACTACAAAAAGGAATATTTAAGCAGTTTCTATCGCCATTTGTTACTGAGCTATCATTACTACAATAGGTACATAAATTCACACGTTGATTCATAATAGTTTTAAGCAAAAGTTTGTGGAACCGCGCATCCCATTCTGTCATTGTCGCGAGCAAGACAAAGTTTTATACCCCGCATGCAGTAACTCGCTTGCAATTAAAACAACGACACAACGTGAAAATCGGATTGTTGTCTTAAGCCCAACTTTAAAGTAACATTACTGACACTTACTATCTCGTAAGAGTGTAGACTTATCGCGACGAACATAGGAAATTATTTTATCAAATATAATATACATAATATAGGTATATATTAAAATTAGGTACATAATATGTTCTCTACGGTTGAGTATGGCAATTTCAGATAGGAAGGAGGAGTTTCAGATAGAAGGAGTGTTGCCCATTGTTTAAATAATCTATACTAATATTATAAAGCTGAAGAGTTTGTTTGTTTGGTTGAACGAGCTAATCTCAGGAACTACTGGTTCGAATTGAAAATTATTTTAGTGTTCGATAACCTATTTATCGAGGAAGGCTATAGGCTATATAACATCACGCTACGACCCACGGGGTAGCAGCAACGATAAACGCGGGTAAAACCACGGGAACATCTAGTAAATAATAAAAAGGCTAAAACTGTTGTCGCCAAATGGTTACTCGGACACTAAAATATAAAGAACCAGATTTTGCCAGGCGTTTTGCTCGCGTTAATTTATCAATAAATTTCCATCCCTCGGGAACAGTACTTTTTTTTGGGTAAAACGTACTATATGTGCTTTTCTGTATACCTGACAACGTGTATGTAAAATTTCATAATAATCGGTTGAATAGTTAAGGCGTGAAAGCGTAACAAACATTCTAACTGATATTCGCATTTATAATATTAGTTAGGATTATCGTCGTACGTTGGTTCACATTGTATCCTCCTTGGAGTCTTCGATCATCCAAATTTTCCTTAACGTTAATTACCTCTGTTGTTTGTCTTTTCAACAAAAAACAAATTATATAGCAATGGTAGCACAATAGATAAAGCATCGGACTAGCGATCGAGAGGTCATGGGTTCGAATCCCACATACGTCAACATACTGCAAAAACAATTTTAGTTTAGCTGAGGGAGTTAACATGAATACTAGTAATTTGTTACCTAATATGTAATAATATAGTAGCAGCCCTTTATTAAACTGTCCTACTGCTGGGAACGGGCTTTTTCTCAGTATGAGAAGGGTAAGACCATAGACCACCATGCTGTCCTATAGCGGTTTAGCACAAATCTTCGATAACATTATAGAGCACTCTTAGACATGCAAGTTTCCTCACGATGTTTTTCTTCGCCGTTAAAGCGAGCGATAATTTACTATTAATACGCACATAACTTCGAAAAGTCGTAGGTGCACGCCTTGGAAGCAACCTTGAAACTTGAAATAAAACAGTTTCTCATTAGCCTATAGCCACTTTATTATGAGTAATCCTTATTTTATTTATATTATTTTTTGAGAAAGATACTACTTGGAATAATAATACTGTTGATAGGAACTTTACAAACATTCAAACAACATTCGTAAAGAAAGCAGTGCAGCTGCTTCGGTTCTCTGATCTCACAAAATATTATTGGTAGTGCATAGACCAGCTGTCTATAAAGTGGGGTATTTAATTTAGTTGGATAAATGTCGATGTGACATACCAAGCCCTTCGAGCAAATACAACGTGTTCATATTTTAGGGCCGTAAATTAAAACTAATATGTAACCTATGTACCCGGATCAATTTTAATTTTTATGTCTTAGCCTTTAGTTATGTCCCACTGCTGAGCAAAAGCTTCTCCCCTGGACTTCCTGGGCTTTCCCTGGCAATTTGAAATATTTTATTTATTTATTAATTAAACATCAAAATAAACGCATTACACCGCTATCCAAATAATGCCTGATCATTTTTGGGTTCACAGAGATTACCCGAGTCAGCTGTATAGGTAAGTGTTGTTAAAATCTCAACTAGAATAATATTGATGAGTCGATAAAAAGAAAATGTTAGATCTTTGTGAAAACAATGTATACGGTTTGGTTTGTCGCGGTTTTCTATTACAGTGACACAAAAATATGACCGCAACTTTCTGTTACGCGCTGCATAGGCTTGAATCTGCACTTTACGATCTTAATTATTTAATTAAATTAGTGTATGTATATTGAAATTAACAAATTTATACGAATTTTATCGCGTGTATAGGAAAAAGACCCATACAAATAGGTACTTAAACGGTGAATCTCACAACCATCTTAAACAGTTAGCTACCGTGGGAATGTCTTTGTTTTAGAGAGCCCACGGGATCTATGACAAGAATATGACATCCACGTCGAGTTACAACATGTCAAGCAAGTACTGCAATACAACAAGCTCCAACAGCCGCACCGCTGTCACAGATCCTGAGAAAAGCCAGCCACAGTCGAGCGCCAGCCTGCCATACTGCCATATGTAAGAAGAATCAGTGACAAGATTGGCTACATCTTGAAGCGAGCTTCAATCAACACATACTTCAAGCCGCCAATGAAGATAAGTCAATTTTTACCATCCGTCAAGTGCCAACTACCTTTACGAGATGCAGGGCTCTATAAAATAGATTGTGACTATAGACTCTCACACATTGGTCAAACCAAGATAAGCATAGGCACCCGCATAAAAGAACACATAGCTGATGTAAAACACAAACGCTCATTGAAGTCTGTGGTGTGTGGACATGTGCAACAGGGGACCAACCATTATCTGCGATTTAACAAACCACACGTACTCGCAAAAGAACACCGATTCCTACCAAGGATGCTTCGCGAGGCTATTGAAATTAAAAAACATCCTAATTTCAATAGAGAAGATGGTTGGAATGTACTACCAGCTTGGGATCCAGTAATTCAGATAGTCAAAACTCAAACCCAAGAAGAAGCAAAACACAGCCAGACTTCATGATATTTTGCTCAATCTGCGTAAATAGAAACACCAATTAAATAAAATAAAATTATTTTCGGGTAATTTGAAAATAACTACACTTAGAACATTGAAACAACCACCATCTTAGTTTCCCCGTGAACATGGCTACTGAAAAGCAACCGAAACGTAGGAGAAAGTGTAAAATTAAATTTAAATAGTTTTATAATTTAAATAGCTTAAATAGAAGTAAACAGTAACTAGTAAAAGTATTTAACAATAGTAGTTTAAAGTTTAAAAATTATGTAATAATAGTGTTTTATAAAAAATAAACAACGCGATAAAATCCGTATAAATTTGTTAATTTCAATGAATAACATTCGCGTAAACGTAACACAATATTATAGTGTATGTATGATTTGATGTAATAGCAAAACAAATCTTGTATGGAATTGGCATTCGATTTATAACGGTTGATAAAATATACAGTAAGTACTGAAAGTTATGTGGTCATACAGAGGTTGTATGCTCCATAATCGTATATTCTCCTTTAGCAGACAAAATATGTATAAAGGTGGTCACTAAACAATTCAGGTCAGCGACTCGTTATATTGATGGAACGGGTCCGAATGTGAGATAGTGTTCGTGGCTTCGGCGACGGGCGGCGGGCGGCGGCCGATAGCCCGCGCTCATGAATATTGTAGCAGCACGCGCGTCCGCTGGATCCTCCAGATTCCTCTCTGTATCAGAAGCTTTATATACCTACACCTTTAACATTGTTTCGCATGCAATCCGTAAATATACCTCCGAACGAGACTTCACTATTTTTTGTTTATGCAAAAAGTTACGTCTATGAATATTTCCAACGCGGCTTGGGATAAAAAAAAATAGTAAAGACTTAGTTTATCTTTTCCGCTCAGAAATGGTAATATATTGTTGTGGCAAGAACTTTTTGCGGTTTAGATATTTCGGCTGTCTGTGTAATAACGCAGGTGGTGGTGGTCCTATCGTGAAACATGTTACAAATATGTAGTAAAGGTTTAAGTTGACAGGTTACAGTTGAGTTCATGATGAGTGTGATATATTATTCAGTTTAGAGTGGAGTGAGCAGTGAGACCGGTGCGCGTCGGGCGCCGCGCCGGCCGGGCGGCCGGGCGCAGGCAGCGCTCGCGTGTGCGACGGCACAGGCACTAAGTGGCGCGGCGTGACGATAATACGTCAAACCGCCAACTGCGGTTCACCCACCCCGTCCACGTCCGGCTAAAATTTAATACTAGCTACTACACCAGTAATACTTAGTAACATTGTCTATCTAACTGTACTCAACATACTTCGAAAATAGTTGGTAGTACAATAAACCGACTGATCTGAGTTTGTTATTCATGACATCAAACAGTATTATGAAATGTCGATGTCTTATAAGAACTAAGCATCACAAAATTTTGATGACAATTATTGGCGGCAATTGTTAGTTGCGTATTTTCCGTATATGCATAACATTTAAAAATACGTCGTCGCTCTTTAGACTTTATCTCTCAGCTCCTATAGATCTTGTCACGTAAAATAACGACAATGATTTGTCATCTTTCGTTCGCCCAGCAGCATGAATGAATCCTACAACTCCCAATCATTAGGACTTGAAGCGATTTGAAGGACCAAGTCCTCTCGAGGTATCAAGAGTCGTAGTCATAGGAACGTGAAGCGCCTATCGCGTATTGAGGGGTGATTGTCATGCCTATATGTATCTGAAGTCGTATGAGCCAGTGATTAGCGGTAGAGCAGAACAGGCGTCTTCCTCGCGTGAAGTTAGGTCTTAAAGCGGCAAAAGCACGTAACACAGGAGTTAGTCCTTCATAATATTGTCTTATGTTTACGCGAATGTTATACATTGAAATTAAACACTTTATACGGATTTTATCGCGTTGTTTATTTTACTTTAAACACTGGTATTACATAATTTTCAAAACACTCACACTACTATTATTGAAATTTTACTACATATTACTATTACTACAAATTGTTTTAATTAGAAAATATAAAGCTTATATAAATAAATAGTAGTAAAATTTCAATAATAGTAGTGTGAGTGTTTTCAAAATTATGTAATACCAGTGTTTAAAGTAAAATAAACAACGCGATAAAATCCGTATAAAGTGTTTAATTTCAAAGTTAGTCCTTCAACCAACATCCCGGGTACTGCCTGCTATGCAAGTATTTTTTATAATAGTAAGATCCGAGTCTATGTACGCCGAAAGGTCTTGTTCCGGAAAGACGTTCTCACGTGCATCGGTAGTCCAGAATGCTTTTTACTTTTGCTACCATACTGGAAATATATTAGTTTGAGTCCCTGTAGGCCTCGGCTCAATAACACCTGAGTCAATTAATAGTTTACAAACTATAGGGATAAGTTAAACCATGGAAGGCCATATACTTTAGTGATGTGAGAACGAAGACACAAATAACATATAGTTAAAAATATATATATTATTATGTCTCCGACAGTGATTGTCCAAATCACGATATTAGCTCAGATATTTTACAAATATCTGAGGCATATGATAGGCAAACAACACATTAGTATTGTATAAATCATTTTAATGTGTAAGTATAACTTATAAAGTGGGACTGTATTCAATAACATTTTTAGCTTCCCACAAAAAATATATTTCAGTACCTGACGGCTGATCAATTTTAGGACTCTGCATTCGTTTAGTTAGCGCGATGTATCGGATCAAAGGTTTTTCTGGCCGTATTTGAGTGACAGGTCTATTTGCTGAGAATGTGTTGGTCAGACACACACTGATAGATAAATGACGATTATAGTATTTGTACATATAGTCGGTGGATATCTAGTTATTGCCAATTCGCTTATAGTGCAAACTAATATTGCTCGATGAAAACAGTATTCGGTTCAACGTCCCTCTTTTACGTTTTCATTTACGCAATTACCGTTTATTCAAATTAAGAATGGTAAACAGAATTGTTTATAGTGGTACAGAAATCCTTATGTATTCTCCCCGGAGCCCATTCGCTCGTAAACGTGAGTGGATCTACTGCTGAAAACCTGTAATGATTAACCTCTGTTCGAACCCTTTGCAAGGAACAATTAATGAACGGCGTTCACCTTAATTAATCTATCCTCAGTTGCGGCAGATGCCTAACAAGATAAATTATTTTACGAAGATTGCATTTCGACGATATATTGAATTACTTGTTGTAATTGACTTAATATATCCGTCAATAAACAGGATATATTAGAAAGATATTTTACTTATATTCTGTAAATATTAAAGGTGATTGAAAATTAAAAGAAAATACTTTAAATTTAGAGTATTCGAGTGTGGTGTGGTTCAGGTGACGCTCTGACCACAGATTGACCTCCTGCTACTTAGATTATTCGTTAGGATACTTGGGATATACCTACTATCTTTATATATTGACTATCGACGGTCACAGGGGCCAAATGTTATTTCTTTATAGTTAGTTATACCAAAACGGTTACATTACTCGCTGATTGCAAGTTACCGATCGTATTTATGCTTACGCCAAAAACTAATGAAAATTGAGAAAAATAAATAATATAACTCCAGGCTGACATATGAGCAATGTGTTTCATGAAAATTCAATAGAAGTGTAGTTATCACAAAATCCTCTATAACAGTGAATTGTTAGCTGTGCAAATTGGAAGTTGTAATGTAGGTAGTTACCTTCTGCCGTGATGTACTCAACTATGATTGGTTAACATTATACCAATGGCGGTATGTGTAAATATATGTATGTAACTATGTATCTTTGTTCGTATGATAGAATGTATAGGCAGTGCGAAATAAATTCATGAAGCTAACGGACGTTGTTTCTATTGAACTCCCAACGAACATTCTAGAACATTACAGTGGCGACGAGTTAAAAGTAAATTGGGCGTGCATTATTAGTAATTACGATGTCGATCGGAAAAGTAAAGGACTTCGATGTGGTCGCGGGAGTGTGGTCGTCATATATTGAACGGCTAAATATGTACTTTTTGGCAAATGCCGTTAAGGAAGAACTGAAGCTGCCTACATTGATCGCGGTGATGGGTGAGGCGGCTTACGAGTTGTTGGCGAATCTATCAAGCCCGAAGAAGCCCGCGGAATTGAAATATGAGGAGGTGGTCGGTATTATGAAAAACCATCTTCAACCGGTTCCATCGGCGTTGGCAGAGAGGTATCGCTTCAGGCAAAGGCGACAAGCAGCGGGAGAAACCATCGCGGATTATGTGGCGGCGTTGAAAAAGTTGACACGTCATTGTAAATTTGGCAATAGTCTCGATGAAAATTTACGGGATCAATTCGTATGTGGACTGAATGGCGAAATAACTCGACAGAGGCTGTTTACGGAGGAAGATTCCTTGAGTTTTACGGGCGCGGTAAAACTGGCAACATCTCTGGAAGCGGCGGAACGGGATGCCGCGGCAGTTCAGACGTCAGGGACAGCGGGAGTAGCTACAGCGGCTCACAGTGAGGAAACAGCGGGGCTACATACAGTAGCGGTTAGTGGTGACGCGCAACGGCGCGGAGGTGCGATGGCGCCGCGCGGACGCGGTAGGGATGGCCGCGGCTCCGGCGCGGGCGGTGCGTCCGGACATCGGGCGGTGCATCGCGATGCGGGAGTACGCGCACGGCACGGAAACGCGGCCGGGGGCAGCGGCTGTAGAGGGTGCGGTTCAACATCGCATAATTATGAGATGTGTCGATATCGGAGCTACGTATGCAGTCGGTGCCGACAAACGGGCCACTTACGGCGTAGGTGCCCGGGGGGTGCCTCTGGAGGCCGGCAGAACAAGGCCATACACTATGGAACGGTACAAGAGGACTTAAGCGAGTTCGAGCAGGGTGAAGAAGGGTTTCATCACCTGTGTTTAAACGATTACAAACCGGTGAGTTTACCCGTGGCCATTGAAAATGTAATTATTAATATGGAAGTCGATACGGGTACGGCAGTGTCGTGCATTAGTAAAAAAATTTATAAGCAATATTTCAGTGAATTGTGGTTAGAGCCTACCAGTGTCGGATTGAGGTTTTATGACGGATCGAGGTTGAAACCTTTGGGTATAATAAAACCTTTAGTTGCCTATGATAACACGGAGAAAATTCTAGAACTTTTTGTAATAGATGGGGGTACTACCTCCTTGTTAGGCCGGCAGTGGCTTACAGAATTAAATATTAAGCTACCAAGATTTACTAATTGCCATAATGTCGGTAGTGAGATTACTATGGAGGCTGATTTAAAAATTTTGGTTCATAGATATAAGGAGTTATTCTGTGGCGGCTTGGGAAGGTACACGGGGGGTAAGGCGACGTTGAGACTTCGGGATGGGGCGGCGCCGGTATTCCACCGCGCGCGCCCGATACCTTATGCGCTGAGGGAGCGCGTCGACGCCGAGCTCGACGCGATGCTGCGCGACGGGATCATCGAGCCCATCGACGCCTCGGACTGGGCCTCACCGTTAGTACCGGTAAATAAAGCGGACGGCTCACTGAGAATCTGTGCAGATTTTAAGGCTACGGTAAATCCTGTTCTTTTAGTAGATCGCTATCCTTTACCGAAAATCGAGGACTTAATGGTGCGTTTAGGCAATGCTCAGTATTTTTCTAAAATCGATTTATCACAGGCCTATAGTCAGATCGAATTGGATAATAGTAAAGAAATCACGGTAATCAATACTCATCGTGGCCTATATCGATATAATAGGTTAGTGTATGGTCTGGCATCGAGTCCGGGTATATTTCAGCGCATTATGTGCAATTTATTAGGTAGTATTCCTTATGTAGAGGTCTTCCTGGACGATATAATCATTGGGGGGCCTAATAGGGCCCAACACCTTCAGGCGGTTGAGGCTGTTTTTAGTAAATTACATAAATACGGTTTCAAGTTAAAAACTAGCAAATGTGTGTTTTTAGTGGATGAGGTTCGATACTTAGGCTACGTGTTAAACAAGGACGGCATTAGAACGGATCCCAGTAAAGTAGAAGCTATCACAAAAATCCCTAGGCCAGTAAATGTTACTGAATTACGTTCATTTCTGGGTCTAATTAACTTTTACGCTAAGTTTGTGAGGAATATGAGTTCGGAACTAGTACCGTTATACGATTTATTAAAAAGAGACAAAGTATGGCGCTGGTCAACAGATTGTGAGCGTGCTTTTAAAAGAATAAAAATATTATTAACAAGCGCGGACGTATTATCTCATTATGATCCAATGCGGCAGCTCATAGTAACATGTGATGCGAGCGCGCGCGGAGTCGGCGCGGTCCTCACGCAGCTCGATGTAGACGGGGTGACGGAACGGCCCATTGCTTATGCGTCGCGCACTCTGAATGACGCGGAAAAAAACTATTCACAAATTCATAGAGAGGCATTGGCTATTATATTTTCGGTAAATAAGTTTCATCAATATTTATATGGCCGACATTTTGTTTTACGGACTGACCACAAGCCACTTGTGTCTATTTTAGGGCCTCATACGGGCATACCAACGATGGTTGCGAGTAGGATGCAGCGATGGGCAATAATATTATCTGCATATTCTTTTGTTATTGAGTACGTGCGCACGGATAAGAACGGTGCGGACGGCCTATCGCGGCTACCTGTGACGACTAGTAGTAAACAGATGAGTCATTCGGCGCCCGAGCAAACATTCTTGCATTTTGTTCAACAAACATTGTTATTGGACTACTATGAGATTAAGAATAAAACTAATCGGGACCCGGTTTTAGCTAGGGTGCTTAGGTATTTGCGAGATGGTTGGCCTGCAGACTGCGAAATTCTGAATTTACGACCTTATTTTAATCGTAGGACGGAGCTTTATGAGGAGTTAGGTTGTGTTATGTGGGGACATAGGTTAGTAGTTCCGCATGATTGTAAGGAAAAGGTTCTACAGATGATTCATGAGCCCCATATGGGAATTGTTAAGTCTAAGGCGATAGCCCGTAGTTACGTGTGGTGGGCCGGTATTGATGAAGACATTGAGCGCTTATGTCGCGAGTGCGAGGTGTGCGCGGCGCAGGCGGACGCGCCGCCGCGGCAAGCACCGCGCATGTGGCCATGGCCACACCGCCCGTGGACACGGTTGCACTTGGATTTTATGGGACCAATTTTAGGTAAAACATATTTGGTAGTGGTCGATGCGATGTCTAAGTGGGTGGAAGCATTTAGTATGACCAGTACAACAGCGGCCAGTGTCATCGATAAGTTGTCCGAGTTGTTTAGTAGATGGGGCCTGCCTAAACAAATAGTCACGGACAACGGGCCTCCGTTTTCGAGTATAGAATTTAATAATTTTAACAGAAATCAAGGGATCAATCACATTTTTACGGCACCGTATCATCCCGCGTCGAACGGTCTAGCTGAGAATGCGGTTAAGTCTTTAAAGCGAGTCATTAAAAAAGCTATTTCGGAAAAACAAAATGTAGACAAAGCACTCTGTACATACTTGTTACATTATAGGAACACTGAGCACTCAACCACGGGCGAGAGCCCAGCTATGTTATTAGTAGGACGACGGTTACGTACTAAGTTAGATGTTATTAGACCGGATAGAGGAAGTAGGGTTGGAAAGGCTCAGCAGCGGCAGTTAGAATCGGCGAGAGGGGTTAATAGGGAACTTCAACCTCAAGAGGAAGTATGGTACAGGCAGTACTTGAAGGGGGAAAAGTGGGTTCCAGGTCAAATAGTTGACGTCACCGGCTCCAATAATTATAAGGTAAAAAGTAGGGAAGGGGAGTTAGTTCACAGACATATTGACCAGCTAAAAAAGAGATCTTCACGACTGTCATTGGCTAGCTGTGGTCAGCCATCGGTGATAGTGACAGAACCTAGCACAGATTCTCAGATGGAGTTGAACGGTGAACCGAATTCACTGGCGAGTGAGGGTCAGTCGGAGGAAAAGTCGGCGGACCTCGGTAATTCACTCACGAGTAAAGCGGTATCGAAAGGAAGAGGGGTGGATTCAGACATGGCTGAATCTCCGGCTTCACCGGAGTTTCAAGACGCGCAGCTTGAAGCCTCACCTGCCCAAAGCCGACCGGTCAGATTATGTCGAATTAAAAATAAAATTAATTATAAGATGTAAGTGTAGCTAAATTTGTATTCTTAGGTTAAGTTACTTTAAGTGTAAGGTTGATGGAATACCCATGGTATTGGTTGGTGTGGAAGAGTGTAATGTAGGTAGTTACCTTCTGCCGTGATGTACTCAACTATGATTGGTTAACATTATACCAATGGCGGTATGTGTAAATATATGTATGTAACTATGTATCTTTGTTCGTATGATAGAATGTATAGGCAGTGCGAAATAAATTCATGAAGCTAACGGACGTTGTTTCTATTGAACTCCCAACGAACATTCTAGAACATTACAGAAGTGACGGCAAAATTGAAATGGGTTAAACAATATGGGAATAAAAATATGAGTGTATATCAATAATATCAGCTACGAACAGTTCTCGGCCAAGCCTACAACAACAACAACCGGTTTTAAGGCTTAATGTGCCGTGTGTGGGCTAAAATAAAGTGAAGCTTTAATGCAAGTTGAAGTTATTTAAAAACATTCTGTATTACGATTAAATGATGACTCGTGACTACCTTAAATATTTCGTCCGTCCATATTGGGCTTTGACGGGAAGTCTGAACTAATGAAAAATAAAATAGAAAAGAGCACAAATATCAACGCGATCAGATACTTACATATGCCAGTAGAAGTCACCAGTAGACTGCTTGTGACCAAAACCAGTCCAATGTATGTATAGTTTAAGTAAAACACATTCTCATGAGTATAATAAACTTTTATACATAAAAACTGTAAGGATTTTAGCTAAGCTCAACATTTATACTATATTCAAATAAATACTGACATTTGCCATAGCACATACTCCCTCCCCCCCCCCCTTGACCCTCTTGATTACTTAAACCACAGTTTAAGTGATCAAGGGGCTCACTGCCAGGGCACAGAAATATTTAAAATTTTAAAAAGAAAACATATGAAGCATTGTGTTATCTGCAAATAGTTGTTTTAAATCTAGGTGTTCTTTATGTCCGTTGTTCGAACGTTCATAAAATCTTCGCACCTATCAAGGAAAATAGTTTGTAGTCCCTAAAAAGTATTTTAAAGAATTTATTAAAGATATATAAATCGAACCTACAACCATATTTTATTTTTAGGTTATTGGCTTTAGAGCGCTCTTTCCACGTCAGATCTATTTTCCTTTATACAAAATCGAATCTTAGTAGATAGAATGAAAATAAATTCTCTAAATAAAGCTTAGGCACAAACTTGAATCCTTTAAGACAACCTTTGAACAAAAGCAATTTCTCGAGAGCAAAGAGAATGTCACTAGAATTGGTATATTGTTATTAGAAGCAAAGTATAGCAAGTACAATGTCACACATGTCTACCATTGTTGGAAGATTGTCTTAGATATTAGAGTTACAATCAATCACGGGTGTGTCCGTGACATGTACGTAATTAGGAGAGAACCTACGAGCCAAGGGAGCATGAGAGACGCCCACGTCTATTCTAATGCCAAACTTTGTTGTTGCTTTCATGTCGAATCGAGATTGTGTGTGCACATGATATTAGCAACAGCGAGACAAATGAAACGTATCATTTTAGCTAAACTTTTGTATAATTACACGAGATATATGTATATATAAGTATAAACAAGAATTGTGTTTATAATAAAAATATATATTATATATTTTTTAATTTCCATTGCAAAGATTTAGGACGTAGGTGGATAAACCAAGTAAAAAAATACATAATTGCTTACTTGACATATGATTAATTACTATATAGTCTAGTATATTTATTCATTATTGCACATTGCTTGGCAAAAATGGATAATTATAATTATAACTATCCATTTTTTATAGGTTTTTTCCATCAAGTCTTACAAACCGTAGCACGACCAGTAGTATCCTATGGTGCAAACTACTGCCGATTAAGACACAGCAGATGGATTAAATTAAGTGCACGCTTGAACACACAGCAGATGGATTAAATGAAGTGCTATGACGGTGCTGATTGTTAGGTTTCTTTAAAACGAAGGCATTACCCTAAAAGCTAACATAGATATACTACGATCATGTGCTACGGCGAAGATGATGATCATATGACAAAAGTGCTGACACATACAAATGTCGGTTAAGAAATACCTATTTAAATATACCATAGACTCGGCGACGACTCAGAACCGGTAGCTCTGCATTTGAAGAGCCAACCCAAGCAAGGCAAGCATGAAGACCAGAGAGCGAGGATAATGATCGAGTCAAATGTTAATCAACATTTTATACAGAGTAGTCTATCAAACACATGCATTTTATCCTGGATAATAGGGCAATCGTTTTTGTTTACGGTTTTTTGCTCGCTAGTCGGCGCCACTAGCAAGTAAGGTCTTGTCAATCCTGTCACAGCTGCTGTCAAAAGCCTATTTGGCAGTAACAACTGTCAGTTTATATGGTTACTATTAATGACTGTAGAGTACGAGGTTAACCGTACTATCCACTAGCAGCTGTAACAAATTTGCCCTCATTCGACTGGTTTTTAAACAGCTAAGTCCGACTTGCAATAAATTGCTGTAAATAATAATTATTTTTACAGATCAGATATCTTTCTCTAATAAGTAATTATATTTCTTTAATAATATTAGGTATATCATAACTTGTTGAATGTTGTTATGTTATTTAACTTTTATTTATTTTTATTTATTTGACTTTTCTGAATAGGTTTTGCCGGTGTCATGGTATCATATGTGTCGACACGCCGGGATCGCGACGTGTCAGAGGCGCGTCGGTTCACTTCGCCGTGTCGCCGTGTCGACGCACTCTGCTCGCCGCTGAGGTCCCGTGCAGACGTCGGCGTCGCTACGTTTAATTAAACACTAAGTGGCTTCCCGCATTTCAGACACATTCAAACTTTAATTTTCTACAAAGATAATATGTTATGGTACTGAGCACGCAAGCAATACAGGTATATTCTAAATGGAAACTTTACCTCTTCTTTGTTTTCAGAAAACTTACATCCACTACAAATTCAAGGTAGTTATACTAAATTAGTTTAATCTAAACTTATTTTAAAAGTTTCTCGGAATGTCGAGTATAATTCGCATCAACTGTTCGAATCACTCGTAGCAATATGCACTTCTATTGTAAACTGTTAATGAAGTAAATATAGAAAAGATAACATAGTGCCATAACAAGGATTTTAATATTGTTGCCTTCTATCTTAATAATTTGTAAAAGTGCTACGGTGAAGATAATAGGGTTCGCAGATCGTGAATCTTCTTAATTACCAACAATGTTGAAATTAAGCTTTTAATGAGTTTTAATTAACAAGTTTTGGAACGTTGCGTGAAAATACTCAGCGATTGCTGGGAGATAATTTAGACAATATCTAACGGTTTAAGTAACTTACGAATTCATTAATTATTATTTATAAATTCATGCTTAGAATCGCTCGTGTTGTTATAATTTCTTTGGCTTTGTGTTGGCTACCTGACTATCGAAATCAATATGGGATTATTATTTGAAATTTGGATTGCAATTAATATTAAACTTTTATATTGCTCGTCAAAATGACCACTCGCCGCGTGATGGTAAGCAGTCATGTGGTCTAAGAGCAGTGGCCTCCACACCGTTCTAATAGCAGCTGAAGCGATGTTGAGGTCTCTACTTTGATGGCCTGACTTCATATATCTGCGAAAACATTATGGAGAACTCTCAGACATGCAGGTTTTGTTAGGATAAAATCTTAGAGTTGAAGATGTCCTTTTAAAATTATAATAAAGACATTTGTCTCTCGTTTGCACAATACCAGTCTTCAATATATGATTGTACTATTCTGTTACACGTTTATAGACGTATAATTTGCCAATGACGCACATCTCGATGACAAGGCTCGAAGATATGTACAATTTATGCGGCAGCAGTGCCAACTGTCCTGAGGGTACAATGTAGGTCACACAGGATTTGGCGAGAGTCAAAACATGCCTAACTTGCTGCAGGTACACTTTGAACAACCTAACCTCCGCTCATTTTACATATAACTTTAGTTCTGTTATTCGTGTTTTCAAAACTCTGGAAATTTAGGCTAAGTACTGGCTTGCCCACCATTTCCAGATTTTATTACGATTTACGTATTTCGATTACAACATTCACCTACATATTTTATAATTGTATATCTATGATTATTGAGAGTATTCGCTTAGCTACGACTCGTAAAAACATACTGAAGAGTTACCGAAACACCGCGATATGCAGATAAACGCCGGGACAAGAATAAGTAAAAAAGTGGTAAAATATTTGCGTCTTTGGGTGGCTTCTCTTTGTTTCATTGTCAAATGTGTTAGTTTGCTCAGCTGTTGGTCGTGAGAATTCGCATTTTATGCCAGATTTATATAAATGTTATTGAAATTGTCTTTCGAAAGTTAATAGGAACATTGTATCTATGTGATATGCCTTAATAACCTAACCTATGATAGTATAATTATCCTGGCTAATTACTAAGAGCTATTCCGCTAAGAACCCTGTTCGACTTAAAAATTGTCAAAAGGTCAATTTATTGTCGAATATTAGATACCTACTAGACACATACTTGTTAGAAGTTTAAGCAATACGTGTATTTATTACTGTTATTATTTGCTGTTAGATTTATACACGAATGAGCATGAGATTTTCTATCCACGCCGCTGTTCTATTCCAATTAAAACTTTTTATTTAAAGGAATGAAATTGCTAACATCGATACATAAATTTCATAGACTTTATTGCAAATTTCGACACAATTGACTCAATAGTTGAAGCAAAACATTTCGATATCAGACTCAATAAGTCACTAACCAAATTAGGTCACAATGAAATACCAATCACTTTTGAAATCCCAATTAGCCGATGGAAAACTAATAAAAGTGAAGGTAAAATTATACGAACGTGTCTCTAGGACGGGTTGAATGTGGATAAATTAGTAGCAATTTGCGTCGCAACGTACCTCCCGTTTCAGACCAAATGTGAATATCAAATGAGTGTTTAAGCCACCCATTTGGATCACTCTCGGCCGATGCCAATCATTTCAAAATTGATGCTTGCGGCTTCCACTCGATGACTGTTAATTATTGCTAGTGCTATTATTCCTCATGTGGCTTGTTGCCTGGCTCTCATATTTTATGCTCTTTATTCTGATGTTATCATTTTTAATAAATACACGAGTATTTATCATGCGGTGGGCACTTCCAGGTAAACACGTCAATACATTGGAGGAAACTGAGCTTATAATTCGTTATTGGTATATTAAATTGCGCTTTTATAATAAAATAACTTCGGTCTATTTTTGTAGGGTTCCTTATCGGTAAGATAAAAATGGACCTCATGTAGCGCGACTTTGTCCATCAATCCGTCTTTCTATCTGTCTGTCTCAGCTCTGGATTTGAAATTAAAATACGTAGTTATAAATAATGCTTTGCAATCTATATTTCAAACAAAAAATGTTCTTAATATGTTGGTTTTAAATTGGGGTTGAAAGATGGTATATTATGATTAAAGAAGCATTACTAGATGAAATGTTGTATCATATAACAGGGACTTGCATATTATAAAATATATATTTTATGCGGTGCACTGTTTTCTCTAAGATAAAAAAAATATGTCTGTTATTAACACAGTTTTCAAGAAATCAGCAAATTGCAAAAACAAACAAACAGTTCTGCGCCGGTATTCAAGTGGTGCGAATTGTCAAAGTTTAGTACATAACTTTCTGTATGGTCTAGTCGGTACCGCAGTGGTAAATGCGACTGCTGTTTATAAGGTCTTAAGTTCAATTCCCGATTCCCGGGTCAAAGTCGCAGTTAATTAGATTATTCATTCAATGAAATTGCACAGTAGACGGCAATAAGCTTGCTCCATACTACATGGCAAAAAAGCAGACGTCAAAATTTGAGTATGATAGACCTCTCTCTATCCATTCCGCGACACAATCGTGATTGTATGTGTATATGTAACCTTCTATAAGTTTTCTCTTTGGTACAAAACCCTCGGAGAGCGAGTCCCACTCGCAGTTGACCAGTCCATCACAATCTACATAAACGTACAGCGATTAAGTCTATACGAAGCACGATCTAGGCTTTAGTAACCTAACTCTTTCTTTGTTTTACATAATTATATTTTCAACGTAATCAAAGAAATATGTACCCATCCTATGAAGATACATACAACGAGACATGTTTATTGAGATTAAATTAAACTTAATTATATTGGGTACCTAAAAATATTTTGAAATTGGAATCTCAAAATAACCTATAATTATAATTTATTTTCAATAGTAGTTATACATGCATATAGTTTATTTAAGATCAATTTTTAAAAATTAAAAGTATCTTAATTTACTCAGCGATAATGTAAGTTTCTATACTACCTATTTCTAGTAAAGTTCTGTCTCCTACCACAAATAAACAGATTCATATTTAATTTAAACTACTTTATACGGATTTTATCGCGTTGTTTATATAAATTACATAATTTTGAAAATATTACACTACTACTGAAACTATAATTCTATTTTAGCTATTAAAAATTGTTAAAATTGTGTATTTTTTAAATCTAAATAGTTTTATTAATTTTAATAATATTTGCGTAATATTTTCGAAGTTATGTCATGGAAGTGTTAATAAACAACGCGGTAAAATTCGTATAAAGCAGTTTAATTTCAATGTATACCATTTGCGTAAACGTAAGACAATGTTATGAAAACAAATTTGCTATATTTATTATCCTAATAATATTATAGACATGAATGCTATTAAAAAGTTGTTAAAACAAACATGTGAACTTTCTTTTTAAATTACTACCATAAAATCCCTTTTAAAACTTTGGTATAAGACTAAAGACGGTAAATAGAAAAAGTTACTCAGCGTACAAAGTGAAGGTTGTATATTGAGAAGGAGGACACCCCACAACAACGTCTTGATTATGTCTCGGGCAGATTGAATACATCCAAAGCGAGCCGGAACAAAGGGGTCGTATTGTTATTCACCCCTGTTGTGTAGTTGTGACAAACTATTTAGGCGACGTCGCAGCCCTTAAACGACTCTGTTTATTGTTTTCAACCAAAGGTTAACTACCTACCTGTGTAAAGCTCGAGCTAATGTCAGCATAGTGTCGCAAAATCTATCCGTGTACGTGTAGCCGAGCCGAATTACCGCTGGCAGGGACGCGGTGACGGCTCTATTACTGGCGATACCGATCGCCACTGCTCGTGTAAAATAATTGGTTATTGTGATACAAGTTGCGAATTCAGTGAGGTAACGTATTCTGACTACACTAAAGTTTATTTCAAACATTGTCTACTCAGGTAATAAAATACTTTTGATTATAATTTAGGATTTTCTTCTTTCGAATTTATGATTAGATATTTTTCTTCTTTCATTCAATCAATCATAAAGTGTATATATGTTACGACGTTTATACATTTTATTTTATTTTCTATGCTGCAAGTTCTTATGTTTTTATCTTCTGACTTATCTTTCATTTCATTAATTATAGAAAATAAAGTTGTCAGGATAAAATGACAAATAATAATTTTTGTCTTAAAACTACAGACAAGATAATATCGATGGTAGGTACCTTAACTAAATTATTTGTTACCAATTTCAATATAACAATTTTATATGATTAAATACGTCATAGGTATATCCCAAGCGAATCCCATGCCATATATTTTATAGTCTCGTAATTTAAAAAGTCAATGTGTATTTTTCGGATTTTCTTATATTTCGTTTTACTCCGATAGAGTTGTTGTCTCAGATCGAACGCGCTGAAGGAAGCCAAATACATAGACAAGCTGTAAACTTGATTAGGGGATTGAAAGAAATAACAAACAACGAAAGAAAAATCAAGGGAAAAGATCCCGTTTGCTTTGGTACTTACTCAAATCTCGGGAATAACATAATAAATTCTTTGTTGAAAAGATGCAGGATTTTTTTCTGGTATGGAAGGTCGTCGACATCCGTTCAAAAATGGTACATGAATTATAGTTAAGGAATGTGTGAGTAAAACGAATTACTTAAATTGTGTGTCAGATAGCGGGAGGTGAGACAAACATGAAGCGCGCGGCGGCGGTGCGGCGCGGCGCGACACGACGCGGCGCGACAGTCGCAGTAATTGCACCACCGGTTATGTGCCCGCAATAACTAATCTTTCTTTCCTCCGGTGCCATTTTTTAGCCGGTGACATTTTATTTTGCTCGCGAAATATGACATTACGAACACTGAAATGTTTTTTGTATAACATGTAGCTTAGTCGTTTCTGTATTAAATACGCGCAGAAGGAATAAATACGTGACGCTTTATAAATACTTTACGTTTTAGTAACATAACGCATTATTTATACGTACTATTTTTCTTTAAATTAAATGTGTTGATTAGTTACGATAAAAGTGTATCTTGTGACAATAAATCTTCTCCCTAGCCTTTATTATTCCCAAGTCCATTGGGGTCGGCTTTTCTAGTCTAACCGGATTTGACTGGACATCAGTTTTTACACGGAGCGGCTGCCACCTGACCTCCGCAACCCGAAGGCTAACGATACTCTAAGGCTAGACTAGTGTCAGGATATTATAGGGTACTGTCTTCCCAATAACGACTGCCATAGATGTTCATGGCAGCCGGGACCGACGGCTTAACGTGCTCTCCGAGGCACGGAGCAGGCGATAATTGTTAATCAATACGCACATAATTTCGAAAAGTCATATATCTTCCGAAAGTCAGAGGTGCGCGACGTGGTTCGAACTCGAGACCATCTGCATCGCAGTCTGTTGGTCTTCCCACTGAGCTATCGCTGCTCTTTTTCTTATGATGATATCGTGTGACAATAAATATCCAAACTGAATCCAATTTTTATCCCTCACAATTTAATTCATCGAAAAGTTACTAGAGACTAGTATAATTATCCTTTTTGTTTATATTTGTACGACACGACTTGTACAAAAGAATACTTAATTGAAAAATCCACGTCAAGACGGTAGCATGAAACCGATCGCGCGTGTAAGGAATAGCAACATAAACCGAGTAAAAATCCTGATCGGTTGCGTAAAGTTGAACGGAGGATAGGGAACGAACGGTGGCTGGCGACGACCCTCCGCGTCCTCGAACTTTGACAGTTTATATGACCCGTGTAATGGCGCCTTAAACTAAATAAAGCTTTGCATTTGGCTCGTGTATCGCAAGAGACCCCGATCCGCTTGCTTTGTCTCCGCGACTAGATTAAAACTTATTCTGCGAACGGATCTTTTCGTATGCTCCTTTTAATAAAACACGTTGCATTGCCGTTTGTTATTTACTGTATTCACTAAGTGATCGAATTTCAATTATAATTATTATTAAATGTAAAATTTGAGTTTAATCATCATTTAAATTTACGTTACATACCTACAAGAAGCTAACTGCTTGCTACTAAAAAGAAGAAAATTGATTGACAAACAGAGGAAAAAGTTACTGAACTGTTTTGCCTTTGCCAATTTATACCTATATAGATACTACTTAATCATGTTCTATTCTAAATTGGAGCCACAATTATTTTCGAGTGCATCTCAAATCAGTTTTAAACAAATTACTCAGTAAATGTTTATATTCGATATTGATGAACCCTTGAACATGGCTGCTGAAAAGCAAACGAAACACCACACCGAGGAAAGTGTAAACTCTAATACAAATAATTTTAATAACCTAAATAGTAGATAATTTTAACAATAGTATATAATAAAAGTGTTTTAAAGTAAACAACGCGACAAAATCAATCAAAGTATTTTAATTTTAATGTATAACATTCGCGTAAACGTAATACAATATTAAATACTTATATAATTTCTTAACACATAACATATGTATATGTGGTAGAAACCTTATATAACATGACATTAATAGATTGTATAGAACGTTCATTTGATAGAAAATACTTTAATGAAAAACTATTGTTTAAAAATATATGAATACCATCAAATATTGAACACTTCGACTTAGAGCACTCCGACTCGGATAGATTAGGTTAGAAGGCTAAGGCGATGTTTTTTTTTTATTACAAGAAGCTCTGTGAAGAAGGCCTTCGTCGAATAATATTGTTGGTGGTAATGTTATAATAGGGGCGTTCTGTTCATTATAGATTTAATAGCTTTATTTTATATTTTAAGTATTTCATAACTAATAAAGTATTTAAATGTATCGTTTATTACATCAACATAATATGGTTTTATCGAATCTATAGATTCAATTGTTATAACTTGTAAATATTTTTTAGATTAAACACTGTATTATTTAGCCATTATATATAAAACGTATATTATATTGGACTGTCTCGATAGTGCAGCGGTAGTAAATGCGACTACTGTGCACGAGTTTCGATAACTGCCATCAGCCAAGGTGTCATTTAGTATTTCCGAGCATAGAGTTTAAAACTGTGTTTTTTACGTAGAAACTAAAACCATAGATGGCGAAATTTTTGTGTAAAGCACCTCTGCCGATCCTTAGGGAAATATAAGTGTGAAACTGTGTATATTAGGGATTATAATCTATGAATTATGTCTCTACATCAAATGTAGAATCGATCATCTACAACAATTGAACTCTATCAATTCATGTTTGCGATGTAATCTGACACTAATAATGTAGATATTGATCACATGTACATACATTAGCGCCATCAATGCTAATAAGTACATATGAGATAGCTGTTGATATATACACACTTAACAGGTGCCTATAGCGCCCACGTAGGATGAGTGATGCAGCTGTCATTGCCGCAGGCAGCTTGGACTGAGTCCAGTTACAAATGCAAATTCATACGAGAAATTGACTCTACATGCTTTCCAGGCATATCAGTGCAAAATTTAATCGGATTAGTTCTCTCTACAGACAACGTGCGGTGGCTTTTGTGGAGGAACATACGTAAGGGAATTTTAACATAATTGATAGGTCGATTTCCTACAGTACAGCGTGCAATATATTTAGTCCAAACAGACAGTGGTAAAAACTGGTTTTGATAGCGAAACTAGAAATCTTAACTAAT
The DNA here is from genome assembly GCA_963675205.1 of Catocala nupta. Lineage (NCBI taxonomy): Eukaryota > Metazoa > Arthropoda > Insecta > Lepidoptera > Erebidae > Catocala > Catocala nupta. The sequence continues at coordinate 16,049,235 of OY776081.1, forward strand.
ATTATAAATTGCTAATGTGTGACTTTTGGTTGTAATTTTCAAACCTCGGGAACAGTAGTGTTTTGGATGAAAAGTACACTATGTACTTTCCCCTTTTCCTTTTCCGTTTCCTTTTCCCCTGACAACGTGTATGCGACTGATCGGTCGAGTAGTTAAGGCGTGAAAGCGTAACAAATAAACAAACTTACATTCACATTTATAATATGAGTTGGAATAGTATTACATAAATTGTAACCATATTCGTCATTTAATTAAATAAATATAATTGTTTATTTCAACGAATTTATATTCGTTCTTCCAGAAGATTTTCGCCAATTACTATTTAAAATTATTAAATATATTAAATTACTATATAAAAGTTAAACTACTAAAGTACTTAAAGAAACTTTCTTATATAACAAAAATGCATGTTCTAGAATATTCTATAAAAACCATCAATGGTCGTAACTCTAAATCTTTTAAGATTCTGTTTTGTTGTTTGCTGTGAGTAATCTGATCATATAAAAATTAACATGTGAGCAATTTGACTCGAGTCTAACTATTCTCGATTTGGTTCATACGAATTATTGTTAATGTTTTCGTACAGAAATTGTAATTATTGTAATTGAGTAGTTTAAATAAAAAGATACAATAAAAACTTGTTTTTTTCTGTAGGTATCGTTAATACGAAAGTGAGCAGGTATTTGCCAGTGATAATCCTTACTAAGTATTGACTTAAGTAAAACCACCAAAAGAACGTCAAGTAAGTAATAGTGATTTTACAAAGTTATCATCACAAACAAATAGACAGTAAATGTTGGCTAATCATGCATTTGAGGAATTCGAATGCACCAAGGTGATAGCAAACGGCGTAAAAGGCCGTGAGTTTGAGGTCTTCATTCCTGCAATCCATACGATTTCTAATTTCAGTGGAAGCACCTACAATTTCCCGTGGCTTTGCAACAACAGCCGCAACTGACCGCAAGTTCAGCGCTTTCGACTGCGTCGATTTACGCACACAGTGCTGCCTCACGCTCAATTAGTTAATAATAGTGGCGGTAGTAGTTCTCACCTATCCTTCTATATATCAAACAATTTACCTCAATAAAGGTAGAACATAAAGGAATCAACTTTAATAATGTGAACATAAAAATACAGACTTCAAAGACTATATTTTTACACACAATTTGTTGCTATACGGTAAGTGTAACACTCGCACGTCATTGAGTCCAACGCAAGAAAATATGAGTCTGAAAGAAAGGAATGGGAGTAGAAGGTATGTGGGCATCCGGCGCTTAAATTTATCGAGTTAAATACAGTATCAATATTACTAATCACTCTCTCGTTAGTCTCTTCTTACAAATAAAAAGCTAATACTTCTCCAAGTGTGCCAGCTCATTCCGTCTTTATCGTCATACGAACATCCAAACTTCTTTCTTTCTTTCATTTGTTTTTGTACGGTTTCCAGACTTATCCAAATTAGTAAAGTTGTAGTAAATAGTCATGTTAAAAATTGAGTCGATTTTCAGACTAAGCAACAATAAAAGTCAGTTCCCCTTCAGTTGTAAAGTTTAAAGGAAACTGTGCATGTAGTTTAAAAATGTGCTCCGTAGGCTTAGGTTTACCGTCTACCAAGTGGGACTTAATGCATAATTGGTGAAAGGTTAGTGCAATTATGATCTATATGTCTATGCCTTCGAAGTAATGTTTTGACTATGGTTATATTTATCTAAAAGTTTAACTACCTACTTATTTTCTTCAGTAAATACTATTTTAAACTAAAAACTGTAAGAAAAATATATTTTCTTCAGTAAATACTATTTTAAACTAAAAACTGTAAGAAAAATGTGTCTCTACATTAAATATTCAGACATGTCATACATATTCTCTCGGGCAGTCTGCATACCTATATCTAAACCTATATCATTGCACAGGCAGGTAGATTTTTATTACACCCATATTTCACTAGCTATGATTTTGGGTCCGACGTAATAAGTGCTGAGTCTATTGCCGTCTACTGGGCACAATTAATACGTGCTGCTACTGACTACTAATGCCTGACAAAATAGCAAATAACAAACACTTTGTTCAACTCGGAATTCGAACCGAAGACCTCGTGCACAGCGGTAGCATTACCCGCTGCCCCACCATTCAGTCAAAGATACCTATTATTTAAAAACATTAACTACAAATTATTCAGTCAAGGGGTTCTGTATTCGAAACTATGTTCTTCTTTTAGACGTCTGCGTGTATATTTTAGCGTCACGCGAATATGTAGCTCTGAAATAATTTTGGAGCAGTCCTATTTAAACTATGTTTCATCTAATGTCATATAGGAAAACCGGTGTTTTATTGCATAATATAAGCAAGTAAGACGGGTTTGAATAATGACTTTACTTTCGATTATTTTTTACGTCCTGTAATGGTTTCAATATTAATGTCAAGTCTTAGAATACCAGACAAAAAATCTGTTGTGTCTGGCCACCGATGTTCCGTTGTGACTCAATAGGTTAACGCAGTGTAATACACACTTGTAGGTACCATAATGATATCGACATTTCAAAGGGAAACCTTCATAATACGCATGGAGTCTAAACTAAACTATAATTAACTTAACTGTCTTGTTGTTGCCAAATCGGAAATATAAACTCAATTAGTTCTACCGATCTTGCAAACCCCGGTCAATATAAGCGATTGATTTTTGACAGAAACATCTCCGCAGAAGCATAGAATGATGAGCTACATATATGACTCTCAAGGAGTAGGCAGAGGTATATTTCACTGATATTTTGGCATTAATTTTATATCCCTCATAATAGGGGCAAGCCCGTTACGTGGCCAGGCTTTAGTAAATTTAATGAAGTACAGTACTGAATTTACATTTAGGCTAATTGCTAGATAAGTATCCTGTGGTGTCAGAGCTTAATATATTTCGTGATGGTCAACAAGCTGTCGTCCAGTTGTAATCATGTCGTTTACGAACTGTAGTCGCTCTCGGCGATAATGAGATCAGGTGCTGTTTGTGTATGGCACGGTGATAATGCAGTGAGTTCCTCGTTTTATATATGTGTGACTTGAGCTGAACTTCAAGCAGCGCTAACCGAGGAATGGGATGTCATACCGCAAGACAGAATAAAGGACCATATTGAGTCAATGAAGAACCGGTTAGAGACTGTCATCAGAGCTAGGAGCGGTAACATTAAAGATTAGAATCATTGATCATAAAACAATAAAATGAAAATGATTTGAAGTTGTTTTCTCTTTTCAATTTCGTTTCGTATTTTTAAGTTTTAGCACGCTAAATGATTATCAGCCTGTTTTTTACGGAAACGAGTACAAGCTAAAATAATTTGGACTCATGAAACTTATGAAGTTTAATACCATCAATTTTAACAAAAGCGAGACTGTATCATATGTTGAACAAAGTATATATGTTTGTAGCAAAACAAATGGGAAAGAATCCAATGTAAACATGATATAAACACCCCTGTTTTCTTATACGTCATAATCTCGTGTTTGCTACTGTCGAGTTCCGGCGGTAAGAAATCGAATTGCTTTGTTTGCGTGCCTTTTACATATGTATCCATTTGTTTTCTTTTCGTATAATAACAACTTATATAATATATATTTTCTTGAATCGAATTAGCTTAAGTAACGACGAGAAAATGGTTTTAAAAAATTTCACGTCCTTGATAATCGCCTCAATATACAATAACATACTTGTGCGAGGTTAAATTAAATAAAATTAAATTATAACCATCACGGCTTTTTCAATAACCCGGTGACGTTTACAAGGAACTGACTACGAGATCAAATATTATGGATTACACACATTTTTGGCACACTCGGCAAAATAAATCCATGGCGTATTGAAAATTCATAGCGTGAAATATATCGCATTCTTCAAATCGGTCTTCGTACTCTATGAGGTTGACATATTCTGAAATAAAGTTAACGACTACCAATACGTGCTGGCATCTATATATTAATACGTGAAGCAAAAACTTTGTACCCCTTTTTACGAAATTTGCGTGGATGGAGGAGTATGAAATTTGGCACAGTTAAAGTTTATATGGAGAAGGGGGGGCCAATCCTAAAATTTTTATAAAATATGCTTTAGAAATACATTAAATGTATGAAAAAACACTACACGCACACAACCATGCATTTTGTGGTACCCGCCCTTGTGTGGTCTTTCACCGTGACGTTTTGTGGAGATATACTACTATAAATAAAAAAGTTCAATTTTACACAAGCAGTCGAATCGCGTTCGTAGTATTTCGGCATTGTTCGGTTGACTTCGTAGAATGCTTCGTAAATGTGGTTACAGACGTATGTATGTGGAGTGGGTGACCAAATGAAATGTGATTATAAGGGTATTAAGTTATAGACAATAAAACTTTAATAACGATCAAATTTAAATAAATTATGGGCGATTTTCGACCACTTGGCGACCGCTAGTTTAATTAATTTTGTTATTAAATACAAAATATTGTAAAAGTGATTTTATGTGTGATAACCATCTATCTACTAAATAAATATAAATATCCCCATCAAATTAATAAAGGTGATATAAAATAAATAAATATAAGCACATATTTATTTTTGTTAGTCTGATGATTCGGGTACATTGAGTAACTCGAGAATATACACTTACATACCTACATATTTTTTCACTTCACACGACTACCATCATATCGCTAACTTATACTACGGTCCTCTTTTAATTATTTTGAGTATCAATAAGGTAGTTGACTCACATTGTTTTATTAATTAAGTCAAATAGTTACATTACCCAAACTCTAACATACAAACAATTCATACATACATTGGAGAAGGCATTCGAGTCGTTCATAGATGAGAAGATCCAAAATTTTTGTGAAATTTCAGACCGACTACTCAAAATTAATATTCATTCGGCTTATACAATTATTCGTTATTGCCTCTTCGTTCCTAAATTCACACATGCCCTCCGATTTTCTCAATTTTGGAAGCAATTAATATTTTTGGATAAAATTGACAATACTATTCGGCATACACTTAGCAAAATTTTAAATTTGGCCATGAACGACCGAGTGTGGCTTCAGGCAACCCTACCAGTTCGCTTGGATGGCCTCAGCGTTCGCAAAATTAGTGATGTCAGTTTACCGGCGTTCCTGTATTCGGTTCACTGCACTGAAGAATTGACCAGGCAAATTTTAGCTCCCACACTGGTTAATTCTGAAGTGTCGTGCAAGTCCGACGCAGTGAACGCTTGGAAAATGATCTGTCCAAGCTCTGATTTGCCATCCGACCTATTCTCTCAGAGTCGGTGGAACGGGCCGCTCTGCAACATGGTGAGAGAACATCTCATGAACACATCTCCTAATGTTGCTGAGCGTGCCCGTTTATTGGCTGTGGGGGAGTGGGAATCGGGTCTATGGCTCCAAGCACTCCCATCGTCCAACATAGGCACTATATTGGACGACACAACGTTCCGCATCGCTTCTTGCCTTTGTTTATGTGCTCCATGTGTTTCTCCACATCGATGTCACTGTGGTGAAGCCGTCGATGGCCTTGGCCACCATGGCCTATCATGTAATAGGAGTGCCGGTGGTTTTTCGCGGCACGCCAACCTTAATGACATTATTCATCGTGCTCTTGTCACCGTCGGCGTGCCAGCTCATCTTGAACCTAATGGTTTGGTACGTGACGATGGGAAGAGACCAGACGATGGGTAGGCCCTTGACGTGGGACGCAACGTGTGTAGACACCCTTGCGCCATCATATCTTCCCAGCACGGCGGGTTATGCTGGTGCTGCTGCTGCATCCGCGGAGACTCTCAAACGGCGCAAATACAAAAACCTGGCAGGGGATTATGTTTTTGAGCCGTTTGGGGTCGAAACGCTAGGCTCATGGGGTCTCAGTGCTCGTGCTCTCTATAGAGACATAGCGAAAAGGTTAATCGATGCTTCCCGTGACCAGAGGGTTGGCCTTTATTTCGCGGAAAGAATAAGCATTGCCATTCAACGTGGCAATGCTGCCAGTAGAATGTGATGCAGAGGAATTCTATGACGCCTATTAGAGGGTTTTCTTTTTATTTTTTAGTTCTGTTTTATAATTTTTAGGTATAAGTTAGTTTAAAGAATTGTGTTTATATTATGTATATAATTAAGGCGTGCAAATATTCAATATTCTAATAAATATTTCTTCACATACAAAAAAATTAATTATTAAACTCTACTCAAATATATATAAGATAGAAGAACAAGCGTTTCAAATTTTGTAGTAGGTGTAATTGCATAGGCAATTGTAATACCGTTTGTTTATAATGATTAGACTCAATTGCCTTATTCGGGTTTGCCAGCCTAGTATCAAACTTAATCGGTGTTCTTAATCAAGAGCACGACCTCCTGGCGCGACGGAGTCAGGTGCTTTACTGTTCGGCACCTAAGTCTGAACGTTTTATAGATAACATTATAATTACGCCCACAGGAGATTTTAGATTAAATATTTGTTACTAAGGCTCAGAAAATCTATTACGAATTCAATTAGCCGCTTGTAGACGCGTGGCTGATATTAAACCGTGAGGATTTAAACACATATATGTATGTATATTGCAACCAGTCTTGAAGGTTAATAATATTCAAAAGGTTTTTGTTATAAATTTAGTTTAGTATTACATTATTGTGTGCTCAGATGGCGAGTGGTTTACGTAGTCGCCTTTGCGCTGGGTGCTGTGGAATCATCCGCACACAACTTGTTCCAAGTCTGGATGTTCTTTGTGTCCGTTGTTCGAATGTTTACTCGTATAAGAATCCCCGCGGCACTATTTAATACAACATGGCAGTTGTCTTTCTTAAAGAAGAAAGATTATTCGTGGCCAATTTGTTCCGCGCTGACTTCTAATTTACAGGGAGAATGGATCCGAGATAGCGATGTGTATAAGAGCATTCAAATTTTTGATTAACACTATCTATAAATGAGTGCGTTGCCTCCTCGACGCTCCATTTGATTACTATTGCGTCGAGTACTCGAATTTTATTCGAATTCTATGGTGCCCCTCATTACTTTTGAGGAAAGAAGGATTGTGTCATGTCATGAACGGACTGTTAAAGCAGTTATGAATTGGGAATAACGTACAGGTATTCCAAAGCCCTGAGTAGAAAGCCTTATCTTTAACATAATATGAGATTATTTCTATATAATATAACAATTATGTAATATCTTACATATTATATTATATTTAATATTATTAAGTAAAATTGGCAATATGGCATCATTTTACGTTTGATCTACGATTTCAGCTCCTAGTCCACCAATAAGTTTCGGTTATCTGTTAGACAAATCTCAGTAATAGCACGGAGTCTGGCAATGTACCTCGTCGACGGCAATAGGTTCGCGTGATTGCTTTAGACGCCGCGAAATGTGAATGTACTACCTACCTCTTTGAGATATACTGACATTTCTTATGTCTACAATACAAAAATATTCATGGCAACTTGATAATAGCGAGTTTTTTTTTAATTCACCAATTCTAGGTGATGCATTTAATTTAATACAACGAACACCAACATTGTCTTTTGAGCTAACTTTATTTAAACCAAGCAAAGGATTCATCACTCCTCTAACTGTGAAATTAAACTGAATTGCCTAACGTAGGTACACAAGTTACGTCGCTTTGAAAGGTGGCAGCCTAATGGTTAAGCTATTGGATTTCGATCCAGAGCCTTAGATTCGGTCTCAAGCTATAGCATTATTCACATAAAACCATATCATGCACTAACATTTTGCTTAATTAGATACAATGTTGAGTGAACGGATTAGCAAGGCCTTACAGCTAACGTAAATGAAAGAAAGCCAAAGAAAGAGTGAGACGCAATATCACAATCAAATTAAATTAAATTATTGGGAAGAGAGGATGCTCGCCATGCTCCCTCGAATTGCCCACCCCAACTACTGCAATAGAAAAGGATTTGGCAACGAATGAGCTTTGGTAACCAAACGGTTCTGAAAATGCCTCTTGCTGAGGCGAAACACGTTTCGACGTATACTTTGTGTTTGAAGCGGAATACTGCAAGTTGGAGTACGCCCGGGTCCCACATGGCTATTCCATTTAGAGGAGTTCAATATTGTCAACCTTTCTCTATTGCTATGGTTGGGGTGAGCAATCTGAAGGTACATGGCGGGTTCCTCTCCTCTCAATAATTTTATTACAATGGACTTTCACCAAATAACGCCTACTTCAAAGCGTTAGTTTTTTATAATTTATTTTGTTATATTGAACAAAACAAATAATAGAAAAACAAACATAGGAATGAGTTTAAAATACAAAATAATTACAATTATGTGTACCTACCACGGTCGTTGCATAAGGTGCTCAGTTCATCATTTGCCAGATTGCCAGCCTTAGCGATTTTAACTGGACCCCAAAATGCAAATAAGCTGCCGCATTGCCTTAATATTGCATTAAGTATATTCGATATCCATACTGTCTGTGTTTTGCTTTTAAAAAAGAGAAGATATATTGGGCTTTTTAGCACAAACCTTGATTGAATTTCGCTCAGACTGCGGCTGGTGTACCTGGGATATCCTACAGAAAACAGCCAACCTTTTGTTATGTTCCTACAGTAAAAAATTAGGATTACCTGATTTCTTGAGGTGTTGTGCAGTCAGCAGAAAACCATAACGAAACTTTTTCAAGAATAGCTACGCGAGTTGATTCTGTCGTAAGCAACTGTACCTAGCTATTTAATCATCAAGCAGGATGTTTGTTTTTTCACCACCATAATCCTTTTTTTTTTTTTACTTGGAGTAAAGCTTTGGCGCTTACCCCTCCGCGAGGGCGGGCGAAGGGATTATGTCGGACTCGCCGGGGTAAAAGAAAGATGTTGAAAAGATAATGTTCCTCCCGGAATACCGACTAAACCTACCACGGTGTTCCTTGACAAAACCACGATCGGCGGGGCCGCGCGAATCACTTTCGCATGCAGTCGCGACCCCGCCGAGGTTACGGCCCGCCGTATGAAACGGCAGGCCACTACACGAAGAGACCTACCCAAAGGCACTCTCTTCACATATAAACCCTACTGTCCCCCCCCTAGAGTCGAGATTTGGGGACAAGACCTGTCTATAACTGGTCCCGGAAGGTGCTCTCGGGCACTGGAAGGTACAGCGGCTCCCCTAATATAACCTAACGGTTGGTGTAGGGGAACGCTATATCATAAACTGGGATAGTCGTAGAGAAGGGGGATGTCCCTCCCCTAGAGGTAAGACGGACTCGAAACAGAGGCGCGCGTGGGAACACGTACGCCGCCTCGCGGACCTGGTGGTGATTGGATGGTGAGCAGGCCCACAAAGCCCACCACCCTCAGGTCAAACCTCAGGGTGGCTGGAGGTCATTTCGCGTCCTCTGGCGCCCGGCTCTACAGTTGGGGATAGGGCTCCCGCACCCGCTCCGCCGCTTCCTTGATGGAAATCACTTCCTCACAGAAGTTCGGCGCAGCGTTCTACGACCTCTCACTTCGAACCATAAACTGAACTACGGCCGGGAGCGAGAGGGCAACTGATCCGACTGCCGCGATCAACTCACGGCGCTGCGATGCCCAGGCGGGGCAAACTGCCAAAGTGTGCAGCGCTGGGTCCTGAACAACGTCGCGGCAGTCGCCGCAGTGGTGACAACCGGGCGTCTCTTGCCGGCGTATACGACACACGAACCAAAACAACAGTGGCCAGTCATTACCTATGTCAGCCGTAAGGTGTGGGCGCCATGCCGCCTCTCCAGCCTCTCCTCAAACACGGGACTTACCGCCAAGATCGTGGCGTGCCTGGCACTGGGATGCACAAGTCGCTCCTTCCAATTCGCCACTAGGACCTGGCGGAGCTCGAACCTTGCCGCCTTGATAGCGGTAAGATCCGGTCCTTCGCCAACGATAGAGCGACGCCAGGAGCGCCAGGTCCCATAGCATCGATTCGGCGAGGAGACTCGCAGCCTCGAACGAGAACCATAAACATTTTTTTTTTTTGATACCCAGATAAAATGCTTGATGCACTACCCGCCGGCTAAGGGACGGCACCGGCGGGGCGTGTGGGACTCACCAGCCGAGCGCTGGTATACCCACTAAAAAACCTGGGGTGTTCCCTCTCTCACCCAATGGGGGGGGGGCAGTTGGGAGTCTGAAAAGATTCATCCATAGCAGGCCCCCCGTGTGGGTGTGGGCCGGGTCAAGCGGACCCGACCAGGGGGAGGCAATTCACTGCTCTCCCCTTTCGACGTTAAAAGGCGCGCGGGAACACCGCGCGCCCCCTCTATGGGTGAGGCCTTGCCACCCAGAACCCTTAGGTGGGGGGCAGGAGAGCGACATAAGCGCGTCTCCTGCGCCCCCTCCTCCGGCGGCGGACGTCCGGGGCGTATGGATCTTCCTCACGCCACTGCTCCGCCGCCTCCTTCTGCGAGATGACAGCCTCGCAGAAGGACCTCACTGCGCCACAGTACCTGTCGTCACTACGACGGTCGGCAACGAGAGGTCGGGGCCAACCACGGCGACCAGGGCACAGCGCTCCTCGGCCCACGCCGGACACTCCTCCAGCGTGTGCTGCGCCGTGTCCCGGTCGCACTCCTCGCAGTGGTGACACCTGGTTGTCGGCTCCCTACCGGCTATCTTGCACAGGTACTCTCCAAAACAGCCGTGTCCGGAGAGCACCTGAGTAAGCCGGTAGGTGAGCGGTCCGCGCCGTCTGTCCGTCCAGTGCTAAGGCAGTGGACGGACACAGCCTCGACGGTCCTCACCCCGTAGCGGGGCTGGGCCAGTCGCTCCTCCCACTTGGCCTCGAGGACCAGTCGAGCCTGGGACCTTCGCGTCTCCACCGCCCCGTGAATGGGTTCCTCACCATGGAGCCGGAGGTCCGCGCGCCAGTGATACTCCGACGCTTGGACCTCCGCCTCCAAATCCCAGGGCTCGAACGAGAACCATAATCCTAATCCAACTAATCCTAACTAATAATATAAAAGCGAATTTAGGTTTGTTTGTTTATTTGTTGGTCACATTTTCACGCCTTAATTACCCGACCGATCATCATGGAATTTCGTATACATGTTGTAAGGGGAAGAAAAAGAACTGTTACTTATCTAACCTAACCTATCTCCTTCATTAACGCGAGCGAAGCCGCGGGCAAAATATAGTAGCTATAAGAAACATTATAAATCAATTAGCCTATCATAATCGTTCGCCAAAGAGCATTTATACATACCTAGTAAGACACATACTTCGTCTTATATTATGTATATTTTAGTAGTAGTACCTAGTAGCATTTTTCAGTCGAAACTACTAATAAATAATATTACATAATTTATTCTCTTTATGTATCTCATCCCGAAAATAAAAATGATGATGGAGTATACAAAGCATCGTTTATGTTTATCCAAATCTACAAAAGTTTAAAGTTCTTTAACAATAAAAGTTGGAAATAATTTATTGCACGTACAATTCAAGACAATAAAAGCGTTCTAAGGTCGCAGATTATAATAAAACTTTATTGTTACTTCCGTGATCCTAACTAATAACAGCCGAAACCCCGGCTCAACATTGTTCGCCGATACAAAACTATCTTAAAGCTTTACAGCGTAAATAGAACACCACAACGTTGGCAATAAGCAACAAAGCAAACGCTATCTACGGTATTCCACGGTAATACTCAATTCGTGAACTGTGTATCCAATCCGTAGATGCCAATTACATGTCCCATAATCAAGGAGATCCGCGAAAGGGTTCGGACGAAGCTCAATCAAACTTTGGCAATCATCACGCCTATCTAATCTCCAGAGTAACAATGTAGCCGGGATTGGATCCTCGGCGGACCACATTAACTACTGCCTTATTTATGTGTAATGATAACAAGCCCAGCGACAGACCGCACAGCCCACCTTTTATAGCCGCAACTTAATTATTCTGTAAGCATTTCGTACCCATACGAACATCACGAGAACTGGGGAGCTCGGCATAATATTTAATTTCCAACCCGGGTCTTTATATTGTTGTATGCTATTGAATATGAAAACTCAGAGTTTCGATATACAAACTAGACAGTTTTTTTAATTTCCGGCAGCCCCGAAGCATTCGCAACGAAAAAGTGTTAATTGAATGTGAACGCGTGTTTGCGGAGATAGAACCGGATTTAAAAAAACGTTCTGTTTGTGAATAATAAATCAACAAGCGTTTCAAAACAACAAGTTGCATAACTTTTTGAAATAAAACTATGAACCAATATCCGCAGGTGGTGTGCAAACAGACTGAACGCGATGTCCGATTATAAATAAGTGTGCGTACACTTTTGCTTTCCCTGTTCGCTATAGCGCCATATTGATTAGTTAGCCAACAAACAACTAGGTACAATGACACGTATGTAAATAAATTCTGAACCTTTTATCGATATGTAGCGATACTGTCAACCAATCATGAGATTAAAACAGAGGTTTTCAGACTATTTCTGTCATAGACCACTTTCAAAATTAAGGTGGACCTCTTGCAGCTAGAAATTTAATCCGCCAAGTAAAATCGGTATATTCGGCAGTTAAATTGGGATAAAATAAAAAAAAAATCAAATCTCTACGGGCTGACCTTTTTTATTGTTGATATTCTCGGGTCTTCAGCCAATGGTATTTTTTAAAATATCCATCGAGCGACGGTTATATAAGTAACAGTCGCTGAGCTTCTTAATTATTATATTATCTGCCTACATTGATAGTTGAAATCAAGCCAACATTTCAGTTAAATAAATTTTCGTGGGCGCTTTCGAATTGTGAACCCTCATTTTTTTGCCACGCCGACGTATACCTCCGTTGAGCCTCCCGTGGACCCTTGAGGTCCACCTGGGCCACATTGGGAACTAAGGGATTAGAATAATAACTTGCACTGACATGTTGTTTAAATTGCGTTTGTATACTGCCAATAAGCGTAACCCAGTTAGATTGGCTTGTCTCACATGCATATGTTAGGCCAATCTTACTAAAGTAATATCATAATTTATTCACCTTGAAACTTCACACTAACAACCAACCACATCAAAAGAATAAGTTCGCTATAATATCCATATCATGTTTAATCTCAGCCGCGACAATTGAGTGCGAACATCGAACACTAACCGTTATATAAATAGTGAATAAAGATGGCAAAAGAAATGGGGTGTCTGAATAATTCATGGGACGAATAAATAAAATCGATCCCACAATCAAGCCGGCACAGAAATGTTTAATTGAATTGTGATGTCGTGTACAAAGAAAGGGTCGGTTAGCGTGAAAAGCAACTTAAGCCAGCGAATCAATCGCGTAATCTAGTCTTAGGAAAACCTAAAAGTGGTTTCAATTATATTTATTTAGATGTACTTGTGCTCTTGTTAGTATATATGAGGCTTTTGAATAATTAAATTTATAAATTTGCATTAGGTTCTTGATATAAATTATTTAACGTCGAACTTAATGAACCTATCGCATAGCAATATGTAAATAGATAAAATATGAATATTGAAAATAACTTTTGATCTGTACGTTTGGCAATGTCATCCTAATCCTAACTAATATTATAAAATAAATGTGTATGTGAATTTGTTTGTTACGCTTTCACGCCGTAACTACTCAACCGATCATCATTGTGTATACAAGTTGTTACGGGTGCAGAAAAGGACATAGGGTACCTTTTATCCAGAAAAAAACACTGTTTCTTACCTAATCTACATTTACGCAAGCGAAGCCGCGGGCAAAATCTAATATTATTAACCTCTGAATCTTCTTCGAAGAGGTTAATGAAAACACTATGTGGGTCTGTGTATCTGTCTGTTAGTGACAGTCTGTTAGTGACAGGTATACCTCCGGAACAACTGGACCGATTAACTTGTAACTCGGTGTACAGGCACCTTGGGTCATTCCTCGGTCGATTTAGAATATGGGCCCTGTGGGTCATAAGATCCCCGAGATATAGGGGTTACAAGGTCATAAGGTCAGGGGATATCCACCAACAGAGTGATTTGGAAGTCCAAGGGAGAGGCTTTTGCCCAGAAGTGGGACATAACAAAAAGCTGTAGAAAAAAATGACACTTGAAGACGAAGAGGTTGAATCCTGGGTTTTTACACCCATCTCGTTATGTACATGGCTCTCAATGTCTATATCATCACAACAATATGTCAGTATGTGAATGTGCCATAAGTTTGCGATTTTCCATTCCCATTCGATATCCGGGTCATACAAACGATGTTTTAGATTTTCTCTTTGGAAATTCATAGTACCAGCACGGATTCTGGCAATATCTGGTACACTGTAAAAAATAGTTGATTTCTAGTAACTGGGACCTACCAAACCATGACAAAAAGAGGGTGTACTTACTTGTCATACATTCATTTTATAATTGCATCACACCTGGTTGGTTCTCACCGAGAGCCGCGGAACCACAGAATATACCTTTTTGACAAGTACTTACTACCTACTGTATAATCGGGGGACTAAGTCTGTATTAAAATTGTGTGGGAGTCTTTACGGTTTCTCAAAAAAAAAAATTATACGAATTACAATAAAAATAAAATAAAGACTAATTTACTGTCAAAACAACATTAACATCAAAAAACATGTTACTCGTATTATCAATTTATTACCAGATTTCATCGTGTTTTATGTCATCTTATATAGCTTTGTCGTGATGAGTTGTATAAATAGTCGATATCAATATTTTATAGTGCAATTAACTTTTAAATTATTTATTACTGTCTGTGAGGATTCCAATTTTTATCTGAGTTTTAACTATAAATTTAACAATAATTTGTTATAATCCGTATAAACATGCACAGAAATTGTTGTTAGTACGATTTTACCATGGCACCTTCACAACCCGTCAAACAAAATTAGACTAGATATACAGGGTGATTTTGAAATCGTGTAATTCCTTTTAACCACGCATTCTACTGGTGATATAGAATAACCCTGACCATATTTTTATTTACTTAGAATTATTTTTTTTGAAAAATTATTGTTCCGATTTTTTCGTGAAATGGTGTCAGATAGTCATATGTTAACCAACCGAGACAATTTTAATTTTTTACTAATTAAAATAAAAAAAACATATTAATAATTAATGTCGTAAATAATAACGGGCGGTTCTTTTTATTGCCCCTTATTATTTACGACATCAGTTATTGTTATGTTATTATTTTTAAATAAGTAAAATATTAAAATTGTGTCAGGTGGTTAAAATATGACTATTTGAAAGCATTTCATGAAAAAAATCTGTACTCTAATTTTGCCGAAACCATTATTCTAATTAAGGAAAAATATTGTCAGGGTTATTCTATATCACCAGTAGAATGCGTGGTTAAAAGGAATTACACGATTTCAAAATCACCCTGTATAGTATTCCTAATATAATTACTGGTTCGACGATCATCCAACAAGTATAAAGCTTTACAGTGTGATGCGTCTTTGATATTGTACAAATTTTGTCAAATTATTCATTTTATTTATAGTCATGCAAACCGAACCAACCAACCGGAGACCCACATTCGAGTACAGTTTCGGTAAAATTTCATATTTTTACATCGGGTTTTTTGCAAAACATTGTGTCTTGCTCTGTCTTGGTCAACGTTATAGAAATTTTCAGTGTTGCCACCATTTTGGACCCATTTATAGCTATTTAACATCAAAAAAAGTCGTCAAAATAGGCAAAATTTTCATTAAATTGTCAAATATTTTCTAAATTATTCAGGTTTTTGTATTTAACTTACCGTTATATAACGCCCGGAGTCTTCCCCCGTCGTTTGGTACCACTTTCGACCACCTCCTTTAGCGGGAAGTGATAAAATTTTTAATTTTACAGAATTGTACACTACGCCCAACCCACCCTTTTATTATTATTAGGTATAGTAGGACGCTTTTTCAGAGGTTATTCCACTGAACAGACACGACAAACAGGATCCTATTGATACCCTTAAGTGGGAAAACGGACAAACAAAGCCTTCTTTATACCGCTTTGTCTATTTATACCTTATTCGTAATACCTATGTACTATATTTAGACCGTCTGACTATAGCAAAATAATTATATATAATATTCAAACACTATATTCACATATCGCATTCAGACACACATCTCAATACACTACTAATACATATATATATTATTGACAAACCTCTTCTGCTGATCTGGCAAAGCAATTGACTGTTGTTTTGACGACTTGACATTTTGCATGCTGACCAGCGAGGAATTATTTGTTATACACACACACACACACACACACACACACACACACACACACACATACACACACACGCACATACACACACACACACACACACACATACACACACACGCACACACATACACACACGTACTCATACACACACACACATATAAATATATATATAGTATAGTATTGTATCTAGTCTAGTTTTTAAAGACGTTTACTATTGCTATTGCATAAAATTGACGGTATTATTGACCGGTTTTTACCGATATAGTATTATTTTAGCTCTAAGTAGAATATCTATTACAATCTACTTTTAGTTATAGTATATATACACGGACCCTCTACACCCGGTATATATTAGTTAGTTAAGTATCTTTTATTTTTACCAGTTTTTTAATTAATCAAATTTATTTTAGTACAAAAGGACAATTTTCCCCGATCCACTCATAACAACTAACTTTACTCACCGCACTCATACACACTTACACTACCAACATGTGCCGCACACCCGCAACCTCTGGCGCTGCCAAAAAGCTCACCACTCCCAGCCACCATAACCGCAGCAGCGCAGGACGCTGCTAAAACCTTTATCAGGAGACCAGAGATAAAAAGAAGATCACTTGAAAACGTGGACTCTTACAAAAAGCAGCAAAAGAACTACGCTGCACTACCAAGCGATCAGCTCCTCCAGGAACTGATGAAGACCTTCGAGGATATACCCTCGAAAGTTCAAGAGTACCCTCAGATGAGGAGAGATATCAAACAGTTCCTGGAGGTGCAGTCTGATAAGGGTATAAGGGAGATCTTCGAACTTAGTAGACGCAATCAAAATCTCGAAGCGGATGCCCCGAAACCAAGGACGCCAACAAAAACCTCGTCGTCCGATGGGCAGGAACTCATTCTCAAAAAACTGGGAGAGGTGCAGGCGACACTGGCTGAGCGAATGAATGAGATGGAGCGAGGACTAAAAACAGACTTTGCACAACTCCATGATGGAAACGACGATCGAGGCTCCGACATGATCGACAGGATCGTCGACAAGATTGAAGAGACAGGAGCTGCGATAGACCGAATGACCGAGCAGGTCGAAGGTCGAACGCACACTCTCCTCAAAGATCTTGTCGGTGGCATTGCCGGTGATGTCATCGCAGCCAAAGACGAACTCATAGAGGTCGCAAATAGAATGACAAGCGAAATAAATTCAGCTCCAGCCCCAGTCCCAAAGTCGTACGCCAGTGTTGCAGCAGCAAAAACCACCCACCGGCCTGCACTTCATTCGATGGCGGTCACCTTCGAAGGTGGTCTGGAGACTGCGGACGAGGTGCTCGCCAGAGTGAAGAAAGCGGTCGATGCCAGAGTTACAGGCCTCAAAATAAATAAGGTCCGGAAAGCAAAGAACCAGACGATAATATTGGGCTGCGACACTGAGAATGAAATGAGGAAAGTCCAAAAAATAATAGAGAGTCGTGGGGACGGACTAAATGTAGCGCCCATGAGAAATAAAATTCCCCTCGTTATCCTAAAATATATTTTTGTGGATGGCGAAGATGATGACCTAATCAAGGCGCTCCACGCCCAAAATAAAGACACTTTCGTGGGCCTGCCTGAGTAAGATATGGAAATGGCAATAAAATACAAGAAACGCACAAGAAACCCAAAAACATCGCATGTCATCCTTCAGGTGAGGCCCAGCGTTTGGCAGAGGATAACGGAGGCTGGGGCCCTCTACCTGGACCTTCAAAAGGTTAGAGTCGAGGACCAGTCCCCGCTCATCCAATGCACTAAGTGCCTAGCATTTGGAAATGGTCGGAAATTTTGCACCGAGAGTGTGGACAGGTGTAGTCACTGTGGAGGACCTCACCTGCGCGAGAAATGCGTAGATTTTACCGCAGGAGATGAACCACGGTGCTGCAACTGTTCACACTCTGGTTTGCGGCAGACCGACCATAATGCGTTCAGTGTCGATTGCCCGGTGCGAAGAAAGTGGGATTATTTGGCTCGCGCAAACACGGCCTACGTTTAATCTTCATGCAAGGACTCACACAGCAGGTAGACACAGCCACAAAACACACAGAAACACAAACATGACACACACGAACACGGATTACATGACAACACGAACACAAAATTATATATAGAATGTATATTGAATATACAGGATAATATCATTACAGGAACACTCACATGAACACAAACAGTAACACAAAAACAAGACAAGTATGAAATGAAAAGAACAAAGAAATAGTCAATAAATATATATTAATTAGTATAAGAAATGATAAGATAAGATAAGAATTGTATAAGAAATAAAAAGAAAATATAAATTAAATACTATGACAAACACAAATCCTGTTAAAAGAATAGAGTTAAGAAATAGGAAATGTATGAATAATATAAGTCAAAGTCAAAGTCAAAAATAATTATTTATTCACTTAGGTCACAAAGTAACACTTATAAACGTCAAATGGGTTAGTGAGTTTATTATATTTACTGAATTTACATTTATGTTAGTTGCAAGGTTCAGGCAAAAGGTTGAGTCTATGAGAAGATACCTGCAAGAAACTCAAAGCCACTCTTTTAAATCGCCATCAACTTATAATTTCAGTATTTTACAACTCATTTATGTACCAGGTGTTGCAGTCATTATGCCATATGTCACTGTCCATATAAAACTAAATTCTAAAATAGAGAAAAGTTGGTAATATTATGTAAAAAGCATTTGAGATTTGAAATAATATTTATCAGTAGGTAGCCATTTGTAATAGACAGTAGTATGGCATGAGGATGCATACACTTACACTTTGTGACATGAAAAGGTAGTTCGTGACTAAATGTAGTTAAAACAAAATTTACGTTAATACTTATAAAGTTTGTTTAAAAGAAAAGAAAGATACTTTAACACCACCAAATAAACACGAAGTACCTTCACATAATATTTATTATTTATTTTATTTATTTATAATTATTACATATCGCTTTGGGTGAAACCTGTAAAGATATTTGTATGTCAGTAAATAAATAAATAAAATTAAAAAAAATAACTAAATTGACTTATATAATACATACATTGTTTGAATCCTGTATGAAACAAGCAACTAGTTCCATGAGTTTTTATCATTTAAGTAATCATTGATTGAATAATAGCCCTTCCGGATAAGCTGACTTTTAACAGCACTTTTAAATTTTAGTAAAGGTAAATTTATAATATCAATCAGTAGTTTATTAAAAAAGCGAATACTGAGTCCAGCAAATGAATTGTGAACTTTATGTAAACGATGATACGGACCTACCAACTTATGCTTATTTCTAGTGTTTAAGTTGTGAATATCACTATTCTTATTATATAAGTGAATATTATGTTTTATAAACATAATATTCTTAAATATATATTGCGACGCAACAGTAAGTATACCAATTTCTTTAAAACGCTCTTTCAGGGAAACTCGTGGGCCTAAATTATAAATGCTACGTACTGCACGCTTTTGAAGAATGAAAATTGTTTCAATATCAGCTGCCTTACCCCACAATAGTATGCCATAGGACATAACACTGTGAAAATAACTAAAATATACTAGTCTCGCAGTATTTATATCAGTAAGCTGTCTTACTTTCCTAACCGCGAATGCGGCTGAACTAAGTCTCCCTGCAAGACACGATATTTGAGCGCCCCATTGAATTTATCATCTAAAGTAATGCCTAAGCAAACTGTGGATTGTACAAATGTTACTGTTTCATTATTTAAATTAACTTTTATGCTAGGACTCTTTATATTAGGCAATGTAAACTTAATAAATTTTGTTTTTTTTGAATTGAGTAGTAAATTATTCGCCGTGAACCAGTCCAGGACTTGCACGAGTGAAGAATTAACACCCTGTAAATTTGGTGCCTTACGGTCTACTTTAAAAATAAGTGATGTGTCATCAGCAAATAATACAATGTACGAAGAACGGCAAATCATTCACGTACGCTAGAAACAGAAAGGGTCCGAAAATTGAGCCCTGTGGCACGCCCATTGCGACTGGTAATCCAGAAGATCTACTTCCGTTGATTTCAACGTGTTGTAATCTATCGCTTAGGTAAGAACCAACGAGGTCGAGTGCAGCATTTCGAATTCCATAATGCCTGAGCTTTCGCAATAACGTTTGATGTTCAACGCAGTCAAAGGCTTTTGAGAGATCAGAGAATACGCCAATGGCATCTTGCGAATTTTCCCAAGCAGCAAAAATATGTTTTAAAAGTGTAACACCCGCACCTATGTATTGTAGATCGACCCTTTCTAAAACCATATTGTTGAGTATGAAATAAGTTGTTTACGTTAAAGTGGCTCTCTAATTGCTGTAATATAATTTTCTCCAATATTTTACTTATAGCAGGTAATATAGAAATCGGTCTGAAATTACATGGATCACTTTTGCATCCATTTTAAATAATGGTATTATTTTGCTACATTTCATTAAATTTGGAAAAATGCCCACATCAATGCATCCGTTGAATATTGCAGCTAGGTGTGGCGCTACGTTATCAATAATACTTGTAATTAATTTCACAGAAATACCCCACAAGCCAGCTGATTTTTTTGAATTAGGTGACTTAAATACTTTTATTATGTCATGCGGATGTACATATTTAAAACTAAACAGGACTTTATACTCCACCACGCTATCCCTAACCAAGGATTCTGCTTTTACTGGGCAAGACCTTAAGGAACTAGTAGTATTAACAGGTATCTTTGCAAAGTAGTTATTAAATGTTTCAGCTACTTGCAAGTTATTTGAAATTATCTTATTATTTACATTAAGTTTAATAGTATTATCACGCTGCTTGGTGCGTCCAGTTTCATTATTAATAATGTTCCAAGTAGCTTTAATTTTATCGTCGGCATTTCGAATTTTGTTTTTTAAATAAAGGGACTTGGCTGTAGCACAAGTCTTTTTAAATAATTTTGAATAATTTCTAACATATTTAATAAAATTTGGATCAGAATTATATTTTTTATTCCATATAATTCATATAACTTAGCTCTACTTGTATATATCCCAGGTGTTGCCCAATCACAAAACTTAACTTTCAATTTTTTGTAAAATGTCTTCATTTTAAAAAAATTGTTATATTCCAGTGTAATGACGTTAAGCAAAGACTCGTATAGTTCGTCTGGACTATTGCAATCTAGGTCCATATTGACAACCTTCGCATTCATGTTATTATTAAATTCCTTTATACGATTAGATGTCATTGGTCTACATGTGATCATAGTTTCTTTTTTAATTGTATTTATAGGAAATACAACCTTTTGCCCACAGTGGTCGGATGTCAAATCACTCAATATGGCCCTATTTAGAAATTGGCATTCGCAAAATATATTGTCCAAGCACGTAGTAGAGTGTGATGTAATTCTGGTTGGTTCGAAAAATAAATTATTTAAATTAAATTATCTAAATAAACTAATAAGTCTTACAGAAAGAACTGATTGCTGAAGTAAATTAATATTAAAATCACCACATACTACTATATGCCTATTACCATAACTTAAGCGTTTTAAAATATCCTCCATTACTGTTTCGAATACACTAAAGTCACTCTGCGGTGGTCGGTACACACAAAGTATGACATGTTGCTCCAGCTCTACACAAGATAATTCAACAGTGCGCTCGATAGAAAGATTTACTATATCATTTCTTTCCTTAAATTTAAGATTATTACATACATATATTAGAGAGCCACTATGTATAGAATTCCTTCTTATAAACGCACTTACAGCGGTATAATATTCATTATTAAATATTAGTTGACTACTTCTTAACCAATGTTCTGTTAAGCAACATATTTGGATGTCATGTTCTTTAAAAAATAAATCTAATTCTAACTCCTTGCCGGATATACCCTGAATATTCTGGTGAATAAGTATAATACTATGTGTCTGCCTATCCTTTGTCTCATCTAATAGTTTAAACTAATAGAAGTATCAATATAGGAATTAGTAGTGATATTACTGCAATGATCTAAAATCTTCACTACCGTACTGGTACCTGTGTCTCTAAATAATAATATATTAAATGCTAATAACTTAGCAAGTTGTTTTTTATAAAAATATGAAAGATACATTGTATCTTTAGTCAATAAAAATCTACTAATAAACTTATTAGTGTCAAATAATTTAGTATAATTTGTATAACATGTACTGTTATAAAATAATAAATTCAGATTTTGAATATATCTATACTGTTCCTGTGTTAATGAATAGGAATAAGGTAAAGCGCAAAGAATAAAGTTACACCCTACTTTACTATGTAATGATTCAATTACCTCAGTTAAATGTAATGCCTCATTTTTTGTGACAGATAAGCTGTCACCATATAGAATTACTATGGTTGATTCAGAATTCAAAGTTGTCATTTTTAACTTATCAGTTAAAGTACTTAACCTAGCCCCAGGGGAACAAATATTTACACAGGGAGACTCTGTATAAGAATTTATGAGTCTACTAAAACCTACACCGATTTGGTCAGAAAACATGATTAAATTTTTATTATTGTTATTCTTAACCAAATAAGACACAGACATATCTTCATGATAGGAAAAGGAGGTGGGACAACTGTTAACTGACTTCAAATCACAAACAGCTGACAGGTTGTTATTAGGTTCAGCCTGTAAGCACTTACCGCATATAGTATCATTAGTTAGCGAGAGAACACGTTCCATGTTCTCCCTATAAATAAGTTGATAAATATAAGTATACAATGATTTAAGATTTATAGATGCAAAATAGCACTAAGAAAGAAGAAATGTAATAGTATAAGAAATATAATGATAAGTAAAATAGTATATAGAATCTATGTAAATCACTAATGATGTAAACATTGTATAAAACAAAACAGAAATTAAAATAAAAGAGTAAGAAACTTTATTTCCCGAATAAAAAATAAATATAATAGCATAGATTAGCGGGTGTCCCACCCGGCAAAGAAAGAATTAGGATGGATGTAAGAAAGATCAAGTATGCGGCCTGAAAGTGCGAGAGGAATATATGCGAGAACTGGAATGTATGAGTAATAAAGCTAGACAAGGACCCGGTGACCTTATGAACGGGGAAAAGCAGAAAAAAAAAATACCTCCCAACCGATCGGAACACCTTCAAATTGTCTTATTATGGTTATTTCTATGGTCTCTATCTCTATTATTGATAGTACATAAATACTAAAAGAAAATAGTGCGTATGTAATTATTTTAATAGTTTCTTTCAAAAGTTATGTTTGAGGACCCCTGGTATAAATAAACAAAGTTGTCAAAATAAAAGTCATTTTGATTTTTGTGCGTTATCAACCCTCCGGGAGAAGGGTGCGCTGCCAGCGCAAAGGGTAATTGATAACCCCGGCATACAGCACACTGTCTCTTTAAAATATAAGGTTTTAAGTTTACATCAAACTTTAAGGTTATCTCAAATTTTATATTAAATAGGGGAAAGGCGTACAAAATGGCATAGGCGGGTTAAATGACACACTTACTTTTCTCCGAAACCACAGACGAATTAGTTCTGACGATTACGTGTAGGTGGCCGTTTAGTAACCTATCACAACCTGTCGCGTCGCCAGTGGCGTCCGTCTGGCCGTGTGAGGTGGACAGTTGTTTATTTGATTTTTACAGTCACGAGTTTTACTCAGATGCATTTTGTTTCTTCGTAAAAGTAAGTATTTCATACAGTTCATTTGTTTTTATTGGCGTTAGTTAATTGCAATTTTACTAAATTACGCCGAGAATGTGTAGAAATCTCAAATTTGTTATTACATTTTTAGTTATTGTTTTCTAATGTTTGAGTTTATAAAGTGGACAAAATGGCATACCCCTTGTTCGGGTAAAATGGCATAGTATGTCGTTTAACCCACCAATTTTCTTCTTCCAGATAATCGAACATCATGCCTCGCAATTATTCTAGAAAAACAAACTGACAACTTGGTTAAAGAGCCATCCAGGTAGAGTTGTTACTCACTTTCAAATAGGTGCGATACAAAGTGCAAAGTCCAAACTGCAGTCAATGGGTATCAAAACACAGGTCTCTGGCCTGTTGATCTAAACATATTTCCGGATTATTTGTTTGAGGCTGCTGAGACGACAAACATCCCCATGCAACAAGATCGGGTAGAGCCCCAAGAAGATTCGACGGCAGCAGTAAACTTATGCATACCCTTAGCAACCTCAGCAGGCCCATCCCAGGTTGAAGAAAGCAGTTCGACATCACTGATAATTGCAACCACATCAGCTTTAGGCAACCCACATACACTCTCAGCAGCCTCATCTGGAGACACAGCTAATGCAATACCTACGGCACCCACGTCATCTAGGTCGATACTCCAAGACATGAATATCAATATTCCAGTCAGCGTACTATCTTCAGTGCCGAAAGGAGTGTATGTAGCTGGACAAGGTAAACGGAAACCACGCAAAAAACAATAGTCTTCTTGATAACTTCAACGCCAAACATAGATAAGACTAAAGAAAAATCCGCTCTTCCACCTATTCTAAAGAAAGGTTACAAAAGTTTTGGATATTAGTTTGGACAGTAAAAAATATTTCTCTCCAGTACAAGCTTACACTGAAGCCAAAGATGATGATGAAGATTGCCCCTGCATTTATTGCAATGACCTCTACTTCAGGGCCAAACCAAGAGATTCAATTAAAATGCTTGAGCTGTAAAAAATGGGCTAATGTATCATGTGCATATGTTCCCAAAAAGACGAAGAGGCTGACGTATGAACTCTGCAAGTAATGAACTGATTTTCGCTGCAAACTTGGTATGCCATTATGTCCGCATCACGTATGCTATTTTACCCGCCTAGGGTGGACAAAACGGTTTTTGTTCGAGTTTTTAAAAATGATTAATAATTCTATTGTTTTCGTTTTAAGTTAATTGATCTCATTATTTCTAGCAAGGTAATGAACCAAAGAATATATAGCTACCTAAAATGTAAAAAAATATTAATAAATAAAGATTTTATGACTAATTATATAACTAGTATGTCATTTTGTACGCCTCTCCCCTACAGCTATTGCTTTTTTATGAATATAATTTGAAAGCGTTTTTCCACTGAAGGTTAACAGAAAAAATTGTTTTGATATTATATTGTATAATCCAAACTATGTAATATTATAAATGCGAATGTGATTTTTATTGTTGTGTGTGTATTCTCACGCGTAACTACTCGACCGATTATCATGAAATTTCGTATACACGTTATCAAGCGTACAGAAAAGGACACTTTTATCTGGGTGAAAGGGGCCTTTCACCCAGATAAAAGTACTGTTTCTGAAGGATATAAAATTGACATAACCTCAACATTACTAAAAGCCGCGAACAAAACCGAGACTATAATAAATTTCATATAAAAATAGTATGTAATAGTCTCTTCTACGTAAGTCCTTCGATTCGCAAGCAATGATGAGCTGCACACTGCAATCTCGTAAGTAAAAATGTACGTAATATTTGTAATTCCATTAAACAAATGGGTGTTTGTAGTTGTGTTGCGACCGGGTGCGAATATTTATATCCTGAGAATTTGTAACTAATGGAGGCTGTCCAACACGAGACAGCAGAAAGATGACAACGATGCCCCTCAAGGGCATGCTGCTTCTTAGAAAAACGACATTAATATTCCACACGAACCGGTGCTACTGTGCTAGTGCTTTTTACTTTATAGAGCATCACGCGAATTGAAGACGCAAGACGAACAAATTAACTTTTTAAATTAACCTTTTCGTAGCTCGCTTGAATAGAGTAACTGAGGGGGAAAGCTGCACCCTGTGTGCCGCCATTTTTGTGATTACCAAGAATTACACACGAAGAAAAGCCGAGCGAACTTCACTTGTATGTAATATTTTCATTTATCTCCCCCACTATATATTGTATATTACGGTTCGTCGAACTCTGACTATGCTTATCCAATTAGTTCTAGGCTTGACTTATCAAAGGCGTTTGTGAATCGTTGATCTGAACTCTGTCTCAGGTTATTGAGATATCATAAAAACAAATTAGTAATATAAGAAGTTATCCTGTAACGTATGAATTATTTTAGTTAATCACCAAGACTTTTTGATTCAACAACATTACGTAGAACATAAAATATAATCGTTTCGTAATTATTTGTATGCGTGCAGACTACGGTGACGCTGCCTACGGTGCCTGATTAATACTAGATAGAGATAATCTACTTTCATTTGACAGACAATAGTAGAATGAACAATTAATGATGTGTGGTATTTGGTATTTTAAACAATACTTGCATAGTAAAATAAACAAAAAGCAACAATTCAACAATGACAAAACCTAACCTGGGAGTTGCCCGTGCCACCGCTTTGCCAACTAAATGGTATAATATTGTCTTCTGTTTACGCGAATGTTATTCATTGAAATTAAACTACTATACACGGATTTTATCGCGTTGTTTATTTAACACTCTATTACATAATTTAACTGTTACACTACTATACTATACTATTAAACTTTACTAATTTTAAGCTAATTAAATTATTAAAACTATCAAATCTATTTGTTTTTAAGTTTACACTTTCCCCGACGTTACGGTTGCTTTTCAACAGCCATGGTCACGGGGTCTGACCATAGACTAGACCACATAGGTATCTACTATTTGTAGAGGTGACTTTTTGCTTTACATGCGCATCTAAGCCGCTGCCCTTCACGTATAAGTAGTGCGGAAATACCAGCCACTCAACAGCTGGATTCTTCCGATGAAATAACCGAATGATAGAGTAAAGTGTACCTTGATCTCTCGTGACCATGGCTGCTGAAAAGCAACCGAAACGTCGGGGAAAGTGTAAACTTAAAAACAAATAGATTTGATAGTTTTAATAATTTAATTAGCTTAAAATTAGTAAAGTTTAATAGTATAGTATAGTAGTGTAACAGTTAAATTATGTAATAGAGTGTTAAATAAACAACGCGATAAAATCAGTATATAGTAGTTTAATTTCAATGAACTAAATGGTACTTAGCTGCAGTAATAAACACATTCAATAATATAATTATATCACTTTCTCATGTAAGGCTTTTACATAATATGTCATACATTATAACTGCTATAATTTATAAATACATGTTATTACTTTATTTGTATACAGCTTAATAGTTCAGTGTATATTTGGATGTTTCTTCTGCCTTTGCGAGCTTTAAACTGAAAAAGTTATTTGTATAAACCCGTCCGAGTATTTGTAATGCCGCATTCAACATAATAACACCGTAATGTTCGATCAGACGGCGGCAAATCTCAGTGGAGCTCAGATATTTTCCCGAAACGATTTTCCCGGAAGCGTTCATCCCAATAAAAGACAACATAAAAAGCAAAACCCCTAAATATTCCCCGCCAATTGATAGGTACATACAGCAGTAAAGCGAAAGTGCCAACAGCAGATTTATACGGCGCCGAGTGCGTGCTTTAATAAAAAAAAATCACAAAGGTAATTCGCACGACAAGTTATTACCAAGCTAGAAATATATATGGTTCTCATATTCTCGTATGAATAAACGGTACCTATTTTTAGTCTAGTACGCCAACTTAGTGCGATGATTTATCTCGCGCTATGTTTTAAGTTTCGCTTCAGAAATTATTAGCGTTCAGTTTTATTGCGGATCGCCTTGTTTTGGTAATAAAGTAAGACTAAGAAACACATATATCTTCTTATAAGATATTCATAAGAAAATATAGTAATATATTTAAATAAAATGAAGAATGTATCTGGGTTAATTTATCAAAGAATTTTTACATACATTACATAATACACATATTTCTTGTATATATATATATATATATATCCATAATATTACAAGAAACACGTATATTCAGCAGTGCAGTAGTACGGTAGAAATAAACTTACGTATTTACGATGAATAGAAAGGATTTGGCAAAGGTGTATTACTCACATAATAGACAAAGAAAGGTTATTCCTGTTAACCGATTATTTTTAAATTTCATGCGTGGAGCACGGTGTTTAAAGAAATAATCAATACTGATTTCTTAACTGAAAAATCCTATAGAATACAGGATCCAGACTGAGCCGGAAAGATCACGAATCATGAGAACACGTAAAATCAGACCGAAATTGAGGCAATCACCTTTCTGATATAATTATATTTTTAAATCGCAGGATTCCAACCACACTCGAAAAAATATTTCTTCGTGTAATTTTCTAAGTAGATAATAGATGATCAAAGGTAAAACGCGTAGTCGATGTAGTGGTGTTTCCGTGGCGGGCCGGCCGCGCCTGTACGTTGAGACTTTTTCAGTTAGTCAAAAGTGTCAGTATCACTCGACGGCCGCGCGGAGCGGGGTCGCTGTCCGTCCTACTCTCGTATGTCACAAACAAATTTATAAACAATCTTAAAATAGATTGTTTGTAAATATTTAACATCTTACCTTTTACATTTTTAAGCGGACGTTTAAAAGCATTATTGGCAACCCAATTTTTATAAAAACACTAACTGTTTACTAAATTGTATTCATTTTAAATAGATGACTCGGCGAGTGTGAGATAAAATATAAATCCCATTTAGTATCATTAATAACATGACATACCATGAATCTATGGGTATCAGATGAACAACTTTTTATGGTATTTTGGCGAATCATATATTGCAGCCGCCATAAATTTGTTTACGTTTGTATTAGATAAGTATTCATAAGTAAAGTTAGTTTCAGAAGCTATGTATTTTATACCGATGCACGATGACATAGTCGCAACTGTGTACTTAAATCTCTGTGAAGCAATCAAGAAAATAAAAATATGTCATACTAAATTGATGTACATTCCTATGCGTTTAACTGAGGCGAACGACACCAACATTTCACGCTGATAAGGTTGTCTGCTGCAAAGAACAATATAAATGTTGGTAAATAATTATATCGATATAAATATTACAATACTTGTCATTAGCAGCATGTAGCAAAACATCGAGTGCAGGATTTCAGTTCAAATATGAAGCAGTCCGATCGGGCAAGTGCCTCTGCCTTATAAGTATAACATTACATTAGAGAGCAACTAAATAACCGGAATTAGGAAAAATAAACATTTATATACACAGAATACAGGTTTTCAGATTTAACATCTGGTACCACCTGTATTCTGTATGTCAATCGTGCATAATTCAAGCTATATTCTGCCTGTATTAGACATGCAAACATTGATAATTGCTTAAATAAGAACACGCACTACTAGAACTCGTTATGGTGGCATATTTGGGTGGGAGTTGTATTTTTTTAAATACAATGGCAGTATTAGTGTTTGTCATTGACGCTAGCAGCTAAGAAAATTCTGTTTCGAAAGTCTACAGTGTGCAACTGATGTGTGTACTAATGTAGCACGCGTCCATTGGCTACAATAGCATTTTAGGCAGACGATATACCGTCGGAGAAATATCTTTTTCCCAATTGCTGAATAAAAAAAATGCTTCGAGTAATGGTAAAGATACTGATTTTACCGTTACCCTAAGCATTACATTTACATTTAAATTTTTTTTATTACGTAAAATCATTAAGTAAAAAATAACCTTTCCCTTATTGGACAGGTATATACAATTTAACGTATTATTAAATTTGTCATGGTTTCTAAAGGGAGTTTATTCTTGTTAGAAATTATCCTTGACAAATGAGCGAAGTTACGTAACGATATTGTCAATTAATAAATTGTTTCAATTTCCCCGTTCTTACAAAGTAGGAAGTATATACTAGAGCAACGGCTCTAAATACGACCACGGTTTTTAGTTATTCATAACATGCGAGTAATAGAGCAGTGGATCCGGTAGCAGTCCCTATATCCCTTGACAGTTTCAGTTCTTAGAGCTTCATGCCAGTTGCAGAAGTTTCCTCACGTAAACCTTTCAAAGCCTAAGTGATTTTCGTAAAACCATAAAGCAACTGAAGTTGTAAAAGCCGCGTGGAATATGTGTAGTCTACTTAACTTTACACAAAGTCTCATGATTTATGTATTAGCTTTGAAGTTTATATATAATATCTATTATTTGAGTAAAACTGTCGAACCACATAGAAGTGTTAATAATTGCCTAATTAAACCTAACTTTTTTATTTAAATACTAGATTTTGTTTACAGTATCTCTCACCTTAATGTTGATATTGTCAATTCATTGCTTTTCCTTAGGGCACAGTACCTTTTCTGGCTGAAAGGTACCCTACGTCCTTTTCTGTACACCTGATAACGTGTATGCAAAATCTAATGATGTTCAGTCGGTAAGGCGTGAAAGCATAACATACAAACTCACATTCGCATTTATAATATTATTAAGGTTTAATTGGAATACAACACAAATGTTACCTATAACGCAAAGGTAAAGGTTATTTGTAGGGGTAAGACCGAATGTTGTAATGTAAAATGAGACAGGTTTATGTCCACCTGTGGACTGCAGTAGAATGTTTGATAAATTAATGTAAAGGTCTCTAATAGTACACAACCGATCCTAAAATTATTTCACAAATAGAAAGCTGCTCTATTCCTGGGTAATACAGGCTATGGTATAAAAAGATATCATGTGGTACGTTCTAAACATCCTTTTTTATACATAAGCTTGCCTTCACTACGTGGAACCTAAACGTAGTAAGTATAGAAGTTCAATGACCTGTTTATTGACACATAATACATTAATTTGAATTTATAAAATAAGTTGATTTTTCTATTAAAAAGATTTCAAACTTGGCAAAGTTTGAAGTTGCACTTCACACTGAATGACGTCATAGCACCCGAATCCCCCGCACGTACGCAACAAATTGTGCCAATTACGCGCTCCCCTTCGCAGTAGTAGGTACTTATTAGGTTTTGTGGCTGCAATTATATAATTCTAAATAAAATATATAATCATAACTAAAATTCCAATGATATTAAGTATATACTAGATTATTCACTTTCATACTAATTAATATACATCAAAAATCTGATTCTGACTATATTGTTTTTAACATCAGACTAACAACAGCACTTGGGTTGATAATTTGAACTAAAAGTTCTCTACTTATTAGCACAGTCGTTCGAATTACATCCCTATAATTCAAACAACTGTGCTTTAGCTGTTTTGTAAGACATATTGATGAATCAATTTTTTTTTGAAACAATAGAAAAACGACCCGATGAAACTATGATTAAGTCTTATTTTCTTTGTCGCTTCTTTTCTGTATATACCTGATACCTGCGTGGCCTGTGACGTATCACTTGTCTGAATTAAGCTCGCTTTCAAACTTTGTAACTTTGTTGTTTTTAAGCTGCAGTCTTGGTTATGACAGTTATAATGTATATTTTAGGGTGATATAGAAATATGTCAGTCTTATACTTAAAGAACTTCTTCAATGATAAAGTATAGTGTAATCAAAACTCAAACAAATTAATGAAACAGTATAATGGAAATACCTTATTTTTTATGATAAACAGCCCGATGATCAAATTTTTTTAGTAATCATCACCATTCTGTACATGTTTCTTCGTTTGCTTTTTCTTTCAGTTAATCTGTATACTTTCTTGTAAGTCTTCTTTTCTTTCTATTTGCCTCTATTTTTCCGTCCATAATATTGGTAATAAATTTGTTATGTCTAAGTAAGTGACCAATCATGTTTCCTCTATAAGTTCCAGCTTTTGACTGTTTTCATCTACTCTTCTCTATATTCATTTTTATATTATGATTATACAACATTTTACCGCAATTGTAAACAATTACTAAAGTAAGCTTAACATTTATAGATATATCCAAAAGCAAGTTGCTCAACACATATTACATAATTATGTAAACAGTAATCAAATTAAGCGAGTCAGCACGGGGCCTGCACAGAGTCCCACAAATAAGCCGCGATGTTGTAAAATGTTAATTTTCTATTATTACGACAAAGTTCGGAACATCGACACTGGCTCGCGACCCGCGCCACCTCACCGACACATCTTCATTAGCCTGCCCGTAATGTCACTCTAGGGAAATAATATCATGTTATAACCTGGCTTTATAATATAATATACTTTCTGCAGACGAGTTTAACTCCCTGACATGCAGTATACTTCTATTTCTTACATTGCCTTTTTGCACATAATCGCAGAGTAAGCATTCGTTTTAGGTTTATATGAAACTAACTTTCACCCGCGGATTCGCTCGCGTAAATGTAGGTTAGGTAAGATTAGTAACAGTACTTTTTTTCTGGATGAAAGGTACCCTATGTCTTTTTCTGTTTACCTGAGTCGAGTAGTTAAGGTGTGAAAGCGTAACAAACAAACAAACTCACATTCGCATTTATAATATTATATAGTTAGGATGTAAAACATTCATAATCTCTCAAGTAATATCTAGAATAAGTCGTTTATTAGCGGTAAGACACTCCTAGAATTAATAAAAATATAACGCAATATTTTAAGAAAATATGATAAAGAACTTACTATGGGGGTGTGTCTGTCGACATGAAGAAGTGATATAGGGTAGATAGATATGGGCACTTTCAAAGCATAATGTTTTAACTTTTGGCCGGATTCGCAGTTGGCAGGGGATCCAGATAATGTCACCATAACAGATTATGTCTTGGCACCAACCGAGCACTATGCACATTCAAGATATCAGAAAGAGCGTATGAGTAAAGAATGCTACATGCTAACTGTAATGAATTTTAAGGAATCCTCTATTCTTGCTGAGATTTTAAGGGTGTACACATACATCTATACTAATATTACATAGAGGAAGGATTTGATGTTTTTGTTTGTTTGTATTTAATAAAATTATATTTCTAAATACATCTATATAAAATATATTTGTCGGATTAAGATGTTTTGCGCTAGGATATTTCTCTACAAGACCATATCTTATTATATCTTTTACAAAAAACTAGTTTATCGAAAATTATAATATTACATAATATTGTTATTACATCCATTCTTGAAGATTTTTCTTGATATTCAAGAAGAGGAACAGCTATGAAATAGCTAATAATATATGTCACAGAACGAGTAAAAAGTCGAGTTTAAACACTGTAAGTCAAGTTTTAGTCCAAAAATGAATTAATGACATATTGTCATATTTGATTTAATTGAAATCAGGTTTGCCGGCGTTTTAATACCTTTATAAAAACTATGGTTATTCTGTCACAAGTATAAAGTACTCGCGGACCTGGCAGACGTTGTTTAGCTCATATGTTGGCACAGCGCCACCTACGGGATCCAATTGCAGACTTAAACCGTTGAAGGGACCCACTCAAACACACAAATTTCCGTCTAAATCGGACCAGCTGTTTAGACGGAGTTCAGTGTCGAACACACGCACAGAAGAAGTCTATATAAATTTTTTTGATTTTCAATTGTTTTATTATTGTCCACTAATCATGGACGTGTGGCGACTCCACATGTTAAACAGCGTGTAAATAACGTCGTAAATAATAAAAGGACAATACAACGAACGGGAATTTTGCCGTTTCGATAAATATAAACACTTTTAATGGACATCGTCGTCAAATCGTTTTGTTCGGTTGATAAAATAAAGGTATTTTTCAAAATATGTAGGGCTATTTTCAACTTCATTGTAAAGAGCATTCGACATACAAGAACAATAAAATATATATATACCTGTAAAATTATCAATTGTCTGTCTCTTTCCGTTGCACGGCAAACTTCACGCAATATACGCTTATCAGCAATTAATTGTGGATTACAAAAATTATTGTCACGTGCGGAAATTGGACACTGCGCACTCAGTGCAGTAGCAGTCGCGAGGCCTACTACGTCACTGTTGCAGTTTATTTAATTTAATAATCACCAACTTTGGCCCGTGGGTAAGGTAAGGTAAAGCTAGTAAAAGTTTCTTCTTTTTTAAATAAAATATAGCTTATGTTACTCGGCGATAATATCGCTTTCTAATGGTGAAATCATTTTTAAAATCAGTTGTATTGTTTTTGCGTTAAATCCTTACAAACATAAAACTTCCTTACTCCTTACAAATCTTTCCTCTTTATAAT
This sequence comes from Catocala nupta, assembly GCA_963675205.1. NCBI lineage: Eukaryota > Metazoa > Arthropoda > Insecta > Lepidoptera > Erebidae > Catocala > Catocala nupta. Next base: position 16,083,401 of record OY776081.1, read on the forward strand.
ATTAGTATACATAGATTCACACCTGTTTCCCAGAAGGATAGGCAGAGATTACGGATTTACATTTGCTACGACCTTGACACACTTCTCTGGCTTCATTCACTTTCATCACATTCCTCATACACGCTATTATATTATATAGAGGTTTAAGTATGAAATTGCCGATTTGTACTGAAAATTAAACTTGTTTTATTAAAGATGTGCCATATTTATTTAATCGAAATATTTACCCTCATTGGCATCAATGTATAGGTATATATTGATGCCATCTAAGCGGAAGTTCATTTATGCCTTTACGATAAAACTCCGGGGATCTAGATTCCACAAACTGTGTGAAAGCATTTTGTACTGACTCCTGGGAAGAAAATTTGTTATCACTTAGAAAATTGTCCAATGCATGAAAAATATGGTAGTCCGTTGGAGCAACGTCTGGCAAGTACGGAGGATTCTTTTTTTATTGCATTCATCGGTGACTGTCGAGCCAGCGGCCCACCTGATAGTAAGCGAGAACCGTGGCTCAAACACATGGCTGTGTTTTCTTAGCATTACAGAAGCAATGTCAATAAAACACAACCAAGTCGCTGCCTACCGGAAGGAAAAGGGGAATAGAGCAGTATGGAGTTTGGGAAGGGAAGGGTGATTGAGCCTCCGGCGCTCTCACTCACCGAACGAAATATAACAGATACTGTTATTTTACGATGATCTTCTGTGTGGTCGAGCCGGCCCATTCATGCTGTAACCAGCGTGGCCCTAACTTGGTGGTTTCTAACTGCAGCTCCTGTAGAGTTACAACGGTTTCTCGTGCAGTGTGAGGTCTTGCGTTATCATAGAGCAATAATGGTGAAGATCGATTCACGAGTCAGGACTGTTTCACTGCCAGTTTCGCCATCATTGTTCGAAGTTCGGCACAGTAAACATCTGTTGTTATTGCTTGACTAGGCCTGAGAAAGCTATAGTGAATAACACCATGAAGAGCCCACCAAACAGTTACCATTACCTATTTATTGGTAAGCTTTGCTTAAGGGCACTGTTGTGACATTTATCTGGGGTCAGCCATTGCATTTTTCGCTTACGGTTATCGTAAAGAATCCACTCGTCACATGTCACAATTTGATCCAATATTCCTTCATTTAACAAGGCAACACAAGTTTCAACACGCATTTCTTTCTGCAGAACAGTCAAATCATGAGGCACTTTTTATCTTATTGATTTGATGCAAATGAGCCCATATTGTAGGTAGGGTAACGTTAAACCATGCCGCTAATTCCTGGATAGTTTGACTCGCATCGGCTTCCACCATCTCGGTCTTCCACATGGTTCGGTCTTCAAATCGAAGTTTTCATTACGAAAGCGTTTAAACCAAAAACGCACGGTGCGTTCATTCTCTTCTCCAAACGCAGCGTTGATATTGCGAGCCGTTTCTGCCGCGTTAGTTCCGCGTCGGAACTCGTATTAAAAAATTACTCGGATTTTCGAAGTATCCATCTTTCCCGTCTAAGCTGAATAAAAAAACAATTGAACGTCAAAAATTGAATGTCGCACATTTTTAAAAGTAGAACCTTATAGGTATCATGTGAAAAAAGTTTCACTCGAAAATCTCACACCATGAAGGTTTTATGTTAATTCAAAGTATCTATTACTATACGACGGTAACTTCATACTTTAACCCCATTTATTAGTGTAGTTTACCACTAACTCTGTAGTCACAGTTTCCCAAGACGTAAAGTACCTAAGACTAACAAAAACAGAACCAAATATTTCTAGAAATGAGTAAAAGTAATTTACATATAACTTTTTTCAATTATTAATACGTTTGTAATTTTTCAGTTTTGAAACTGTACGTATAGTATTAATTGTGGTATTAATAGAACTGATCTTACTAATACCTTACGATTTATTTCGTTTCGGAGATAATAATATCCCAATTTGCTCCTACCAATTACAGTGAATCACGGGACATCATCTCTGGTATTAGCCGAACAGACTGTCAAAAATCAACACCATACAACTTACAGGCTAATAGTTACCTGACATGTACCACTCAATATTCATTTATCAACAATATAGAGAAGTTAAGGAAGAAACTGATGGTCACTCTTTAATAATATTAGATAGGATTAAAAGCATATATTGATTCACGCCTGTACCGAATAGATAAGCAAAAGTGTATACACATATTTCGCTAGCAATGTGTTCAGTCCCTACGTAAAAGGCACATTTTTCAGACCCTGTCGAAGATTTCCTAACAGTAATAACCGACCCGTGAACCAAACCCGGTCCCTCACGATAGTCTATAGACATATGTAAGTGCTAACTTATACAACAAGTCATATAAATATATTTTTTTCTTTTTTTTAACGTGGGGGAATGCTTTGACGCATACCTCTCCGCGGGGCGACGGAGAGGTTATGTCGGACTCACCGGGGAAAGTGAGTGAGTGAGTGACATCCCGGTAATACCGACTAAACCTACCACGGTGTTCCTCGACATATTGTACACAATCGTGGCGCGTCCGATATAAATATTTCTAAATTTAACTGAATTAACGGTATTAAACATGAACACTGATATTTTATTTCTTTTAAAAAAGATACCTTCCGCACTAGGAATAAATCCTGTGTCGCGGGAGACTTTACGAACATTCAAACAACGGACACAAAGTACACCCAGAGTTGAAACAACCATTTGTGGATCACACAAAGTTTTTTCCCGTATTTGATTCAAACCCACATCACTCGGTGCAGTGCGAGGTGGCGAGGCGACTACTTAAACCACAACGTGCAGTCAAAATTTATTTCGAACTTCTGCGGCCTTTACAGTAAGACATTAGAGTGTCTACCTGACCGGCTAAGTGAAGTGATTTTGGACTGCATTCTTTCTTTCTTTTTCGTGCGGTTAGTGGCCAACCTGTTGTCAAGAGTTGTTCAAGCCGCCCCTAGGTCTCTGACATGGCTTACCGACTGATGTCAATTTGGCAACAATCGGGACCGAATTTTTACGTGCCCTCCGAAGCACGGAGATGCTCAGATGAAATACCACTAAGCGGTCACCTATCTAAAGACTGAAAACTATTAATAACGCGTGAGTTACTGCCGTCCGTGATAACCGCTTACTACTTTTATCAGGCGAGGCGTATGCTTGTCTGCTACCTTAGTAACATAAGAAGTTTAAAAAATCGTAAACATATTATCATATACACTAGGAATAAGTCTTGTGTTACGGCAAACTTTACAATCATCCAAACAACGGACACAAACTCGGTACAAGTATTTGTGGATCACTCAACTTTTTGTACCGTGTGGCAATCGAACCCATAATACTCAGCGCAATGGCAGTAGCCAGTCGATCTCTAAATATATCACGCCATCCGTTGTTAAACATACGCATAAGAAAAACTATAAAGAACACATCGTGCCAGAATATCCAGCTGCATTAATAACTACTATAAAACATTTCGGAACGCCTGGGCGCGCCCTGGCAAATAAATTCGCTTAGTCTGTAATCATTATTTGTGTTGGCAAAGAATAACACCTTCATAGGTTCCTTTCATTATCCTAACCAATATTATAAATGCTAATGTGAGTTTCTTTGTTTGTTACGCGTTTACGTTTTAACTACTCGAACAATCATTATGCAATTTCGCATAGGTACACGTTGTCAGGGGTACAGAAAAGGATATAAGGTAGCTTTCATCCCGAAAAAAGTAAAAGTGTACATTTAAGTATAACATAAAATTAAATAGGCAAGCACCGCTTCGCCGGTATCGTGGCATAAACATGCATTATACTCCATTTGGTTAAGTACTTAACTAAAAGTAAACAATCCTGATGGGTCTGTTTATCTATTTAAAAATAAAATGCTGCTAAAGATCAATGTAAATACAATAATAACAATTACTAAATCAATTGACCGGTTAGTTTAAGCAGTAGTTTATTTGTTTAATATGTGTTTGTGTAAAAAGTCACATTAAGATTGTTTACCTTTAGTTAAGTACCTAACCAAATGGAGTATAAGTTGACAGAAGATCACGCGATATCATATAAGGCAAAATGCTTTTGGATTTTTCTTGTTTTAGGTAGGTCGTCGGACTAAAATTATAATACTTCTATATAATTATATATATTGTCACTTCAATATAAATATATGTATTTAGTGCCACAATGTAATAACCCTTTGGGAAAATGTAATGTAAATCCCCAAAAGGATATTACATCCACATTTCGACAGCTATCGTTTCATATAGCTCCGGCGTAATAATAGATGGTCAGCCAATTGACGTTCACCAAACACAAATCCAGACTGTTACTAAGAATTTCTAGACAGAAAATCCTAATAGTATTTTACTCGAGCCGAGAATCTAACTATTTAGATTCTCTATAGGCAACATACACAGCATTCGCATACGTAGCGTATGCGAGGGAATATTGTACAAGTATGAAATTTTATATTAAATTATACACACACTTAACATTCGAGGACAAACGTGTAACGTTGTGTATCGTTCCTGTATGCTGTATAGCTTTATCAATCGTACATGCACACTTGGGCCACTGTGTTACTCTCTTGCACTATTTGAAGAGATGACGAGTGCCAAAGGCTCAGAAATCTACCTCTCTCATACTTTTCCTTTCAATCCATCTTTAATTCCATTTTCCTAAAGATGAACATCAGATGGCAACATAATTCTTTGCCACCTTATAAACCCTATCAAGTGTTTCGACCCTATAAAGGGTTCCGTACCATCGTACAAGGTATACTATGTACTTTTAACTAAAATTTGGTTTTTTATTGTATGTTGTTATAGCAGCACTGTGAAAATTTCAGCTCTTTTACTACTACGGTTTATAAGATACAGCCCACTGACAGACAGACAGCGTAGGCTTAGTAAAAGAGTGCCGTTGGCAACGTTGGTTACATAACCCTGTAAAGACTTCTCAAGCATTGCATTACATAGTAAATTTGTAACACACGATGGCCTAACTCGACACACATGCGACATTCGAAATAGTCAAAAGCTAGAACACTATTCTACAGATAATTGAAGTAATAAATCCACAGGCAGTGGGCAAATCACGACTTATTGCCGCCACTTCCCGCACGAGACGACAATTAAATCAACCTCTAAAGGCACGTCAAATTGATCTAACGTGTAACCTCAGTAGGTCACACCTGACCTGACCGGCTCTAACTATACACTGTTATAGATTTGTGATGTATAGCACAATCTCTGGCAATAATGTGAGGTAAATGGATAACAATATTTGTATAAAGCGATTTAGTTATGACGCATTAGTTTATTTTATTAAAATATATGTTAGTTTGTAAAGTGAATCGTAACGAAAAGATTAGCTTTGTTGAATGTTATAAAAACGTATTTGCTGATGATCTAACAATTTTTGATTTCCAAATTACTTAGTTTACTAGTTACGGTTTACTTTTCACTTCAAGGGTGTCCCCATTTCCCATTCCCATTCCCCATGAACATATTATGTAGTTGTTGAAAATCATAAAACGTGATAAAATCCGTATAATGTAGTTAAATTTCAATATATAACATTCACGTAAACGTAAGACTATATTACTTAAATTCTATAATAATTGCCCAATTATTTGAAGACTAGCCTTACAAATTTCGAAATATACGTAAATTATCTAAGTATCTATCAATAATTAAATAAAGTATATTCAACAGGGTTGATTGCACTATTCCGTGTGAATAACAAATGCAGAGCGAACCATATTAAAGCATATGTTCATATTTTATTCCGTGAGAGATAGCGCTCTCTGAAATATGTTAGTTGAGCATAATCCGGTTAAGTGCAAAAGACGCGGACGCTTCCAGGTGTGCCGGGGGAGGCAGCGCCGGTCTGTGGGCCAGACCGCGTATAATTGAGGCAATAAATCCGAGCAAGACGACTTATGTAGCCGGTTCAACCCGGTTCAGCCGAGACGCGACAATTAAATCACGTTAAATCATCAAATACCACTAATTACATGGGATTTTATTAGGCTATAGCGACCAAATATATTACGGCGATTAATTATATTGGTGAATTACGATTGTGTTAGTAGCGTGTGTGACAGTGACATCTGTAAGAAAACTGTGACTCAGTGGCGATCGTAGATCGAGATCGAGTAGGTAGCGTGATTGATCATTGATCAAGGATATTATTATATTTAGATAAGTGTCACTGTTGGTTCTGGCAAATATCGTTACGACATCACTCTCTTTAATACTTGTATCGTAACTTTAACCGTTGCAATGTAATAATTGCTTACTCATCTTCCTTAAATATTTGCATCTTATCACAATCTTTAATTTTAAATTGAATTTTTTATTTTAAATTTCATTTACTCTTATGAAATAACTAAACCTACTTATTACCGTGAAGTCTACCAACCAGCACTCCCATCACGATGGTGTATATGGCCTAACCGTTCTCAGACAGAGAGGTATGTGCTTAGCAGTGGTAAACAGGGTTGATATTATAAAGACAGTAACAATATACTGTGGACCCTACCAAACATCAATGCATGTACATATTTATGGTGTCTCGCAACAAAACTAGCTCGCGTAAGCTACATGCACGAGTGGAATGTTTATGCATACAACCGACTCGTCTTGCCAAAGTGACTCTTCCTGCGCATATAACCCGCAATGTTTACAAGTCATCCTTATATAAATAAATACTGTATTACATAATAAAAATTGGATAGGAATTCAAATTAGAGTGACTAGCTTTATGTGACTGTCATGTGTCAACAAACAGACGGCAGAAAAATGGAATGAATATGAAATTTTCAAATAAATGATGGGAACGGACATAAAGTCATGCGTGCAATAAAGTCACTTTATTTTCGGGTGCTGGTGACATTAAGGCTACGAGTCGTAACCCTTGATGTCGGTCGTAACTTGTTTATAGTAACGCCTTAAATTAGAAAGCGGTAGGTATGCATAAATTACCGTCTCAGCAAAGAAAACTGTACTGAATACCATTTGAGATTAAATTGTAATTGCTTTCAGATCTTATCTTCGACTTGCAATAAAGACTAAAGGTTTATAAGCGTATTACAGGTATGTGGCATTGAGATTTGGGGAAATTGGTCTCTCTTTATTTAAAAAAGGCAGCGATTTGACGCCAGATTCCTTTTTGGGAAAAACAGACCTTTATTGGCTTTTTCCCTACACCTTCATCAATGTCAATTAATAATGCTAAGTTTTTCTTAGCGTCTTCAGTAATCAAACTCTATTGTGAGTGGTATTAAAATAGTAACAAACAAGCAGTAAACAGAGTAATTAATCGTCATAAATGTATACATAATTATAACCCTTAAGATTACATATAGCTCATAGAGTTGTTTGACTCCACATTTCGCCTGCTACATGTAGATTTCTGGTGGTATTTTGACTGCAATTTTCTGTTGCAGGTTCCAGACTTCGTGCTTTAACTTCGACACAATTGAGCTCCTAAGCAGATGATTTTGTACTTGTTTCCCAATTATATAATTTACCGTAAGTTTATAAGGCTAGTGTGAATGGAACAGTTGCAAAAGGCAGACCTGGGCGGACGTTTCTTGATCAGATAGGAGACGTTCTGGACAAAGGTTAGGTTAAGAGTACCTTAAACCGGCGAGCGTGTATGACGAATGTGATGAAAGTGAATGAAGCCAGAGAAGTATGTCAGGATCGTAGCAAATGGAAATCCGTAGTCTCTGCCTACCCCTCTGGGAAACAGGCGTGAATATATGTATGTATGTATGTATAATTTAACGTAGCACGAGCGGTAGTTACCGCTTGCCATTACACCGCGGGCTTATTTTACAACTGTTGTGACAAAAAATATCCATAAATAATGGACGTTAGGTTATAGAATAGTAATCCTGAACCGTAAATATGCTACTTTTTAACTTACGTAGTAAGTCTCAATTTTATATTACATTATTTAGGTGACTATTATAAGACCGGTCAGATCGTTCAGACCTATTAACCCATAAAAATACCTAAACAAGGCTGCCCATCTTCCAAACTATCCATTGTGCACAGGTTGTTTATTTATGTATTACATATGCACTGTAGACATTTGTTTTGTTAATATGAGGCAGTCCGAAGGTTCTGGGATCTCTGTCTGTCTTTATTAGACGAAGGAAACAAAAAGATAAGTAATATTACCGCGTCGGTACTCCAATACCGTTTATCAGTGCTGCCCTGTGAGTTAAAACTGATCTGACCCAATTCGAGATAGTTCCAAAGCCTCGTAGTTTGAATCGATAACACAGATTCTCAAAACATATAGTTGCAATTCGAAGTAACAAAAATAAACATTTACAGAATGGCACGTCAACTCGTCCACTGACTGAATTCAATGATTTATTCATTCAAAATATAAGTTATGTTTGTGATAATTTTATTCCGAAACGTTCTTTGAGCGAACTTTTCGTGTAAGTTCTCTCTTCTTTCTTGGCTTCTTTTTTCTTTTCGATTTAGCATTATCGCGCAGCTTGCATGTTTGCCTGAAATGCTTGAAAATGTCTAATTGAAAATAATAAGCATAATAGAAACTTTATGGCAACTGGGTGGCAGTGAAACGGCAATGGAACGGCAGCGGGGCGGCGCGGCGGCGGCGGTATGTATACGGATCGACAACGTTTCTATATACGTAAAGTTGCAACGCGTTGGTGGCACGGCAGCAGTGCCGAAGTGTCAAAGAAAATATATATTTTAAGCCAAAAATCATCGGTTGCTTTGGTTTCCAGAGCTATATCTCAGAAATGCTGAGTTGAAATCGTGTCAGATTATATGAGAATCGATAGATCTTTGAGGACTAAACACATATACTACATGACCTAAACAATAAAAAATACCCAAGTGCATTGGAATAAATGAATATTCTTCTGCGCCACCATCTCTTAAAAGCTGTTAACTATAACCCAACTTAGCCATGGCCCTCAAAGTTGCTCTGTCGCCTCACTGTACCGTCTACCAGGCCGAGCTCCTGGCAGTATGCAAAGCGGCTAGTGAGATCCTCAGGCGAGGCGAGTCCACGTTTTGGCATCTTCAGTGACAGCAGGGCCGCTCTCTTGACGGTAATAAGCCGTAATGCCCTCCATCCCCTGGCGGTGGAGGCCAGAAAAGCCATTCGGCAAGGCATGGCTCAGGGCAAGGAAATATCCTTGTTCTGAGTCAAGGCCCACGCAGGACTGGAGGGCAACGAGCGGGCTGATGGGCTCGCCAGGGAGGCGGCCCTGAGACTGAAGAAAGCACTGGATTACGGTCTGTGCCCCGTTTCATTCGCGAAGCGCAGTCTGCGTTAGGCTACGCTTGGCGAGTGGAACAAGAGGTATAGAGAGGGCGAGACCGCCTCCGTCACCAGGCTATTTTTCCCGTGCGCGGTGGCGGCATACAGCATCGTCCGCAAGATGAAGGTCGCCGGCATCACGACCCAGCTGCTGACGGGGCACGGTGGGTTCGCCGAATACTTGACTTATTTCAAGTGTAAGTAGGACCCATCGTGCGCCTGCGAGCCGGGCGTCGAGGAGACGGTCACACACTTGCTAGTGGACTGCCCAATACACGGCAGAGATAGGTTAAAATTGGAAGTGGAGACAGGAGTCAGAGTAGCAATAGTTAACTTTCCTACTTTAATTAAAGACTATTCGAAGGAATTTCTGGCATATGCACAAAAAATTGTAAATATAGCAAATAAGAGAAATAAAGTGTAAGTATAAAATAGCGTCTAAGTTAGGTATTTGTTAATACCAGAACTTTAGATATAAGAAATAGTAAATAAGTTGTAGCATAAGAAAATATGTATTTAATAAAGATAAGTAGTAATAAGGTAGGATAAGAAAATAGCAATAATAAATAAAGATAAATTATACCCAAACCCTTATAATCCCCCAAGTATGAAAGGAACAGAATGAAAGTACGAGAGGCATAAAAGCGAGAACTGGAATGGTACTAGAGGACTGAAATGAGAGCGCGAATAGGTTTTTGATGAAAATAATAGCCCCTTCAAAGCACATGTACAAACAAGAGCTAGACAGAGTAGAAGAAACAGTTGCCCCTTCGATGGGACAACTGCTTCAAATTGTTGAAGAATAGGCTCTGTCTACGACAGAGGAGCTAGAAATAATTAAAAAAAACCCAACTTAGCCTGGTCGGAGAGCCCTATTTTTATAATAGAGACATATTCTAGACTTTATATATGTTTGTCTGGCAGTTCTAGATTCACAGACGAAGAAACACTAACCGGATTTTGAATCGGTGTTCACAGCTTGAGATCAACTTAGAATCTAAGTCACGTTTCATGATGCATAGTGTGGAGCATGTAAATTAAATATCGGCAGAACTATTTCACGCGGACGTAACCGTGGTTAAATTCAAGCTGTTAAAGAAATAATCAAACAAATCCTTGTACAATATATAATATAATACATTTACTATACAAAACAGCGATAGTCTAGTGGGACCCGTTGGACTGCCACGCAGAGATCTAGAATTCGAAACTAAAAGCGTGCATCTCTGACTTTTCAAAGTCAGCTGCGTATTTAATACTTAATTATGTCCACTTTAACGGTGAAGGAAAACATCGTGAGGAAACCTGCATGTCCTTAGGCACTCACGATGTTTTCCCGCCAAATTTTCTCGTAGGTATGTGAAGTCTGCTGGGTTAGTGTGGTGGACTATTGCCTAACCCTTCTCACACTTAGAAGTGGCCCGTGCCCATCAGTGGGACAGTTTAGTACAGGGCCGATATTATTATTATTGTATTCTATAGATTAAAATTTTAAATATAAGTTGTTATAATATCTTACACCTACACCGCAGCGAGATTTTAATCACCTTCATATACGAATGTAATTAAAGTAGCACTTATGAAAAGGTAATTACGCATTTATGTTATCATTACACCATTACCATGCTCAACCAATTTTAACGAGTTGCTTATATACCTGATTCACGAAGGTCCGAACAGGAAACGGGACTCAGGGGAAACTTAGGAACGATTTCATTTCGCATTTAGATATCGTGGCTGCCATAACGTACCTCCTCATGTACACGTTATATAGCAGACGTTACGGTATGTATACATATGTTAGACTTAGTGAGCCTAACTAAGTATTCTATTAATTTTCCCTTGCTGACTGCCTCATTAAATTTGTTGCTTCTACTTTACCGAAAAGGTTATTAGATCTCCTTAAGAAGATATACATACAAGCTTCTATAACCGCTGAATATATGACTATTAATTACCTGGAATCTTCTGCAACTTGAGATAACAAAGCTAAATGTGAATATAACATAGCGCAATAGTCTCACTTTTCGATTTCTAGTATTATGGGTATCGTAGAGTTGCACTAATATACTGCTCTCATTATCAGATCAGATGGAAGCTACCAAATTAATATAATGTTATCCGTTTTACCTGCAAAGTTTTAAATCGATACGATAATTATAAGAAATAGATTAAAATCGATTACTTAGATTTATTCTATTAATTCATTATTTACAAGTCCTGCTTATAAAAGCGCGTTCAAAATATCCGTCTCACCGTTCAATGTAAATCCACCAGACAATCCGACAGAACTGTATCTTCTAAATTTATTCCTAGTACGATTTAGAGATAACAACAACCAGAATATCTAACGTTTCAGATAAAGCGAAGTCAAGCAGAAGTCAGCTCCGAAGTTTACCTGTTGCCAAAGTTGTCCAATTCTACTGACTAGGCGCACTGAAACACAAATAATATAACGATTTTACCTTCCCTGTCTTACAACATGGCTACATCCCGGCAATTTAACCAATAAAACGATTTTAATTTATATGAAAGAGACGTACCTATTATAAAGAGATGTATTATATAGAGGAATGTTTGTTTTTTTAAGGATTTTAATCAAAAACTAATCACCCGATTTTAAAAATTCTTTCACCATTATAAAGCTATATTATCACCAAGTAACATAGGTTATATTTTACATAAATATATTTATAAAAAAGGTACTGTTACTAACACAACCTAACCTAACGCGAGCACAGCCGCGGGCAAAAGCTAGTCAGAAATAAGAACAAAAATATGTCATATAACAGAAACCTCTTTGTACATAAGTTAAAAAGTATTTTAATGTTAAGAGGTTTTGTGGCCTGCTAATAAATTGTGTTAACATTGCACGTTTACACAGCAAAATTAAATGTTCAAACAGCTTTGAAGCTCGCCAATCGCTTACATACAATTATAGAGCACAGAAGTATTAGGAGGATGTGACATGCGTGTTATTCCGTGCTCTGTACTTACATCCAAACGATACCATACGATACGAAATTTGTAGAACGGCTGCTAGATAGGTATTAGAGATTTCGTAATCGAGAAAATGGCCATGATTCAGATATAATTTAACTGATTTCCAATACGACTACGCTCTAAGAGTTATCATACACCGAACATGTATTTAAAAATGTTAAATTAATGTAACTCTACTTGAAGTTTCAAGACATTCACAAACCTCAGGCAAATACATACGTAGTGTTCTCTGAAGATTGAATATTTCTTGAGTGCTGGCAAAATTCTCCTTTTTCCTTCTAGCCAAAACTTTTGTAACATTAACCACTATATAACTTTAAATAAGTAATGGATTTATTATTTTGGAAGCGTTTGACATGAGAAATATTTCTCTTATATAAAATGTGATAATCTTTCTTATCAGAATATAATATAGACATATCGCTAAAAGAAGCGCAATTGAATCTCGTCTTTCTATTCGTATGAATTTGTTTTGATGTCAATAATCCTATATTTAGTATATAATTTAGGATTTATGTACACCAAAGCAACATTATTCATTACATAAAATATTAGATGGATACAGAATATTTCAGCATCTATGTCTGCAAATTAAAAGGCACTCTGACCAACATGGTATTAGTACCAGATAATTACGTACTTACAAAGAACATCTTAAAATTTGCACCGGTGTAAGTGATTTTATTAATTTTAATATGGCTGTACGAACTAAAGATAGTTGCCGCTTCATCATCGTATGTGTACGATACACAGTGTTGTAGAAAGCAGCCGAGCCGCGCGCCGCGTCACTCCAAATTTGTAACTTTAAACAAATATTTATTCGGCTGCAGTAGAAAACACTAAGCTACTTTAAATAATAATCTAGGGCAAAATTATTTAGACAATAAGCCACTGGTATAATAAAAGAATCTCGGCAGATACATGACCTTATATACAGTTTTATTAACCTATAAAATAGATAGTTTTGCCTTTAAATTAGTTACATTGCATTTAATAATACGATAATGAAAAAGCCAGGGCGGAAGTAGGTCCAACTCACCACCTTATTCTGTATTAATTAATTGAGTGAATTAGGCATACTTCCATTCTCTGCACCTAAGTCGGGAGCAGAGTCTGGCAAATGGCCTTAGGGGACAGCGGAAGTCGTGTAGATCCCTAAGGCAAGGCTGGTGGACTATCCCGAGGTTGCCGCCTATTATTGGTCTGGTTCCATAAGAAACAGACGTAACCAAAACCTCCAGACGTTACACACACACACGCACACACACACACACACACACACAAACACACACACACACACACACACAACAAACACACACGCACATGCACACGCACACATACACATACATACACACACACACACACACACACACACACACACACACACACACACACACACACACACACACACACACACACACGCTCACACACCATACAGCAAAATTTTTAAATTTTATTAATATGTATAAAGTGACCCACACAATTAAACTACCCCAAGAGGTTATCCGCGTCCGCGACGCTCGAGAATCCCTCCCTGACGGGATCAGGCTGCTCCACATATTTTGGGGAGAGCAATGGATCACCAAAGCCAATTCATCTGCTCGAGCTGGCCAACGCCATGCCCAGCGCAGAAATCATATCGAACTCCTCCTGGAGCATTGCACCGCGTCGAGGCGACGTACGCGCTAATGCGAGCGCCTCCTCCGTAAAGCACTCAAGCACCGGAGTAAAGAAACAAAGTGGTAACCGGTGCAACTGACGCAATCGGCGTGCCAAATCCACTGCTGCATAACCAGTAGGAAGCGAATCGACTACGTCGGCGCCCGCACCGCTGGATGCGCAGTTAACGAGCAGGACGAACAGCTGAGGGGAACGTTCAGCCAGTCGACCCGACCAGGACCGGTGACACTGACGGTTTAACTCGGATGTAACTTCCAACCTAACGCGACACGCAAAGGGAACGCGGATGCCAAAACAGGCACGCGCGAACCATTCAGTCAGGGAGCAGTGACCCTATGATGACGGATACCGCACCCCTGGCAGAACAATGCGAGGCGAAGGTTGGAACAACTTTAGAGGCAGCTCAACGTGCAGATCCGGCTGGTGTCGAAGCAGAGCCGACTCACTCAGCCATTACAAACCCAGGCTCGCGTTGCAAACGCGGGTCTCGAAAACGCAGACAACGCATCGATGCGCATCGCCCTTCACGTCCGGACACAGCGGGTGCGCCCACTCTGCCTGTAAAGGCAAAGAGAGAGCTCCCAAATGATACGTTGTCGCCGAGAGATGGGCTGAAGCGCGCGAAGGTGGACCAGACGCCAAGGAGACCAACGATAAGCTATGCAGAAGCGACTCAATCGCACCTGCTGATAGCTGTCGCTGCCACGCCTCCTACAGACCTATCGGTGGAACAGGCACAGCAGCTCGAACTCTCCTTAGAGGAGAAGATTATCGAAGCAGTACTTGCTCCAACGCCAGATAACGAGCCAGAACTCGCACCAGCATTCTGAGGGAAATCTCTGCCCACAGAGTGAGTACTGAAGATGTGGTGTGAGAACGACAGCACTCTAATCTGGCTCAAGAACACAGTAGCCATGCTGCAATCCCCTATTCCAGGGACCAAGCTGACCGTCATGCAACAATGGTGTAACCATCATGAACTGTCAGTGAACCCGACTAAGACAGAACTGGTCCTTTTCACACATAAAAGGAAAACAGTTAACTAACATGCCAAAATTATTTGGAACGGACCTTACCCTATCGCATGAAGTCAAGTATCTGGGCGTAGTACTCAACCATCTCAACTGGAGTAAGCACCTTAAAACGAATATAACCAAAGCATGCACAAAAATTCTGGCGATGCAAAAGATTGATAAGCAGAAAATGGGACCTCAAACCACCTATAACCTTGTGGCTCTACATGGCCATAATACGCCCTATGATAACATATGGCGCCATAGTTTGGTGGCCCCGCACTCTTCTAAGCACAGTTATATACAAACTACAAAGCCTACAACGACTCGCCTGATAGCGACGACAGGCTGTATGAAAACAACCCCTACGGCAGCGCTGGAGGCTATACTAAACCTCAGACTCCTACACCTAATCCTACAGCATAAAGCAGTCATAGCTGCCAAACGGCTTGAAAAGGTAGAGTTCTGGAAACGGGACAATAGGATAACTCATGCACGCCTAAAGGAGTTAGTATACAACGAAATTCCAATAATAGTGGCGACATTTGATATCATCCCAAAAACTTTTGTTTTCGACAAAAAATACCACATCCAACTTCATGAAGAATTTAAAGATAGGTCTGGTATACATGAAGTGAGAATATACACGGATAGATCCAAAACAAAATCAGGAACAGGTGTCGGAGTCTTCTCCCACGACTTAAACATCAATTACTCAACAACCCTGGGAACCCTTAATACTATCTTCCAGGCAGAATGTGTTGGAATCACGCGGGCTGCAACAGCGGTTACATCAAGGGGTATAAGCAATAAGTCGATACGGATTCTATCGGATAGTGCCGCGGTAGTACAAGCTCTGAAAAGAAACTGCTTTAACAGTGGACTCATCCTGGAGTGTCACCGTGGGCTGCAAAGAATTGCAACAAAAAATCTGGTAACGTTGCAGTGGATACGCGGCCATAGCAACTCTTCTGGCAATGACGCGGTAGACCAACTGGCAAAGAGAGGAACGAGCATTAAAATGGTAGGACCCGAACCAACTGTCCCGATACCCTTCTGCCAACTCAAAACATGGCTATGCGACAGAACCACGAAACTACACTAAAAACAATTGGCAGAAACAAGGGAATGTAGACAGACAAAGGAAGCCCTTCCATCCTTAAACATACATCTGTCACGCAAACTGCTACGTTCTTCAAGGAAAAACCTGTGACATCTAGTGGGTGTAATAACAGACTCAACAAACACCTGTTCAACATCGGCATCACTGACACCCCCTTATATAGAGGCTGCACGGAGACCGAGGAGACACCGGCTCACGTGCTGCTACATTGCAAAAGCGTGAGCAACCAACGGGCGAAACTACTAAACAGTCCAGAAACGATGAAGGAAGTACTGCGCAACACCGGTCCTCTATTGTCTTTCTGGACGGAGCTGAGGTGGTATGAGTTACCGAACAACTTTTCGCGTCGGCCACTTACGCACAATGGCCGAATTGTGTGGCTAAGTGCGGATAACACTCGTCCAACTAACTAACTAATAATGAAGCCAAAAATATGCATGCAACGCACAGCGATCGATTCTTGAAATTATAAGTTGCAACACGCTTCCAAAATGTTATTGACTATTTTATCAAGACATTATTAATAGCACTCCGAAAAGCTATTAATACAGACTGCTATAAACAGCTTTTACATTATTTACGGGGTTTAAGAAGAAATAAAACGTCCTGAAATATTGCTTGAAAACGTTTGACGCTAGTTCGGCTACTAATGACTTTATATAATAAATTTAAGTCTTCTTTGTCATTCAACCCTCGATTTTTGAAACAGGTAAAATACCTAATATGTTATAATAACATTGTCAAAGTAAAAATGTATTTCGCAAATTAGTGATTAAGTTCGTAACATTTACTATTGGACTGCTTACCATCAGGTGGAGTGCACCACAAGTTAATAAACATAACTTCGCATATATTATTTTAT
This sequence comes from Catocala nupta, assembly GCA_963675205.1. Taxonomy (NCBI): domain Eukaryota; kingdom Metazoa; phylum Arthropoda; class Insecta; order Lepidoptera; family Erebidae; genus Catocala; species Catocala nupta. Next base: position 16,100,375 of record OY776081.1, read on the forward strand.
GAGTATTATATAATAACAGCAAGAGTAAAGCTAGCGCAAAACAGTCGAAATATTCGGTAGTCGATTAATGTTTAAGATAGAGAGGTTCGCGAGGCTCGCGTCCGGTTTCCGGCGCGCGCCGTCCCTCCGACGATTCAATTTAGTCCCGCGACAAACTCCATTGATTGTTTCGATATTCCGGTCACAAACGGCGGAAGCTCTTACAATGTTTCTAGTTTTATAAGGACAGATTTTTATTATATTTAGTTGTTATCCGCGTGGGTGCTTACTCTCTTATGTGAATATACGTTATTTAATAAATTGAATAAAAATCTACTGAAACGATGAGATTCATTTTTCTGAACGGTTTGGCGTTATCAAGGATATAAAAGATATTCTTCAAAATTTTGTTATAGTTCCAATTACTAGCGGCAGGCTTCCTTTCTTCTGCTATTTTTGCAACGAAAATCTATTTTGCTGTTCTTACAAACTCATTACTTGAAGAATACAGTTAGACTTGAGTAGTAGAGCTTCGCTGTTTATAGCATGAATGGGCCGGCTCGACCGGGTAAGGACTTCCCTCTCACAGAATATCGACGTGAAATAGCAGAATTCCTACTGTTGTGTTTTGTTCGGTGAGTGAGAGTACCGAAGGTCCAATCACCCACTCTGCCCCCTCCCACTGCTTCTCCTTCCCACTTCCTTTTTCTCTTCTTCCTTTGCTAAAGGGTCGGCAACGCGCAAGTGATGCTTCTGGTGCTTCAGCCGTTCATAGGCTACGGTGACCACTTACCATCAGATGGACCATATGCTTGTTTGCCACCATAGTAGTAAAAAAAAAATTGACTGAACGGTGATTACGATAACACGGTAATGTTATCTAACAGTATTGTAACTCGGCTCTGTCCTTGAAATAATTACCTACAGCCGCGCGGTACGCAAACACGCGAGAGGGCTGCCTACCTGCAGTATTTTAATTTCATCTACCTACTTGAGTTTCTTTCTAGTTTAGTGATTGTAAATATTATAACTTTTATTGAAAAATTAAATTCGTTGTGAATGAAATAGGAGTGTTAAAAAAATATCATGTATGTTTATTGATTAGTAGATAAAAACAACCTTATATATTTGAGACTGAAAATATTATATTATAACGAAAGGCTTTATTGTTAAATTTAATAGTATACAAAAATCCGCATACGCATAAAAACTCTAATGAAAAATACTTTTGTTTACAATTGCAAATTGACATAAATATTATGTAAGTACTTGTACTTATTTCAATCAAATATTAACAAGATGTACGCTTACTGCTTACAAAACCATCACACCGTCCGTTCATCGCTGCGGCGCATTCGCGACTGATTGTGTACCGAGTGCATACCAACCTCGAAGCGCGTAGCTATGACTCGTGTTCCGACCGTTGGTATGAAGATAGAATAAAAAGATAATATTACCGTGACGATAGCGACAATTTAACAATTTAATTACTAATAATATAAAACTTGACAATAGTATCAGTAGTAAGTAGCCATTTTTATTTATATAGAACGTGTGGTACTTTTTCAAACTAGGGGGGTCTTAATTATAATGCTAATAATATCAGCCCTATTATTAAACTGACCCACTTCTGGACACGGGCCTCTTCTCAATGTGAGAAGAGTTAAGCTAAATAGTCCACCACACTGGCTCGGTGTGGGTTGACAAACTTCACATATCTTCGAAAACTTTATCGAAAGCTCTTAGACATGCAGGTTAAAGGGAGCGATAATTAACTATTTAATATGCACATAACATTGAAAAGTCATAGATGCATGGCTTGGGATTGAACATGAGACCTCTGCGTTGCAGTTCAACGATATTTTATTACACTATCGCTGCTAGATGGGGTTTCAATTACCACGACGTATTTATATAAGTGCGAGCAAAGACATAAGAAGTTATTCTAATGTGTTTGGGCGCAAGTCTATTTATGTGTTTTGAAAATAACTAAATTACTGAACTGTTGCAGATGCGCTACTTAGGCATTTGATTTAATAGACTGCATCAAGAAGATTCTTTGACATTGATGCGCTTCTAGTCATTTGATTTAATAGAGTACATCAAGAAGAATCTTTGGCATCATGCAAGGCTTTAGGAAATACACAACGGCTAAAAATAGCCGGACTATACCCGACATAATAATTATGATGACACAGACAGAGCGTCGTTATAGTTATAATTAATCAAGTAACGTATACCAGGTGCTATTGTGATCGGATATATTTCGTTACTAGCCATGTACGGTAAACCAAATAAATATTCGAATATTTAAGTAATTCGAATAGTGTTGATCATTATTCGAATTTCTTATATTCGACAGCAGAGTAAAATGTTTTTATGTATAATTAAAAATACTATTTTAAACAGTAAAACAATTATTCACTCAACGTTCACGGGCATCGATCAAATATACCATGGTATATTTGATCGATGTTCACGGGCATGAGGCATATAGTCAACATCACGTCAGTGGTCAACACGATCGCCAGGAGCAAAACGAAAGAAATATCACGGCAAATTGTGACTCGATACCCATTCGATAGCTGTTTGAAAATATGTAATTAAAAAAATATTTATGAATACAACATACATATATATAATATTGAAATCCGAATGCGATGTGTAATTTTAGAATCATTAACTTATTTATTCAGACGGTTGATTGGTAGAGTACACTCACCGAAGCGATCAAGCAATCTGCGGACGCCTGACTACGACCAATGCCACACACGTCTGACGTGATCATGTGGCTTTGCCATGTAATAACTGATATTACTGTACAGCCACACATCACATAATACTACACTAGACACGGCCGCTATTGTCCATTGATTTAGAATCTAATCGACTAGATGCACAAAATACGAACATCTGTAATATTATATTTATTACTACTACTATTATAGTTTTTTAGTTCAGTGGGGAGACCAAAAGACTGCAATGCAGAGGTTCTCGGGTACGAACCCACGTCACGCACCTCTGACTTTCGGAAGTTATATGACTTTTCGAAATTATGTGCGTATTGATTGACAATTATCGCCTGCTCCGTGCCTCGGAGAGCTCGTTAAGCCGTCGGTCCCGGCTGCCATGAACATCTATGGCAGTCGTTATTAAGAAGTCAGTGCCCTTTAATATCCTGACACTGGTCTAGCCTTAGGGTATCGTTAGCCTTCGGGTTGCGGAGGTCAGGTGGCAGCCGCTCCGTGTAAAAACTGATATCCAGTCAAATCCGGTTAGACTAGAAAAGCTGACCCCAAGTGACTTGGGAATAATAAAGGCTAGGGAGAAGAAGACTACTATTATAGTTTTATAATAGTATAGATTCATAATACATCCTAACCCTAATGTTAACTAACATTATAAATGCGAATATGATTTTGTTTGTTTGTTAGACTTTCACGCCTTAATTACTTGACCGAGGATCAGGAAATTTCGCATGCATGTTGTTAGGAAAATAGAAAAGGATATAGGGTGCCTTTTATCAAGAAAAAATAAGAATAGACCACTATACTTTTTTTTTTTTTTTTTACGTGGGGAAATGCGCCTGATGCATACCCTCTCGCCACAAGGGGAGGCGAGAGGGTTATGTCCGGCTCTCCCGTACTTCGGGCCTACGGACCAAAACCCCACGGTGTGCACGCTCGCTGCCTTGTATAGTGGATGGGCCGCTGGCAACAATTACTACCTCAGCGACCCATCCAGCAGTCTACAGCTCCTCGGCGACGCCCCGGCACTACATAGGGCGTCGGACCGACTCAATGGCTGGCGGACAGGAGATCCCCGTTCTCCCGCCCGCAGCCTTCATTATGGCGGCATAAGGCGCGCGTAAGCGCGCCTGCGCCGCCCGGTTCGCCGGCGACGGCTCGGATCCGCAAGGATACTTTCTTCGCGGATCCGCTCCGCCGCCTCCTTCTGCGAGATGACGTCCTCGCAGAAGGACGCGACCGCTGCCCACTTCCTCTCGCTGTCGACCATGGCTTTGATCATGGCCGGCAGCGAGAGATCTTCACCCACTACCTCAATGAGTTCACGGCGCTGCACCGCCCAAGCAGGACATTGCTCGAGCGTGTGCTGCGCCGTGTCCTCCTCACAGTCGCAGTGGTGGCAGATGGGACTCGGTTCCCTCCTAGCGACCGTGTGCAGGTATTTGCCAAAGCAACCGTGCCCTGACAACACCTGCACTAGCCGGAAGGAAAGGGTCCCATGCTGCCGCCCTGCCCACCGCTCCAATACCAGCTGGAGTGCCCCAACGGTTCTGAAACCGGCCAGGGGCGCCTCCAGCCGCGCCTTCCACTTTAAAATCATGCCCTGGTGGGCTCGATTGCGCGCGCACTCAATAGCTGTCGGGAGGGGACGACAACCCGTCTCCTCCCGCACCGCCTCACTCACTGCAAACACTTCGGCGAGCACTTCAGCCTCCAAATCCCACGGGGGTGCTCCGGCCAACGCATAAGCTGCGTCGGCCGACACCGTGCGGTATCCACGTATTACCCTGACCGCTATGACTCCCTGCGGTCTCCGCAAGAGAGTCCTGCACTGAGCGGTCAGGGAGTCCGCCCACACCGGTGCGCCGTAAAGCGCCATCGACCGGATAACCCCCGTGTAGAGTCGCCGGCAACCAGCACTGGGCCCGCCCAAATTTGGCAATAACCGCCCAAGGGCGGACGCAGTGCCGAGAAGCTTCGGAGAGAGCTGTCTGAAATGCTCGCCGAAGTGCCACCTTCCGTCCAGCACCAAGCCCAGATATTTCATGTGGGCCTGGACGGGAACGCGCGTCGAGCCCACCATTATCGAGGCGCCGCGGGGTGGACTGCGACGAGGCCCATGAAAGACCAGGGCCTCCGTCTTGTTAATAGCCACCCGTAAACCCAGCGCCTCGATACGCCCGACCACCTGGGAAACCCCCACGGTAGCCAAACGGGCCGCCTCCTCGAAGTTACCCCCACGGGCTGTGACGAGGGTATCGTCAGCGTAACTGATGACGCTCAGCCCGGGGGGTAGGACAGCACGTAGGACCCAGTCGTACCCCATGTCCCACAGGAGCGGACCAAGAACTGATCCCTGCGGGACACCGCACGACATGGGCCGCCGCCAAACCTCGCCTCGAACCTCGAGGAGGACACTCCTGCCTCTCAGATAGTCTGCCACCAGCCGCTCCAGGTAAAAAGGTACCCCGTGATATCGGAGCGCCCCCTGGACACAGCTGTATGGCAGACTATTAAACGCGTTGGCGATGTCTAAAGACACCGCCAACAGAACACCGCCACCGGCGACCGCCTCCTCGGCCGCGGCCTTCAGGCGCATAATGGCCCCGACCGTCGAACGTCCTTCCCGGAATCCGAACTGAGCGTCCGACAGGTCGGGACCGACCGTGCTCAGGTGCCGGACGATGCGGGTGGCGAGAATTTTCTCAAACATCTTCCCCGCCTCGTCCAGCAGCACTATGGGCCTGTACGCCGCGGCCGACTCTGGAGGCCGTCCCGGCTTGGCCAGCAGTACCAACTTCCCCTCCTTCCAGCACTCAGGGAATCGTCCCGACACCAGGCTCGCGTCGAAAAGTTCCCTGAGGCGAACATCCAGGTGATCGAGGGCCAGCGCGAGAGCTCGCGCCGGCACACCGTCAGGTCCGGGGGCGGTCGTCTTGGAGCGGATCCGCAAGACAGTCACCCCCATCTCCGCGTCTGTAACCGGGGGAGCACTGAGGTCCGCCTCCCGATGTCGGCCTCCCGATGGGGCCATTGTCGGGGGCACGTGCTCTGCCCGGTCAGGAAATAACTCCTCGACCACCTCGGAGAGGAAGTTGGGCTGGAGGGTCTCCGTAAGGGGGGGGGGGCCGAGCACGGAGCTTGTTCAGCGCCGCGCGATATGGGCGCCCCCAGGGGTCATGGTCTAGACCCTCCAACATCTCACTTTTCGCCCGTTCCTTGGCGCGGCAGATGGCCGACTGCAGAGACACCTTCGCTTCGCCATATGCGTCATACAGTCGGCTCTCCTCACGCTCATCGCGGTGGCGACGGCTTCGGCTGCGTGTGTACAACCTCCGGGCACGAATGCAGGCCGCACGGAGGTCCGCCAGCTCCTGGGACCACCAGTAGACCCCCGTTGGGGTCCAGTGTCGCACTCGGGGCATGGCCGCATCGCAGACAGCTTGAATGCTGTCGCGAAAGCGTACAGCCCCGGCGTCTACCTCCCCAGACGGGGGTGCAGGAGACAGCCAAGCTTGAACTATGGCTGCCTCTTCCAGTAGGTCCCGGTTCAGCCTCTTCACAGCCCACCGCGGAAAGCGAGGTGTTCTGCCCGCCGACGGGCGCTGACCCCTGCTAGGGTCCCGGAGCAGGGAGACCTCCAGACGGATATACCGATGGTCCGAAAGGGTCTCTACCTCCTCCAGGACACGCCATCCCCTTACGCGTGCGGCGAGGGCCGGGGTAGCAAACGAAAGGTCCACTATCGACTCCCCCTGCCGTCGCACGCACGTATTGACGGCGCCCCTGTTCAGCAAACAGAGGCCCGCCGCATCAGCCCACTCTTCGACCGCCCTTCCTCGGACATCCGTGCGGGGGGACCCCCACGCAGTAGACTTTGCGTTAAAGTCCCCCATCACAAGGATGCGGCTAGATGATATCCGCCGTATCGAGGCCTCCAAGTTGTTGAGAAAGGCCTCGAAGTCTGCCAGACTCCTGTTGGGGGAGAAGTACACACCAACGACTGTGACCTCTCCCCACGCGGCCCCTCTCCTTAACTGAGAGGGAGGGTGAACGAGGCGCCGTGGAGCCGACGACTGCCACGGAGCTGTCCCGGTCACCTGCCCAATTGGGGCTGGGAGGAACGTAATATGGCTCCGCGGCTACGGCTACACCGATCGACCACTCCACCATAGACTGCAGGAAAAGGTCCTGCACTCGGGCGGAGTGGTTGAGATTCGCCTGGAGGAGGAGATAGTCACGGTCCTGGTCCATGACTAGGTCGACATCCCCTCCTCCACCGCCGAGGGCGGTTTTATTTCAGCAGGTAGGGCGGCAGCCGGGGTCGATGGGCTACCCCCTTCTACGCGCTTTGTGGGCGGGGATTTGCACCCCCTGTCACCACGAAAGTGGGCAGCTACTCGACCAGCTGCCGCACACGCCGGGCAGTGCGGGGTCGTCTTGCACGCTCCAGCGACGTGCCCAGGCTGGCCGCAGCGATAACAGGCGTCGCTGCGGTCCTCGGGGCTAGGGCACTTAATACGAGCGTGCCCAGCTCCCCCACACCTAAAACATCTCATGGGCCGAGGGGCCAGGATGTGGACCCTGGCCGAACTCCAGCCCACAAGCAGACGCCCGGCGTCAGCCAGCAGCTTGGCCGCGGCGACAGGGCATTGCGCCCACACAGCACCGACCCCTCCAGGGCTAGGACGGATGGTGCCAATCCGTATGGCATCCGCAGCACAACCAGTTCTGGCGCTAATGGCACCAGAGACGTCCTCCGCGGACACCGAATCATCGAGGCCGGTAATGCTCATCTCTGCACACTTTACCGGCCTCGTAATCTTCACCCCATCCGTCTCATGACAGACTCCTGAGCTTAGTGGCAATGTTGTCTGCCGCTTTGCCTCCGTCAGCTCCGGGGAACTCCAGGATGCGGCCTCCTGTATGAGCTTGGCGGACCCTGGCTCCGAGGTGCGTAATGTCCTCGGAGTTCCGCCTCGCAGTGGAGAGCACGGCCTGATACGTCAGGCCGCGCTCAGCCGCCTCCGGTAGCACCGTGATAACCACGGCAGCTGACTTTGGCACTCGGAGTCTGTTTCTCCTCCGCCTCTTTTTCTTGGCCCCACCTTGGTTTACGGGGCTTGCTGTTACTGTGGCTGCCGTAGCAGCAGCCATAGCAGCAGCCACAGCAGCAGCCGCAGCGGCCTTTTTGGCCTTCTTGCGGCGAGCCTTGCCCATATTCCCCACCATCTGCCAGCCCTCACCCTGAGGGATGGAAGGCGTGGGGGTTGACGGCGTACGGGGCGCGGGCCTAGTGGGGCCTCGCTGCAAGCTCTGAAGCGGAGGAGCCCTAGGTGCTGGAAGGGGCGGGAAGTCGTTGGCAGACTTCCTCCCGCCAGATTTCTTACTGCCTACTGGGGGCGTGTGACCAGACCTTAATGACGGCGCCGGCGGCGCCGGCAATGACATTTAAGAGGCCGCAGCAGTAGCCGCAGGAGGCGCGGCTTGCAGCCGCGACCGATAGCTTGGCGACGGCAGCAGCCGGTCGCCGAGACCTTCTATGCGGGCGTCCACATATTTAAAGAAGGACGCCTGCATGTCCAGTTCTTTACCGGACGGCTGAGGCACCCCCTTAGGTGCTTGCCCTCGGGTCTCGGCCCTGAGCCGCACCATCTCCCGGCGCAGCTCCGCCACTTCCGCCTCCAGCCGCACGAATTTGTCGGCCAGATAATCGACCGACGCCTTCGTTGCGGCCGCCGCCTCCTTGAGGTGCTTTTGGAAGGTCCCTTTGAGGTTCCGAGACTTGGACGCCACCTTCGTCACAATCTCGGAACCATCAAGGACCCTCTGCACCGCCTCCGCTACCGACTTTGGGGTGGGGCTGCTCCCCTGCGGACGTATTTTCCGCGCGAGCAGCGCCACCTCCTCCTCTGCGCACAGCTCTGCCGCCGCGCGTTTAGCTGTGGCCTCTTCGGCCGCCTTCGCATGGCTGAAAGGCCCCGGTGTGCCAGGCCGATCCCTGCCTCTTCGGGCTGAGCCAATCTTCGGAGTCGGCGCCGCGCTCGACTCCCCTTCGGAACCCGAGTGGGTCCGACGGGGGCGGCGCTTGCGCTTCCGCGCCAGAGTCGCCTTGTCCGGGACTAGCCCCAAGGCGACACTCATCGCGGAGTCAGTATCCGACTCCGCGGGGGTTTCGGTGCCTGAGATTTCGCGCGGCACGGCGCTGCGATGTGGGTTGCCCCCCCCAGAATACGAGGGGCAGACGGAGCCAGCAGACTCCGTGAGGGATTCTCCGGGTATAGACCACTATCCTAACTTAACCTACATTTATGCGAGCAAAGCGTTATAATTATAACAATTAATCTATTTAGTCGCAGCCGCACACCGCTGGCCATACACAATCGATTTTTAATTATGTCTGGTATCTAAGACTTGGCAGATTAAACGGCTTTTGATGCGATTTTCGCAGTTTGATAACTTGAAGTTTGAGATATGATTGATAGTGTGTTACACGTAAAGGACGTTCAAACGTAGCGGCTAAGTTAAAGTAATAACATTTATTGTGAACTGTTTATAGTTGACTCAAAGAATAAATAATACTTTTGAAGGCGGCAATTGGTGTTTTTGTGGTAAGTCTGAGCACGTTTTAGGTCGAGACAGCGACAACTACGCGGAGAAACTCACCGATGTTCAGCTACCGTCGTTCGTCGTCTCGATGTAAACAGTTTAATCTTATAAAATAAAATATTCTTTACTATCATACAAGTGTCACAACATCGTAATAAGAATCCTATAAAGAATAAAATATTTTAATATAAAAGATTCTGGCAGTATTTGAAAGTTAACTGTTTTATTATAAAAATAATGGTCTGTATCAATAAAGACTTTTAGCTTCACAGAGTCGTGCAAAGTTTAAGTTTTATTGATGTTTGCTTTGAAATCATCCGCAATAGATAATAATCCTATAAATAAATAAAATAATTCCTAATCCTACTAATATTATAAATGTAAAATTTTGTGTGAAGGTGCAGGTAAAGGTATATAGTAATAACCGCATATTTGTTCAGCTATAGTTTAAGTACCACAAAAATTCCATAATTATCTGCACAGAAAAACCTAATAACATTTGACCTTCTTAGTGTATGAACTGCAGGGATTAAACTATAAACAAACATCAGTATTAACCCGATTTTACCATCGTTTGAATAAAATGATAAACAAAAGCAAATTTAAGACCCTTCGTTGTCTATCGACAGTGACAATAAACTAATAATTTCGTCTTTTTGAGTCGGGGATCAACATCATGCTTTTTATTAAGCAATGGTTATCTTATTTTCGTCGCCGAGAAAAAGCTTACCAAATAATTATTAATTCTGGCCTCGTGTCAAGGCGAAATACGTGTCTGTTAAATAATATGTGTTTGTATTTAAACATAATATTCCTAATTGAAAGAATAAAAGCTCGTTGGCCTTCACGGTCTAGAATAAAGTTATTATCACAAGAGTTTTAATTATTTTTTGTCCTGTTTAATAACTGTCCCACTGCTGGGCCTTTGCTAAGAACGAGAAGGGTAAGGCTGTAGCCCACCACGCTGGCCCAGGGAAGACTAGCATACTTCACACGTCTTTTAAGAATATTATATTATTTTAGAAGCAATAATAAGAATGCTTTTTACGAATTATAATACTTGTTTGCAATTAGATTGAATGATGCAAAATGTTTTAAATTCACGGATTACACGGATAGCGTAATGGTTTACGTGGTCCTTGCCACTTTTACTGCGCCGTGTATTGTGGGCTCGATACACATACGAGACAAAAAAAATTGTTCTTTATATCGGTTTGTATGTTTGTACTGTCCCCTGCTACACATTAATTATTTAAAGTGTGTTGTCTTACAAAAAGTATAAATAAGTAGAATAAATGGTCTGTATGCATTGAGATACAACACAAATCATATATTTAATTTATTCAGTCACAATATATATTATGATTTATGCCTTTATTTAATATGCCTTTATAAGGAGACAGTCTCATATCGCCAACCATATTTTTAGGTCCCATGCCAATGCTATCTAATGTCTACCGGGCGCAATTCCTGGCTATCTGTGTTACTGAGAATTCCTTACAGATACGCACCCAATTAGGATTTATAACATGGTACCAACGCGGCAGTCGATCTAAATCTGTCCCTTACGTATTGCCTGCACTAATAGTGCAGCGGACAAGCAGCCGCCTCGTCACCACCACCGAGCTGAGTGCTATGGGTTCGAATTCGCCACAAAATAATTTGTATGATCTGCAAATGATTGCTCTCAATGTGGGTGGTATGTTCGTAAAGTAACCAAGACGCTTGGTTTCATTCTAACTGCGAGTGATATTTATATTAAAAAAGAAAAGAAAAAAGAATAGAAGCATATCTGTTTTGCAATTTGCCATCATGTTAGTTGAACGCGAGTTTTGCTTAGCAACGATGTTCTATAACACGGTAGTACAATATAGTTTATTTGATATCCGGAGGAGCAAGTTGTCCCCCACATACGCTCGCTTTCCGCCGGCGCCGAACACGCACAACACATACAGCCTTCAGTGATTTAGTTTTATTGTCATGCACCCTCCTTCCCTACGACATGCATCCAGATTCTCCGTAGACGATGAAACACTTCTTTAATATCTATCCCCTTATTACAACGTGTTTTGCTATATGAAATATTCAGAATATAATGCCACCTCCTAAATTGGGGTTATTACTGTTGGTAAAATCTATTTACTTTAAAAGGTGACGTTTGATAAAGTTGTAACGATGTCCCTAGCACTCATCCGTGACGAGGGATGATAAAAGGGTCATGGCACAACCTTCTCGTGAGTACGAGCGGTTTACCTCGCATTGTAATGTGCCCTCCGCGCTGGCCAACTCCTTTGAATAGTAATTTCATAGACGCCACCCCTATTATTAAGGGTAGTATAAACCCGACTGCCAGTCGCCGTCTCAGCGGGTTAAACAGACGTACAGAACCTCTAAATTAGATGCTTTGTGCACTGCAGTTGTTTTGTGAACGACCGCACTATTTGGTCAGCTATCTCATACTCGCATCGCGCGCTGCAATACAAAGGACAATATTATTACAGTACAAATGTTAGATATACACTACAAATATTTTCATACGAAAGCGAGTGTCGTGTATCGGACCATCGTAAAATTGTTCGGCCGATATCATAAAACGATCTGCTCTGTCGATGAATCGAGGCTGTTAACCCATATCGTGTGAAACGGCCACCACTCCATCCGGGAAGGCGATCTTTCGCCAAGACGTGACCGAGCCAGCAAATAAAATCTTGCCGAAACGCGGCGGTTGGTATCCTATGTTGTAAAAATTGAAGGACGTGACGGCGATCCTCTCTACGCTCAAACCTGTCTCCGTAAACGGGACACTCTGAGACTGGAACTCATTTTCATTTCCCCTCTCATTAAAATAATACAGATGGAACATGAAAAAGTTCCTTCAAAAGTTCTTTACTGCTGGCAATTAGAACCGCTTCTTCAACTTTAACAAAATTGAATTAACGGCCCGTACAATATTTTATAAAATTCTTTGAATAAAGACTAAAGTTATTATATAATGATTTCAGACGCAGATTGTGACTGATTCAGATATCAGTATAATTGTAATATAAATTGAGTAATATAAGGCAAAAATGTAGAATATGATCATAAGCATAACATATTTTTAAGGAAAACATTTGATTTAAGTTGAGCTAAGGATAAAACAAAGCTGGAAGTTGGTTTGTAAGCATTGTGGATATACGCACGGAAAAGCCGTGGTTCGAAGAGACATTTCGACGGTGGATAACAATAAAACTAAATCATCGGGAAGTTATCTATCTCTGTAGACGACGGGTCCGGAAAGCGAGCATGTGCACCAAAATGTATTACACGGGATAAGATGTTAAATGGTGCAGCGTCAATGACACCAAGCGCTCCTAATTTCGTTTTCTCTTTCTTTTAAATGTTTGTCTTAGTGATTAATGGTTGAAAACTGCGTATCATATAGGTAGACATGCCTATATTCCTCAATTATTATCATGAATATAGCACTAGCTTCATGCGATTAGTTTCAAATTCAATAACGCCAAATATTTAAAATATGTTGGAAGTTTGACGTCTTTTATTTCCTATGACAAGCTTATCTAGATTTGGGATTCAATTTTGTAACATGCATACAGTTTTACTTGCTGGCCTAATGAGACTTGAACATGATCGATTGTCAACCTACACGATACAATGTTATAGGGGTGGCAAATTTATGTCAAGCGATAAAAATATCAAAAATGTCGTGTGTATGATATTTACACAGAACGACATTTTGCAAATTACCGATCCCATTAATTTTCCATTAGGGCTAATTGAGCCAAGTTCGAGATATGTTTACTTATATATTTTTTATTAAGCAACTGGTGACTTGGATATTGACCAGCTGAAAGAAGATATTTCATTTTCGGCCATGGATAAAAAAAGAAAACAGATAGATAGAAATATTCTTTCGACAATTCATATTTAATCACTTGTACAAATGAATAGTATTTTCAATTATTATTTTCCTGTTCAAATGGCGGCATCATTTTTATCTAAAAAGTTTATGCCTGTTTGGTAATCTTGACAGACGCACATATGATAATGTTAATAACAAATATTACGAGTAGGTACGTTAAATATAGTACTGGGTATTATTTGAAGTGCCCATAGAAATAATTTTCAATTCGTTATTAGTAACTGCTGCCAACTAATTACATAAATGTATATTTATAATACATACATTATATATTATTATTAATACTTAGTATATAATACTTCAACAAATTGTTGGTTTATATAATAATAATAATATTCTATCACATACACACAACACCATCTAGCCCAAACTAAGCAGAGCTTGTATTATGGGTACTAGAGAATGGATAAACAAACATACATACATCCTTTTTATTTGTAAATTCATACATATTATACATAGAAATATATGTATATAGGTTCATTGCCCAGGTCTCCTGTTGTCATGTCATGGTCACCACATGCTGAAAGCACAGTCCCATACAAAAATAAACGTATCCTTTAAGTTGTTTCTAAATGTATAAACAATTACATTGGAAAATGATGAGGGTACAACCCAGTCAAACTTTAGAGGAAAAGGGCCACGACGTATGTTAGGTTATACATTTGTATGATTGCGTAGATCAGCCGTAAAATACACTAATTATTTCCAATTTGTTATGCCCAATTTCTGGTTTATCTATAATATGTGAAATAAAAAGTAGTAGAAGCGATGACATCTTAATAGAAAACAATGTTTTATGTCAAACAAGGAACGCATTTTTTTGCCGACGGTTTGCTATGATAGCTCAAAGTGACGTATATTATAGGCAACAACAAATACTCATATGATATATGTATATCAAAATCTGAATTATAAGAATATGTAACTCGCTACTTAACTACGGTGGTCTATTGAAATTAAACACTTTGTACGGATTTTATCGCGTTGTTTATTTTACTTTAAACACTGTTATTACATAATTTTGAAAACTCTAACACTACTATTATTGAATTTTACTACTATTTAAGCTATATATTTTTTCTAATTAAATCTATTTGTATTTAAGTTTACACTTTGCCCCGACGTTTCGGTTGCTTTACAGCAGCCATGTTCACGGGGAGACTAAGATGGCATCTTAGAGTTTTCAAAATTATGTAATAACAGTGTTTAAAGTAAAATAAACAACGCGATAAAATCCGTATAAAGTGTTTAATTTCAATGTATAACATTCGCGTAAACATAAGACAATATTACGGTGGTCTAGTAAAGTGAAAAAGTGTAAATATACTTGTAACCAGGTGTATTAAACTTTAAGAAATATATAAATGATGCTGAAATTGCTATCTGGCCTCCGCTCTATCATTTATTGACTGTGATACCTCCCAAACTAAGTTTGTAAGTATCAATTTTAATTTTAATTGTTTATTAGTTTTTGAAACGAAGTTTTTTGTTTAACCAATTACAGTCTTAAATTAATTGATGCAAGAATCAGTATCATTTGATAAAATCAGTTATATTAAGACCTGCCGCAAAACGACCCCAGCATAATTCTTGCTTATCACATACCGTCCAATAACGTTATTAATGATCTGTGACATCCCCTAAAAGACTGATAAACATTACGACTATTCGTGAATAGTAACATTTTGTCAGTAACTTGTAGGTCCTAGGGAGTCGGGCAAGTCACTTTCTGTTTATCGGGCACATTTATACGTTCCATTCTGTCGCTAAGAGATATTTACAAAAGTACCATAACGCCGCCTATCTGAGGAATCTCTCCATCACCGATCCACACAGCAGTTAGAACTGATAATTGGATATAGATAAAAAAAGAAACATATTCTGGTCTGTAAGTATATCGCCGAAAGTGTAAGCAGTGAAATGTAGATACATTTTACCATCTATGTTCTATTAGATATCACACGAGACGAGCTCATTACCGTCCTTCAATAGAGCGCATGCTTAGGCTTTACTTAAAAGAATTGCAGAACAGAAACCAGAACCTCCTTCCACTTTGCCCGACCCGGCTCCGAATCAAGCTCGGTACTTCATCGTACGCACTCATAAGCGCAACCTAATGATAGGACTTGGATTCATAGAATTTTTAGTACCAACCATAATTTTGATAGATTTATGTGGTACACGAAGTGGCGGATTTGACAAAAACCGAAATACGCTTGTAAGCATATTACGCCAAGGACCTTGGTTTTAAGTCCTATGTAATAACGAGAGATCCAATTACCATCTACCGGCCAAAGTTCCAGACTTCGTGCTGCTACTGAAACAGTAAACCCCATTACCACATTTTCCGACTTGAGAATTCATCCTAAGACTTGAAATCGCATTCACTACAATCGTACTATCGAAGTTTTCAATTTAAATTATAGTAGTTATTATAAGCACCA
The DNA here is from genome assembly GCA_963675205.1 of Catocala nupta. Classification (NCBI taxonomy): domain Eukaryota; kingdom Metazoa; phylum Arthropoda; class Insecta; order Lepidoptera; family Erebidae; genus Catocala; species Catocala nupta. The sequence continues at coordinate 16,116,079 of OY776081.1, forward strand.
CAAAAGAAAACACCAATCAATAATAAACAGCCAAACCGTTTATAGAACAGTTTGTAGGTATCTAACAAAAGGAATTAGATTGTTACAGCGAATGGACGGCAGATATAAATGACTTGGTCAGGTTTAATTATTGCCGAAATTAATAGTTAGGAGATAACGGTGCTAGTTACGTTTTCTTTCTTCCATAAATAACGCCTGGGTCGGCTCTCGTCGATAACTTAATTCAATCTTTGTTCCCCTCGTCATCTCAATATGCTACGAGGAAGAATTGCGAGGTGATGAGACGGGGCTTTTCCCTTCCACCTACATAGAAACTTGTCTGTACCATACGTGAATTATTTTGTAACAATATATCATGTTGTTTATTCTTTGTTTCTTTTGTCGGATGATTTTATTTTGTTTTGTTTTTATAAACGAACAAGATAACTACTTGCAGCCCTTAGCTTCCATGTGTGGAATTATAGTTCATTGGTATTTGGCGTATGTTTATGTATAAAGGGCATTACTGCTATCAGATAATGAGTTGTATAGTATCAATACTCGTTAAGAAAAATATATATTGTTCCTAACCTATTCGTTATGACCATAGATTAAAAAGCTCGTAAATTTACGTAAAGATTATTCTTAGTGTTATCTTTTAAAAATAGAAAATTTATCTGACATTTTCATTAGCACGCAAATAGCTTTAGCAACCACCCTACTCTAACCGACGACCTGAGTAAGTCAAATTTAAGAGTTGCAAGCCCCAGATATCTGACCAACTCTCTAAACAATGACATACCTAATATCATAAATATCTCAATACTGCAGAAGATGTCTAAAACGTAATTGAATGATGGCTTTCGAAATTGCATGATTGCCATGACGAACGAAATTATTTTGCCTGGAAAAAGAATTATTTTAAAATTATCTCCGGTACAAAAACGTATAAAATTAGCTACTCCACTAAGCAAGACCATATCTATCAAAAGTGTATTTTATGCACTCCTTAAGGTTCAAGCGCTTTGGTCCTTATCCTATCGTCTATCCTCCCAACATATAGGGACTAATAAAAAAATGTTTGGCACATAATAAATATAGGTATAAATATTATATATAAATAAAATTAAGTCACTAATAATCTTACTTTCGAAAAATTATTTGCAATAAACCGAAAGAACAAAAATGTACTATAAATGAAAAATTGGACGTCTCACTTCGATAAAATACAATCGGTGAATAATCTAGAGCCTAGATACCAAAATATGTATATGCATTATTTATTCGACATGTTTTCTTAAAAATATAAATTTAAATGAGATACTTGTTAAAGTTGCTCTGTATTTTGGCTTGAAAAGCTCATTAACCAGATTCTAGTAGCACTAGCGATCAATCGAGTTTGCCGTTCGTTCCACCTTAATTACGTAGCAACATAAACATAGATTTGTAAAATGAAACGTAAATAACATTTAGTTGTACATTCTCGGTATTTGCCACGAGCTTTTCGTTATTCACGTGTAAGTTCTAAGCAATAAGGACTATGTTTTATCGTCAATTTCCAAATACATTCAGCATTGGCGATAAAGGTTTTTCATGATAGGTTATACGTACGTCCAAAACTCACTAGAAAGCCATTCACCAACACCAGGCAGTAAAACAAAATATCTTCCATTAAAAAAAAAATACAGCATGGATTTAATAAAACTAGCGTACGATTGAAAAAGCCACATGTCAGCGAGCAGACAGAAAATAAAAGAGCTTGTTCTACTGCCAATATGAAATATGAAGCAAGCTGCTCGTTGCGTTCCGATTCGGACCATTGCTACCCTTACTCATATTTGAGTCACGTTTAACTGTATAACTTTCTGAGGGTACTATTTTTAATAATATTTAGAAACAAATCCTAATGCTAGGACATCTTTTACTCGAGCATTTTGGCTGAAAAGTATAGGATTTACCACTCCACCGCCTGCGATTTTCTACTCCACAGTAGAAAATTGGAGGTAAACAGGCTTGACTTGTGTACGGTTTATAGGATTTACGGGATAATCAAGGCAACATTGCTGTGCTTGCTGAGTAAACTAGTAATTTTTGTCTTATCTTTTTTTAAACGCAACTCCTGCACTAGGAATATTTCCTGTGTCAATAAGGAAAATTTATACAACGAACACAAAGAAAACCTGGACTCGGATCAACTATTTGTGAATCATACGTTTTTCTCCATGTGGGGATCGAACCTGGCGGCGACCACTTAAACCACTTTGTTTGTAAACATACTTAGGTATATCTAGTTACTTATCAAATTAATCTTAAATCCCTAGAATTGACTTATAAAAAGAAAACAATTGTAAAATTTTTGTTACAACACATTTATTTTCATTTAATTTTGTCCTGGTGTCACAAACGCCATGTTTTGGTGGTCATCGTTTAGCTCAGGGTCAAAGGGGACGGGACAATGACTGTGACTTGTGCATTTTGATATCAGCCAGTCATCTCGTTAATTACTGATCGTGCGACAAACAACATATGGATGGCGCGCTGTTATGTGCAATCTTTATATGGATACTGACAATTTAATCGTTTTACGAATAAATCGATGCCGAGTGAATCATGTATTTTTCTGACTAGTTCCGTATTCCCATGTGTATTTGGATCGGATTTCGCGTCTAACCGGAATAGGCTGATTCATATCAGTATTCCATAAAGCGACTGTCATCTGACACAGATCAAAGAGGAAGTGTCAACGACGCGACGCGGTGACAGTTCTAACCCAAAGGTATAACGATATTTTAAATATAAGTAGCTAACTTTCCGTTAAACTAAAAGAGGCGTTTTAAGAATACTCTTATATATCACTGATCAACATTTTAAAATTACAATCAGGTCTGTTATGTAGTATATAAATATTCTTTAACTGCTACTGTAGTAAGAAATGCCAGTGTCAGCTCCATCACCAGCATCAGCTCCTGCACTGGCACAGATACCAGTCCCAGCCTCGCAAAGTACCGCAAAAATTAAGAGACTGCCAACGTAAAACAGAAGGCCATCAAAACCAAGAAAAAGGCGGCCAAGAAAAAAACGAAAAGTGGCCAAGCATCTACGCACCCCACACTCAAAGGCTGTTGTAATCACTCTACAGCCAGCGGCCACAAAGAGAGGGGCGTTGACTATACCTCCATACTAAAAAAGGAAAAGGACACAATCAGCCTTACAGATCTTGAATTGCCGGCTTGTTTCAAGGTCAAGCCCACAAGAACAGGAGCCCGTCTGCTCGAAATACCCGGAGCCACAAGTGGCACGAAGGCTGACGCCCTGGCTCAAAAATTGAGGGCGTCACTGGATGCGTCGGATGTCACTATCTCCAGGCTCTCAAAGTGTGCCGATGTACGGATTGCTGGTTTGGATGACTCCATAACATCAGAAGAGGTTGTGGCTGCCATAGCCAAGGCCGCAGGCTGCTCAACAGACCTAATAAAATGCTGCGTTATCCGTACCGGTTTTCGCGGCCTGGGGACTGCTATTATCAACTGTCCGGTTGCGCTGGCCCATAAACTAGCCGTCGGTCGCAGGGTTCCCTTGGGCTGGGTGTCCGCCTAGGTCCGGCTCCTGCTATCCAAGCCAACGAGATGCTATCGATGCTTTGCGGTGGGGCACATAAGAATTTTGTTTTCGGCACCAATAGACTGCAGCGACAGATGCTTTCGCTGCGGTTAAACTGGTCATAAGGCCGGCACATGTGACGCCACTGCACTGCTTTGTCTATGCGGCAGCAAGCAAGCCTACTGAACACCGGGTCGGCAAGTCCTGCGTCGGGCCGAAACCATAAGGCAAGGAAACTGTGAAGGAGGCTAAGCCCACGAAAGAGCAGCCTGGTCCCAAGCCAGTTGAGAAAGTGGAGATGAACACACATTAATGGTCCCATAGCTCCACTTCTTGCAGTCCAATTTGAACCACTGCGCCAGAGCTCAGGAGCTTTTACTCCAGAGCCTGGCGGCGTGGTCTATAAATATCGCCGTGGTCGTCGAGCCGTACTTTTTTCCCGCCCAGAGATGACTGGATAGGTGACTCAAACGGCTTGGTGATCTTAATCGTGAGAACGACCGCCGGCTCATCGTCCCTTGAGAGCGCCATAAGGGGGACGAGGATGTGTCGCCGGTAGAATAGGGAATTTAGTCGTCGTTGGTTGTTATTTTTACCGAACCGACCTCTCCCCGAATTTGAGAAATGGCTAGTCGAGGTAGGCTCCATCGTCAGCCGTAGTCGACCTCACCTTGTAATTGTTCTCGGAGACTTCAACGCCAAATCTAGGGATTAGGGTTCCCCGGTCACTGACTCCAGGGGTGAGTTTAGTTTCTGGTGAGAGAGTTTCTGGCTGCTGTGACACAGTTTATACTAGTATAGTAGCCAACGACGACCTCTTACTCTATGTATAATTTCATTTTCATGGTTGTGTTTAGCGATGTGCACGGATGCATTCAGGCGAACCCAATAATAACACTACTAACTCACTTAAATTATATATATGATTGTATCCGGTTGTAGTTTGGGTCTCGTTTGCGCGCCTCGCCAAATTACTTTATATGCTAGAATAAGAGCCAGCTGTATATTTTTGAGAACAAATAAATTTATTATTATTATATTACTTGACTTTACGCCCACTTTGGGCGATCACTATGAGCCTACTTGTCTTTAACCGAGGCTCCGTTAACACTTGCGTGTGGCAGCGGGGCGGCTTGATAGTCGACATCTCGTTTGCAACCTCCGCTGTGGCGAGATGGTGGTCGAGGAAGTGGAGACGTTAGCCGATCACTGTTACATCCATTTCGATGTCTCTACCCAGACCTCGCATAGGGATAGTCCATGATTGGGACTGTGATTGGAATAATGTAATCGAGCGATCTTCCTGGAAGCCGTTATTGTGCAGGCAAAGTATCTGCGCCCGTCAGGCCTGCAGACATTGACGCGGAGGCAAAGTGGTTTCAGGAAGCCCTGTCGTATATTTGTGATGCGGCGAGGCCGCGTGTTCATTCTACTCCAGCAAAACGCCAGGTGTACTGGTAGTCACCGGAAATTGCAAATTTTCGTCGGGCGTGTATCACAGTGCGCTACCAAGTGCAATAGGCCATTAAGTGAGCTAAAATCCAGGCCCGCGAAGAACTGCTGGAAACGCTGGACCGCAATCCTTGGGGGCGCCCATACCTTATGGTACGCTTCACCCATGGGCCTCCTCTCTGACCCAGAGTCTCCGGCCTGAACTTCTTAACGAGGTAGTGACTGCTCTATTGCCCTCATGACCCGAGCACACATCTCCACCGGAGGCTTTGTCTCCTACGGTGCCCAACGTAGACATCGACAACAACGACGACATTCCCGAAGTGAACTGGGTAGACCTGAGGGCGGCGATACAACGGCTAAAAGTGGAAAACTCCGCCCCAGGACCTGATGGCATTTCTGGCCATGGAGGCCCTCGAGAGGGCTCTTTAGCACATGTATGCAGCGGAGCCAGTTTCCAAGGCAGTGGAAGACGGGGAAGCTGGTCCTCATGAAGAAGGAGGAGCGCCCTGTGGACAGTTCGCCATCTATACCATCATGCGTGTTAGAGTCCTGACGGAGGAAGTTGTGTCCCGGGGCGAGGTCGCATTGGCAGTGTCGCTCGACATCGCCAACACCTTTAACAGCTTGCCCTGGAGTTGTATCCAGATGGCACTCATCTACCATTAAGTGCCGACGTACCACCGTCGCATAGTCGGGACCTACTTGAGTGTAAGATACGTCGTTTACGCGGGTCAAGAGGTCGCTCTCTTACGGATTGAGATGTCTTGCGGTGTTCCACAGGGATCTGTTCTGGGGTCGCTCCTGTGGAACATCGGCTACGACTGGGTGTTGCGAGGTATGCTTCCTTCCCCGTGGCGACACAGTGACATGCTACGCGGACGACACGCTAGTCACAGCGCGAGAAAAGACACACCGAGACGCTGCCATCCTGGCTACGGCCGGGGTCGCACAAGTAGTGCACAGAATCCGGCAACTGGACCCAAAGGTGACCCTTAACAAGTCCGAGGCCCTCAGTTTCCACAAGCCTCGGAAAGGAGGGTCCAGCCGCCAGGGTCCAGCATCCTGGTAGGAGGCGTTCGCATCGGCATCGAGCATAAAATTAAGTACCTTGGACTCGTCCTCGATAGCCGATGGGACTTCGGAACTCATCTCCAAGGACTGGCCCCCAAACTCATGAGCGCTGCCGCTGCTCGTTTACGGTTGCTCCGTTCCTTAGGGGGGCCAGACGCCTACTGTCGGAGGCTCTATAGTGGGATCGTGCGGTCCATGGCATTGTACGGCGCTCCTATTTGGGCGTCTTCCCTGACGGCCCACAATGTGTGAATCTTACGTCCGCCGCAACGCGCGATGGCCGTCGGATCATTAGAGGTTACCGCACGATCTCATTTAAGGCAGCGAGCCTCTTTGCTGGTTCTCCATCCTAGGATCTTAAAGTGAGACCCCTTGCGTCACTCTATCAGTGGCGCATGGAGGCGATGGGGCGCGGACTCCGCCCCTTACATCGTGAAATTGAATTGCAGCGGAGCGCGCTCCATCAGATCCTTGTGATGGAGTGGAAGACACGACTTGTGCGACCTATAGCAGAACACGCCGTAATAACGGCGGTAAGATCCATCATGGAGGAATGGCTGGAAAGGTGTTTCGGCGCCTTCGGCTTCCGGACGAAGCAAGCACGGCTGCTTTGGGCAGTACCTGTGTCGCATTGGACGAGAGGAAACGTCCCACTGCCATCAATATAATCATGTTTGTTCTAAATTAGACATTTCTCATGATAGTTTTTATATCTTCAGAAAGGCCTTATGTACAGAAATGTTGTCTTCCAATCAACTCTAAATCTTTAGCACTTGTATTAAATTTAAAACTCAGTATCTTAAACTTAGTTCATTGTTTAATTGTATTTATTGTTTCTGGTATTTGTTCCTTTTATTAAATAACGAAGCTTGTTAGTTACTACTGAATGCTGTGTACAGTTGTAATTGAACACCAGATTTATGACTTGTATTTGGTCACATTTCTTTTATGTAATTATTGATCTGATGTTTGTATCTGTACCTAATAAATAAAAATAAAATAAAATAAATAAAATAAATCACCTCGCAAACTGCCCCGAGAACACAGCGCAGCATACACTAGAGGAGTGTCTAACCTGGGTATAAGAGCGCCGTGTTACCTCGTCGCGGCATTCAGCGTGGAGCGTCTCTCGCTACTAGCCTTGGTTGATTCTATGGTTGCGAGCGAGAGCGCATGGGAAGTCATCTCCTCCTACTGCGAGGTAGTAATGCTCGCTAAGGAGGTGGCGGAAAGGGAACGGGAGAAGAACACCAGTCTCCCGGGCCACAGACGACACACTGGGCGCCGTAGAGCGCTGCAAGATCGGCCCCTATGAGTGCTAGCTTGGGGCAACAGACCTTTCTTTTTTTTTTTGTTTATTTTTTCTTTTTTTTTTTTAGGGCATGCTGTTGCCCGTACAGAACCAGGCCTAAGACGGCGGCCAAGCGATCCTTGTGCGTCGGCCATAGACCGTGTGAAGGAACACCGTGGTAGGTTTAGTCCGTAGGACCCGGGACTTTCTATCTTTCCCCGGTGAGCCGACATAACCCCTCCGCCCGCCCTCGCGGAGGGGTATGAGTCACAGCATTCCGCCACGTAAAAAGAATGGTTTCTTTTTTATTTTTAATGGTTAATTAATATAAAACAATAAAAAGTCTCGCAAATGTTTATCAACACACGTCACTTACTATATACGTGCTACTTAAGTAACCAAACATTTAACAGGAATTTTATTATTTTCAGAATAGCCTGCTTTATCATGTGCACATGAAATAACGACTAAGGACTAAGAGATAAGATTACGCTTATGTTTTACCAAATAGTAACGGAATAATCACGCTAGGTTTGTATTCGAACTTCAACCAACAATATTCTGCTAACAGCCGATTTTGATTTTATGTGTGTGGTTAATTCATAGGGCTGTTTAAGATGAACGTTATTTTTAAAGAAGTTTAGGTACTGCTCTACTGGGTTATATTTATAAATGAAATGCACTTGTTACCAGCGACAATTTATTTACCAACCATTACAAAGTGCGGTTAGCGAGCAACTGCCCGCAACCGTCGATGCCACAATCAACCTACGTACATATCACACGCGTATTATATTACAATGTATATAATATAAAAAAAAATCTTATTCTTGTTATTTCTAAAAAACTTTTTTACATATATTTTAATTAAAAATAATACATAACATTTTATATTAGTTAAGTAAATCAGTTCACATATACTTCACAACATAGGTCATTATAATAAATAAATAATAAGTATTTATTGTTCAAAGAAATGTTACAGGTATGTCAATTTGAAATCCTAGACCCCACAGAAGTAAAGTGAAATACCCTTGATGGCACAGCGGTAATAAATGCGCCTGCTGTGCATAAGGTTTTGGGTTAGATTACCCAGTTGAGCAGTGTACTGGATGTTTCGTTCAAGTAACTCTCAGTAGTAGCACGGAGTTTGGATCTGTGCCCGGTAAGGCTCGCACCTAATACAACCTAAAATCATAGTTGGTGAAACGTGTCTAATGTAATAAAATATTCAAAAAGCACTTTCATAACGTCTATGTAGGTATCGTCGTTGTCTATTTTGCACAACTTAAAATTTTACACCTGTTAAAGCATAATGACTTCATTAAAAGGAGTACCTATTTGAAACAAAATAATTCGCGTAGGATGGGAGTGCGGGATTTACTGAAATCAAATGGCCGTGTCGGCGAAGCCTTCGCATTTCTTATTCAATTTGAGAGCGAAGACGTTCGGGGCAACTACACTAGGCCGAAACAAGTCTGGGTGTAATCCCTCAAATCCAAATTAGATTTTCTTTCAGTGCCTCACACTATTGACAGGTTTCCGGCATCGGGCCTCGCTTCACTCGCTGTCTACGGCGCCATGCCGAGGCTCGGCTTAACTTTTATCCATACCATACCTCTATAAGACCCCGCTAATTGGAAAAATAACAAACGACAATCTACACAGTAAGTTAATAATATCGACGTAGCTTGTTTAGAGGTCGTCATCGCAATTATTTGCAGAGAAAATGCCAATTAACCATATCTTACTATATTCAGCATCATTGTAAATGCAGCTTTGTATAGATTGCACAGTTTCTGGATTTGCAACAAAATAAATTTTTAAACCACCGATTTCATAATTATAACTTTTTAATTATTAAACTACATGAAGCGCTAATTATTTTAAATTTTTATTAATTTAATTTTTTATATGCCATTTTTCGCTTTAGAGTAATGCTTATATCGGTGGTCTTAACAAACATCCAAGCTACATACATAAAGAACACCTAAAATGGGCACTAATGTTTGCATGAAAATGGATGCACTTTTTTTATTTATATAAGTTCTTCCATTTATGGCTACATATAACTACATATGTAGCAATACTTAAAGTAATTGATCGATCAAAACGATTTGGATATATTTCAGTATACGAAGGTAAATTATTATAGTGTAAGAAATACAAAAAATGTGCTGAATTTACCGATAGTACTCGGTTGGTATAACAATATTAATCCGATTAATAAAAAGACACAAATGTATAATATATGTAGTTTCGTTTTAATGTTAATTAGATAACTAACACAAAAAAAATCTAGTATGATTGCCTGTGTGTTTGTCACTGAACGGATTTTGAAGCAATTTAGTAGCTAGGCGTTCAACTTGAAATCTAAACTATATTTCATCTGATTTTTTATCGTAGAACTGAATAGTGTTTAACTTAAAAAAATCGTCGTTTACGCAGACAATTTCGGGAGCAAATACTACTACACTATACTGTATTTCATATAATATGCCTCACATTATAAATTCTAGTACTAAATACATTTAGAACATGAGCAAAACTTGTAGCATAAGATTAAGTTCATAGGTACGTGTATATGTATGTATAATTGGCTATAAATTTTAATTGAACAAATTATAACAAGCCCACGAAAATGAAACAGGGTACTGCTACAAGAAGAAACAATAAAATAAAGCGGGACGATGGTAATGAATAGGCTACACAAATATTGTGCCAGATTGAACAGGGTGTAAGTCGATAGTGCGGCAGGCAATGTCGCGTGCTGAGCCTCCGTGAGCGAGCGGCCACGCCAACACATCGACACAACGCCACGCACGCGCCAATATAGACATCACTTACAATACAATACACTTGTATTAAATATATATTTGATGAAGTTAATACACGCGTCTGTGTTATATAAGTCGTATTCTAAGCATTTAATTTTTAAGTAGCATTATGACAGAAGTTGAAACGGTAATTACGAACCATTTTTTCTAAATAGCGCAGGAACGGTTGTTGAAATTGGCTATTTAAGTAGAGTATAACAAAATATCACGGCTGTATTGCCGCGATTGGTTTTCTTTATGTCTCTATGGCAGCACACAAGCATGGGTACCTATTGCCCGCCTAATAATAATCTTTTGCTGTAGCATAGGTAGACATTATTCATTACCGAAGTAAAACTATGTACCTAGATTCTAAAATTATAGATACAAGGTTGGTTAAAAAAGGTAGGTATTATAGATATATTCGTCGGCCATGTTTATACATATGTATACTACATAATAAAACACTAATAATACATTGCTGTCTATTGAATATTTTTGCCGCTTATGAAGCTATCCAGAATATACCCCTCAATAATGCTTTACACCACCATCGAAAATTGAATTCGAGATTGATTGCTGTATACAGGCTTACAATCTCAGCAATACGCACTCAAAACGTAATCGTTCTATACTTTGTTTTGTATTAAAATAATTTACGTCTTCTAGATGTCAAAATAAATTATTAGATATACTAAAATATAAAGTTAAGGTTGTTTCGCACAGTAATTTTAACCCGACAATAGTTTAGGCCCAACCACTCAATTTGAATATCAAGCCGAATTTTTATACAACAACATGATAGTCTCGATGGTACCTTCACATTTCGTATTTAAATACCGAACACACTCATACCATTCGAAAAACAATTTTTGTAAGCATTAACCATTTTACGATCAGATATAACGAGTTCGTTTTCCTAAAGTAAGGTTCGTCTGACATGCATCCCTCAAAGAATTAAATTGAATATGAAAGGAAATTACACGGGCTCATATCAACACCCGTCTCTTGTTCCAATCGAATTTCCCTCTGAAAACAATGCCGTAACGGAAATTAAACCGATGTATGAAAACAACCGAGATCTTGAAAATGGACCCAGATTTATGTTTTTAGGTGTCGAATTTGTTCATTTTTAATCAGTTTCTCGTTGTTTGGGATAGAATAGATGCTGTATATAAACTGCCCTTCTATATTCAAAACATAAATCGTTCTGTACGTTTTATACATCGCTATAATACTGTACTCGTCGCTATAAAAACTCATGTACACAATAAAGAAAACACCTTCTATATGTGGATTTTATTGGTTTTTACTTAACTTATAAATTTCTTTAAACAAGAAATCAAGCATATTATAATTATAGTCACAGGGTGACTAAGATGGGAAAATACACTATATATATATAATAACACTGTTGTAATTGGCAGTTTCGAAGGCTCACACACCTAGTTCGCCCATTCCATTCCTTTAAAAAAAGCGAATACCTTCTTTAAGACAACTCACTGTGTCCCGGGGTCTTTACAAACATTCAAATAAAGGACATAAAGAACACTCAGACTCGGAATAACCATTTTTGGATCAGTAGCATTCCTAATTTAACAACGTGTCCCCCACAGACGCGAACCCATAGCTACAACTAAACGCGTACAAAACATTAATTAAGTCTGACAACAGTCATTGCCACGGCCAATACAACTGCATATTACGTTAGAAATTAGATTTGTACTTCACAAGCGAGTAAACCGATAGAATCAATATCAATTTAAATGCAAACAAAGAATATGTTCACATCAGTCTAACAATTTACTGACGTCTAATTAATTCAACATCAGTAACTACATATGTATACAGAACATAAAATGTTAAACTAGAAGAGTAATGAATATTCTGATTGTATGGAACAAGTTTGTACTGTGTTTACCGAAGATCGGGTGTTGTTGTAGAGCTAAGTGATTGTAAGTGGAGGAGAGGTCTGGCGCCTTGCCGGAAGTCGTTTCCACGTGACGGACGCCGGAAGTGACGCCGGATCGCGTTCCTTCGTTATGTCGCCTTACCATCACTCTCTAGAGTCTTTTATCCTTGCTTGTATTCAATAGATTCTATCCACGTGTCTACCGATGGAGGTTTTATCGCTATTATATTTGTATTGATCTTATACATATAACATCAACATTATCATTAGGGAAGTATTGTGTTATTTTACCTAGAAAATACAATATGCCAAACGCAGTAAGTGACTTCACCAGGTAACCATTAATGTTATTGTTACACAAATATGGACCGATGGCGCAGATAGCTTAACCAGTATCGATAAACTAGTGAAAAAGTCAGCATTATTTCATACATTTTCATTCCTCTTTATTTAACACAGACATTTATTCAAAAATGCTCAGCATTAAAACAATTATCTCGGCGTTTTCGACTTGTGATCAGCAAATACAAAGCAGCAACAATTCTTTCGTAAGTCATTATATCTAGAAAATAATTTAGCTGCATTAAAATCCAATATTTCAATGTGATATTCAGGATTTATCTTGTTCTGTACGGTCCTTAACCCTTCCAATGCTTTGATCAACAATTGAGTTACACACTCCCGTTAGCGTAACGAATTTGAGGAGTTGAATATGACCTCACCATTCTCTTGCGCACCGTATATAATATAGGCAATTTACTAAGTACTCCCACCGTGGTTTATCTACGTTGTGGCGCACAGTACAAACGCCTGGGAATTGCCTAAATATTAGACTGTCAGTGCTACGTTTAAGTGTAATTTTTCTAAGAAATTTTATTTTATTCGTAAAGCTTCATGATTTGTTTTCAAGATTTTTTTTACGCATTAAGATAATATAATGATGAACTTTATTTTCTTAAGAGTTATCAGCACATAAAGTGCCTAGTATGGCGTATGGGACAGTAATTTACATAGTGCTACAAATCCGAACACGCTACAAAAAAACAAATGCTATAAAAAATGTGTGAATATAGTGTTTGTGCGTTCTCTGTATCCTTGATTTCTACATATATGAATTTATGTATATAATATCAGCCCTGTATATAAACAGGTCCCACTACCTCCAGCCCTAGATATATGTAGCTTCTCAGACAGAAGGTATATGTATTTGTATCACAAATAAATTACAACAAATATAAGAGATGTAACTAACATTTTTCAAAAGTCCACAATCCGTTAGAAACTACATTGGTGCCTTAGAATACAAAAGCGATTACAAGTAGGACCCCATGACCGCATATTGAAAATGTTCCTAATTTTTTAAACATTTTTAGGTAAAGTGCTATAGTTTCTTTATACAATGCAATTCTCAGAAACAGACGGATCCTGGATAAATTAAAAATCTGGTGAAGTGTGTGTGAAATACACCTCTGCCTATCCCTTTTATCTATACAGATATATAAAGTATGTATGGATAATAGAATTCATCGTGGGCTTATTTCTATTAGGATAAAACAACTAGCGTAGGCCACGTTGAGATTTCCTCTGCTACAAGGAATAAAATTTAATATATATAATTTATTTTGCTTAAGTAACATGCATAAAATATACACCTATTTATCTTAAAAGATTTGAAACTCAAAACTATTAGTTAGTTTCGTAATAAGTGAGAACACAAATCATAGTAGTTTAAGTAAATGCAGCCTTAAAACGTCTGTTCGAGTGGCGAAATTAAGCAGTTGGCACTGACAAAATGTTGAGTAATACGGGTTAAAGTGCGTCGTTGTTTTTGTAATGCCTATTCTCATGACTGGCCCTAACGATTATTCCCCCCATTGTGAGCACCACGGCGTTGCCAAGACCCCGCGGAGAAAGAGCTAAACTTACAAAAGTTTCCGACTTGTTCAAATGGCCGGCTTTTGTTAGAGAGCGACTTATTGTTTGGGACAGATTGCTGGGGATCAGCATCGAGCGCCATATATATTTTTTACTAGAAACAAGACAAGACATTATTTATTTTATTTTAATGATTTGTTTTATAAAGTTGTTTTATCTTTATCCAATAAACCTTTTTAAAAACATATCAGCAGGCTTATTAAAGCTCAAATCTTTAAATTGTGATTTATTATTTTAAGTCTGAGTATTTATTTACATTTATGATAGACTTTAGTAGCAAAACATTACTTTTACATATAATTTGTAGAAATCGGTAACGTATGCCATTCATGTAAAATTGATAAATAATTAAATAGACGTCGCCATTATCACCCGAACACCATCTTCTAATTTGTGACAATCCCTACGGTTCTAAACTAGCATATATCGCCAATTTGATCCAGTCATTTAACTATGCTTTTGGAGTTTTGGACCGGCAGATCACTCTGTAACCTTGGTTCTTTATCTTAGATCCCTTCAAATTGTTGAATAGAGAATATATAGAGATTCGCAAAACCACACTTTTGATACAGGATCAAAAATAAATGTATTTGTTAAAAAGTGATAACAAAAACAATATTATAATAAAGCAATAGACTACTTGTCATATCATAAAATTTCAGTAAATGACTCAAATACAAGCCCAGCCTTATAAATAAAATGTTGTATTTTTCCGCAGCTGGAAATAAGCCCACTGTGTTCGTAGGCGTCGCGACGTCGCCGTCACGGGCGGGCTACCCACAAACCGGCGAGGAACAACGCGCCGCTCTTTAAATCTTTACGTACTTTACAATAGGCAATCTCTTCCATTACATAATTTATTTCCACACAATGTTCCAGTGTAAAATTTACTTCAAAACATAAATATCCGAAATTAAAACTATATTTTATGCTACGTAAAAATATGGTTCAATTTAAAACGCTAATAAGACGCTCTGTATATATTTACTGCTCCCAAAATTGCTTATCAGCCATGTTTTATGATAGCTCGCACGAAAAATGAAATATGTCAACGTCATTTCTTGCAATCGGCATCGCGGAATTTAAATGTTATACAGAGTTCCCCAGTCACAATGGTGTACACGATGCGCCCAACGATATTTATTTTTGCTTATAAAGAAAAGCGTATTATCCCATATAACTCTGAAACGTGTAGCAATATATTCAGTAATAACGAAATAATATGTTTTGCGAGATAGAATTCATATTTCATAAGCACTCATACGCATAAGATATTACACAGAGTGGTACTTTTCCCTTTATTTTCTAGTGAAGATAAAGGGTAGCAGCCGATACGGGGGAGTTAACTGACTCCGTGTCAACCTCCTCTAGATTCATTCCCCAACATTTGTGTCACATAATATTTCACGGCGGGTGCGACTTTGCGAGTTTTATATGCATGAAGACAACCGGATTTTATTCGGACATATGGAGGCAGTTTATTTTATTTTTCGAATACAGTATGCACCTTTACGCTTGTAATGTATTATTTTTATCCTTGTCGTAATATATCTATATTTTTTGTAATTTTTTTTACCACGTCCGTCTTGCCCTGATACGCTCCGCTGGGTTGCCTTAGTGCTATCGTTAGCAAACTGTACCAATCAGCTACAGCCTATATACCTATATCCCCGTATGTGTAGACTGAAATGTACTACACTAACACTTTGTCGTATTGATTTTAGGTCCTACGTAATGGCAGGCGAAGATTTTGCCTTCTACAAAGCCAGACTCCAGGAAAGAGTAAATTATTTTGATCAAGAAAGACCCGTTCTCACTTTTCTCGGACTAGGTATCGAACCCAAGATCTTATAGGTACATAGTAGTGACATTCTCTACCGCTGCGTCACCGAAGCAGTCTAATTATTATATTATGTTTGAAATATCAGAATGACATACAACTTGTTTATTTGTTAACATCGCAAACGACCCTTTTACGTTTTACATTATAATTTTATACGTTTAAAAGCATTTAACATTTTACAGAAGCGTCAACTTTAAGATGCCATCACTGAGACACTAAAGCGAGTGTATTAAACAGTATTAGTAATTCAATAGTTGGTTCCAACATCTGTAAGTGTTACGATGCCTATAAAAAGCTCATTTGGGCCGCGGTTTAATGATCACATCGCCTCGACACGTTGCGAAGGCACAATGCTGAGTTGTTGCCCTGTATTATTAAGAAGCAAAAATTAAATATCATATTTTACCTTAATGCTGTAATTCAGTGCACGCCTCTTATAACAAAAACATTCTTCTAAATCCGGCGAGATTGTATTAACATAACCGCTTTGTTAAATGGAGTCAAGATAATTTGTGGACGAAGTTCGGCCTGTAATACCTCGCAAATTGCCGGATAAGACTGTGTGAGACAACTGTTAGTTTTAATTAAACTGCTGGTTGCGCTCGCGGGGAGTCCTCGGAATGAGAAAATTATTCTAATCTTATAAGCCTGTCGGTGGGCCAAAGCTTGGCTCGGAATTAATATCATGTGGGTCGGCCCGTTCGCGCGCCCTCTACGCGTACCTCACACTCGCGATACCGCACTCATCGCACGAGGTGCGTTCCGAAATGAATACCTACTACAGCGACAAACGTAACTCCTAAGGCGATTTGCGGGAACGTCTGTTCAATTTAATGAAAAGTATAAAGCCACGATGAAATCACTGAAATGAGATAATCTGCGGTATCAATTTGAGGGGAAGCCTTGCACGATGTCTTGGGAGACGTATTTCATTAGACGGTGAGCCGACCGCGGGCGAGCACCTGTGCAATGTCGTTAGGCGGTTCTCTCCCAAAGCAGGGGTCACGTATTAAACTTTTGAAATAAAATTGAACCAATATTTTAAATTCCATATAAAATATTTTTTTGTATCATATTTAGATCTGCACTTATAATTTAATAGATAAATACGTCTAGGGTGATTGTCTTCCAGCCACGCTATGCAGAATTATTGCTGGCGTAGTTTAGTGAGTCGGACCGCTTGTCAAACTTTGGTAATTTAACTTCAAAACAGGTTCCTGTCGGTGTACCAGAGCCGACCATTTGTTCCACCCTAGTCGGGATGTAGCTTATAGCTCTATAACATAACATCAAAGACGATACAATTGAAAATACTGCATACAGTTTAAGAACCAATCAATTGGAATAAGTAACAAATATCAGCAAACATTATAAAAACGAATTCTATAATAGACCCAGCTATTTTTATATCAGTAAGTAGTCTTGTTTGGTAAATACATCAAGTTAATGGGACAAATAGTCATTTCCTTCTTATCTTTTTGATGAAATAATAATATGTGGAAAAGCTCTTGCTTTTCCAGCCAGCCTTTGCCCTGCAGTGGGACAATACAGGCTGGAAAAAAATACTAGACTTTATGTTAAAAGATTGATTGAACAATCGATAAATATCCAGTAATTATGCATGAATGTCGATTATATAAACAATCTTGTGAATTTTCAAGTGTTTCTAATGCGCATAATAGTGATCGTCATTCTAATGATTAAAATTCTATAGTATATACATATGTTTATGTTAGGTGCTAAAATAATGTTTCTCACGGGACAGATAAGATAAAACTTAATGTGTCATCAAATCATAATTCTAAGTTATAATCAGTGACAACGTTTATAGATTAATATTCAAGTATAGAATTTTTGGAAGAGGAGTTTTTGTCGTAACAATTACTACTTATTTGTCAAACCTATTTATCTGTAAAAAATATGTTTTAGTATCAGTAAATATAAGTTCTACTAATATATTCTTTTATCTTGTAGGAAAAACATTTCCTCCTTTCTATCTTTATATGTACATGATAGCAGTATAATCAGCCTGCTCCTAATCTTTAATTTTCTGAATAAATGCAATAATAAAATATATGAACCCATAAAGCTTTCAACAATGTTTTTACGCTCTCGTCAGTTAATTTTATATGCATACTTTTCTTTTTCAACGCAACACTTTGAGAAGCACTTTTAGACGAAGAAGGCACGGAGAAGTACTCGTACGTACACACGGTATTTTCTAACTCGATGCTGACGTTTTAATAGTTATGTAAGTAATTAGTTTGTGTAGAAGTTTCACAGTTTTAATCAATTGGCTAACGCTCGGGTCTCGGGGATCAGACAATGCTTGCTTTTTCTATTGTGTCTCGATACCGGCTATTGAACAATTAAAAATATATTTAATATGTATCGTATAAGTCAGCTTGTGACCACGGCCGGTGTAACCTGATAGAAACGGCAAGCTTTAAAAAGGTAAATATGCATTATCGCGTTAATACCCGATACATATTATACATATATATATATGTATATCAGGCAAAGAGACAGTTTAAAAATTAAAAATACACTATACTTGTTGTAGTTATCATAGCATCATGAAGTTATCAACTCTCCTAAACCTCCCTAGCGCAGTGGTAGTAAAGTACTGCTGTGCAGGAGAGGTCTCGGGTTCAAATCCCGAATCGGGCCAAAACAAAGTTATTGGGTTTTCTGTTAAAAAAGCTTAGCATATAGCTCGGAGTTAGGAAGTTGGCGATGTTAGATATCCCCGTGCCTCCGAAAGCACGTAAAGCCGTTGGTCCTGCCCCTGATTTCTCTCCAGTCGTGTCCTGCGCCTGATATTTTTTCGGTCGTGTGGGGCTACCGTTTCATCGGATCATGAGAGTTAGGGAACAGAGAGTGCACTTGTGTTTGCGCACACACTTGTGCACTATAATATTTCCTGCGCAGATGATCAATCTCCGTCAAGACTGGCCGCCGTGACCGAAATTCGGTCTGGAGGACATTCTCACTTCGTCTCTACTACCACTACACCGAATGTTTTTTTATGCCTACATAAATAATAAAAAAATGTATTTCTACATATAAACGTTGTTTAAATAATTTAAAGAGACAAAGATTATCTCTAGTGCAAGAGTGGTCTTAAAAATATAAAGTAGTAAGTGAATTCGTTGTAAGCCTCTGAGCAATGTTTAGGAAAATTTATTTTATATTATGTACCTTTAAAAGTATCTGTTTTAAAAAGCAAAAGCAATTTATATCATCATCTCAGTCGGAAGACGTCCACTGCTGGACATAGGCCTCTCAAAAGGTTTTCCACGCAGACCGGTCTTGGGCCGGAATGAGGGTGCATTCAACCGCTGCCCGCGACCCTTACCAGGTCATCGTTTTAAAGCAACTTATATAATCAATTACTAATCAACAAATATAATTGATCCAAGTCTGTCTGTTCTTTATGTCCGCTGTTTCAATGTTGGTAAAGTCCTTCGCGACACAGGCATTATTCCTGGTGCGGTTTGTCTTTTATTATAAAAAATAATGGATCTGCTGAACGAACTTAGATTAAGGCCCTCGAGCTACCAAGAACTGTGAAAACCGCATTCATTCAGTTCTTTTTGCTTGAAGTTCGTATAAACTAAGAAGCATGAAGAGAAAATAACATTGTTTCAGATTCAGAAAACTTTAATTAGTCGACATTTAGTTCTTTTTATATATATATTGTACTTCTAATTACATAGAAATAATTTAACAATTGAAGGTCACTGCCCTTACGCGATGTTTCTGTATAGTTTTTTATTAGTATAAAGTTGTGAGTTATGACTATAGGTTACATAGTTTTGAAACTATTTAACTATTAATCTTAACAATAGTACTTAAATGATTTTTAAACATTACTTTTTCTCCTAGGGAGATTTGGAATGCTACTCTACTGTAAACAACATATTTTTCCCTTTCTTTTGACATATAGAACATAAAAATCGAGTATATAGTTTTATCACTTCTCCCTAGCCTTTATTATTCCCAAGTCACTTGGGATCGGCTTTTGTAGTCTAACCGGATTTGACTGCACATCAGTTTTTACACGGAGCGGCTGCCACCTGACCTCCGCAACCCGAAGGCTAACGATGCCCTAAGGCTAGACCGACAGTGCCCTTTAATATCCTGACACTGAGGATATTAAAGGGCACTGACTTCCCAATAACGACTGCCATACCGGGACCGATGGTTTAACGTACTTTCCGAGGCACGGAGCAGGCGATAATTGTCAATCAATACGCACATAGTTTCGAAAAGTCATATAACTTACGAAAGTCAGAGGTGCGCAACGTGCGTTCCGAACCCGAAACCCGAGACCCTCTGCATTGCAGTCTTGGTCTCCCTACTAAGCTATTTTTAAACATTACTATAATACAATCATTTAAGCTTGACTACTATTAAAGCTATTTAAATTTAGTTTCCAACCGAACTATCGGTTTTGGTTTCGGCCTAGTTTCGGCTAAAAAACGAGTTTCGGCTTAGTTTCGGTTGCGACTGCTATCCAACCGAAACTATGGCTGAAACCGAAACTGTATTCGGAAGATTTCGCACTGCGATCGAAAATGTTCGGTGCACTAAGCTGCGAGCGACGAAGAGTCATTTTGCCGTCATAGTCGTGTCGTAACTTGTTTGTGTTTGCGCCGCCGATTATGAGGTAGGTTTTATTTGTTTGTCGTGAAATTACGAGTGATTATAAGATTATTTTGAAATTGGGAAATATTAGTTCGCTATTGATGTAATTTAATTCAGGATAGTCAATGAATAACAAAATTTGATTTATTTTAATGCGTAGGTTTTCGTACGTTACGTAGGTACTAACAATAAAGGTTAATCATCTTTTTAAATGTTTTCGGTATGTATAACTTTGTTGTTAATGTTAATTGATACCTATATACTATATCTATTAGTTATCTGAACTAAGGTAACCAAAGTCGCAGATATTTATTCTTACTGGGATCCTAGTCCATTTGTGTCTTTGAGTAAGGTTGCACTGAATTTCTTGTCGGCTCCACCGACGAGTGTTTCCAATGTACAACTATTTAGTGCTGCTGATCAAATTTATTAAGACAGAAGAAGCAATTTGCGAGGCGAAAATGTTTATAAATTATTGTTTCCTACTTATAATATTAGATTGTTTAACTATGAATACTGATAATTATCGGGCCATTAAAATTAGTAATGATTGTAGCTCAATTAAACATTTAATATTCTTAGTTTTTTTAGTTCGAGGGAAAGCGCTTGTTATTTTCATACCTTGAATATTATTTGCATTAAACCTGTTTAGTCGTCGTACGTTTTATTTTTAATTTTATTGTAGTTCATAAACAAGAGTGAGTTCATATATAAAATTACCAAAGCTTAAAAGATATTATTTTGTTCTTAAGATAAGAGAGTATTGTTTGTTTTTTTATCTAAACATATTAGGTAGAATATATATATTTCTTTTACATGTGTACCTTTTGTTTTATTTTATTCGTAAATAATATTAAAAAGCAGTAGTACATATATTTATTAAAAATAACTAATTATAGAAGCACAAATAATTAATTTCAAATAAGGAGTGATAATATGTAATCATCAATCATTAGATTAGGGCAAATATAAAAAAAAATACATAAATTTAAAATAAAACTGATGTTGACTGACTATTTGTTTACCCACGAAAACATGACCTTACATATATGGAAGTTTCACTTCGGTTTCGGCCAAAACTGATACCAAAGCGAAGAAGTTCTCCCCGTGAACATGGCTGCTGTAAAGCAACCGAAACGTCGGGGCAAAGTGTAAACTCAAATATAAATTGTTTTAATTAGAAAAAATATATAGCTTAAATAGTAGTAAAATTTCAATAATAGTAGTGTTAGAGTTTTCAAAATTATGTAATACCAGTTAAAGTAAAATAAACAACGCGAAAAAATCCGTATAAAGTGTTTAATTTCAAAAGTACTGTTACCAATCTAACCTTACCTACATTTACGCGAGCGAAGCCGCGGGCTAACTATAGTAGTTTAATGATTTAAGTAGCTTATGATTATAGAGTTACTCGGAAAGCATATACAGTGAGCCGAACTACGCCGTCACCACGTCCACAACATACATACACAGTTGTGCAATACCAATAAGAGTACCTTTTACCTCCATGTTTCAAATTTAATGTAGATAATTAATTATCAAACATAATTAATAATGAATCAACCGTGTAATAATATTAATAGGTACTTTAACGGATGATTTGTTTATGATTGAATGGTTTGATTGACAAAGGAACATGGCTTCTACATTATTTTACAAACTGACATTAACAACAGTCAATATACTCGTACTCTATTTACTTGATCACTCAATTATGTTACCTACATTTTCGAAATTTTATAATAGCTGTGCCCTGCGGTTTCACTGGCCTTCATAATAGGTCAAGCTGTAACTCAGGAACTATTCAACTGATTGAATTGAAACTCAGTTTTCGTCAAGTTAGAAGAGCCTGGTGTCGGGACGGTTTCCTGAGTGCTGGAAGGAGGGAAAGTTGGTGCTGCTGGCCAAACCGGGACGGCCTCCAGAATCGGTCGCGGCCTACAGGCCTATTGTGCTGCTGGACGAGGCGGAGAAGATGCTAGAGAAGATCCTCGCTACCCGCATCGCCCAGCATTTAAGTACGATTGGTCCCGACTTGTCGGTTGCCCAGTTTGGATTTCGTCAGGGGCGTTCGATGGTCGGAGCTGTTACGTGCTTGAAGGCCGCGGCCGAGGAGGCGGTCACCGGTGGCGGCGTGCTGTTGGCGGTGTCCTTGGACATCGCCAACGCTTTTAACAGTCTGCCATTCAGCTGTGTCCGGGAGACGCTCCGATATCACGGAGTGCCCTTGTATCTGGAGCAACAGGTGGCAGACTACCTGAGAGGAAGGAGTGTCCTCCTTGAAGTTAGTGGCGAAGTTTGGCGGCGACCCATATCGTGCGGTGTACCACAGGGCCCTGGTCTTGATCCGCTCCTGTAGGACATCGGGGTCGACTGGGCGCTGCGTGGTGACCAACTCCCCGGGCTGAACGTCATCAGCTATGCTGACGACACTCTCGTCACAGCCCGAGGAGGCGGCTCGCCTGGCCACTATAGTGGTCTCCCAGGTGGTAGGACGTATCAAGGCGCTAGGTTTGCGGGTGGCTCTTTCCAAAACGGAGGCCCTAGTTTTTCATGGGCTCCGTCGCAAGCCAATTAGCGGCACCTCGATAATGGTGGGCTCGGTTCGTGTCCCAGTCCAAGCCCATATAAGGTACTTGGGCTTGGTACTGTAAGGGTGATGACGCTTCGACGAGCTCTTCAGCCGTCTAACTTCGAGGCTTCTCGGCGCAGTGTCCGCTCTAGGGCGACTCTTGCCGAATTTGGGCGGGCCCAGCGTCGGCAGTCGGCGGCTCTACACGGGGGTTGTCCAGTTGATGGCACTTTACGGCGCACCGGTGTGGGTGGACACCCTGACCGCCCAGTGTAGGACTCTCTTGCGGAGACCGCAGAGAGTCATGGCGGTCAGGATCATACGCGGATAACACACGGTGTCTGCTGACGAAGCCTGCGTATTGGCCGGAACTCTCACGTGGGACTTGGAAGCGGAAGTGCTTGCCGAAGCATTTAAAGTCATGTCGTTGATATGGGAGGAGATAGGTGTTCGTCCCCTCCCAGAGGTCATTAATACTACACAAAACCGAGCATACCAGGGCTTATTTCTCAAATGGAAGGCGCGACTGGAGATGCCTTTAGCCTGATTCAGAACAGTTGGGGCCCTCTAGCCGGTGTTGGAGGGGTGGGTAGGGCGGCAGCATGGGACCCTTTCCTTCCGACTGGTGCAGGTGTTGTCAGGGCACAGTTGCTTTTACCTGCACACAGTCGCTAAGAGGTAACGGAGTCCCATCTGCCACCAATGCGATAGTACTGAGGACACGGCGCAGCACACGCTCGAGGTATGTCCTGCCTGGGCGGTGCAGCGCCGTGAACTCGTCGACGTTGTGGACATCGACCCTTCGCTGCCGGCCGTAATCAAAGCCATGGTTGACAGCGAGAGGAACTGGATAGCGGTCGCGTCGTTCTGCGAGGACGTTATCTCGCGGAAGAAGGTGGCAGAGCGGATCCGTGAGGAAAGTATTCTTTGGATCCGAGCCGCCGCCGGTGGCACGGTCGGCGTCACTGCCGCCATAGTGAAGGCTGCGGGCGGGAAAACGGGGATCTCCCGTCCACAAGCCATTGAGTCGGAGCGACGCTCTCAGTCGTGCCGAGGCATTGCCGAGAAGTTGTCGTCCGCAGGTATTTCTTGCCTGAGTTGGGCACTGCTGGGTGGGTCGCTGATGTAGTTTCAGTTCCAGCGACTCACCCACCATCCAAGGCAACGAGTTGGCACACCGTGGTGGGTTTAGTCAGTAGTACCCGGAAATTTCCATCTTTTCCCGGGTGAGCCCGACATAACCTCTCCGCTCCCCTTTTCCGCGGCGAGGTATGCGTCAAAGCATTACCCCAGGTTAAAAAAAAAACAGCTGTACATTAATATAAATTTCGTTGAAATCCGTGCAGCAATTTTTAATCGTAGTGTGAAATTATATTTATTTATTTTAGGACCACCAGTAATTACACAGCAATACTTATATTACATACATGGTTTGATATTCTTTGTCGGTTGTATAATCTTTTAAGATAGCCACTGCATGCACAAATAGGGTAGCTTGAATTTTAATTAAATATATAAATTAGATTTTAAGATATATTATAATAAAATTATAGACTATTATATTCTAATAGCGTATCCTACAGTAGTTATCTTACCCGGACGTTAGCTTGCAACCCGATGGTTGTGCCACCTACCGGGTCCAATTATGAACTTAATCCATCCAGGAAATAAAACACACCCAAACAATTTAATCACCATCGGTCCTGTCATTAAGATAGAGTTCGGTGACATATACACGTACAAAACAATTACCTATATACTCGTATATCAAGCTAATATTTAAATCAAATTCAATATATTTTTCAATACAGTGTTTAAACATACCAACTTGTCAGACTGACAAGTTGGTATGTATGTATATTTATGACTTCGTAGATGCAATTCCTATGTCGTGGGGTACTTTACAAATAATTAAACAACGGACACAAAGAACACTCAGACTAGATATGACTATTTGTGGATGCCACAATGTCATTTCCCGTCAATGGATTAAACCTACGACAGTTGGCGCAGTGACAGTGACGATTATTCATGCAGGCAAAAGCTCATTCTGGTATTTATAATACCAGAATGAGCTTTTGCTCGATTGAGCCGAAGTCGTTCTGTTCTTGTATTGTATTATAGTTACTATATTGTTGAGAGCATTGCTGGTTTCAGTATGAATAGGCCGACTCGACCCCAAAAGTCTCACAGAATATCGATGTTAAGTATGAGTGTATAGCGCCGTTTGAATTTCGTTAAGTGAGAGAGTTGCGGAGGCCCAATCATCCCTTTAGGCCGACCGTGTGCTTGTTTGCCAGGCATCGTGTGACCGTGTTTACCGGTTTACGATAGGCAGTGTCTCGGTTGTGTTTCCTTGGAATTGCTTCTGTGATGCCAAGAAAACACTACTATGTTTATGAGCGGCAGATACCGCTTACCATAAGGTGGGCCGCTGGCTACTAAACAAATATAACTATGGTGTGAATATAACAATCAGTTTAAGCATTGCTTGTTAAGAGGAAATTCCGGCACTAAAATATTTAAAGAAAATGTTTTTGATAGATCTATTGCCGTCGCGTTAGGCTTGAACGAAGTATAAATGTGCAAAAAAGACAACTACAATTGGCCTATTTATACTTCTGAAATGATCATCTCACATGCCCCAAACAACACATCAATCACAAAACCGATTTAAAAAAATTCATAATAATATGAGAAGGATTTTGGCTGTCTGCACAATTATTTTATTTATTCTGTTAGTTGCATAAAATTAGCTTGACGGATGGTCGTTGATCTTATATATAATTAAATTATGAAAAATCATAAACATTACCTATGCTTAGGTAAATAAATAACAATGTTTAACTTTTTTGCTCTAGTGTCGTTATTCAGGTAGAAAACAGAGGAATACGTTTATATAAACGAAACACAACACACGTGTTTCGCCTTAGCACGGGGCATCTTCAAGACCGTTTGTTTCTTGCCAAATTCGTTACGGTCATTTATTGCCAAACGGTCTTGTAGGAATACAGTACGAGATTACTTAGCTTCAAACTTGTGTAGGGTGGAGAAACTGCCCGGGTCGGGCTGCACTTGACTTGAACGGTGTGCTTACTTGCCCCTATGTAGCTTGTAGCAGCTGGAGTAGCCTTTTTATAAGCACTGTAATTTTATATTTAAAGGCAGTGGGCCGCCCTACCCCTTGAGTAATAAACCCCCACTTAGCTTATTAATTCTGTAAAAGTAACTAACGTTTATTAGAAGCATATTGAGAAATGACAGACATTTTGTTGACGTTTAAAAGATAATCTTGTATAAGTGTATGTCCTGTGTCGGTAACTTTACAACTAATTAAAAAACAAGCACAAAGAACAACCAGATTTGAAACAACCATTTGTGAAACATACAATGTTTGCCCCGCGTAGGAAACGAACCCACAAAAGACGGTGTAGTTGAAATGGCGAGACGAATACTTAACCCAGTACGCTATCCGTGCAGCCATAATATATAAAATTATAGTAAAATTGATACAAACGGAGGATGAAATTTTGTACAACGAGAGTTGGCCAATTCTGCGGTCTCGTACGAAGCAACAATAAGTGTTAATTTTATAAAGCCTTTAAATGATGTTGGATGTTATATAATACTGCCATAAGTACACAAAATTAACTAAAATATATTTACGAACTTTACTTTTTACTGTATGTCTTTGATAATATTTTCATGTTCTCGATGAAAAATACTAGAGTGGGCCGGTATTTAATAGAACTGCTGTACATCAGAGGTCTCGCGCTTGCTTCTCCGTTTCATATGGTGTTTTTCTGGCAAAAATTATCAATAACAACACGGAGGAAAATAAACGGCTATAAGCTCATCCCATGATACGTAGAATCTAAAAGCTTAGGTAGCGAAATGTGTGTGTCATGCATATCAGCCTATCTCTTGGGAGTAAATGCGTGAAACTATGTATCCCAGAATATGTTATTCTCAATAAAATCTCGATTGTGATGGTATTGTATCGTAAAAATAGGAAACCTAACTAAAATTATAAATGCGAATGTGAGTTTGTCACGCTTTCATGCCTTAAGTTCTTGACCGATCATCATGGAATTTTGCTTACCTTTGATCCAGATAAAAAATTCTGTTCTCGCGGTGTAAAAATTTATTGACATAATCTATATTAAAGCAAGCAAAGCCAAGCAAATCAAATAACGTATCATAACATTATGGTCACAAAGTAACTCTTGGTTTTATCTGTAAATTTGCATATACCTGTTGACACATACAACATTGTATGGACATAAAAAAATTTACAAGAAAACATGATCACTCTTTTTAACTGTATACGTTTACGATTTTGCATAATTTGCAAATCATATTACATTTACGTGCTGCTATAATTATATAATTTCAAATTAACACACCTATATTTTAGGTATAAGTTAGTATTAAAGAATTGTGTTTATATTATATAATTAATAATATACTCTAAATATTAATAAAAGTACACACTTATACAATAATTTGATAAAATTTTAATTGTTAGGCTCTAATAGCATAGGTCTAATAAAATAATTATAACAATACCTACCACCATTAATAATTTTCCCAAATTCGATATATTATGCTAGCAGTACATATACACAATAAAATTAGTACTGTAATACTTAAGTTTCTAACGTTATACACAAGTTATTGCGGTCGAGATTATAAGTCATTAATAAGGTTTATAAATAGCATTGCAGTATAGGTGCTCTTTTATTGTAACCCGAACTTAGCGACCAGTTTGTGGTATTTTTTTTTATTTTCCGATATATGAGAAGCCATATAAATAGTAATAATAATAATTTACATCTTCTTAATAATATAATAATATTAGCCCTGTATTATACTGTCCCACTGCTGGGCACCAGCCTCTTGTCAGCGTGAGAATAGTTAGGCCATAGTCCACCACGCGAGCCCATTGCAGATTGATAGATTTCGAATATCTTCGAGAACGATAAGAAGAACTCTCAGACATGCAGGTTTCGTCACGATGTTTTCCGTCACGGTTAAATAATAATTAAAGCAACAAGCAACTATATTGTATTCTAGTGTGATCTTTGGGCTGTAAAGATTCGTTAACGAAATCAATAGCCATAATCCACCAAAGCAAGGTCGGTCACTGCAAGAAGCAAGCGTAATGCACTATATAGTCCATATATTGTAATAATCCTGCTCAAGGTAAAAAATTAACGAATGACTTTACGAAAATAGTAACTGCAAGTGAAAACTTATGCATCTGACTCACGTACTCGGTAAATTGTACATGTTATATTAAAATTTTTTTAAATGCTACTCACGTAAGATGTTTTTAGAAGCGATAACCTAGTAGAAAACGGTTTGACTGCTACGCAGAGGTCTGGAGTTCAATCCTATATCATATACATATCTTATGGCATACACCTCTAACTTTTCGAAGTGATATTCGTATTAAATAGTTCAGTATGGGTCATTGCATGGTTTTATTTATATTTATGTATTTATGGTTTATATTTATGTTCCTATCTACTTATCACGGATATTTTCATTTTATAATGCGTTAGGGAAAACCCGGCTCTTAGGGCTTACACGGGGACATCGGTTCAACATGCAGAGGCCTTTCAAGTGTGTTAATTTAGAGTGAGATGGCACACTTAACGAGACACTAGCCACCATAGTCACGGGGAGATTAAGATGGTAGTTGTCTCAATGTTCCAGTGTAGTTATTTCAAAGTATCCGAACATGATTTAATCATTGGTGTTTCTATTTACGCAGAATGAGCTCAAAGTATCATGAAGTCTAGTTGCCGACCCAAAAAGAAGCAAACCACAGCTAGACTTCATGATACTTTGAACTCATTCTGCGTCATAAAATCCGTATATAGTAGTTAAATTTTCAATAAAGTACTATGCCCTCCGAGATCGCGTAAGTCTCATGATGAGATAACGACTAGCCCTTATTATTATTATCGCTCGCTATGACACTGAAAGAAATCATCGTGTGGTAATCTGCGTGTTTAAGAGATTTCCATAATGTTGTCATAGTCATGCCATATATCAAAACTGCTAAAGCGCACTGGGGCAGCGCGGTGAACTACGCCTAATCCTTTTCATAATGAGCGCAGGCCCACGCACAGACAGCTTATACATAGGGTTTATATAATGAATATTTGTAAAATGATTATAAACCTAAAGACTTAGGGCACCCCAATCTGGTTAATGTATAACTAAAAGAATATAATTCGGACATGAGCGCTATATATTCTGGGTTAAATGAGGATTACACTGTTTAAGGGTCTTTACGGCGCCTTTCTGTCACGGTCTATGTAAATAATGATCCTTCCATTTTCCTTTCTAAGAAGCTTTAATGCGTATGTAACAGGTAGATACCTGCCTGTATCCTTGGATATATATTGTTTATCCCACTACAATATTTACGAAAGATTTTACATTATGATAATTATTTAATGATTCGAATGTTGTCCGGTGTTCTTTGTTCGGTTATTAACGAAATAGTATTCGATATTCATATGATATTCGACCTTTTGCTTAACTAGATCCGCGATATAGAAAGTTGGGTGTGTTACGCCTCTGTCTAGCCAGATTTATCGCTATATCTATCTGCCCTTTTTAATACGAACAAGACGTCAACACATCCAAATTCTGGTGGACCATGTTTTTCATTTGTATAAAGGCCTTTTGAAACGTCGCTACGTCAAATGTCGGTGGCGATCTCATTAAGTTGGTTTTAGCAATTTAGAAGTTTCTAAGAAAATTAAGTTCATTAATAATATTGCCGTAAACATATGTTAAACAAAGCTACTTTCGTATAAACAATTAGTATGGATGACACTATCCCAGAGTGCTCTGCATAATTTGTCACATAATAAAGCCGTGCTTCCAATTATAGATACTTGTTTAACGGGTTAATGCGATAAGCCTCGTCAAACATTTTCAGGTTAGCATAACTTTTATCGACAGATCGGACATCGTACATAGCAGCGAGGACGAACCTTTTGTAAAACCACCGACAATGAATTGATAATGGTTATCTACACATATTTGTTGTTATATTATTTTTCGGTTCCAAAATACGGTTATTCAGTAGGTACATAAATACATAAATTGACTTATGCCTGCGTATCTCTGACGGTGTAAGAAGAAATAGTTTTTACCTTAATTCGGTAGCTACATATATGGTAGGCCATCATAATAGTATGCAAGACTATTGTCATTTACAAAAAGCCTTCATCACAGAGGGCCGGGGTTTCTAAAAAGGACGGCACCATCGAGTGTAGGCGTAAGTATAAACTTAACCAGACTTATTAAGTAAGTATTTGAAATCGTATTACTTGTTAATGGGATTTCAAATCCTTTCCAATCCTTCCTTCAAAGTCCTGATTTTGAAGCCCGCGTCACGCAGGTGTTATTAACATTTTCCCCCAGGCAATTGTTAGAAGCATCCCAGGGCCTAGCGATATCTATAAATTGAGATAAATTCGTCTTTAATTACTTCGAACTTTAACAGATGGTGAAGTGTAGGTTTAAAAGTCAATTACCTCTACCAAATACTTCGGTCATATGCTATGATATTCTTTTCAATCTGTTTTTAAAGGGCCTATTTTCTCATGTGGAAATTTGATGACTTTTACTGAAAAATAAATTAATATTATTATACACATAATATAAAAATCATTTACAAGATTTACATATAAGCATTTTTTTATAACTATCTCTTGTATCTTACTTGGTTGTAGTTTTTGTCTTTCTCGTAAGTAGAGCACTAATTGAATCGACTATTATGTGGTTCAAAATGCTAGAGCTAAATCAAAAGATTTGAAATATTTAATTGTCTAGTTGACTGTATCATTGCATCACGATAAATCATATAACGAATTTTAATGCGGTTGTGTGGTTAGTACCAGAGAGGCTCAATTGAAAACGGAGCCTTGTTTAATTTAATTCCATTCAACAGAACCGGAGATATAGTGCAATGTGTGATCTACGTAAATTATGTCACGGAGTTCATCCATGTCATCATCATAATTACCCACGCGAACAAAGTCGCACACAAAGGCTAGTATTTACGGTACGTACACAAGCAAACGGATCCAAATCATATACCCATCTCTCGGCTAGCCGTTTTATTCCGGAAACCTACATTTTACCAATACAATAATGATTAATTATTTCATAAAAAAGGACAAATTTATTTAGAGGCACGTTTAAAAGCGGTAGACATCACAATATGATTGGTCCAATAATAACAAATAACATTTAACGTACAAACAATGATCTCATTTCAGTAACGAGTACACGTTAAGAAGATCACAGCATTCTTGGAACCTACTTGCATGATTGTCAGTGTGTAAGCACTGCGTTTTTCGACCACCCAAAAATATAAATCAATATACGAGTCCACAGCATAGCCAAAGTGATATACCATATACACATAGAGCACAGATTCAGTTCCAGTGTCATAAATATCACAAATGGTATTCCCTTAAATGAAAATAAACGTCAAATGTGAACACAAATTGAATTTTAGTTAATATTAGATTCGCTTGAAACATTATTTTAAACCGGTTTTATCATGAATTATGACGTTCAGCTATACGATAAATAATTAGGCTGACAATCTTAAATATTTGACTTAGGTACTGCTATCATATTAACGCTAGATGATACTGAAAATACCTACATACCAAGACTTGGTGCATTCGACGTGTCTAAAAACGGTTAACAAAATATCATAGCCCACATTTATAATTTTATCTATTAGCAACCCAAACCACAATGCGGCACAATTTTCTTTTTATTGATATACTTATTAATTAATTGATGAAAGTTAATACTAATTGGATAATAAATTGCTTTCTTGAATCATTTTGTAAAATATCCATTTGGGGTTTAAAGTAACGATTTATTCTGTTTCATATAACATAATATGTCACAATGAAAATGTTACACATGAAGGTAGGTCATATTTCTATGTCGAGTGTTTGAGCTAACAAGATATATGCCGAATACCATAGAGAACTTTTTTTAGTATAACCTAAAAGTTTTAATGTTTCATGGTCTGGTGGCCAAAATAATGTGTATCATACGTGCTGTCATCTGCATACCATCGTGTGAAAGTTTATGTTTCAGCGTCCAGGTTTATCTTATGTCTGTTCACTATTTTATTGATATTTATCTTTAGCGTAGCGTTAGTGCATGTGTCTATTGTGCAAAAAGTCTTGCGTTCGATTCTTTGGTCAAGCAAAATGATATTGGATTCAATAAAGAAATTCTTAGTATGACAGATTCTGAGGATAACTGACCACGTGTCTATCCTAGACAGTATAGAAATGCGGTTATAATACTAAGTAGGTTCCTACCGACATCCAAACGATAATTCAAGTAGACAATCTAGGAAGATATTTATTCCTACTATATGTATATTTTACTGTAAAGTATATTTCAAATATTACAAAACTGTGGTATTGTCTAAGGCATTTTGAACTCTATTTTCACACGCATACATACTTCATTATATTAATTTTACCTCATTTTACAATTAATAAAAATAGATAGCTTTCGCCCTAGTAATAATTCCTGTGTCGCGGGGGCTTTACAAAATTTCAAACAACGCATAAAACTAACACTTAGACTCGGAACAATAATTAACTGATCACTCAATTATTTGTGCCGGAGATCGAACCCACAACACTGCGCGCAGTGGCAGCGGCTATGCGCCTACTTTTATATGTACGCCATATGTGCAGTCTATACACTACAATAATGTAAGTATATAATAAAATAGCGTTATATTTATGTGTAATAAACTCTTCCAATATTGTATCGCGGGCGCAACATCAATCCTCGTGAACACGGAGTCCGCAGTTACCTGTCGCTTTTAAATCATCTAAAACAATTTGTTCAAACAAAGACGCGGTCGCATAAATTTGTTTTACGCAGCTCTGCAACGTTCGCACACCGACTAATTAGAACATAAATCTGTCTTAATACAAATCCCTACTTTTTACGACGGAATTCTGTGTCCCGTATGAAACTCTTGTGCGCTCCAGTAACTTACGTTTTACATCTACATTTACGATTCTTGCATCGCATTTCATTCTTGACTTAGCAAAATTCTACAACCCACTTATTCTAATTACAAAAGAGTTTAAATACCAGAGCTCCGTACTAAAACTACATTTTCAGTTACTGTATGCAATATCAAGTTAAATTGCAACTAGAAATTGGGCACTGTTATACAGAATTATATAATATCAAGATAATGAAGGAGAAACAAAGTCATTACACTTTATACAGAATAATTATTATAGTTCGTTCAGACTGAGTAAGTTTATAGATTCTTGTATAGGTCTCAAGTTTGATTACCAGCTTGGGCAAAGTGATCCTTGGATTTCAGTTTAGTAATTCTCAGTAGAAGCACGAAGTCTCTACCTGTACGTTTTTTGTGTAATAAAACCATAGCGAACTAACTTCTAACTCTCTCGGTCTAGCTACTACTAATAAACAAAATTAGAATTCAAGTTTGGAAGGTTTATTTGACTTAAAGTTTTATTAAGTGCCATCCAGCCATTATCAAGTTTTAGAGAACAAACATACAGGCAGGCAAAAAGAAATTGTACTTTTATGAAAATCTATTCAATATTAAATAATAAAATGTACTTTATGATCTCCATAGATATTAGAATTGCCATTGTCGGTTCTCATATCTGTATTTCCATGAATTCAGACTCTAATCTAATATACATATAAAATTGCAGAAATATTAATAAAGCTATAATGAAAGCTATACATGTATGCTCATCGTGGCGTACGTTTTATAAACATTGAACGGGAGTATTCGGTTTACTTTCACATATTATCTGTTTGATTTACCCGCAGGTCAACGGAAGAAAAACTCTCTCCACGAGCCATTTATCCTTTAGCTTCTGAATTTTATTATTCAAGTTCCGTAATATATAACTGTACAAGTTTCAGGATGGTGCTCGAGTAAGCACCTACAGGCAGAGAGCTTATCGACATGTATTTTTTTCATCAAGCTAAAACGCCGTAAGTAGTAAGTATATTTGTCAATAGGTAAGCTGAACATTTTAATACGATGTGTATGTTTTATATTCAAAGCACACGTACACGGGCGTGCGTTATTGCACCGGGGTGGGATTTATGACCGCGCTCATTTTAAAAATAAAGCTATTCCTTCTAAAATATTGTCATATCTGCTTTAAATTTTTCACTTTATTCGCCCCGCAGGCGACATTACGAAATTTTAGACCGAGTAATGTGAGTGAACGTGTAAATTTTTGATTTTAATATTATTGTCCCGTCTATTTTGAATTGCATGATATTACCTATGTGTATTTTGTATTTAAATCTACATATATGTATATAAATAGATATGACTATTACATATGTTATGGATATTTCATTTGCCTTCTTTATACTATAAGTGACAAGCAAGCACAAGACTCGCCTTAAGTTACGGTTACCTGTGATCGCTTGCCATATCTGGGGCGTCTCTCGCGGGTGTTACCGTCTTGGATATAGGAATTATAAACTAAATAAAAGGAAAGAACTAGGAGATATAGATCAAATCGCTATAATGGTGTTATTACTCTAATGCTGGCTTCCTAATAGATTGTTACTTGCTTGGTCAAGCCGGGCCCTTTGTACCATATTTACATACCATCTTATACATGGAAACTGTGGGCTCTACCAATTATTATTCTACACCACATGAATTCACTATCTTTATATTAAACCGAAGAGGTTGGCTGAGGATCATTACACTCACATTTCGAAAAAATGTTTCAGATCTCATCTAAAGGTGCGAGCTTATTGCCGTCTACCAGATAGACTGCAGGACTTTGTGCTGCAATAGCGTATTGCCAGACAGAACAACCCAATAATATTTCCCGATTCGGATATTGAACCGGATCTTACAAAATCGAAATTTAATCTTAAATTGAAACTTATGTCACCTTATTGGTACCTCACGATTAATATTATAATTTCTTATTCTCTTAATACTATCAAAGGCAACGTGTTAATGTAATATGGCTAACTATACTTACTGTTATGGCTAACGATGACACTAAGCGGGTGGGTGAAATACGGACAACACTTTTACTACTTAACTTTGCCCTACAGGGATGCAAAGAAGACATGAAATGTACTTTATTTTACATTAAAGTATAAAAAATGTTAAAGCTTAATTCTACGAACATCATTACATGGCTTTTAAAGTAAAAACATATACAATATTTCGTCATTCCTTAACGCTACCTTCACATTGCTTTCCACTATAAACAAAAATGTTTAATAAAACTTTGGGTACGAAATAAACACCAGATTCTGGACCTAATAATTTCTGTTTTTTTTATGATTTTATTATTTTGCTCTTCACGACTGCACTCCGCCTGTGGGTAAGCGATCATGTGGTCTAAGAGCAGTGGCCTCCACACCATCCTCTGTTGCATAGTTGAGTGAGCAAGCCATAGGAAGCTTGGAAAAAAGAGACCGGTGCCAGACCCTTTTGAAAGCTTTGGCTATGTCAAGGCTGATAGCTAAAGACTCACCGTGCTTGTCCTTAGCCTCACCCCAGAGGTGCATGACGAACGCTAGAACATCACACGTTGATCGTTTAGCCCGAAAGCCGTATTGGCGATCATTGATCAACGAGTGATCCTTCAGTTAGCGGACAATTTGTGTGTTTATAATCCGCTCAAACACCTTGGAGAGTATCGAGGTGATAGCTTTGGATCGATAGTTGCCTGGCTCGGAATGGTCCCCCTTTTTTAAAACATTGATAATCAATGTTTTAAATTAAAGAACTAGTTTAGTTTTCTTCAAGCAATATAATTTTAGTAAACGCTACTTAGATATGATATGCCGACAACACGAAGTTCAATTAAAAATAAGTAGCTTACCAAGGTTTTTACTCTTTATAGCTCCACTTTTTAATTTAGAGCGAAGGCCCATGGGCTTTTAATCTTTTTAAATTAGATACGAATTTTCATTAAGTTTTGAGGTTACTCTGGTTATATTTGATAAAGTAATCGCGTGCTTGTAAAAATGTACGTCCTAATATAACACAAATTAAAATACCTACTTGTATTTTTAGTAACGAGTGAACTTCAAGTAAAACTCTTTAGGAATTTATTTAATAATATAACTATTAACATTAAAGATTACTAGTTGGTTCTTAAAAGAACATGTGCTGGTTTTTCAACATTACTTCGGTTGCTATGTTTATTAATATATTATAATGATTATTACAAAGTAGTGTCTCTAAGTAACTTAAAGTATAATAGAAACTTTATTCACACGTATCTCATTTAAGACTGCACGGCATGCATAGCGCTTGTGGTCGACTCGCAACTGTTACGTATGTTGTGGGTGCAATTCCTACACGCGACAAAAAATGTGTGATCGACATATATATAGGTAGTTCCTTCAAGCCTTGGTGTTCTTTATGACCGTTGTTTTAATGTTTGTAAAGCTCTCCGTGACACAGGAAGCACTATACAAGCAGGAGATGACTCTTAAAAAAACAAATCGTTATTAACTAATAAGAATACAAATTATTAAATATATATATAATATAAACACAATTCTTCAAAACTAACTTATACCTAAAATATTATAAAACAGAAATAAAAAAGAAAAAGAAAACTAAAACCCTCTAATAAGCGTCATAGAATTCCTCCACATCACAGTCGACTGGTAGTGTGCCCAGAAGACTGGCAGCATTGCCACGTTGAATCGAAATAAAGGCCAGGCCTCTGGTCACGGGTCTGGTCATTAATATAATAATAAATCGTTATTTATTATTATATTAATCTGTTTCGATTGTTTTCCGCGCTCTAACTAGGGATACACACATTTTATCTACTCGTATGTACAATAATATTTGGCTATAATATCCAGATGAATAATGTATTGGCTTTTAGACGGTTATTTTTGTTCTATAAATAGTTAACAACTATATTTATATGTCTATGTCGGCCTCGATGGCGTAATGGTTAGTGTAACCAACTGATACGCCTGAGGTTGCGGGTTCGATTCCCGCACAAGTCAAACATTTGTGTGCATGAACATGGATATTTGTCTTGGTCTGGGTGTTTCTATGTATAATATGTATGTATTTAAAAAAAAAAAGTATATATGTATGTTTATCCATTGTCTAGTATCCATAGTACAAGCTCTGCTTAGTTTGGGCTAGATGGTGTTGTGTGTATGTGGTAGAATATTTATTAGAATATTTATTTATTTATTTTAATTGTTCACTGTGTAACTGTCTATATAAATTTATATAATCTAGCGTTGCCCTGTGGTCGAAATTCAGCTATAATCATAATTGAAAATAGGTAAATATATGTAAATATAAACTAAGTTTCCATTTTTTTACTGGTTACACTAAAGCTCGTCAGAAGCTACAAAATAAGAAAAATGGTTGACAAACAGAAGAGAAAATGGTACTGAACTGTTTTGTCTTTGCCTATTTATATCTATATAATTATGTATATGAGGTGAGATCTATACCTACTTCTGACGTTTTATAAATCATCGCTGCATCGAGCTTGTTATCAAAATGTCAGGCGAACTAAGTCGCAAGCAGAACTAGTAAGTTAATAAGCTTACAGCCACAGCTTACAAACACTACTTTCAAAGTATAAGAGTAACTATGTGATATTGTTACGTGTTAGTAATAATTATCTCAAAGAAACATAAAGACGAACCCGTTATGTCGTAAAACGTCTAATGTTTTAATTCCCGTTTACTTATTTTGTTTATTACGCTCTCTCCATAAAGGCTGTGCAGGTGTAAGCATTCTCACGAAGCAATTAACGTCGGACCAAGTTGAAGGGTTGCTCTTGGACCTCAAAAAGGAAGGGAAGAAAAACAGTAATGTGGTCTTAGCCATTATTTTGTTGTTCCAAATGCTTTTTCTCGCGAGGTATGAAAATGTACACGGCGCCTCGTTACAATTAACTTGTAACCTTTACCGTTGTGTTACAACTTAGCTTTTTTCTAAAGTAATTTATCATCACCATTTTTTATATTTCAGTATCAAACTTAATTCTTTTGCCATTTAGTACTTTACACGAGCGCAAGACCATCATTGCCACTTAATTAGCCACGTTAAGAATATTGAAAGCTCACATACTATCCTTCTTTTCTTTCTTCTTCTTCTTCTTTCATTTTATCTTTCATTCCATTTTTCTAAAGTCAGCAACGCGCGAATTATATCGTCGGTAAAATAAGCATAATAATAGCAATAATAGCTGACCATCAAGCAGACAGTAAGCTTTAGTCCAAAATGTTCTATAAAAAAACAAAAACCACAAACGGTAAGAGTCCTGACATTTTTATGGGTAGCCAGTATGTAAAAGTACGGCAGGGTAAAACCACTGCGGCAATCGTGCAGTCAAAAACATTGTGCCGAGGGTAACACAGAAATAGTGTAAATTAACAGCGCGTGTCGTGAATTTCTCTAGAAGGCAGTAGGAGGTCATACAGCGACCGCGAACTTAGCGCATGCAGTCGTGGAACTGGGCCATAACTTTACACGCAACATTAAGTTGGGACGCAGCGCACTCGCGACACGGCCTCTAATGGAAACTAGACATTGTACCGCGCTGCATAACGCCGCTCCTTATGCTTTAATCCCTATTCATATTGCCTACAACATTAGGCAAATAACTATTGTGAATAGGGTTGCTTGTTAATTCCGTATGATAAGGATGTGCTTATGTGTATAGCCAATTGTAAGGTATAGCGTTTGATGAACACATCGGGCAGTGCCAATGGAAGAAAATTCTCAGTAACAGTACTGCTACTGCTAAAATGCTAGAATTGTAAGTTGCTATACATTATTTTATGCGATACTATATTTTAGTATTGCATTAGTAAAATAATACCTTGTAGCATATAGTATACTTGTAGCATAAGCAGATAACAAAATAATAAAGACGTTCTTGCACAAATTACTAAACTAATTTTGAAGCCGTTTTCATGGTTTGAGTAATAGTACCTAGAGGCCAATTTAGAATCCATAGATACCTGGTAAAATAATTACCAAAATGAGTCCAAAGAAACACTCTTTGAAATATTTATAGAAGATATTTTTATAATTAAAATAAATATGCGCGTTAGTAACGAGTATTTCATTGAATTTACTTTCCCTTTAAAAAAACACAATTTCCACCCTAGGCATTACTCCTGCGTCGCGAGCGACTTAACAAGCATTCAAACAACAGACACAAAGGACACCTAATCTCGGAACAACCATTTGTGGATCACACTAATATTCATCTTGTGTGGAATTTTAACCCTTAACAGCCGACATAGTGCCAGTGACGAGGTCACCTCTTAAACCAGTACGCCCTCCGTGCAGTCAAACCATTACCACCGGAAATTATTTTTGAGTTTTAAAGTTCAGAGGAAGAGAACTACTACATAAAATCAATTGTGAATACCAGACTTAATTAAAAGTCTATTGTGTCTGACCACAGGTGTGCTGCTGCGAATCAATAGGTTAAATAGAACTTCATAACACCGACATGTCGCCAGTCATATCAAGTCTGTCGCCAGTCATATCAAGTCTGTCGCCAGTCATATCAAGGCTGTCGCTAAGGGAACATCTAGTTTTGTCTATATAACACTTTAGTCGTCTTGGGAATCAAATCTACAACCCACGATCGCGATTTACATATGCAGTTATGCCTCTAAGCAGACGAGGTAAGGTATTACTTGATCTATGTTAGTGAATTCAAAGCAATGGCTCGTAAATTACGACGGCAACTACTATTTGTCTTGTTGGCCAAACTTCTTAGTGCTTCGTAATTTTCAACTTAATCCATTGACTCCAAACTGTGATGCCAGATCTACTATTGCTATACTAATACACAGCGTGTAACAGACATGTATGGTTATATTTTATGGCCGTGATGTATATCTAATAAATAACTTATGTGCCAAAAATTTTATTATAATTTCCAACATTTTATTTACTTTCTATTAAAACATCGAAAAAAACGCATTATATCACAATCCAAATAGAGGCTCCATTTTGATAGTGATATAATGCGTTTGTGGTCATTTTTGGATTAAGAGTGATTAGCCGAGTCAGCTGTTTGTGTAGTTCAAGTATCGACTAGAATATGTGATACTGACAAACCGATAAAAAGAAAATGCTGATTCTTAGTGAAAATAATGTATAAGGATTTGAAATTAAACACTTTATACGGATTTTGTCGCGTTGTTTATTTTAAAACACTTTTATTACATAATTCCGAAACTCTAACTATTATTGAACTTTACTACAATTTAAGCTATTTAAATTAATTAAAACTATTTATGTTTAAGTTTACACTTTGCCCTGACTATTTGGTGGCTTTACAGCAGCCATGTTCACGGGGAGACTAAGATAATTTAATCTTTGGTGTTTCTATTTACGCAGAATGAGCTCAAGTTCCGTAGTATTTCAATGTA
Organism: Catocala nupta; assembly: GCA_963675205.1. NCBI lineage: Eukaryota > Metazoa > Arthropoda > Insecta > Lepidoptera > Erebidae > Catocala > Catocala nupta. The sequence continues at coordinate 16,156,717 of OY776081.1, forward strand.
TAACATTCGCGTAAATGTAAGACAATATAATGTATAAGCATTTGTTTGTCGCGGTTTTTCATTGTACAGGGGCTATATTATGTGATACTTAAATATAACCACACCTTTCTGTTACACGCTGTATATGTATATGTCTAATTGTCTACTACTTACTATAATAATACGTACATAATATCAAAAGGCAGAGGCTTTTTACAACCAAATTTCGCTGTTATAGGTACCACGTAAAAGGGGACGAGCTCTTTGCCGTTTTTAGTGTTCTTGTTAGAAAACCTCAACACAAAGCCACACAGCCAATTTTGGAAATCAAACTCGAGACACGTACCCAATGGTCGCATACACTAGCGCTAGTTGCCTGGTTGCATCAAAATTTGTGCATCAGTTTATGCGTGATGAAGTAACAAGCATCTAAACGATCTCAGTAACCTTTACATTTTTAATATGGATGGCGTAGTGATATAAGTGGTCGCCAGTGTCATTGCGCCGAGTGGTGAAGGTTCAAATCCCAGACGGTAAAAATTTTGTGATTTAGAAATGGGTTTTCCGAATCTGTTCTTTGTGTCCGTTGTTTGAATGTTTGTAATGTACCCCGCGACACAGGAACTATTCCAAGAGCGAAAGTTGTCTTTTAAAACAAAATAGTAGAACAAAACACAGTGGTTGTCTGTATGTTGTACATAACACGCATGTATCTAATGATAGTAGAATTGGAATAATCCTTGGGTTTCAATTTTATACCATATCATATTTGAGCTATTGTAATCTGGTACGCGAGTAGTTTTTAAACGTACATATTATTTCCACATCATTTCAAAATATCATGCTAATATGAGTCAGTTTCCCCACTAAAGTAACATTGCAGAAATAAATCTAAATGGCTAATAAAATAAAATAGTCATTCAATGAAATACAGAATCCACACCAAACTAATTACTTATTTATCACATTATTATCCGGATAGACTAAAATTACATAACATGATAGTACTAACATGGAATAGTAGTATTTCATTTTCTATATGTGTTCACACATCCTAATTAATATAATGAACGTGAATGTATTTGTTTGTTACGCTTTAACGCTTTAACTACTCTACCGATCATCATGAAATTTCACATACACGTTGTCAGGGCTACAGAAAAGGACATCAGGCACCTTACATCCAGACAAATTACTATTCTAATCTAACCTACATTTACACGAACAAAGCCGCGGGTAAAATCTGGTCGTAAATGAAATAAAGATGTGAGGAAATAATTAATAAGAGCTTTACAGAACGCCGCAACTTACAAGGTCGTGTTTAATGATATTATACATGACGCTACGTCGTCGTAGCAACTTGCTACGAACTGCTACGATATTAGAGCAATTTTTATTTTTCTGTATTTTGCGTTTGTTTGATTTCATTCGTAACATATCTAATGTCAGGTAGTGGTACTATAGTATGTTGCTATTTAGGTGGGCAAAATGTAAGGGCAAGTACGTGTATCTAACTGGCTACCCATCATATTAACAATTTGATCGACTTATAGGCTGACTTTAGCTTCAGTTATTATAATATATGTACATGAATACCTGCTACTGATATCAGTATATATAGTGCTTGACAGAATGTTTTATTTAGTTGCTTCATATGAACCAAGTCATTGAACACTCAAAACAAGGAACATACATATGACACATTAAAAAACAGTTGATTAATTAGCATGCTATATTCGAACGAATTACGAGTAGTGTCATACATAAGAACAAAAACATGTAAGAAAAGACATATGCTATGTTAATTCGAATATACGACCAAATTTAAACATCTATTATTTTATAATATTGTCTTCTGTTTACGCAAATGTTATTCATTGAAATTAAACTACTATATACCGCTTTTATCGCGTTGTTTATTTATCACTGTATTACATAATTTTGAAACTATTACACTACTACTACTATTAAATTTTACTAATTTATAAGCTATCAAAATTATTTAAACTATTAAAGCTATTTATATTTAGGTTTACACTTTCCCCGACGTTTCGGTTGCTTTTCAGCAGCCATGGTCACGGAGAGACGTACGGGGAGAGTACAGTCGTAAATAATTTTATTTAAGAACTACAATTTAAGCTATTTAAAATAGCTATTCAAAATTATGTAATACAGTGATAAATAAACAACGCAATAAAATCCGTATATAGTCGTTTATCTTATCTTAACTTATCTTGTGTGGGAGGGGGCAGTCAGTACAGACCGGCGACACTTCGACCCAGTGGGATCTCTTGTGTCAACTTCCCCAATAACGACTGCCATAGATGTTCATGGCAGCCGGGACCGACGACTTAACGTGCTCTCCGAGGCACGGAGCAGGCGATAATTGTCAATCAATACGCACATAATTTCGAAAAGTCATATAACTTCCAAAAGTCAGAGGTGCGCGACGTGGGTTCGAACCCGAGACCCTCTGCATTGCAGTCTGTTGGTCTCCCCACTGAGCTATTGCTGCTCCACATATAGAAGTTTAATTTAAATCTATTATTTTGATAACTGAATGTGTCAATTCATTATATTACATAGTCACACACACTCATACATCATAATTTGAAGCCAAAATTGTTATTCTTTGTTATAAAAGTGGGACGATTGAGGCTATACCTATAGATAGTAATAAGTGGAATTAAATAGATAAAGATATAGCAATTTTGAATAATATTGCAAAAAAGCAGCATTCATACATATTTTAAATTTACGTCATCACTTATAAGACATCAACATTTCAACAAGAATATTAGTAATCTCTGACACAACTTACTAGTTATCTTAAAAAACGGGTTGACGTCCGATCTGTCGGAAGTCGTCTTTCATCGTGTCCTGCCTTTAAAGCACTTTATCAAAGAGAGAGTAAAAACAACTATTTTTGTAGGGCTATTTCAGATTAACTGCGTTGCAATGATCCATTTAATATGTTCTACTGACGTTAAAAACGGATCCTTCAAGAATGTAGTGAACAAAACTGATTAAAGCTTAGACAGTATGAATAAACATATTCATCTTGTGTTTATTATCTATCCTACTAATAAAATAGATGTAAAAAGTTTGAAAACATGTTTAAACTTTTGTTACTCAACCGTACGTTGAACATGCATAATCGCGTTAATACCTGTTACATATTATATATTAATCAATGTTCTGTTATAAAATGTAAGGAATGTCCAATTTTTTTACCTTACCACACACAATTTATATTAAAACTTCATAATAACACCTAGAATTCAACGGATCAATTTATTTATTATAAAACTTAATTTCGTAATATACAGATTAGACCTAAATAAATAAATTACATCAATTTGAAATCATGTACACGGTTTTGTAATATTCTAGCCATAAATAACTTGTAATATCCATTATTCAGAACATACGATTACATAATATAATACATAGCCAAGTTCGTTAAAGGTAGGTATAAGCGCGATCGCGTCTTTGCACTTAATGTTGTCTTAATTTATTCAGAAACGGAACACGATCCGACCCGGCCTTAACAAGATACATTAAGAAAATTAACGTTTGACTCAGTTCTCTCTTTTGACACGAAACTCCTTGATTGGACTGCTTACGTAAGAGAAATTTGATTATCGTGTGTGCCATAAAAAATAAGAGCTAGATTTCATTTTATGTAGGTATTCGTGTAAATGTAAATATATAAATGATATATGCATATTAAACACACAGAATGTCTACTTATTATGTAAATACTAAACTATAATAGGTACCTACAGTAATATTTCGCATACAGTCTTAATAATCGTTCATATACAATTATAAATACAGTGCATTGCGATTATATTTGTTCAGCTTTATAATGTTTAAAAAGTTGACTTTGCAAATAACAACACTCTTAAATATCTCTTTCTACTTACTTAAGTAACTCTTACCTCTCATTTAATTAATAAAAATTTTAAGCATGTAGGGAACAAAAATTTCGATTGCCTTAAGGCAAGCTCGAGTAATACAAGGGCTAGAGTAAATGAGATTATTTATACACACACCCTTGCGCTAAGATAATTATGTTCATGCGGCGACTGCCGCGATGTTGTTGAGGACACGGCGCTGCACGCTTTGCCCCGCCTGGGCATCGCAGCGCCGTGAGTTGATCGCGGCAGTCGAATCGGTTGTCCTCTCGCTCCCGGCCGTAGTTCAGTCTATGGTCCGGAGCGAGAGGTTGTGGAACGCCGTCGCCTCCTTCTGTGAGGAAGTGATTTCCATCAAGGAGGCGGCGGAGCGGGAGAGGGAGCGTTTAAACCCTCTCCCCAACCGCATAGCCGGGCGCCGGAGGGCGCGCGATGACCTCCAGCCACCCTGAGGTTTGACCTGGGGGTGGCGGGCTTTGTGGGCCTGCCCGCCATCCGTTCAACACCAGGTCCGAGAGGCGGCGTGCGTGTTCCCACGCGCGCCTCTGTGTCGAGTCCGTCTCCCCTCTAGGGGCGAGGCAGTAGGGAATATTATAGAGTGAGTCCTTTGGGAAGGTCTCTTTGCGTAGTGGCCTGTCGTTTCATACGGCGGGCCGAAACCTCGGCGGGGTCGCGACTGCATGCGAAAGTTATTCGCGCGGCCCCGTTGATAGCGGTTTTGTCGAGGAACACCGTGGTAGGTTTAGTCGGTATTCCGGGAGGTACATTTTCATCTTTCTAACATCTTTCTTTTACCCCGGCGAGTCCGACATAATCCCATAATTATGTTCATAGCTTGTATTACGTTCAGAAGTAAGCCAAGTCCAAAGCTATGGTGAAAATGAAAGCATTTTATATCAGAGAGGATATAAAATGTCAGCATAGAGCCATCGCGATTTTAAAATAATGAAACCGTATTTTTTAATATACTGCTACCTAAAATGAGATATTATGACGCTCTTCGTCGATCTTTAAGAAGATCTAGACAACTACCACATCACCGAGGTAGGGCTTGTCCTGCAACAGGATCAACGAAGCACTCATTCTAATTGTCTTCTATATTATAAAAGAGCTTTTACAGTAAAACAAATTGTGAAAATTACACGCGGTTTTGAATGTAGAAACTGATAAGCATTCTTTCTAAAAATAAATTTATGTTAACACTTTTGTTCATTATGGAACGTGATGAACAGAAGGGGATCACTTTCGCATTTGTAATATTACTTAGTATGATACGAAATAGTAAGAATGCAAGACTTTTAACCTTAGTGAAAGAAGGTAAATAAATAATAGGTAACAATGCATGCAGTGTTATTAAGAGTGGCACAAAATACAAGAGGTTTCATTAAAAATTAAAATTTAAAATTTAAAAACCTCCGACACAATATTCATTTGATACCCATATTGAAAAATTGTAATTTGTGAAAATATGTAATTTTGTGGTGGCGGCCATCTTGGATTTGAAATTTATCATAGTGTATAGTATTCTACTAGTCAAGCCCTTTCATTTGATACCCATATTGAGGGAGTTGTGAAAAAATATGTACATCGCCATTTTGTGGCGGCGGCCATCTTGGACCGATTTTTATCAAACGTAGCTAAGAACACTCGCGACTAATTCACCTTTCACACAAAAAAAACTAAATTAAAATCGGTTTATCTGTTCGGGAGCTACGATGCCACAGACAGACACACACACACACACACACACACACACACACACAGACACGTCAAACTTATAACACCCCGTCGTTTTTGCGTCGGGGGTTAAAAAATATTGATGTCAAAAATGCAATTCACGCAGCTGTTACAGATAAAAGTGGATTAAGGTCGGCTGCATTAGTAGTTATGACATTGCCAATAAACTGGCCATTGACCATAAAACAGTATTGATTCATTTGAAAAAGTCTGGATATTTAAAAATGTTATATGGGTGCCACACGAATTCACTGAAAGAAACTCTGTAAACCGCGTTTTCATTTGCAATTCACTATTAAAACGTAATTAAAACCACATTTATTTAAAAGGCTGATCACGAGTTATGAGGAGTGGATCACTTACTACAAGAAAGTGTTGATAAGATCACGGTTGAGGTACATAATAAGGTATCGGGCACGCCACGATCGTGGCGGTAAGTCCCGTGTTTGAGGAGTAGCTGGAGAGGCGGCATGGCGCCCTCACCTTCCAGCTGACACAGGTACTGACTGGCCACGGTTGTTTTGGCCAGTTCCTGTGTCGTATACGCCGGCAAGAGACGCCCGGTTGTCACCACTGCGGCGACTGCCGCGACGTTGTAGAGGACACGGCGCTGCACACTTTGGCGGTTTGCCCCGCCTGGGCATCGCAGCGCCGTGGGCTGATCGCGGCAGTCGGATCGATTGCCCTCTCGCTCCCGGCCGTAGTTCAGTCTATGGTCCGGAGTGAGAGGTCGTGGAGCGCCGTCGCCTCCTTTTGCGAGGAAGTAATCTCCATCAAGGAGGTGGCGGAGCGGGAGAGGGAGAGCGTTTGAACCCTCTCCCCAACCGCAGAGCCGGGCGACGGAGGGCGCGCGATGACCTCCAGCCACCCTGAGGTTTGACCTGGGGTTGGCGGGCTTTGTGGGCCTGCCCACCATCCGTTCAGCACCAGGTCCGAGAGGCGGCGTGCGTGTTCCCACGCGCGCCTCTGTGTCGAGTCCGTCTAGAGTCCGAGTAGGGAATTTTTGAGCGTGAGTCCTTTGGGTAGGTCTCTTCGGGTAGTGGCCTGCCGCTTCACACGGCGGGCCGTAACCTCGGCGGGGTCGCGACCGCATGCGAAAGCGATTCGCGCGGCCCCGTCGATAGTGGTTTTGTCGAGGAACACCGTGGTAGGTTTAGTCGGTATTCCGGGAGGTACATTATCTTTTCAACATCTTTCTTTTACCCCGGCGAGTCCGACATAATCCCTCCGCCCGCCCCCGCGGAGGGATATGCGTCAATGCATTCCAAAAAGTAAAAAAAAAAAAAAAAACATAATAAGGTATATAAGCTCCAGTCGCAATGTTGCAAACCTGGTTAACGCGTAATAAGGTACTGTTGTGTATATGATGGGATTAGAATCCGTTCATTATGAGCTTTTCTTACCATGCAAAGCCACAGATTTAATCTCTACTAGAGGAATTGAGAAATGACCAGAATATCAATTCTGACCGCTTTTCTGCAAACTACACCCATCTATGTTTATCAAAACGAAAGAGAGGTGTAGTTTTTTATCATGATAACGCAAGACCACACACACTTTTACTCTCTATGCAAAAAATTATAGAGTATGGCTGGGAAGGCTTAATATATCCACGATATAGCCCTACTCGCCCCCTGGTTTTACTTATTTTGATCTCTTCATAGCTCTTTAAGTAATGTAAGATTAACATCAAGAAAGGTCAAAATTGCATACCGCAATTTTTTAATCACAAAATTTCTACAAAACGTAATGATGTCACTACCTACACGATGCTAACAAGTTATGAAATAAAATGGTACACATATATTCTAAAGGTAAAGGTAGGTAATTAAACATTGCACAATATGCCTTGAATTTGTAAAGCAAATGCAAAGCAACATTTCTCCGAACATATATTTAGATTGCATTTAACTTAAATGTAAAAGATTATCATGATATAATATATTCATGCTTGTATGCTTATAATATAGTACGTAGATAAAATGTTATTACATAGTAGTTTCTGTGTAATAAAATTGTGAGTAGCAAATCTACATTCGAAACTGTAACCTGTGACAATATTTGGTGAGATAGAGACGTGATTGGTGCGACTCACATTGCGACACCTGTGTGTGAGTTCCAGTTTAGGCTGTGCTCGCATTGTGTTAAAGAGAAATAGACATCCTGCAGGAAACGTATATTTTTTTTGGGATTATAGGGCAATATCACTCTTCAAACTTTTATCGTAAGTAGTTTACGATGTGCCGAAAAATTTTCTCGACTCTGTTGGTGTGTGACAGAACAACAAACACGCTTTAGCATTCGTATGTGGATGTATTCTAAATGTATGAGCATCGATAGATGCGCCCCGGCATGTGTAAGAGTAAACAATGTCGTAAAAATCATAAGTTAACCTCACTCGGAACGTTAAAACCATGAAAAAAATGTTAAGCCTAAACTAATCTGATAATTTTTATTATAAAGATTTGAATCTTTAATTTTTGTTAAAGTAAGTAATAAGAGATATAATTTTAAAATCGGGCTATATGTTAAGATTAGTGAGTGTAACGAAACAGCTTGATTCCCAACGGGCTATCGTTTAAACTAAGTGCCTATAATTCGCAGGAGTTTACCCTCTGCCGCCGTGGGGAATCGCGCTCCAACGCTTTGAAATATTTCTAACGTATAAACGCACATAGTATACCTTGCACCTTATTCGAATACTTAGTATCGAAGTACCGCACCCAGACAACACATTGTACAAGGTCTACACAACGTCTCACAAGAATTTTGTTTGGTTTAGCTTTCTTCGGTGATTTCTCTTTGATTATACAGGAGCGTGGGCCCAAGAAAGGAATTTTAGTAACTTGTAAAACTTTTATTATTAAAAGTGTTTCCAGGCAAGTTTCGGTTTCATTTAGGCCTAACGTAGCGAGGCTGAAAAAGATTTTTGCTTTTCGTAGTAACAAAAATTCAAATAACACATTCAGGACCAAATATTGAACCTACTCGTAACAAGTGTTGCTTTATAGAGGTATCCCTATACCTAAGCTTTTCGGTTAAACCCGTCAATGGATGTAAATACGCTTACCTCTTATGGAGGGCGTGTATGTTAACATGGATCAGCCGTTTATCGACACAGGGCTACGTTAGGGGTTAGCCTGTGCTCCCTACAGGGTGGCGAGAACGGGCAGTCGGCCGGTTTTATTGGCGTCACTAATGACTTGCTAATTCAATTTCACGGACGCAGGCCGTGTGACGCCGAGCGGTCTCGAGCGCGGCCGGCGCGTAGTCCTAGCAAACCGATCGCCCACGCTTTCAAATCCTAAGCGCTATTTGTTTTACATCCATCGTTAAGCCTTTTCTAACTGGATAACCAGTTAGAAAAGGCTTAAACGTTCCTCACTGTTATAAAGTAGCATACATTATACACATGTAACATAATGCTCATTTACCTGCAATTTTAAAGGATATTTGTATGTGTCTTTTTTCTGTTAATGATATTTTAGATACATTAGCTTGGTGATGTTTTTTTAAACTGATACATATATATTTTTAAATATACTCTTGCCTATAATACATGAATCAGTTTATTGAAAAATAACCAGCATTTGATCCTTATTAGCGACGTTATCAGATGATTAAGCACACATGTACATTATATTTACACTTTGCCCGATATTGTTGCTTTTCAGCATAATAGCGATTTATATCATTTCAGACATTATTGATAGCTGTTTTTAATATTGCACATATCAAAAACAGCTATCAATTGCGTGGAGAAAAAAAAACTAGCTATTTCTCTAGTTTATCTTTATTTGACTGTTTTAGTATAAAATCGCCGTTTTATTACTAATGATAATATATGCGAAGATAACATTTCATCATATTAAATATTAATGCTTTCTAATAAATGTGTGCAGCATTATTAGAAAATGAACTAACACATTGATCGGCGTCCAAACATTTATGATTTGCGGTTAACAGTGGCCGTACCTGTATTTAAAACGTTAATAATTTACATAATCCACAGCTTTCAATCATGGTTTTGAAATTTATTTAGCTTTGCAATTATTGTTAATACAGTGGCTGACCTGTTAGGAACCAGATGCCCGTTCGGTTACGAATGCATTTAGTGCTGGAATTATAAAATTAAATGTACAGTTTTAGTAACATATAAGTACTGTACAGACATATAATATAGCGATATATATAACAGTTTTCATGATATCCTAATTCTAACTAATATTATAAATGCGAATGTGAGTTTGTTTGTCTGTTATGCTTTCACACCTTAACTACTTACCCGATCATCATGAAATTTCCTATAAACGTTATCAAGGGTGTAGAAAAGTACGATTTACCAAAAAAAAAGCAATTTTACTAACCCAACCTAATCTAAATTTACTCGAGCGAATCCGCGTGCAAAATCTAGTATGTTTGTATATCTATGTATATATTTATTTCAAGACATGGAAACGCTATCACCCTAGATACCTTCTAAATAAAGATGGCGATAGTATCTAAAACTTGGGGTAGTAAAAATATAATCGACTGTTCAATCTGTCTACCTACATACATTTCAAAGGTTTCCATCCACTTTACCCCCCTTTTTCGCAATATTTGCCGGTTCTATGTCAGGTTGAATTATTTATATCTTGAAAGTGTTTCTATGTCTGCCCACCGATGATCGGATACGGGGTTATATTAAATATAAAATATTTTAAATATTTATTTGAATACTAGGTTTAGGAGACCTGAAACCCTCTGTCATTTTCTGTTTTCTTCACAGTCTCACATTCGCATTTATAGTAATAGTTAAAATGAAATGTCACTTATTGCCATACTTTTTATAATTATTATTATGCATACCAAAGTAAACAACTTATTCTAACATATCATACGATAGAAAACTTATAATTAGTAGTAGATAAGCCGCGGTCGATTGCAAGTTTATGCCGAGTTTGGTTAGCTTGGATACCACAGGACAAATTCTTTTGTGTTTAAAAGTAAAGTAAAGTCGCATCACATAACAAGAATTCTATTTTATTAGCATAATTCAACACATTAAGAATAAGACTTTAATAAAATAAAATATAATATTTATTAAGACAATTTTACAAGAAACTAAAACTTTGTCAGTGGCTGTAAAACTTAAATTGCAAAATGTTCTTTTCCATTCAAAAAGAGCGATGAAGCGAAGGCTAAGTGCTGTTATTTATAGAAACAATATCTACTTTCTAAAATCTTGAATGAAACTAGTATTGGTTGTATACATACGTCACAACGTTGTATTGCTATCGATGAAACACGTGTCCAGCAATGAAACGTTTCATAAGCGGTCCAATGCTCGCAGGATGCTTCACACATTTTCAAAATATATGTCAAGGTCTTAGAAGCAGATTATTTTCAGATTTATCATTCATATCCCAGGCTTACCCAAAAAAATGTTCCGTTCTATTTTTTTAAATACTTATTGTGGAATCATTACTTGCGCTTACCACGAAAATAATCATATACAAACTCAACCCTTTTACAATGTTATTATACGCATAAATAAATAAATACATAGATACATAATGTAATATTACCAATGATTATAATTATCCGTTAATTCCTATAAATCCAATGTTATTCTGTAGTTCTGCAGTGTGCTCGCATTATTATGAAAACTTAGTCAAATAGCCGCATAAGTCAGATCACATCCATTTACTTAATGTGGCTAATAAAACCATTGTACGTCTGGTTTATGACGACGTTCCCGTTCACTATCCATGGAACTTTGAGGAAAATGAAAGAAACTTTCGGCTACCCCCGCACCAAATCATTGTTCCGAAAATAAATAACCTTTTTGTCTAACAGGTAATGTTAGGAAAGCTTTGTGGAAACTCTTTCTGTGATGACGATAACCATAAAACGCTTGTTTATTTGCTTTCATATTTCTATACATTAGATATATTTATTTATATTTGCGATACTTATTATTTCCTATACTCGGTGAGGCTGTGAATGGCGACGACCTTTAATGCGTGGAGCCTAAATAAATCTACTACTAGCGAGAACTAAGAGATGACGACGAGATTTGTTTTTTTGACGTTTCCTTTCTTAGTCTGTCTGCACTAGGGGGTGAGAACTGTTCTACAATAAGAGTAAGTGTAGATATGTAACTAAGTAAAGCACAATAGAGTGCTATACTTCAGTTTAGGCAATGTATTATTTCATCGTTTCTTTTCTTTTTTTAAAAGACAGACACATGAATTATTTTTAGTGTGGGTACTCTAATTCCTGTGTCGCGGGGGACTTTACAAACATTCAAACAACGGACACAAAGAACACCTAGAGTCGAAACAACCATTTGTGGATCACACAAAGTTTTGTCCCGTGCGAGATTCGAACCCACACATCATTACGGCGCATTAGTAGTGGCGAGGCGACCACTTAAATTACTACATCATCTGTGCATATTAAAACAATAGTATGTAGATACCTATATATTATTTATTTTAATATTATATATACATAAGTATACAACGACCATTGCATCGAACTGGGTAGAGGTTTATAACATCCACATTTCTTCTATATATTATTATGTTTCTTATAATAACAGATAGCAGACAACGCCCATTTTAAAATTTCAGAATAGAAAAACACAATAAGAGTTTGTCTGACTTGGGAATCGAACACCAGACTTCAATATCCGCCATTAACAGAAGCGCAAGGTTATGTTACAAGACCAACAAGGCAACGTCAGTTAAATACGCTTTTAAACAGGTATTCACTTATTATTACTGCTGTTAAGATTAATAGAAAATCGGAGTGAACAATGCATTTTGGGCAAACTTGTCCCCAATAAGTGCCTCCTCTCACATAGTTACCCAGCTTATTGTAACGGTTATAGTAAGTTATCAAATTTAAAAGCGAGGGGTACTTCCTGTTCATGCGATTTAGATATAATGAACATATGCATCTCTGCTTATATTAATAATAATGTCCCCCAGACCGAATTTTAGCCACGGCGGCCAGTCTTACCGGAAACCGGCTATCTGCGCAGGAGATATTATAGTGCACAAGTGTGTGCGCAAACACAAGTGCACTCTCTGTTCGCTAACTCTCATGATCCGATGGGACGGTAATCCGACACTACCGGAGAGAGATCAGGCGCATGACCAACGGCTTTACGTGCTTATATTAAATACTAGCTGGTCCGTTTCTATGACTCGTAACGTGATATTATATAGCCTATGATACTCCTGGATGTCACGCAGACCGCTCGCGCCATGACGGTTGCGCGCGAGTAGGTGTGGTGGGTGGCGCCCCTCTTCCCCTCCTGCCCGGCGGTAGCGCATATATAAGCCGATCGCGTCCTGGATCGTGACCTCTTCCGGCTGGCTTCAACATCAAGCTAAGTGTTCTTGCCACTGAAGAACCACGGAGCAAGCCCTTTGTACGAACCACGCCCTGTTTACTGTACGCGTAGGATAGTGAATATTGTTAAATACATATCACTTTTTCATTAATAGACAATTAAAAGTGTTCATTGTTGATCCATCTTTAATTAATCCCTGCATAATTTAACCTTAAGAAACCACGCCCCTACGACGTAACCTATCCTATTTCTGAATCGATCAAATCCCTAGTTAATAACCACACAACAGGTTACATGGATTAAGTAGCTTTCTAATGATGAAATTATTATTAAAATTGATTCAGTAGTTTTTGAATTTATTTATTACAAACATCAATACAATTCTTTTCTCTTTATAATTTTAGTATAGAAGTTAAAGATTATAAATTTATAAACAAAAAGGTTTTTAGGTGTTACAGTAAGCAAAAAACTGGAACAAAAATATAGCCTGGTTGGGATTAACTGTGGATAAATATAGATAACCGCAAGTCCTCAGATAGAGCTGCTATAGGTAATTTATTATTTATAGGAATATGAAAAGCTAACAGCGGTACATTAAGAATGTACAGTCAACGACATAAATAGCTAAACATTAAATAAATTTGTGACAGTATATTTTATGAAAAATGCTTAGTATTGTACTATGTTAATAAATTGTGCTTAAAATAGCAATCATTTAACTATTACTACTGTAAAAGTAAAGGAATTTTTCAAAGGCATTCCCACCCTAGGTGTAAATCTTGTGTCGCGGGGGACTTTACAAACATTTTAACAATGGACACACAGAACACCCACATTCAGGATAACTATTTGCGGATCACACAAATGCAGACTGTCTTTGGCATTATTGTGTAAGATAAAGCAATTCAAACTGATTATTGACTAATATCGCTGACTGTACTTTAAAGGCGCGGTCAAACAGCCGGCGTGAGCGGGGCGTGCGCTTGTCCCGCCTGTGTTGTAATGTACCGAATTGTATGAGAGCGTTCACACAGCCGGCGGCAGCGGGGCGGGCACGCGCTGCCGCCGGCGTGTGTCAAGCTTCGCTTTGCTGACGCATGCGTGATACGAACGACATTATATATAAAACCGCGGTCACAGGCATATAAATGTGTACGCGTCTTGATGGCCGTTACGACAACCAGCGACGACTTTCTACTAGACTATCGGCACATAGATATTTCTAGAGCAATTGAAATAAAGATGATATTTATTTTCCATATAATAGGCACGAGCAATGTGTTATCACTATTGCACAAGGCTATTGCAAGTGATCGTAAGTTTCCATGACCAGTTACCATAAGGCGCTCCATATGCTTGCTAGCCATCATAGTAGCTAGCCAAATAATAGTGAGTTAGAAGAGAAGTTTAGTTTTGTGTAGAGTAAAGAGATTGCCGTGTTCTAATAGAATTGAGTGAAGTATTAATTAACTCTATTTTAGTATTAATTTCATTCTTTAATTCAATATTATTATTTGGTGATTATAAATACTTTGTTATTATAAGTTTAGCTTCTTATATTATTTATGTTTTACGAGATCTATTATATGCCATAAAATTTATTTCCAATGTTAATTGGATATGCCTACTAATATTTTAAAGCCATAACAACTACTCTGTAGTATACTAACCATAGAATACATATTTACATAAATAAGCATATATTTCTTTATAGAAATTGACATTCAGAATACGTCACATTGATGTCAAAAAAAATGAATATAAAAATATGTCAAGTATAATATAATATATACCTATATATTTAAATATGTCGCTCTATAGATGGAGCGTTTCGGGTACGCGTCTGGAATTCAAAGGTGCAAACAGTTGACATACAATATCACAGTGTCAGAAAAATATATAAAGAACTATTTTCTTATTTATTGCTAAACAGTCTTGAGGATGCTTTATGTGGAGGCGAACACAGTTCAATGCATATTGTTTGTTTAAAGCCTATGTCGAGTTGGAGTACTATTTTGTAATTATTTTATTATTCTACTATAATATAATATAAAATTCTGCACATACACACAACACCATCTAGCTCAAACTAAGCAGAGCTTGTACTATGGATACTAGACAATGGATAAACATATTTACATATATACATATATACTATATTTTTGTAAATACATACATATTATACATAGAAACAACCAGACCAAGTCAAACATCCATGTTCATACACACAAATGTTTGACTTGTGCGGGAATCGAACCCGCGACCTCAGGCAGTCGGTTACACTAACCACTACATCATCGAGGCTATACTATATTGTACTAGGTTCTTACAAAGATGTGTCAAGCCTTTTGCGTTAATTAAGCTGTTATATTTAGAATTAACTTATTTTTTTATTGTAAATATTATTATTAAAATGTCTTAGCTCAGACAAATTGCCAGCCTTTCTCTTGAACCAATAGCGTCTCCAATTTGTGTCAAGTTTATTTATTGTCGCTTCTATTAAGCCATGTATATGCTTAAAACAATGTTGAAATATCCTAAAATAGGCATAAAATATGTCCTCATGTGTTTATAACTCTTGACACAGCGTATGATATTTTCCTTACATATGACGTGATTGATTCAATCCTGAATCCATATCCATTTGCGCTTTTTAAAATTAGCTATTGCAAACATAAGCAGAGCCGCGTCCACGTCTGAATCGCTCGACATCAATAATTAAAATAGGTACTAGGCTTTCTATCGCTGTCCTTTCTCACGCTCACTTAGGCTCTCGCGCTGTGATAATTATGTGTTTGTGGACTAAAAGTCTTGCCTGGATTTTGAGTAGGTCAGCGCGACGTGTATACTCTTCGATGACTGTGACAGCGGCTTTATATTATAGTATTCTAGGTCGTACTGCGCATGCGTTAAACCACGCCGAGCATGGCGTGAGCGGGGCGGGAGTGACGTCACCAAAACGCGGCGGGTCGGCGGCGTGCCTGCCGCCGGCTCGACGCGTTTTGGTGACGTCACGCGTGTGCGTTCAATAAATATAAAGCTACCAACCCACAGCGACCGCGATTACTGAAATAATATCTATCTTTAATGATAATATTATGTAATGAAGGCCGAAATAGAAATATAGATAAAATAGAGTTTATTGATCAAATTTTAACTTAAATATATATGTTTGTTAAATTATGCTCATCATCTCATTTTGTCTGGGCCGGGAATATGTTCGGTTTATTAACCTCATAAGTTACCGCGTCAGCAACATACTGCGCCCGCGTCAGCGCATTACAATACATGTACATTTATTTGTTTGAATTATTCTCTTTTTAATAAACCCGTGAATCAAGAAAGTCATATTCAAAATCATCAAGGATTTTTCATTTAACAAGATATCAGGTTTGCCGTTCGGCAACAACAAGGCAACCGCACGACACTCTTATTCTATGAGTGTAAATATCTAATACATATATATAAATGTATGGCTGTACGCCATATTGGTTCAAATGGGTTATCTGGACACTTACATACCTAACTTTTGCATCCCTGTTCCTTTGTTCCATAAATACATTGTAGTCCAATAATTCCAAAGTACAAAATAAGTAAATTTACTGATATTTACACAGTTGTGAATGATGATCATGGGGAAAAACAGGAAGCATTAAAAATAATACTTCTTTTTAATTCATGATACTGCTATACAGGATGATTTTGAAATCGTGTAATTCCTTTTAACCACGCATTCTACTGGTGATATAGAATAACCCTGACCATATTTTTATTTAATTAGAATTTTTTTTTTTGAAAAATTATTGTATCGTATTTTTCGTGAAATGGTGTCAGATAGTCATATGTTAACCAACCGAGGCAATTTTAATTTTTTACTGATTACAATAAAAAAACATATTAATAATTAATGTCGTAAATAATAAGGGGCGGTCCTTTTTATTGCCCCTTATTATTTACGACATCAGTTATTGTTATGTTATTATTTTTAAATAAGTAAAATATTAAGATTGTGTCAGGTGGTTAAAATATGACTATTTGAAATCATTTCATGAAAAAAATCTGTACTCTAATTTTGCCGAAACCATTATTCTAATTAAGAAAAAATATGGTCAGGGTTATTCTATATCACCAGTAGAATACGTGGTTAAAAGGAATTACACGATTTCAAAATCACCCTGTATAACCGACAGTATAATACGACCCTCACACATGCCCACCCATTAATGTTACATGCTATGTTTCATACAGAGTAAAAGTATACATTTCATATTAATATATATTTTATGGAGGTAATATTTCTTTATTTGTGTATAAATCTCATAGTAGTAACTAATGAAAAATGTCAAATAAAATGTTATTATTTTCAATTGACACGGTATGTTATTTTTATTTCATACTATTTTCAATTAGCTTATAGCGATACAGTGTGTTGAAAGCTTTATACCACGCATGCATAATACGCGCGCCGAACGCGCGCCCGCACCGCGCCGCGCTGCGCCGGTCCCGCGCCCGCCCCGCGCTCGCTCTAGCGCTGGCTGTGTGAACGCTTTCATATAGTTCAGTACATTACAACACGGCGGGACACGCGCACGCTCCGCGCACGCCGGCTGTTTGACCGCACCTTAAGTTCTTTCTACTTAATAGGGAGCTTAGCAATACCACCCACAACAATTTCCACGTAAGAGTTATTTAAATATTTAATATATTTGCAGAATTTTCAGTCCTCGTAAGCATAAATAAACAGAAAATCATGGTGTCCATTAAAGAACATGTATCTATATTAACTACTTAACTAGTGGTCGCCAAGTTTAATTGATTTAAATTTTAGGTTTGATCGATATTATATATAACCGCGAAATTGCAATAGGTACTTAAGGTATGTAACCATTGTTACAAAGAATTATACGACATTCGCCGAACCATGGCGAAATACTACGAACGCGATTCGACTGCGTGTGTCAAATGCTTTGTAGTGTGCGTGCGGTGTTATTTCATTAATTTAATGTAAGTATTTCTAATGCATATCTTATAAAAATATTAGGATTCGCCACTCCTCCTCCATATAAACTTCAACTGTGCGTCATACTCCTCCGCGCAATTTTCGTAAAAAGGGGTACAAAGTTTTTGCTTCACGTATTAATATATAGAAAACCAGCTTTGTGAACGAGGTAAGCATTGAACAAACGCTATACACAATTGTCCCTGCAAAGAACATTAAATAATACAGTATTCATACATTGTAGTATTCATTTTGAATTCGTTCATTCAAATAATTATATTCGAATATGCGGCTGTTATTGTTGTTCCGTGTTATAATTAATTAAACGATCGAATACTCGATTCACGATATAATTACTTATCAATAGCGCCCGTGAAGGTTTTTTATTTGTTGCACTAGGACTTGCGTCTAAATTCGATTTAATCAATTACTCGAATGCCAGACATAATTATAATCCTGTTGTGTTTAGCCTCCGGTGTGCCACGGCGGTTCAATAGGTTAAGTACCGTATTGCTAATACATTCTTCTTGCCTACTAATATTATAAATTTAATAGTTTGTGACTATGTTTCAATGTAAGTTATTCATAAACGCGTGTAAACTGCTCAACGGATTTGAATGAAATTTGCCACAAAGAAAGAATATGTCCTGGTATCCACACAACACATCAGATTCTTTAAAGCAATCTGTACACGATGGAATTATGTTATAATAATAAGGTCCTCCAGACCGAATTTCGGTCACGGCGGCCAATCTTAACGGTGACTGGCCATCTGCGCAGGAGATATTATAGTGCACAAGTGTGTGGGCAAACACAAGTGCACTCTTTGTTCCCTCAATCTCATGATCCGATGGGACGGTAATCCGACATGACCGGAGAGAGATCAGGCGCAGGACCAACTGCTTTACGTGCTTTCCGAGGCAAGGGTGTGTCTAACACCGCCAACTTTCTAACTCCGGGCTGCTATTGACATTTCTTAACAGAAAAACCCAATAACTTTTCGTTGGCCCGACCCGGGAGTCGAGCCCGAGACCTGATGCAGAGCAGTCACATTCACTACCGCTGCGTCACGGAGGCAGTTAATACGAGAAGAATCACAAACCGAAAAAACAGGTATTAAAGGTGGTTTAAAAGTAAAGATCTCTTGATGTGTTAGACTTCGAAACTCTTCGAAAATCAGGAGAAAAGCAGTAACAGTGTTCATGCTCTTACTCTCGTTGCCAGTAGGTATATACACGAAATACACTCTACCTCACACCCTGAAGGTGCGAATAGAGATGTGAAACCTAGGTGGTGAAATGTGAATGTGTGTTACATTCACATTTCACCACCTAGGTTTTTAAGTCTCGCGAAATGGAGGCTGAGTTTATTTTCGTGCCGGGCATATTATTATTATCTGACTCCGTGCTGTTACTAAGCATTTTCTGATAGAAAATCTCGACAGCTCGAATGGAACCTGAGACCTCACGATTATACATAAAGATAAATACCAACGGAATCAATGAGGCATCCTAACTTAATATTATGAATGCGACCGATCATAATGACATTTCGCATACACATTGTCAGGGGTACCGATAAAGACATAGCTAACTTTCATCCAGAAAAAGTACTGTTCCCGAAGGTTATAAATTACATAACCTACATTTACTCGGGCAAAGCCGCTGGTATATTCTAGTTAATTATAAAATGTTAAATTGTATATTCAAATATCATTCTAAAGTAATAACAAAAATCATAAATGTAATTATGAGTAAAAAGAGGTCTAATACTGAGTCAGTCGAGCAGTACTCGTTTCACCCGAGGCACATCCGCTCACTTACAAACTTCACTATCGCCTCAGTTCGATGCTTTCTGATAATTGCAATGCACAAGGGAAACGACTTACAGCTTCTTTCACCTGGCCGACTCCAGGTGTAAGAAGTTGTAGATTCCCTTGTGTTTTGTAATTACCAAGAAGCGCTGAGCTACGTCAAGAACGAATAGATACTCTCATTGCCGTAAATTGCACTAAGAAATATTACAACTTTATCTTTTAAATAGTTCCAGTTTCCTTGTGCTTGCATTTTCTCTAAGAAGAAAATTTGTCACGGCATAAAGGCTAACAAGCAATGTAGTGAGTAGCTCATAACCAACAAGAATAGGGTTAGTAGTAACACGAGTGAAAAGCCCGCACGCTGTTGCCAATATCTAGTGATGGTACGTGTGAACCGGTAAACATCTTTTAGTTCTTTCTCGGTTCCTCACTGCTGAGGATTGTGATCACAAAATATATTTCGCCAAACTGTGCGATCGTATGTAAATACAATATACATATGATACAGGTATAAGTGAAAGATAAAATAATTTTTTCTTTATAATATTTCATACAAATTCCTGTATTATTCTTTATAATGGTAAAATGTCAAAAATTACTAAACCAATTTTTGAAATTATTTCAGTATTCTAATGTTACTTTATCCAAAAGTAATATAGGCTATATTACATGCTACGAAGTACGGGAGCAGTAATCATAAACGTGGGTGTAACCGCGGTGGGCAGCTACAGCCGAATAAGTTATACGATGCATGCTGCCACCTGCGGCCTTTTTAAGTACTACTCCGTACATTTTTATTTTACTGACTGTCGATATCGATACTACTCGTCGAATAAAAGTATCGGATGCTTACATAAATTTTTTCTTCTTTAGAGTTGGCAACGCGTGTGTGATACCTTTGTTATTACAAGCTAGCACGCCATATGTTTGCTTGCCATCTTGTAAGTTTTGAGAAGGTAGTTTGAAAGTAGGGCCGGTATAATTATCACACTGTCGATAATAATTTTGTGGCGTATTATTATTTATGGAAAAGACGGCCATTTTTTTAAATTACTGTTTTGGAATGCTACTCTACTGTAAACATAATATTTTTCCTTTCTTTTGACATATAGAACATAAAAATCGAGTATATAGTTTTCTCACAAACGCTAAAATTTAAACAAAATCTTTGCGCGCTGTTTTCTGGAAACTCTCTTTACTGACTTACTGCTATATCGATTACCAGGCCAGAATATATATCTGCGCAGTACTTCGAGTGTATACAGACGCTGTGTTCTGCATTAAACTATAGTTACAGCAAAGAAACATTCGATATTTTAAAAGGTAGGTAAAATTATTTGAATACAATATGCCAACGTACGGAAATGATGTATATACATTACCTATATCTAAATTATAACTTATAATCTGCTGCTTTTCTAAGTAAATCCGTACAAATAAAATTTGTAGACAAACAACTGAAATTGTATTTTCCTTTTGTTTGTGAACAAGTACAAAGCCACAAAAATATGTGACATGTCCGTAATAAACAATAAAATTGTAACAAGTTGTGACATTTATCACATTTTGTTTTCATTCAGTTATTCTTGTAAGTGTTTATAACAAGTAACAAGTATCGCAAAGTCAATACTACGCAACTGTCAGTTCGGTCCAACAACAAAGTTACGCCTGGAAGAAATAACACACTTTAAAGTTAGTGAATTCAATCGTTGGGAGACGGGAACTTTGTACAATCGTTTTCTTTCAAAGTGTTGCACTTAGACGAATTCGTACGACATACGGTGTGTATCGAGTATATCGACTCCACCATGTCGCGCCGCTGCACAAAAACTACCTCAAACGGATGGCTGTAGTCATTCTTGAACGAAATACTACTTTCTATGCTCTAGTTTAAGTACCGGAAGAAACTATTCTTGGCTTCGTTACTTAAGGTAAGTGCTTAACTTTCAGGAATATAGTTCAAAATTAACTACCTGGTAATGTTGAAGCTCTGAACAATTTACTATGTACGAGTAGGTGTTTCTGCTAGTGAAGTGATGTGTATGTTTTTAATACGTTTAAGTACACATGTTTACTTTTCATGCAATCGAACGCCTATTTCAACACATCGAGAGGTGCTTTGTATAAAATGACTAAAAATGAAATACCTAATGTATACAGTGTTAATTATGCGCACTTTAATGAAACCATGTGTATGTGCTTATGTACACAAACACACACATACATACATACACACACACACACAAACACATAAACACACACACGCACACAAACACATAAACACACACACACACATAAACACACACACACACACACATTCACACAATCAGTCAATAACCTAGTACCAAGTAGTTAAGATGTGGAAGCGTAACTAACAAATAAACAAACTCACATTCGCATTTATAATATTACTTAGGGTAATGCAATTGCTACTCTTCGGTCTTTGCATTGAACGCAGCATCAATCCCGTGTCATTTTCGTGCAGACACAACAATCGGAGTACGTTTGCAGCATGCGTCTACGCATCCTTCGAATCCAGCGTTTAAGGCAGGTTAAATAAAGTAAACATATACATAAAACATAAAACGCCTTAATCACACAATTGTAGATATTCTGAATTGGATATATTCTGTGTGAACTAAAATTGTCTTCTGTACCAATAAAAATAAATAATTTGTAAATATTAAACACAACAAAAATTAATTGCACATTGAATCGCGCTTTAGATGAGGTCTCTGATTCGATTCCCGGATCGCGCAAATTGTTTTTGATTTTTCTCGTGAAATTTTAAGTAGTAGCACGGAGTCTGGACCTATGCCCGGTAGACATGTCAAAGATCTCTTGTAAATGGGAACTAAAATCATTCTTGGCAAAATGTGGTAGGTAATATCCGGCCGGCATCCTTGAAAGGGCGGGCACAGGTACAAACCTGTGCCCGCCCTTTCAAGGATGCCGGCGTGATATTATGTATGATGTACACATGTATAACCATACACACATTAATTGAATTGTGATGCTAGAGCTGCTGTCCCACGTCATTTTAACAGTACCGTTTCCTGCAGTAAAAACGTAACAATTATGTTAGTAACCAACGTCGTTTAAGAGTTATTTTGTTTAGTACGCATACTCAACAAAATAACAATTCTTATTACAAGTAGAACGTTCGTGTACTACGTATATAACAAATACATAAAACCTAACACTAATGAATATTTGCCGAGACAATATTCAACAAAAAACGAGTTGTAGTAAATTTTTTACATTTACCATACTTGAATAAGGTTGTTTACACCTCAACTTACACGTGCCTAGCTTTCCGAAAGACGGATGTTGTAGTAGGATTACTTTTGATAGTATTGCGAAGAAACTTCGCCACACACCAAACCTTTTAATTCGTCCATACTGGTGATCAGCGTTACGCCACTGTGATCTTCTATCTTGCAGAATTTAATATCTACTCACATTTTTTTTAACAATAGTCTTAATATTGTTAATAGTTAAAGGAAAGAGCAAGATAGCTCTTAAACAAGTATTACAATTACTTACTGAGGATGTCTCATTTTTAATCAATGTAACTGTTTTGTGACAAAGAGACATTTGTCATTATTATTTTACTTTTTTCATAAGCAAGCCTTGCCTTGATTACGCAAGATCTCATACTTGCTCCATCAGACATCAAGCATGTACACAAACGTATTTAAAAAATATGGTTAGCAACCGTACCATTATCGCCGAGTACAGTCAGTACTCCGTAGAGATATCGAACTGCAAAGTTAAGTAAAAGTACTTAGCTATAACCAGCTGCGTTAAAATTTTAAAAGCAACCGTTTACCAATATGACAACCAAATATGTATAAAAATTTTAAAGTTCTTGTTAAGTATCAATTTCTTAAGTGGCGAACAGCTGAGTGTTGAGAGAGCTGACTGAAGTACATATTTGATTGCATGTGCGCAACGTGCAGAGGGCGCCCTCTATAAACTTCATCTAAGGTGTCAACGCTTCTAGCATATGATGAAAAAAATTAGAAATTAATATTTGTATAATATTGTCTTCTGTTTACGCGAATGTTATTCATTGAAATTAAACTACTATATACGGATTTTATCGCGTTGTTTGTTTATCACTGTATTACAAAATTTTGAAAATATTTAATAGATCCATCATTTTGTTTGACGTAAACGGTGGCGTAGTGTTGTTCCTTGCGGCATTTCCGTTCACTTGTGCCCATGGCATTGTATTGGCAATGATATGGTGGGATTCTGAGCACAATATGTCCACGTTCTGCTGCCATTTTATCAATGGCATACCGTTCTAGTTGCCTATTTTCGTTTAGAATTTTACTAGCTCTACCTTCAAGTACGAGTCGTCCACATCCTTGCCATAATGTGTTCACTTTTCAAATATTCAAATACCTAACGGACACATACAACAACCAGATTCAGAATAACTATTTGTAGATCACACAAATTTTAGTCCCGTGCGGAGATCAAACCCACTACACTTGGCGCAGTGTCAGTGACCACTTAAGCCTTTACGCAGCCTGAACAGATATTATCCCGTGGACACATATCAGTCGATAAATTCCAAACGTAACTATTAACAAAAATCTGGTAGATTTTGTAACATAAATTTTCACCAGTATATGGAAAAAAAAGGTACCTAATCGCCTATTGAAATTTACCTTGGCTTTTTTTTGTCAGACCTAGATCAATATTGACAGACACCTGTCGGATAAACATTCAACCACTTCAATTTACATTTAATACATTATAGCGATCTGAAACTGGGCCATGCGAAAGCCTAACCATAAGTCGTATGTACACGAAAGAAAATATTAAGTATATGCGACTGCGACCTATCACTATCCAACTAGGTTTGCAACACTACATAGCATGACTGTAGAGACGCGAAAGTCTAATGGTTGACCGTTAGACAGCCATGCAGAGGCCTCGAGTTCGATTCCAAAGACCGCACCTCTGACTTTACGAAGCTAAATACGTATTAATTAGTTAATTATCGCTTGCTTTAACGGTGAAAAAACATCGTAAGGAAACCTGTATGTCTGAGAGTTCGCTATAATGGTCTTGAAGATATGTAGACCCCTCAATAGCCAGCACGGTACACTAGCCTAACACTTCTCGTAGTAACTTATACAGAATGTCCCAGAAGTCAACGTCAAGCCGGAATCAGATAACAGGCTAAGTTAGAATAGCTATCAGAAAAATAAAAAAAAATCCAAGATACGTATTTTAGATTTTTAAATATTTTTTTGATAGCTATTATAACTCAATCTGTTACCTGATTCCGGCTTGACGTCGAATTCTGGGACATTCTATATACAGGGCTGATATTATTTTTTGCGTGGCTCTGCAAACCAAAACGTAACAGAGGCGAACTACCAAACGCGATCCCAAACTTCGTGCTGCTACTGAGATTTTCTAATAGAAAGCTACATAACTCACTCACTAATTCAAGGTGTGAACACTAACGAGATAAATGCAAACTTATGGCACTATATAAAAGTTACATCGTTCATTGAAACAATAAATATAGTTATAGATTCTGTACTGGCCGATATTCGGATCTGTTAACTTGCAGCCTTAACTGTAACGAATACCTATCCTATGCCTTCGTTTGCAAGATATTCAATCTATCGTACAAGCACAAAGATGCGTAATCTTTGAAACAAGGAAACTAGCAATTCGCTTGTGATATTTATAATAATAATAATAATAATTGTTTATTAAGTTTAAGTTGGCACAAATATGAATAACAATAGGTCTTAAAAATACTT
The DNA here is from genome assembly GCA_963675205.1 of Catocala nupta. NCBI lineage: Eukaryota > Metazoa > Arthropoda > Insecta > Lepidoptera > Erebidae > Catocala > Catocala nupta. The sequence goes on from OY776081.1 coordinate 16,182,311, forward strand.
TAAATAGGATACATTACTTTGGACGCCTGTACTAGGTTATACCTGTATCACATGCGATAATTATGTGCTATTGTAGTGTAATAGGAAAGGCATTCATAACAATATTTAACAAATTTAGATTGTTCTATAATAAGTTACTATTACAATGAAAATAATACTACTTATTTATATAATTTTGTATTAAAATATTAATTAACATATACCTATAATGTTTATAAAATAAACATAGGATATGTCTAATAATGGGAATCTAAGCTAAGTAGTAGTAAGTGATGAAATATAAATAAACGACGATCTAGGCACTCTCATAATCTACTGAGTTTATGTACCTATATTCAGCTTGTTTTCTGGCTGGACAATCAGTCTCACCCATCTTGTGTTTGCTAGGCTTCTTAAAACGAGAGCATGAAGCACATTTAGGGGCATCTTCCTTCTTTGTACATTCGGTCATCGAATGTCCAGCTTCGGCACAATGTCCACACGTAGGGGTAACCTCTCTGCAAGATTTTGCTGCGTGACCATACTGATGGCATTTGTAACATCTTGTAACTAGTGTAAAATCTCTCACGGGGCAGGACGTCCAATGTATATAAAGTCTAGTCTGTGTGACTAAGGATTTTCTTATGTTAGCCGGTACCTCAATAATGTAGTTGCAGGTTGGAGCATCTATCTTGCCCGATTTGTGGCTTAATTTAATTGAAGACACAAATGATTTCAGATCCATCGATGGAAACTTATTGGCTATATTTTGCTCGAAGAGACAGCTGAATACTTCATTTTCGGACAGAGAAGTGGGTACACCAACTACCACAATCCGTGGTTTACGCTTGGCGGGTTCGTCAACTGTAAGACCAGACAAAGAGAGATAGACTGCCTGCTTCACTTTTTCTTGTTTAGTTTCTGTGCTGATAATAACTCCTCCATTTCTAGTTCTGCGAACCCCACGAACTTGCAACTTAATTTCCTCCGGACTAATAATTTTCTGTACAAGAGTTTTCGTTTCATCACTGGTCTTTAATATGTCACGGGGATATATTGCCACACAGCTGAGATTATTTGGCCGGACGAAACTATTTGATCCCTTCTTAATAATTTCCGCATAAGAGACTTTTTCAGTACGGGTATCCTGGATGGTTTGCTTGAGCTCCGAAAGATGTTCTGTTAGATCGCATTTTTCTTGTAGGGTATCTACTGTGTTAGAAACTTGAAGCGCTGTCTGTTTTTGCGATTGGTACAGGACTGCCATTTGTGAGGTGCTATGGCCAATTTTTCGACACAGGTTTGAAATTTTCATCTTCTGGTCCGAATTGAGTTTACTGTCCACGGTAATGGAATAAACATCATTTAATTGCTGCTCGACGGATGACATCCATTTTTAGATCTCAGATGTGGACGCGATATCTGAGTTGATGTCAGTATGATGTCAGAGTTAGAGGGAGGCGAAGCCGCGGGGCGCACTAGCCCGCTCTTATTACACGGACTACTTTCCATAGTATAATATTATGTCACTTCACATATACATAAGTGTTCATTGTTAACGAAAATATGCACTAAGTAGGTAACAAAAATGCATCACTCAGCAATGTTACAACTAAAGGAGGTCACAATTTATAAATCGTAATTATTAAATATTGTTAACGAGCACGTCTATCTTTGTCAGCGCTCGATAAATAATTTGTCGCTTGTTTCGTACATAGCTGTTAAAAAACACGGTTTTGGTATAAAAGTAACTAACAAGTTTTATATAGTGCCTGGCGCCTGGTAATGCTGTCTTAAGTTCCAAATCGCATGCATAATTGTTGAGCGGGGCGATCAAATATGAAACTTATTTGACTGTATGTAATTTCGTTATCTTATTGGGTTAGTGTGTAAGGCCAACAAAGTTCGCGTAGTAGTTCGCGCAAATCATCACCTCACCAAAGACAAGGCATCAACCGGAGAAAAAGAATTGTTATCCACTAATAATATTACTGAATTTTGATGTTCTTAGCAGTGGCGTAGCGTAGAGGGGGTAGCACGGGCGGCCCGCCCCGGGCGGCAATTTTAGGGAGCGGCAAAATTGTACAATACATAATAATAATATATTTTAACTATACACAATAATTACTGTTCTTGCCGAAAAGTTTTTGAGAAGTACAGTATATTATAGTGTCTTAAATTGAAATATATACCTAAACAAGAAGAGAAAAGAGGGCGGCAAAATTTTTCCGCCCCGGGTGGCTGACACGCTACGCCTATGGTTCTTAGTTCTTAGTGCCCGTTGTTCCTACGGCCATGTTTGTTAAGTCCTACATAACACAGGGTTAGTCCCTAATACTACAGTTATTTTGTTTAAAAAACAAAAGTTAGAACATTAGTAATAGCAAGACGTCTACTTACACCACTTTTACAATAATGCAGTCAAACAATATATATCATTTTATCTCTATTGTACGAAAGGTAATAAAACTAGTATTCACTCGGTACTAGACAATATAATAGAGGAAATTGTCGAATGCAAAATGGCAGAGCAAACAATTGTGTGCTCCGGCACCATGTTTCAGTGCCAAGAAATAATCTCTTACGTGACATTAACATACATCATGCGCCGAGCAGCTGCCAAAACTGTCTGCCAGAGGTCCCGTACTACTTACTAACTAAAACAATATTACTTAGCAGAGTTACTCTGGTGAACTGAACTTCAACTGAGATCTGAACTACTGACTCCCGCGCCATCAAATCTCCAACGATTTGCTTTTTATTTTGTAGTAGCTAAGGAAAAATAGACGTTAACTCATATAGAAGTTATTGTTACAGAAGTCAATTATTTAGTTCCGTATTCTAGTTATAATGCGTATCTCTTCTTCGTATAATTTTGTTTATTTTTACGGTAGAAAAGGATGCAACGTATTGTGCAAAAAGCAGAACTTTTGGGTATGGAAGGTAAAATGTAATGCATAGTAAGCCTTGAAATTAAACACTTTATACGGATTTCATCGCGTTGTTTATTTTACTTTAAACACTGTTATTACATAATTTTGAAAACTCTAACACTACTATTATTGAATTTTACTACTATTTAAGCTATATATTTTCTAATTAAAACTATTTGTGTTTAAGTTTACACTTTGCCCCGACGTAATAACACCCAAACTAAACACCCAAGTTATATTCGATATCCTTTTGATCTTTATGCCTAATAACTATACGCATAAACAATATGTCGGCCTCGATGGCATAGTGGTCAGTGTAACCGACTGCCACGCCTGAGGTCGCGGGTTCGATTCCCGCACAAGTCAAACATTTGTGTGCATGAACATGGATGTTTGTCTTGGTCTGGGTGTTTCTATGTATAATATGTATGTATTTACAAAAAAAAAAGTATATATGTATGTATAACCATTGTCTAATACCCATAGTACAAGCTCTGCTTTGTTTGGGCTAGATGGTGTTGTGTGTATGTGGTAGAATATTATTATAGATTCGTTAATTTAGATTTAGAACGTCGAATCACAGGAACCCTAATTCTGTATCTAGGGTGCCTTCCAAAGTTACTAATAATAAATGCATACTGTATATTCATTATTTGATAATAAGGTTTTTGGGTAACAAAACGATTAACGGATTAAACAATATATGTATATCATAATTTAATTACTTGTAAAATTCTAGCAAAATCAGTCTTATATTCTTTTTCCTTCTGAGATTGCTTGGTCATAATAGGACATACAAAAAAATATGTCTGTTCATTGGTATTATGATTTAGACATGCAATATCGGATTATTTATTTTTACTAATACATCATTACCCGCGCTCTTTACTAATATGATTAATAAACAAAAACACGTTCATTATATTTAGAGATTGACCCGTCTAAAGATTTGCGAAATTGTAACATAACCCCTATATTACAAATTGCTTTGACTTTAATCAGCGAGTGTGGTAATTGGCTTGGCTTAAAAGGCACTGCTTACTTAATAGCAGTTTGCATGCAACAGTTCTCTTGCTTGCATTTATGTAGGATTGGTGTGTACTCTCCCTAAGTCAGACAATAGTGAGCCAGCACCATTGACCCATTTATGTAAAGGTATACATTTCGGTAGGATTCAGTGGTATCAAGAGGGATTAATCCCGCGCAAATCTCTATTTTAGTGGCGCGATCTGTGCTCACCCGAACTGGGCCAATTAGAGCTTACTCCCACTAATCAGAATATCGATACGGCAATACACGCTGTGTATGGTACGTTACAACGCTTGGTTAAAGTAAACAAAGCTGAGTACTTGATTGTACGGATTTGATTCGTAATCGTTTTAAATGCTGAATCTTGAATACTGAACTTATGAGATGATAAAGGGAAAACACTAGCAAATTAGTATATTTTTAAAGTTTACTTTTGGATTGCTATCGTAGCAATTGACTTAACTAACTGCTAACCATCAGACTGAAAAGTGTCAATTCGGCAGGCAATATAAAAAAAACAATTAGAACACTTTTTTGTGTTTCACATCCACCCCTCTCCAAATATAATTAACTAGATTAAGCCAACGGCTTCACTTGCGTAAATGTAGATTAAGTTCGATCAGTTACAGTCCTTTTTCTGGATAAAAGGTATCCTATGTCCTTTTCTATTCCTCTGGCAACTTGTATGCGAAATTGTATGATGATCAGTCGAGTAGTTAGGCGTGAAAGCGTAACAAACAAACTCATATTCGCATTTATAATATTAGTAACAGTTGGGAGAGCTGCCTCCGTGGCGCAGTGGTAGTGAAAACGAGTACTATGCATGAGGTCTCGGGTTCGAATCCGGGGTCGGGCCAAAACAAAGTTATTGTGTTTTCTGTAAGGATATCTCAATAGCTGCCCGGAGTTAGGAAGTTGGCGGTGTTAGACACCGTCGTGCCTCAGAAAGCACGTAAAGCCGTTGGTCCTGCGCCTGATTTCTCTCCAGCCGTGTCGGATTACCGTCCCATCGTAAGAGTTAAGGAACAGAGAGTGCACTTGTGTCTGTGCACACACTTGTGCACTACAATGTCTCCTGCGCAGATGGTCAGTCTCCGTTAAGATTGGCCACCGTGACCGAAATTCGGTCTGGAGGACATTATTTTATTACTTGGGATAACATCATGAATCATCACTAATGTGAATCATCTACGTCGTGATCTTATCGGGAAAATAATCACCACATATCACCCTAAACTGCGTCTTTTTCCGCTTGATAAAGAAATTTATAGATACTACGTAACACCGATTAACGTCTTCGATTAAACTAAAAACTTTTATCCAGGTTTAACTGGGAATAAAGTTAATATAGCAGTGATGGCGTAGTGGTCGCAGCGCCACTGCTACCGTGTTGTGGGTATGATCAACACACGGGACAAAACTTGTCTGTTGTGAGTCTGGGTGTTCCTTGTATCTATTGTTTGAATGTTTATTAAGTACCCCCTGACACGTGAAACTCTTCCTAGTGCGGTAGTCTTTTTTTTAAACAATGGTTAATACTATTCTGTCGTATTAAAAAAGTTAACATACTTTCTAATTTTTACCAGACCTGCTTACTCAAAAAATATGTCTAGTCTTTCATCATTTCAATAGCATCTAATTAATAATAATATGATATACCTATGCTGCTAGCTTTTTCTCGCGACTACATCCGCCTGTAGTTTACTTGTTAATTGGTTTTTGTCCTGTACCGAGGAAATTCAAGTAATTCTATAAATAGTTATTACTTATTATAATTACCTATGTGCATACCAAATTTAAAGTTTGTTGTACTACTATACTTAACAATACATATACTACATTGTGCCCGCGGCTTCCCGCGCGTAAATGTAGGTTAGATTAGGTTAGTAACAGTTTGGAGGGGTCCGCATCGGGGTGGAGCCGAGTATGAAATACTTGGGGCTCCACCTCGACGGCCGCTGGAACTTTCGCGTCCATTTTAGCCGCCTGGCCCCCCGGTTGATGTCGGCGGCGGGAGCGCTTAGCTCTCTGCTGCTGAATATCGGGGGGCCGAGTGTCGTCTGCCGCCGCCTCTATTTGGGGGTGGTGCGGTCGATGGGCCTCTACGGGTCGCCCATTTGGGCCGGCGCCCTCGATCGCCGAAACATCGCCCTCCTGAGGAAACCTCAGAGGGCGATGGCGATCAGGGTGTCGCGGGCGTACCGCACCGTCTCCTTTGAGGCGGCGTGCGTCCTGGCGGCATCGCCGCCCTGGGATTTGGAGGCGGAGGTCCAAGCGTCGGTGTATCACTGGCGCGTGGACCTCCGGCTCCATGGTGAGGAACCCACTCACGGGGCGGTGGAGACGCGAAGGTCCCAGGCTCGACTGGTCCTCGAGGCCAAGTGGGAGGAGCGACTGGCCCAGCCCCGCTACGGGGTGAGGACAGTCGAGGCTGTCCGTCCGGTGCCAAGGCAATGGACGGACAGACGGCGCGGACCGCTCACCTACCGGCTTACTCAGGTGCTCTCCGGACACGGCTGTTTCGGAGAGTACCTGTGCAAGATAGCCGGTAGGGAGCCGACAACCAGGTGTCACCACTGCGAGGAGTGCGACCGGGACACAGCGCAGCACACGCTGGAGGAGTGTCCAGCGTGGGCCGAGGAGCGCTGTGCCCTGGTCGCCGTGATTGGCCCCGACCTCTCGTTGCCGACCGTCGTATCCATGATGGTCGGCGACGACAGGCGCTGGGGTGCAATGAGGTCCTTCTGCGAGGCTGTCATCTCGCAGAAGGAGGCGGCGGAGCGGGGGCGTGAGGAAGATCCTTACGCCCCGGAAATCCGCCGCCAGAGGAGGGGGCGCAGGAGACGCGCTTATGTCGCTCTCCTGCCCCCCACCTAAGGGTTCTAGGTGGCAAGGCCTCAGGGGACCCTGCCACCCGTGAGTAAGAACCCATAGAGGGCGCGCGCTGTGTTCCCGCGCGCCTTCTAACGTTGAAAGGGGAGAGCAGTGAATTGCTCTCCCCCGGGGACGAGAGGAGGTCGGGTCCGATGGACCCGGCCGGCACCCACACGGGGGGGCCTGCTATGAATGAATCTTTTTAGACTCCCAACTGGCCCCCCCATTGGGTGAGAGAGGGAACACCCCAGGTTTTTTTAGTGGGTATACCAGCATTAGGCTGGTGAGTCCCACACGCCCCGCCGGTGCCGTCCCCTAGCCGGCGGGTAGTGCATCAAGCATTTTTTCCTGGGAAACAAAAAAAAAAAAAAAAAAAGGTTAGTAACAGTACCTTTTTCTGGATGAAAGATACCCTATGATATGTCTTTCTCTGTTCTCTGAAATTTCATAATAATCGGTTGAGTAGTTAAGGCGTGAAAGCATAACAAACAAATAAGCAACCAAACAAACTCACATTCGCATTTATAATATTAGTTAGGAAGATAGAATTCTAGAGAACTTTAAAATCAATCATACAATACACCGCGGTAATATCAATAAATTTCGCCTTAATTATTGTCTTTTTTTTGTTCAAATCATTAAGGGAACCTAAGAGTAAAATTATAGCTTTCTATGACTACGGATTTGAACTTAGCGTTGATAAGCCAGTCAGTGTGATGGTCAGGGCTTTTCTCTATATATTAATTATGTAACAGCACGAGCGAGAATTAAGAATATGAATGAAACAAAAGAGATATCCTAGGATCAAAGCTTGCTTTGATCCTGGGATCTCTCTAATAGGTAATCGATACTTTCTGGCTAGTCCTCTGGGAAACTGGCGTGGTAAACCCACGCCAGTTTAATGTATTAATAATAGATATATTTTAGGAAAACCTTCATAACAAATAAACTAGTTTACTTAACAGACAAATAGAAAACAGCAAAGAGAAAATTAAAGTAATACGTTATTTACCAACTAAATAGGCAACGTAATTATCCCCTGAATCCCAAGCCAATTCCAGTGTTTAAGAAAGATAAACGAGAGGAAAAGGAAACTGTTCAACAAAACTTGTAACTCTCCCCACCAGTTGGGTGAATTCGGGTGAATTACTTAACAGCTACCTGATGAATGGGGTTATTGGATTTAACTTTAATTTAGATAGTTATCGTACTATTAAGGAGTTAATCCTCTCGTGCGTTTTCCTCAAGATGGTGTGCTGAATTTATTTCGAGATGAAATCGTAAGGATTTTTTTATAAGATCTTGCTGGTTTATGAAAATTTTCTTTACATTAATATACTGAAAGATGTATCGTCGGTGTATCTTACATACTCAATTACCTAGCTGCACAGATGGTACAGTGGTTTAAAAGTTCAGTCACTTCTACCAATACGCCGAATGTTGTGGGTTCGATCCTCACACGGGATAAAAATTGTGTGGTTGCCAAATAGTTTATCGGAGTTTGTATTTTCTTTGTGTCTACCAGTGAAGTTCGCATCGTTCCTGGTTAGATTCCTATATGGTGAAGTATTGGACTTTTCTACATGAATATTCTCAGTAAAAGCTAATTATAGCAGCACCCGGTAAAGTGAGGTTAAACTTTTGCCATAGCAGCATGAAGTTGTCTCAATCTTGACTTCTAGACATCATATTCTCTCAATTTGAATTTTGAATTATAAATGTTATTACGAGTTATGTTACAAGAGGTAATTTTAGAGCCAGAGGTAAACTGAGTCCACTTATTACACTCGATTTTAACAAGAGATGGATATCAAAGTAATTAGAAATGCATTTCTACCACAATGTATGTGTCGTAGCTCCTATACAATGAATTTGATTGAGTTGATGCATATAAAAAAGTCTACAGTTTTAGGCGATGTCAACTAACTAATACAGAATTATCGTTGAAAGTTGCTATCTGAATTTTATAGAGTCGAAAAGTACATCTTCAGACAATTTCAAACAGTAGTATTATATTATGTTTGAATAAATCACAGCAAAAAGGTTTAAGTATACCTATATACAAATTAATTTTACAAACAGATAAAGTATAGCTACTAGCATATAAAAATAAGCGTATCCATGTATTTATTCTCAACATTATATATTTAAAATAAATTATATTACGCGTAATTATAGTATGTGTTTTTTATTATTATTAATTTTTTATTATGGCCAAATAATAATAAAAGGCGACGTTCGGGCCAAAAAGTATTATTTTGTTATGTTTTTAATTATTCATATGACTACATATGACTGTTGACAACAATTGGGAATTGGTGGGAATTGATTAAATTTAAACCAATTGATTTAACCAGTATGACGGTATCAGCGGTTATCGTGTTGAACCATACATAATATGTAATTCATTAATATTAACACAATAACTGCTAATTACCAGGATTGAAGTACCAAACCGAACGCTCTATAAAGAAGAAATTCATTTTATAAAATGACCAAATACACATAATATAAGATAAACGAAATATTAAGGTATCATCCTAGGCTATCGTCAATATTTGATTACTTCTTATCTCATGTTCTTGGTGAAGCAATCAGTTTTGTAATCTAATTTCGGTAATCAAGAAATATACAGAACGATAGTATATAATTTTATTGCCCGTATTCAAGTGCCGTTATCAAGTGACCCACCTGATCAAGATGTTAAAGTCCATAGGCGGCGGGCCTATGGATTTCAGCAAAGACAAGAATCAGCATACACGGCCGAACCAAAACATTGCAGGAGATGTTTTTTTTTTATACAGCCTAGTTTACAAACAATCATACGGCCCACTTGATGGTAAGTAGTCACCGTAGCCTATGAACGCCTGCAATACCAAAGGCGTAACTTGCGCGTTGCCAACCCTTTAGAAAAAAGGAAGTGGGCAGGAGAAGGAGCGGTAAGGGGGAAAGAGAGAGATTGGGCCTTCGGCACTTTCACTCACCAAACGAAATATAACAGTAGGAACACTGCTATTTCACGTCGATATTCTGTGAGAGGGTAGTACTTCTCCGGTTGAGTCGGCCCATTCATGCTGAAATCAGCGAGGCTCTACTACTCATAAAATTTCAATGCTGTGGTTAGATCCTCAGCATTAATATGAAGAGTTACTGCCAAGTATAGTAGCACTGCGAGGAGACAGTTCTTATTTGCAGTAAAATCGCGCACTTGTGTCATGGAGAAATCAATTCGAGTCAAAATCTTCTTACCCCATTTGGAGGCCCACTCCAAAGAGTAAATATGATAATATATGATAAATACTTCTTACATTCGGTAGTAGCAAAGAAAGTCATTCGGTATCTAGTCAAATACCGAATGACTTTCTTTTCTACGCCTCAATATGGTATTTCATGTTTCGTTCGCACTCACATACACAGTATCTCTAAACCAACGCAATACGCGACACTACCTAGATCCGATATTATATCTGTCGGGGCCACTTCTATGCACTACGTATCAAAATCGCTGATCGCAGTCACCTAAGTGAGGTAGTATTTTGCATATCCTAATAATATATACAAAACACCGGTTCACTACTATTAACGCCAAACGCAATTTAGCCAACTAAACTATAACAACTAAAATTACTTAGCATCATTCGTATCATTTGAAATTTGAGATGATTAGATTTTGTATCAATAATCAAACATTACTATATCTATTCGATGAATCATAGAAAGTAGTATACGCACATATAACAATGAATAATGACATGTGTGCGTGAGCTGAAGATATCAAGGTTGTGTATGCGCCGTGTCTGTCACTCGCTTCACAAGCTATCAGCTAGCACACGTGAAACCTACTTTAATATCGTTTCATATTTATTTTACTTTGAATATTCCTGTCTAATGTAGGGGAGGCTTATAACTTCATTCCGGGCCGCAATTACATTGCAGTTGGTTTTTTTCCCGGCCCCGCATGGCATTCGAGAACATTTCAACAACTGCAAACATTCGTCATTAGTTAACATTATTCATTCGGATGCCATGTTTTTCAACGTCTGCCTTTTAATTAAATGCCATTGAACTTATTTAGGCAACTATTGTTCGAAACTTGCTTTATTCAGATGCGAAGAAGTTTCACCTTAACAAAAATACTAAGTAGCAATGTCAGGGCCTGTAATTAAACTTCATAATTAGTTGCATCTGTATTATTAAATCTTCATTATTATATATAACGTCTGAAAACAAGCTTAATAGAGCCTTTAAGAGCTATATGAAGACTAATTTATTATTCTCCTTTGAAATAAAGCTTACATCAATCTTCATCGCAAAGATCCAAAGATTTTTTTATTTGTTTGTAATTAAGTCGTCCTATAAGCTTAATTGTTTTCTACATACATAACTATTAAAGTTATACTATACATTTGTTTTGTTTCATTTCTACGTAAAACGGGGCAGAGCCGTCTATTTAATAAAAACATGCCATTAAATAGGATGACAAAATATTTTAGACGATAATAGAAATCTGGTATACCGCTGTCGTCCTAAGGTTTTTTTTTTTTTTTTTTACGTCAATATCCCTCCGCGGGGGCGGGCGGAGGGATTATGTCGGACTCGCCGGGGTAAAAGAAAGATAGAAAGATGGAAATAATAGTAAAGTACCTCCCGGAATACCGACTAAACCTACCACGGTGTTCCTCGACAAAACCACTATCGACGGGGCCGCGCGAATCGCTTTCGCATGCGGTCGCGACCCCGCCGCGGTTACGGCCCGCCGTATGAAACGGCAGGCCACTACACGAAAGACCTACCCAAAATAGGCACTACGTCGCATAAAACCCTACTGTCTCCCCTAGAGGGGAGACGGACTCGACACACAGGCGCGCGTGGGATCACGCACGCCGCCTCTCGGACCTGGTGCTGAACGGATGGCGGGCAGGCCCACAAAGCCCGCCACCCCCAGGTCAAACCTCAGGGTGGCTGGAGGTCGTCTCGCGCCCTCCGGCGCCCGGCTCTGCGGTTGGGGAGAGGGTTTAAACGCTCCCTCTCCCGCTCCGCCGCCTCCTTGATGGAAATTACTTCCTCACAGAAGGAGGCGACGGCGTTCCACGACCTCTCACTCCGGACCATAGACTGAACTACGGCCGGGAGCGAGAGGGCAACCGATCCGACTGCCGCGATCAAATCACTGCGCTGCGATGCCCAGGCGGGGCAAACCGCCAAAGTGTGCAGCGCCGTGTCCTCAACAACGTCGCGGCAGTCGCCGCAGTGGTGACAACCGGGCGTCTCTTGCCGGCGTATACGACACAGGAACTGGCCAAAACAACCGTGGCCAGTTAGAACCTGTGTCAGCCGGAAGGTGAGGGCGCCATGCCGCCTCTCCAGCCACTCCTCAAAAACAGGACTTACCGCCACGATCGTGGCGTGCCCGGCACTGGGGTGCACAAGTCGTTCCTTCCAATTGGCCACTAGGACCTGGCGGAGCTCGGACCTCGCCGCCTTGATTGCGGCAAGACCCGGTCCTTCGCCCCGAGCTAGCGCCTCCTGGCGCCAACGGTAGAGCGACGCCAGGAGCACCGCTTCCAGGTCCCATGGCATCGATCCGGCGAGGAGGCTCGCAGCCTCGAACGAGATCGTGCGGTATCCTCTAATCAACCTGACGGCCATGGCGCGCTGTGGTGCACGTAGCGCCGAAATGTTTCGGGCTGCCAGGTTGTCGCCCCAAACTGGGACCCCATATAGGGCCATGGACCGCACGACCCCCTCGTAGAGCCTCCGGCAGGAGGTGTTTGACCCCCAAGGTTGGGCAGCAGGCGCGCGAGCGCACCTGCAGCGCCCCGAAGAATGGGGGCCAAACGACGGAAATGGGCTGTAAAGTCCCATCGGCTGTCGAGCAGGAGACCCAAATACTTAAGGGTTGGCTCGACGCCGATGCGGACCCCTTCCACCATGATATGGGCCCCTGGAGTCCTAAGGTTCCATCAACTACACAATTATATATCAACATCGGGAACTAAAATGACCACACTTATAACTAAAGCTGCTGATTCTTAATTTTTTATATCACACGAGCAAGGCCTCAGTAGTTAGTTGGAATCTCATTGCTTATATTCAAGAACTGTTAATCACAAAACATTTATTCAAATACATATCTTTGACACGATTTCTTAATCAGGCAACTGAGGCGTTATATTGCCGGTGACCACGAGCAAGTAAAAGTAAGATGACATGAATATTTACTACCTAGAAAAAGCTTGGCATGACCCAAATTTTTCAAAATATCACTTATTCGCATCTGTATCCCAGAAGGGTTAAGCAGATATGTACCTACAACATACTCACATATCACTAACAAAAGATGGATAGATGATTAAACGATGGGTAATCTATTGAATTTGCTGTCTATCGGTCACATTTTTGGAATGAGGACGGAAATTAACACAATTAACTCATATACTTTTTTTGAATGCTTAGCATCCCATTCATGTTTCATAATGGAACGCATATAGGTATATACGAATTATTATACTGAGTCCATTTTTAAACACCGGACTGAAAATAAGAAAGAAACACTCCAAGTTCACTAACCGGGAATAGAACGTGATTTTTATTTAATATATTATATAAATAAGTAAACGTGACTAAACACCAGAAGCTTCACCAAGTTGCTGTCCTGTCATCATATAGTTAAGTTTAAGCACCAAATGTTTTATATACAAGCGTTGGGTATTGGTTGTCTTACGTTATTGCAAATTAAAATGCCACAAAATATATTCGTTAAGAGGACTTCGTAAATTCGGTAAAAATATGTGAATATGGTGCGAGAATCAATATCACGAACAGGTCTTAGTTTTTTAAAAATATGTTATACTCACTCGTAATAAAGCCTAAAAAGTATGGGTTTATAATTTTCAGGTAGAAATCTCTTTATTAACTAAATAACAGCAATTAGTGAAGATATAGTCCTTAAATTAAACGCTATAAACGTTCTTGTAAAATTAAATGGTAAAAGCCTAGTTAAAGCAAAATACCGACGGCTTATAAGATTCTACATTCACTTATAACCCTCCCCTTATAAATATGTGTAGGCAATATGCATTCTTAGTAGATCTTATGAGGAGAATAGAAATGCCGTTGTAGAAAACAGGCGTCAAGTCTGGGTCGAGCCACTTTAAGTTCCTATGTTGCGTACGTGATTACTCTCTAAATATTCCACTTTATTGTACAATCCTCTTCTTGTCATATGAAGAAGCGAAGCCAGAGAAGCCTGAATAATTTAGTCGGTCGGCGGCGGATGTACCATTTATCCAAATTGTCGTCTCCTACGGAGAGGCAGGGGTGGGAGTTAAAAATGAACGAGCTGTCACTTTCGAGTCGAGCTTACACCGATTTGTTGCAGAAAAATTGTAACACTAGGGTTGGGTACTATTTATGACTGTCGTTTTTAGAATCAATTTGTAGGCGTTTCTGTTTATGTGATAGTAAATTGTATCGATATCGGCTTATGTCCATAACTTTTGAACAAGCCATTAATGTTTTTCTTTCTTTACTTGGGCAGTTGTGGCGTTATACTGGTTAATTTATTTATCATTACAGGTGTTATAAATATGAATTGATACATACTATTGCTATATTTCTTAACTTATAGCCTGATGCTATTCAAGCACAAGGTACATTCAATAACATCCATCAATAATTTTAAAACATCTTAATGTAATGAAATGTTGTAGAAAACTATGTTCTCGACAAGGTTTCCAAGAAACTTATAAAATAGATGATAGCGCCCCGCTTTACGGGCACTTATTACTTTGCTTTTAAAGACATTAAAATTTATTAGGCTCTGTAATACGACACGAGAAACTTTAACAGCAAATTGTATTCGTTAAAGTAAGTTGTTTTAGTGTTACGTTAAAGTAAAAAAAATATATTTATAAAAATAAACGGCCTATGCAAAGCGGTCATTTGAGGCATTACAGTATTTTCTTTTCTTAGTACCAGAGTCGCATTACCAAGGCAACACAACAGATGGGACGCAGTAACCATATCCTATGTGCGTTTGAAACATCGGGAACATCACACCCTATTGACACCTAATGTGACGAGGAGAGGAATGAAGAGTAAAAACAGAAAGATTAGGGAATGATTTGATCTCCGACGGCCTCACTCTCCAAAGAGATCCAGTAGGTAGCACCGATAATGCTGCTTTGTGTCGATATTTTGTGAGACGATTTTACTTTCCTGGTCAAACCGGCCCAGTCATGCCGAGACCAGCAAGGCTAGTTATACTTATAGTAGCAATCTATATTTTATTCAACAAACTCTATGGTCTACCTGCCTACCATACTACCTACCATACCTGCTTAACTATTCATACTTTCTTTAGTGGACTATTCCTAGAAAAATCTTTCCTGAGTACGACATATTTGTATAGCATTCCCATACATTTTTGAATACGTACTTGTTCATCAAAAGTTGTTCACTACTTGTGCTGTCACCTTGCAAAAGCGTATTAAATTAAATATTTTTATCTATGTAACGGCATCTAAATATGACAATAAAATAATTTTATAAGTTTGTCCTAGTATACAGGCCAGGATTAAAAGGATTTATAAAAAATAAGACTGGTATAATAGGTTACGTACGTACTGTCTAATTACTGTCTAAATAGTTTAGTTAGTATACCGATTGGAGGCTAATCCTAATAATATCCTCTGTATGTTCGAAGAGTAAAGGAGATGCTCTTGGTAATTAAAAAGTTAGAAATATCTTTAACCACTGTTCGACCACTTTTCGAAAACCAATCTAATATATGAGTAATAATAAAAATAGAGTGATTAACAAAATAATTCATTTTAATGTTAAAAAGCGTGGCAATGTGATTGGTTGTAAATTCAAACAGTAAAGTAGTACCAGTTACAGAAGTACTTCAACGCTATAAGTACTGTGTATTTTAGCCGCTCCATCATGTATAGCTATAATTACGTACATGGGTAAAACAATTATAGCCACAAACTAAATGCTTTCTTGTAACATAGTACAGATACGTGAGCTTTATTATGTTTGTTGGAAACGAAATGGCCCGTAATTATAGCAATATTTGAATTGTGTTTTCCATAAACTACAATCGCATGCTCACAAACTATTTAAGTGAGGTAGAATTATTATTTTGTGTCTATTTCTACGACTAAGTTGAAATAGGTTTGTGTTGACGCAGTAGTCTGTCGTAATTGACAACCGAAACTTATGCAACTAACGATGATTATCTAAATCTAAACAGTTTCAGAAACGTATTGTATAAAGCAAATGTGATCATTCGCAAAGACCTAGGCGAACGTTATTTTTAAATCTGAGGTCTGACACAGGTCTGCAATAGGGCGACATAAAGACGACGATGTTAGTAAGTAGTTACCTCATTGGTCCCATATAAGTTAACGCTGATACTTAACGCCGATTTTGTAGAAAAGACCTGAGTCTGGTTCTACATAAAAAATTTACATTTAGCCTTACTTGTAAGAATTACTTTATTATTTCGATAATAAAGGAACATAAGCTTAACAATACTGTCCACGTATTATTATTATTTACCGTCAGCCCAGATGATGGAAAATACCGATAAAAGAACGCATTTCAATCACGATAATTAGACTACAATTAGTAACTTTGCTAAGGACTGGTGTAAAAATTCAATGCGTGGTCGTACTCGTAAAGTTTAACGGAAACAGTTGATATGCAAAGAGCTCTATAATTGGTAACTTCTGGCACCAGAAGATCAGTGCCTCTTCATTAGAAAAACCTCGGAATAATATTCTATTGTTGAAATTAGAATGCGCATTGCATTATGATAAGCTGCAGACGATAGAGTTATCAAACAGGCTTACCTGAACATGACCTTAAATATTACTAGCGTAAAGAGGCTGGCCACATCTCCTAGATGTCAAGTTACGTTTAGCATATTCAAATCGCATAAAACTATACATTCAGCGGAATAATTCTGTATAATATATAAGCGTATGTGGAAATGACTGACCTGCTTGGGAGCTACGATGATTTTGGTAGGCAGCCTCTTCCTTTGAAGTATATAGTTATCCACAAATCCTCGGCAGACAAACAACACTCACCACGCACGTCAGTTATGAGTTAGCGTTGCACAACTATTAGCACATCACCACCCAAACATTTTTTACACAAACAATCGTCAAACAATTCATTATTTTCAATACCTCCAATAAGCCACACCTCCGTGCAACAAATTATATCAAACGAATTGACACACATTCCGATAAAACATTAAAGATTTGTAAGCAGTCCCCGAACAATTTGATAAAAGGTATTAGAAGGTAACACCGTAAATAAAGTCACTAAAATAATAACATACCCTGTAAGAGAGGGTATAATATTTAGTAGGTATATAGATAATAAACGATGTAGGTAAAAGTTCGAAATATGAAAAATAAAATACGAATTAAATGCATAGGCTGTGCGATATTAATTATATATTTTTAAATTGATGCAAATATAAACGATATCTTAATTTAAATAAATAATAGAATAATAATTAATGATCAACATTGTATAAAAAATTGTTACTTACTTACTTGCATTTCTCAAACAATTCATATAGAATATACACCTACATAGATACAAAATACAAGTATGATTTGGAAAGCCGATATAATATTCTTAATTTAAAATCTTTTTAAATCCCGTTCTTTTTTTTGAAATTAGACACTTTATACGGATTTTATCGCGTTGTTTAATTTACTTTAATTTTTTTTAAGTAAAAATTTGTTTAAAGTAAAATAAATAACGCGATAAAATCCGTATAAAGTCTTTAATTTCAATGTATAACATTCGCGTAAACATAAGACAATATTATGTAAATCCGTCCTTTTCTGTTAAGCGTGTCGGTAAAGTAGCGTTTTTCTTTCTATGTATCTTGCATGCCATCTATCTAACGAAGCAGGCATATAAAAAATTTCGTTCTTTAGCAAATTTCTTGGGTCATTGACATAAATAATACTATCAGAATACAGTCTCATTTCCTTGCTGTTATTATGGATGTAAGCACAGATTACAGAGAGTCTATACAGACAGATGACAATCTGCGAAGTAGAAATTTCGACCTTCTGAACCTCAAGAATTGATTTTGACAGAACAGATTATACAGAAATCTTTAGTGAAGATTTCAGTTTGGGTACGAGTCTTTTAAGCATGTATAAATAAATATAGGGATGTTTTTTTTATTACGCACTTATGTATTTATATTGTTAGGAAAGGTATAACCAAATAAAAAACGAGTGGTATTTATTATTTTTATTTTTCAATTTAGTTTTAAATATAATAATGCTTTATTTTGCATAGGAGGCAATTCTGAAGGCAATCCGAAAATATCAGTACCTTTTAATATTCTATTTATACTTTTACACCAATTGTGTACTGATAACTATAAGGTGTAATCCAGAAAATTTTCAGCCACATTATTGTGTGTAGCACAAATAAGGAAATCTATAGGATATGTAGATTTGATTAACATTTTTATATGCCACAATATTTTATGTTGTTCAGGTTAATTTCTAAGTATTCTATAGATTCCTTAGTAATATATTTAAACAGCTATACTGCGCGTGTAGACGGGTAGGTCAGTTTATTTTGTATCGATTTATACTCTCTTACTGAGATCCACTTGTGAACCGATTCTATATCATTAGATGTCAAATTCGATTCACAAGTGGAGCATTGTATATTTTTTAATTTTAATATTTTCTAATGACCCACCCTGTAGTATAGGCTTGTGAGTGCACACTCAATCTTTCTTGAGTGGCCGTTATCTGATTAAAACTGCGATTATAAGAGGATTCGGCAACTTTATTTTGTGTGGTACTTCCGGTAAACAATTATTTTAATTTTAATAATTGTTTAGCCGAATCCTCGTCACAAATAAATGTATTTGAATGAAATTTTATAAACCTTGTTATCAGTAAAGATTTAAAAGTGTTTTTAAAAGTATGGCAGTCCAGATTATTATTTCTGTAATTATACACCCGCATTTGCCCAAAGAAATTTTCAATGGGATCAGAATGGAAATAGCATGGACGCATCATTTTAAATCCCTTGTCTGCTAAAAACTGCCATAATCTTTGCAAACTTTTTAAAGTTACAATCCAATTGGCTTATGAGGGTACCGATTTTTCTTTACCTGTACTATCAACAAATAGCAAATTTGTAATTTTCTTAATTGCCTCAGACCAGAATTGGTGGTGTTGTGACTTCTGGGTGACAGCACTTCTCAACGGTTTGCCCTTTTGCATGGCAGCAAAACTTGCTCCGTTAACAATGTCAAAGAGGTTATCGAAGAATGTTGTAATCTCCCACATATTTTTAATGTAGGGCTGACAGCTGTTCCATCCGAGTAGTTAGCTATAACACAAAAAAACTATTATGTTCATAATATACTAAATTAATTAACATAATTATATCATGTCATTTGTGTTCATAGTACCCTCAAATAACCTGAACACAGGTTTACAGTAAACCAGATGGCAACTATAAATATATAAGTAATGATGTCATCTTATAAAATAAAATTGACTGAATATATTATATTCTATGTACTCGTAAAAAAAAAAGAAAGTGATGTCAGTATATTAGAATATAATCTTACCCATAGGAGTAGTAGTAGACCTTCTTTTACTATAATTAAGCTCATTGCATACATATTTGCAATAAGAATGATCAATATTAGTGTTCAAGTTTTCTGAAACAATGTAGAGTTAATTATTTTATTAATATTAATATAGTTGTCATTTAACAATAGATATCAATAGTGAGAAGCATTCAATTCATCAATACCTAGCTAAAATGTAAATATTACTTAAATGAGTGTATGCTAAATGGTAAAGCAAACAAATTATCTGTGAAATGAAGTTTATGCTCTCCATTGTTATGCAAAATAATATTATGACATAAAAAGTTTTGCTATAAAGAGTGCACCCATAATTTACAACAAAATTTTACAGATATTAATGAAACAAATGACCATGAAAAGTTCTATTAGCAATTCAAGCTTAAGATTCTCATTAAAAATGTATATTTTATGTATATATCTCAGGGATAGTAAGTGATTCGTATGTTAAGTAATATTTTGTCTAGCACAATTAGGGTAACTAATACTTATATGAAATTAGATAGGTAGGCAAAATATCTACTTACCAGTGTCTTTATCTAGCGTTTCTGGCACTCCAGAAGCAATTTCACTAGCCGTAAAAAGCGTTGGGTAACCTCCAAGACGAACTCTTGATTTGGCAGTAAGAAATCGCTTTTCAAAATGCTTTAAGCAGACGTATAGTTTGCGAAAATCACTGAAACTTTTTTGTTCACTGCTAGATACGCACTTTGACCACTTGTGGACTCCTATCTCAGTTTTTGGCAATTTAATCAGTTTGACGTCTACTGTTGCAACCCGCGACACAGCAATTGTTAAACATGGTAGAAACGCTTGCGCAATATTACTGCTAAGATAGCTTGAGAGGATGTTACGGAAATTAATCAACGCAAAACTCACTCGATCAAAACTATAACGGTAATGACAAATTGTCAAATTTGAAAGTACACCAAAACAAACAATATGGCGGGCTTGAAGGAGGCGCGGGGAGGGTGAAGAGTTGTCAAAATCAATTCTTGACCATAGACCATGCCATAGACATAACGTTGTAAAATTTCCTTCAGAGATTACCACCC
Organism: Catocala nupta; assembly: GCA_963675205.1. Classification (NCBI taxonomy): domain Eukaryota; kingdom Metazoa; phylum Arthropoda; class Insecta; order Lepidoptera; family Erebidae; genus Catocala; species Catocala nupta. The sequence goes on from OY776081.1 coordinate 16,202,845, forward strand.
GTGGATGTAAGTTTTTTAGTTGCAACTACAAAGTCGTGCATAGAACAAATAGCAATGTGAGGACACTTGCTATAAAGATTATTTGGTATTTCAGAATATTGTATCCTATGATACCTCCTGTTTCGGTAATTATTGAGAATAGGTTATCTGAGTTACTTGAAGGGACATCTTAGATCTCCAGGTTATTATATCATTGATGTCTGTTCTGTCTACCGGTTCATATCTTCAAGTTTGGAACAACGATCATGTAAAACTGACATCTCCGCACTGTTTTTAAGGCCGCCTACTGCTCGCTTCACCGCCAATACCCTAATAGTTCGTGCCTATATCGAGTGGTCTAGAAACTCGACTGAATTTATTCGAATATTCCGCCTTGATTGATTTGAGTTTTACTAGCTCCAATTGAATAACCTTTACCTCTCATTGAAAGCAGGCAAGTTCTCCACCTGCGCTAAAAGTGCTATCAATTTATGAGTTTATGTCAGCCGTTGTTGTTTTTAGTGTAACAGTTGTTGCGGGACGTGGGCTTGTTGCTGTTAGACAATTACAGCTACTACACATCTACGTGTTTCTGGTCTCCCTATGTTTGTCAACCATCTTCTGCAATGCCAGCACAATAAAAAGCAAATGGACCCTGACATACAGCACGTTTAACGCCGTCCCTACATTCGACATAACAACGTTTCCATGTAAACATTTCGAGTTATTAACCAAAGACTTTGAAAACCGTAATTAGTCCAGCCGTTTAGGAGGAATTACATTATTATATGTACACGTACAAACGTGTTATATGTATAAAGATATACAAGAGATCTCATTCAACGCAACCGTTCTTCAGTGGCATAACCTTTCAACATACCCAGTCGTTGTAGTAGGTACTTTACAAATACTACAGCCGCATATTCCTACTATAGGGCTGACAAGATTAAAACTGCTGCGACGAATTTGGTTTATTTATTTGTTCACAACGATGCCTCGGACAAAGGATTCACATATAACACAGCTATATTGACGGGTTAATAAATAAAGTTTAGTGGCTTTGAACAAACATTAGGTGTAAAAAAAGTTATACCTAGAATTACACATAAGTATGTAGAGAAACCTACCGTATTATTAGTACTCAAATACCTAACTCACTTTTCGTATGGAAAAATCCTTGTTAAACGATTATTAGAGAATAAAAATATGGAACTTGGAATTAAAAAGCAAACTCAAAATACGGCAAATTTCAAATGCAATTTATTTTTATTATAGAATTGTTATATGTTTCCTTATTATAGGTACTGTTTGACGCATTACCACGGGCACACGATCATAACTTTCGGTTACAGGCTTATAGAATCACTTTAGTGTACCGAAATAATTTCCTAAAACGTCCATAAAATAAAAGGTTCAGCGTCTGTATAGGCGGATAACACTATTGCATCGACATAAAATTGAAGGAGCAGGTAAATCAAATAATAAAGGAAAATTCCATTACAGTCCCAGGTCAGATAGGCGAAGATTTCTCGCGAAAAAGAATTTCATTTCGTTTGTGAGCAACTTTAAAAATAGTAAATAAAACCTGTATGTAGGTGGGAACATACGTGTACATAAGTGTAGGTACGCTCCAAAGCCAAGTTAGCATGGAACTTGTCAGAGGATAAATACTATAAGCTCGTAGAAAATATTTCCTGACATAAAATCGAATCAATATTGTTCAACAAATGTGATCCTTTTTCTCTTGTGCGGTACAATTTTTATACCTACCAAAATCGACGTACCTACATATAGGTAAGTTATAATCTCACGTCATCGGCGAAAGAGTTGCAGGCGATGGTAACTATTATGCATGGTGCTTTTGAGAGTAAAGGAATGAAAATGAATGTAAGCAAGACGAAAGTAATGGTATTTGAATAGGAGGAGTGCATGACGATTTGCAATATTATGGTTGATGGAGAACAAGTGGAGCAAGTGAAAGAGTTTGTATATTTGGGTACTTTGTTTACAAGGGATGGTACACATGAGGGAGATATTGAAAGGAGAACGATTGCTGGCAATAAAGTGAATGGCGCTCTACGCGCTTTTATGAACAGTCGAAATGTATCCAAAAAGGCACGTTTGGCTGTTCATAGAGGACTATTAGTGCCTACACTTATGCATGGAAGTGAAAGTTGGGTATGGCAAAAGAAGCATGAGAGCAGAATAAATGCTGTAGAAATGAGAGCGCTGAGAAATATATGTGGTGTGACTCTGAAAGATAGGATAAGGAATAGTGTGATTAGAGAGAGATGCGGCATAAAAGAGGATATAGTGACGAGAATAGAAAAGGGTATATTAAGCTGGTTTGGGCATGTAGAAAGAATGGACGAGAAAAGACTGACTAAGAAAGTTTATAAGGCTAGTGTGAATGGAACAGTCGCAAGGGGAAGACCTAGGCGAACGTTTCTTGATCAGATCGGAGACGTTCTGGATAAAGGCCAGGTTATGAGCACCTTAAACCGGCGAGCGTGTATAAGGAAAGTTATGAAAGTGAATGAAGCCAGAGAAGTGTGTCAGGATCGTAGCAAATGGAAATCCGTAGTCTCTGCCTACCCCTCTGGGAAACAGGAGTGAATCTATGTATGTATGTATGTCCAGGTAATACGGGGCGAGCTTATATCGCTTAACTAAATCCAATAACACTTTGTCTGACCGGGCTGCAAAATAGCTTTATAGGCACTGCGGGTAAGCAGTAGTCCTGAATGTTATGGGTTCGGATCCAACCCGGGGCAAAATGTATGTTCCAAAAATGATTGTGATGCGTCTGAGTGGACTTTGTATTCGTTAATTGTAATTGTAAGAAGTTACGACTCACGACAAAAAATAGCGCTGTAGGTACTTAAACACACTACTCAATACAATTATAAATCATCAGGCAAGCGAAGATTGTTATACGAGTTACTACCATATAAACGAGTGCCCGGCATCAACCATCGCGTCGGGCCGCAGCTTGCTTAATACGATCATCCAGTTGGACCCTTTGTTTTGTGCCGGACGGACACCACCCCTCGTTCTTCCACAGCATGTCTATTAAGTTGCCCGCAACACGACCATAATCATTGCTATGAAAGTTGTAGAAAAAGCATTTAAATTCTTCCAGTAGGTAATTCTCGAGATTATCGCGTAGATATTTATATTGTTTAATCATGTAAGTTATAGAAACATAAGCGAATAATCATTGTTTTTGTGTTAAGCTATAATTTAACAGAATAAACTGACGTAAATATTTCTGCATGTATTACCTGTATATTATGTATATATAGGTATCAAATTTAAACTAAGTATTTCAAGAGCTACTTACCTTGTGATTGTTATTATTTGCAGAACTATTTTCATTACACATCACCTTTTCGACTTTTCACTGTTTTTACCTTATTTATCCAGAGATTGATCCGTAAACAGTTAAAATGCGGCTTACGGAAGAAATCCTAGCCCACACGTGAACAGAGCCTCTGCCGTATGGTACATGGCCCGGCGTGCTTGTATAAACAGAATCTAGACTCGTCTGAAAACATAACTCTTGACCAGTCATTCAGTCCAATTCTCGTGTTCTCTACCATAACTCAACCTTGAGTTTCTGTGGTGTCTCTGGTTTTGGGCCATTTGCAGGTCTTAAAATTTGGCTTTAAATTTGTGTCAGCCAAACGCCGCCTTACTGTATCCGTACTCAGATTGTTTCCTCAAGCTCGTAAATGATGATCCTTTACTTCAACAGCAGTAAGAAAGCGATTTCTCAAAATTGTTGACACCATATAGCGATCCTCCCGCGCCGTCGTGCACCTTGTTCGGCTTGATCCTGGTCTAAGAAGATTGGATCCAGTTTCATGGAAACGCTGGAGTACTGTCTGAACTGTAGAAAGAGCCACACCAATAGTTCTCGCTTTATTTCGCTGACTATGCCTATCTTCAAGCATTGTCAGGATCCTGGAACATTCTTCAGGCGTTAATAACATGATGACTTACAATAATTAATAAAAATAATACAATTTATAAGGCAGAGACACCATATTTATAACGTTTTTATTGCAAAATTAAAACAAACGCAAAACAACTGATTTGTATTTTTGGTAGGTACCTACATTAAAAAACGACCATCATTTTACATTTTCAGTTTTTTATACAATTATCAAAAATAAATAAAAAGTTTTATATATTACTTTATGTGGCATTAAATATTCTTTAATTTAGTCTTTATTTCATAAAGCTACATAGGTCAGGTACTTTTGAAGATATTGAAGATTTTCTAACCGACCCTTTTTCTTTGCGGTCCAGTGTAATTACATAATTATAAGTGTAAGGTAGGTATTTATTATATTTTGTAGTAATGATGTTGATGATTACCTATTAATATAGAGACATTATAAAATAAAATCTATACAAATATGATTGTAAATGTTATATCGACTCTTTCTTGATAGACTTACTTGCTACTGTATTGTACTAATTTGTATACAATTTAATTTCGATGCAATGGGATAGGCTCATATGGACATTTCACTTATATCTAATCGACTTGACATCGCTACATGGACTCCAAGAACAAGTATCGTGACGGTCAAAAAATTTTCTTCAAGATTTCTCTTGGTTCTTCTCTCACCTTCTGGACTTTCTGCTGCCGATTCGAGATAACCTTAACATCCCAGCTATGGGCATATGCTGAAATCTTAACCAAGGAAATATCACGAGGATGTGATGGCATCCACGACATAGAATTTGGTGTGAATTTGGCATCTCGTCAATTCTGGAGTTCATACATGGCGAACTGACTTTTTTAACAACACACATTTAACGGGTTCAAATGATTTCAATATATTTTCTTTCAATTTAAACGAAGGTACCTACCAACAATATACAAGGTTATTCTTAGTATAGTGAAAACCTTTCAGGGGGTGATTATACTTGTTATTATGAGCAACTTTTGTTCTGGGTCATTGAGTACTTTTATTACAATTACAATTATTAATTTTACATATTGGGACGGAATTATATGTAAAGTTTAATGAAACAGCGTTGTGTATTACGAGCTCCAAAACACGGTTAGAATGAAAATGTTGCTGCTTAGTTGAAACACCTGCTTCTGACGCATGCGCACTGGCTTTAAAATCACGTACAGCTGGCAATCGCCATCCTCGTCTGACGAACGATGAAACGCGATAACTCTCTTTCACTTTAATCTATCTTTAACAGCTAGAAACCCTTACTTGCGGCCACTTTTACATAAGCATAGATATTTTGTCATAGACAAAAAAAAAATTAACTTCTATGTAAGATCTAAATGATGAATATGCGTCATGAACGTATAAATGTAACAAAGTACCTATTACCTGTTTAGACCTGGCAGCGAATAGGTTGCGGCCGAGTGCGCAACTGCAACCATAACGTTTCAAGTCTGTATACATTATATTATAAATATGTGAATGTAATTTTTTGGAAACTGTCTGTTAATATTATTTTAATTAAAAATTCTAGCGACCACATTTTGATTGGCACCTTGGCAAAAATATATTCCCATATTTATAATTATACTTACATAAAAACTAGATTTTTATTACATACTCGATTCATGTAGCGATCTTGCAGCCGGATTTCATGCTATAAGGGTAAAAAGGAAAATTACCATTGACCAGAAACAGCAAGTTAGTACCGGTGATTGGCAATTATAGTAATAATAAGCATATTCTGTTATTTTTTTATTAAATTATTGTTAATACATTAATACAAAGGCATTAACGGCCGTTTAAACTAAAAGCTATTCATATAATGGAACTAGCGCAGCTCAATATGAATTCTACTACTAGCACAACTAGAAGATAAAGGAATACTTTAAAGTGTGAACTTAAAATGTGACCGCATCATAGTCCAATAATTGTAAAACGCAAAATACTTATTAGATACATAAACGCACTTATTATATTCCGAATCTTTGTTATTTAGAATTCGCCACAAACAGTGATTACAAACATATCAGTATCATAAAATTCACTGATATGCGACTTTGGATTAATAAAGCTAAACTTAAAAGTTATTGATAAGTTCGTACTTCGAATAAAAGCATTTCAGGCCGCACTGGTGTGCAAGTAAGACGTAAGAACAAAAGCAGAAATGGATTGACTAAAAGCTGAATGTAGACAACTATAATGTTACTTTGTTTTTGAATTCATATGAAAATATTTTTCTCTGATCTAGTTTAAGTCGTCCATTTCTACTCGAGTGTAAGTGGTGTAAGGGCTTGTAGGTGTGTAGTATTGATTAGCAGGGGCGACGGTCGGGCCCGCGGCGGCGCGGCGCAGACTTGAGTATGTTGTCGACGCGCAGGATCATCTCTGCCGCCTCGGCCGCCGACACCAGCACCTGGCGCTTCACCACGTACGATTCTGTCACGCCGAGCTTCTTCATGTCACCTGTGCGACCGCTTTGCATGTCTGAAAATGAGTAGAATGGTTATGAAAATGTATTTAGTTATAATATTCTACAGATTTTATTTATACAACATAGTAATGCGTGGATTTCAGGTGCAGTAGCATATTATATCGTCTCGATCGATATGATAAAATCTCGAGATATGCATACATATTTTAGTCTATAGATCTAAATGCACTATTATTTATACAGAACAACTATTTACATATTGATAAAAAAATAAAGATATTGAAAATACTGGCACATAAAAAATATATCAGATTTAATTATTGATGAAACTACCGAACTGAGAGTAAACATATTCGACCATTCTCGTTCATAGATAGCCATTTCAGGAATTGATTAAATTTGATATTTATAATCGGTTACGAGAAATATACTTCTCCTTTTTGTAATAGATCGATATCAAAAACCAATGTGCTAAAGACAATAAATATACAAGGTAAGAAGGCCTCGGCCGCCGCGGACTGCTTGCATAGTGGTGTATAGACTCACCTAGCCCCATGGTGTTCTCTCCCTGCGCGTGGCTGGCGCGCAGGCGCGAGATGAGGTCGGCGGAGTCGTAGCCGGCGTTGTCGGCGACGGCGGCGGGGAGGCGGCGCAGCGCCACGGCGAAGGCCTCGGCCGCCGCGGACTGCTTGCATAGTGGTGTATAGACTCACCTAGCCCCATGGTGTTCTCTCCCTGCGCGTGGCTGGCGCGCAGGCGCGAGATGAGGTCGGCGGAGTCGTAGCCGGCGTTGTCGGCGACGGCGGCGGGGAGGCGGCGCAGCGCCACGGCGAAGGCCTCGGCCGCCGCGGACTGCTTGCATAGTGGTGTATAGACTCACCTAGCCCCATGGTGTTCTCTCCCTGCGCGTGGCTGGCGCGCAGGCGCGAGATGAGGTCGGCGGAGTCGTAGCCGGCGTTGTCGGCGACGGCGGCGGGGAGGCGGCGCAGCGCCACGGCGAAGGCCTCGGCCGCCGCGGACTGCTTGCATAGTGGTGTATAGACTCACCTAGCCCCATGGTGTTCTCTCCCTGCGCGTGGCTGGCGCGCAGGCGCGAGATGAGGTCGGCGGAGTCGTAGCCGGCGTTGTCGGCGACGGCGGCGGGGAGGCGGCGCAGCGCCACGGCGAAGGCCTCGGCCGCCGCGGACTGCTTGCATAGTGGTGTATAGACTCACCTAGCCCCATGGTGTTCTCTCCCTGCGCGTGGCTGGCGCGCAGGCGCGAGATGAGGTCGGCGGAGTCGTAGCCGGCGTTGTCGGCGACGGCGGCGGGGAGGCGGCGCAGCGCCACGGCGAAGGCCTCGGCCGCCGCGGACTGCTTGCATAGTGGTGTATAGACTCACCTAGCCCCATGGTGTTCTCTCCCTGCGCGTGGCTGGCGCGCAGGCGCGAGATGAGGTCGGCGGAGTCGTAGCCGGCGTTGTCGGCGACGGCGGCGGGGAGGCGGCGCAGCGCCACGGCGAAGGCCTCGGCCGCCGCGGACTGCTTGCATAGTGGTGTATAGACTCACCTAGCCCCATGGTGTTCTCTCCCTGCGCGTGGCTGGCGCGCAGGCGCGAGATGAGGTCGGCGGAGTCGTAGCCGGCGTTGTCGGCGACGGCGGCGGGGAGGCGGCGCAGCGCCACGGCGAAGGCCTCGGCCGCCGCGGACTGCTTGCATAGTGGTGTATAGACTCACCTAGCCCCATGGTGTTCTCTCCCTGCGCGTGGCTGGCGCGCAGGCGCGAGATGAGGTCGGCGGAGTCGTAGCCGGCGTTGTCGGCGACGGCGGCGGGGAGGCGGCGCAGCGCCACGGCGAAGGCCTCGGCCGCCGCGGACTGCTTGCATAGTGGTGTATAGACTCACCTAGCCCCATGGTGTTCTCTCCCTGCGCGTGGCTGGCGCGCAGGCGCGAGATGAGGTCGGCGGAGTCGTAGCCGGCGTTGTCGGCGACGGCGGCGGGGAGGCGGCGCAGCGCCACGGCGAAGGCCTCGGCCGCCGCGGACTGCTTGCATAGTGGTGTATAGACTCACCTAACCCCATGGTGTTCTCTCCCTGCGCGTGGCTGGCGCGCAGGCGCGAGATGAGGTCGGCGGAGTCGTAGCCGGCGTTGTCGGCGACGGCGGCGGGGAGGCGGCGCAGCGCCACGGCGAAGGCCTCGGCCGCCGCGGACTGCTTGCATAGTGGTGTATAGACTCACCTAGCCCCATGGTGTTCTCTCCCTGCGCGTGGCTGGCGCGCAGGCGCGAGATGAGGTCGGCGGAGTCGTAGCCGGCGTTGTCGGCGACGGCGGCGGGGAGGCGGCGCAGCGCCACGGCGAAGGCCTCGGCCGCCGCGGACTGCTTGCATAGTGGTGTATAGACTCACCTAGCCCCATGGTGTTCTCTCCCTGCGCGTGGCTGGCGCGCAGGCGCGAGATGAGGTCGGCGGAGTCGTAGCCGGCGTTGTCGGCGACGGCGGCGGGGAGGCGGCGCAGCGCCACGGCGAAGGCCTCGGCCGCCGCGGACTCCTTGCCAGCCGTGCGCGCCGCCACGCGGGACACTGCGTCCGCCATCAGCATCTCACTAGCTCCTGACATCACAAACATATTATTAGCCTACTTCTGACGACTTACGACCTTCCTTACTTTAAGGAAAGTCTACAACGGGTCTACAAGATACCCTTGGTTTAACAACATCAGCAGGAACATTGCCTGACGAAAGCAGCATACATGGTCTAAAAAAGGAATGAAGACATCCCTAGTCCCTCAGGATCAGGATCAATTTTATGTGTTTCAGTGGGTTCCTAGTCGGATAAGATTGACAAACGGATCTTCCGGTGGCATTGTAGGCAAGCCCACGCGACGTTTGGATAGCACAACGCGTGTCGGGTCTGCTAGTAAGGCATGCAGTAGTATGTAAGGAAGCACCTCCGCCGTAGACCACTTTGGGCTCGCGCACGGTGGCGGCGAGCACGCACAGCGCGTCGTGCAGCGAGCGCTCGGCCTCGTCGATGACCTGCTGCGTGGCGCCGCGGATCACCACGGTGCACGCCGAGCCCAGCTCCACGCCCGAGAACCGGATCAGGCACTCGTCGCCGATCAGCACCTGCGCATACACACACCACACCACTTGTACTATATCACTCACTCCTCTACCGAGACAGATACTACGTACTGTTTGTAATCCTAAATAATATTATAAATACGAATGTGAGTTTGTTTGTTTCGGTTTCACGCCTTAACTACTCGAACAATCATGAATTATCGCATACACATTGTCAGAGATACAGAAAACGGCACAGAGTATATTTCCTTTAAAACTACTGCTGCCGAGAAATAGAAAATTGACATAACCTACATTTACGCGAACTAAGGCGCGGGCAAAATTTAGTCCATACGAATGAAAATCAATTGCCACATATAGGACGAAGCATCACTTAAGTTATAATAAAGGCTCGACAGACTTATCAATTTTTTTTTGTTATGTATGTAATTGTCAGGTCAACATATCATGTATGAAAGAAAATTTGCGATACATTCGCGGAAAATATCAAAAAAATTTATGGTAATTTTATGTGAAAATAATTGATTGACGTTTTGATATTGAATTTAATTACGTGAAATGTATGTTTGTATAGATTGACAAGAAAACAATATTGGGTTAGCTAGTAGTCAATATTTCTATTACTGTTACATCTCATCACAGTATCTATGGATTGCAATACCAATGTTAGATATCACTAAGTAGCCAGTGGTAAAGTGAACAATATTATTGAGTGATTATATCATCAGTAAATGATAAGACTGAAAACAAACTGGGGACTTTTTAATATTAAACTGTATGTTTAATTTGAAGAACAAATAGTTCCTCAATCCTTAATAGATGTTAATTAAAAACTTTCCTATACAATTTACAACCCCTATACAGGGTGATTTTGAAATCGTGTAATTCCTTTTAACCACGCATTCTACTGGTGATATAGAATAACCCTGACCATATTTTTATTTAATTAGATTTATTTTTTTTGAAAAATTATTATTTCGTTTTTTTCGTTAAATGGTGTCAGATAGTCATATGTTAACCAACCGAGGCAATTTTAATTTTTTACTAATTAAAATAAAAAATCATATTAATAATTAATGTCGTAAATAATAACGGGCGGTCCTTTTTATTGTCCCTTATTATTTACGACATAAGTTATTGTTATGTTATTATTTTTAAATTAAAAAAATATTAAGATTGTGTCAGGTGGTTAAAATATGACTATATGAAATCATTTCATGAAAAAAATCTGTACTCTAATTTTGCCGAAACCATTATTCTGATTAAGAAAAAATATGGTCAGGGTTATTCTATATCACCAGTAGAATGCGTGGTTAAAAGGAATTACACGATTTCAAAATCACCCTGTATAATCCTCAAGTTGCCTCGTCAGTGTAAATGCACCTTTAGGTCTATAGTACAAACATTATATATATAATGTACTTTAGTAACTGTCAAATCATAATACTTTAGTAAGTGGAATTCACAACCTGTTCTGAAGAAGGCGCATTATAAAATATGAATCATCAGAGCGACAACAGCCAAATAATTATTCTGAAAGACAATACAAACCTAAACAAAATAATAACACAGAAAGTACTTCACAATTGTTAAAGTCATAAATAAATTAATTAATACGAATCACTAACCTGTTCAATGAGTTTGCAATGTCCCAGTTTGACTTTCTCAGGTGAGTCAAATGTGGACACAATTTCACCACCAGTTACAAGGGCCAGTCTTTCAATGCCGTCAAAGTCAGCGTGCTCAATTGCCATAACGCCTGCATCAGCGAACAACTGCTCGGGGTAATTGTAGATAAGTTGCCTGTGGACAATATACATGTAAGTCAAATCATTTTGGCTAGCAACTTTATAAAGCGGATCGCGACCTGGATCAATAACGGATCTCTAGGAATCTCAATGACTATCAGAGATATTTAAAATATTAGCAAAACTAGTGGGGTATGTCTCTCATGCTAAGAGCATAATGGTGATGCTGAAGACAATTGTTATTAAATGGGAGTCAACCACTCTGGTACCATATACCTAATACTTTACTTTGTTCTTCATACATTTCACTTAGTTCATTAAAGCTTGTTGATGATGTCATGATTAGGTGTTGTTCACCAGAGCAATACAAAATAGGTTTAAAACCAGAATAAAACCAATTTCATTAAGAACATGTTATGATGATATTACCTGTTGATGAACACATTGCACTTATGTGCCAGAATCTTATTGACTTTGTCCTTCATCTTCTCTTTCTCGGCGACCTCTAGTTCGGCAATCTTGGCCAGTGAGTCCACTTTGATGGTAGATCCGAACACCTTAATCTTATCTGTGTCCATGGGTGTGTTGGCTATCAAAATATTCGCATTTTCAATCCTCTTTGGTTGATGCACGCCCACCTACATGAAGGACATTTTCATCACATAAAGTATTACATCATTGCTGGTTCCTGTATCTCATAATGATTTTGTGATACTGGAACTATCATTGATTTTGTGTAGGAATAGTAAAATATAATTGCGAGTGATATTTTTGCACTTACAACAAAAATATATAGGTATATTTACAGATGACTGAAAATGACTAGGTCTATTGGCATTTAAAACTAAAACAATGACATAAGAAATTTTGTCATATCGAAAATGGTTCATAGTGTTCATAGTTACATTACTAAAAATTTACTTGGTATTAAAACTTGAGTCTGCACCAATAATTTTAAATTTTAAAATATAGGCTATTTCAGTTTATATCAAGCCATATGTAATAATTCATAAAATACACTATGAGCTAGCTGTTACTAGTGAATATGTTCTCGTTTTTTGCAGTTTCGCTTTTAGGCTTTGAGAAATGAGAGACAAATATATCAAATTTCATCTTAACCATTTAATTGACAAAGCACACTGAACATAAACTAAACATACAATCATAGTATCAATTTATTCTGATGTTACACACCATAGCATTTATAGTGTTAGTATGGATTAGAACTTAACAAATTTTATAATATTGTTTATGTATAAGTTGTATTTACCTTTTTATTTAGAAGAAAACCTTCATCCAAAAATGATTCTTCAAGCACACCACCAGAAATTTTGATAATTTGGATGGCTTTCAGATTACCAGAACCTTTGAGACGAAGCACTGCATCTACAGCCAACTTTGTAAAGTGTCTGAAAATGTAAATTATAAATTATAATATGTTTACATAAAATATAGATACTTTTTGAAGATCAGCATAATCTGCAGATTTCGTATTTAAATATATGGCTTATATAGAAACTTATAATGCCCAAAGCTCCACCCAATGCAATTTATTTATTACAGGCACAGGGCAAAGTATGTCAAGAAATACTCGAATTCTACATAAATTTACAGCTAAATGACAATTATGGTGTATCTGAGGTGCTGTCAGCAGTAAAAGTGATTCATAAGTGTAGCAACTGCTATATAAAATTTTTTGTAAAGGAGAATGCCCATTAAACTATGGAGCATGGGTTCACATTTCCCATTCATGAAACATACCTTGATTTGTTGGGTTTTATATGTATGTTCTATTACAAAAATATATATATCCCTAGTTTGACGGGTTATTGCACAAAATTATTTTTCACATGCAAATAGAACATGTTTTTTGTTTTAACATGCGTTTTCACGTATAGCTTGCCAAACATTTTTTTATATGTTACGGTGAATATCCGAGGTGTAGTGTATTTAAGATAAACTAAGATTCACATGTGTGTATTAATGTCCACATTTGATTGTTGGGAAAACTCTCCTTTAAGTGCTGCAAGAAAATTTTCCTTATAATCCTAACTGATATAAATGCAAATATGTGTTTGTTTGTTAAACTTTTTCACCTTAACTACATGACCCATCATCATAAAATTTAGCATACACATTGTCAGAGGTATAGAAAAGGACATAGGCCACCTTTCATCAAAGCCACAGGCAAAAGCTTGTAATTTATAAGGACAATATTCTTACAACACTTTAGATCTGTAGTACAACTACTAATTCACCTAATTATAATAATAATAATAATAATAATCATTTATTCAACTTAAATTGGTACAAAAAAGGATACAGAGCTTAGGTTACATCGTAAAGGTATAATATAAGGGGTGCCTGTACTAGGGTAAACCTGTGCCACAGGCATTAATTCCTAAGGGGTAAACAATATCAGAATTCAGAACAAAAGGAAATCCACTACACTTTTATATTTAATGTACATGAATAAATTTCTATTTGAATGTCTATAAGTATTACCACAACAAATCTATATATCAGTTACTTACTCTTTGTGGTTAGACAGGATCTTAGAGCTAAGTGTGGTGCGAGCAATGTTTTCAAGATCAGCACGCAGAGCAGCCTCATTGAAATTCTTCTCATGGTCAAAGCTGGCATCAGATAATGCCTGTTTAGCTGCATCAACAGCAATACGCCATCCAGCAATGATTGTCTGAGGGTGCAACTTCTGTTCTACAAGCTTCTCAGCTTCTCTTAGCAATTCCGCAGCTGAAAAAGATAGTTACATTAATTTAATTAAGACTGCGCCGAGCGAAATGTGCCAAAACAGGCAGTCACAGTTAAGTTGATAAAATCAACACTTTATGTTTAATGCAAATATAAAATATACATTTACCATAACAATGAATGTGTTTACAATTACTCCGTGTAAAAAACTAAAATAATTAATATTTTCGTCTACAAAATTACGTAAATTTGCACGAAAAATGCAAAATCGTAAGCTCGTATTAAGTGATTTTTAGATTATAATAGTAGAAATCTGTCGTATTTAACAGCTTAAACGAAACATAAATAGTTATATTACAATTTGTCCGTCCCAAATATTTAAGCTATTGGTTGACAATAAAGATACATATTTATCAAAAAACCACTTCAAATCCTCCATACAATTTTACTATGGCGGCCGCGCGCTGATTTGAATTTTGAGCTCTGTCATTCAGTCCAACCGCGTCTTACGCTCGGCGCAGTCTTAACTGGTGTGATATCAAAATAATGAAGCATACAATATTTCTCATGTTTACATTAATTAGAAGCTAGCTTTCTTTTACTACTACAAACATGGCCTGATTTTATAAAGTTTCTATTTGTTATATTATTATAGCTATAGTTCAGTTAAATTTAATTCATGTTTTCTAGAAGTTTTAGCTTTTACCACGTCATTTCAATAGTGCAGCATCTATATAATAATGATTATACCTTGTTGGTGCAGCAGTATTGAAAATGACTACTATACTTGTAATCTCAGCTTTGATTCCTAGGTTGGGTAAAGTGTAATTAGGTATTTCTGTTACGAAATTCTTAGTAGCAGCACAAAGTGTGAGTCTGTGAACAGTAGGCAGGAATAGGTTCACCCTTATTATATTACCTCGAAGCCATCGTTGGTGAATGTAGGTGGCTTAAACTCTGCCCACCTCTTTAGAGTGGGACTATATCTGCATGTTAATAAAGAAGTGTTTCGTTCCATTTAGTTTCTATGAGGTTAGTGAACATTTAAGATAAACAATATATTTTCATTAATACTTACCCAAAACAGTGACAGATGTGGTGCCATCTCCAACTTCCTCATCTTGTACTTTAGCCATGTCTACTAAAATTTTGGCGGCAGGGTTATCGACACCAATAGATTTCAAAATAGTAGCACCATCATTAGTAACCTCAACCTACAAATAATAAACATACTTAGATATATTTGCCAATATAAATAACTTACTATTATTTGAGAATTTACAAGAAATATAATTACCTGGCCAGCATTCCTCCCACAGGACACTAAAATTTTGTCCATACCTTTAGGACCTAAAGTACTTTTAACCAAATCTCCAATGGCAATGGCTCCAATAAAACTGGACATACGGGCCACCTCGGCCTTTTCTTCCTCTGCCTCATTTTTCAAAATTCTGATCGGATTGAGTGACACCTGAAGAATAATTTCATGTGATCAAAATCACACGTGCAGCAAGAACAACGGGTCGAATTTATCGAGATTATTCACAAGATCTTCTAAATTTCTGTTACTTAAGCATGGCTGAGCATGAGCAACAGCATAAATAACACATAATATCTTACCATTTTAACTGTCTTTTGTTCTGCTCTTTATTACACTAATATGAAATACCGGCTTTAAAAATTAACTTTTAATAGCCAGAACTGACAGAATAGAAAGCACTAATGCAAAAGTTGCCTGCAAATTAAAAAATATAGCGTAATATTATTTTACTACTGGCCACACGAACGTGTTAAGGCTTTATTTTAAAGTTATTTACCCAGACATCTAAGGAATTTACAAAAGATTTTATTTATTTTCGATTTGGGTGATATAATGGCTGGGGCAATCAGCATCATTAATATTTAGTGGAAAATAAAATGCGATCATAGTCTATAGATTATTCGATGCATAAACAACAAAGTACAACGAGTGCTGCTGCGCCAGTTATGGAATACGGACCAATCAAACAAAAATAATTTACAACAAATATATCCGATTGGTTAGTATGTCTCTAGAATGTATACGTATCCATGGCATGACGTCATGAATGTGTCACGCTGATTGTTGCTGTCATTCTTCATTCGAGAATTTTAATTCTCCGTGCCTTCGCCATATTTATGTGCAATAAAAAGTGATAAATATTAAGATATCTATCTCATAGATAAGCTGGAGAGCTTTATCGTTTTAGATATATTAATAAGAATACAAGTGAATCAAAATGGAAGATCAAGGCGGAAGCTCTGCTCCCAGAGTAAGTGACAAGCGTTTGGCACAGACTCAGGCCAAAGTTGATGAAGTTGTTGGCATTATGCGCGTCAACGTCGAGAAAGTTTTAGAGAGAGACCAAAAATTGTCCGAGCTAGATAATCGTGCAGATGCATTGCAGCACGGTGCTGCGCAATTTGAACAACAGGCAGGCAAGCTGAAGCGAAAGTACTGGTGGCAAAATTTAAAGATGATGTTGATTATTGGTGCTATTGGGGCAGTACTACTTATCATTATTATTGTGTGGGCCACATCCGGTTCGGGTAGCACCAACAGTGCACCTGCGGCGGTCACCGAAGCTCCTGGCACTGGACGATAGTCAACTAATACACAAATACCCTTTGATATGGATACTAATATAATCTGCTCTATAACAAAGGCAAATTATTAGACCAAATTATGACTGAACAGTAAAAGCCTATATTTTGTAAATCTAACTATTATAAACAACGCACATATTTCTATAAGATACATCTTGGTAAACATTTTGATATTTTTCTACAAATGTTAAAGGGGTATATTTCTTCTTCTAAGCAGTGAATAGAATTCACTCATAAGACTTGTTTACATATTGTTATACTTCTCAAAGAAAATTGAAACATTTGAAACATATTTTGATGTTGCTTTTGCAAAAGATTTCTAATTTTGTAAACTTGATAATTGTATTTATAAAGTGGCCAACTATTGTAAAGACTCACTTTGTGATTGATAAGTAATAGTATTAAATGTGAACATTTTTATAATATATATAATATAAATCAGAGCCTATTTTACTAGCTGGATTGACACAAAGAACTGATATTTAACTGTTCCACTAAAAAGTTAAATTGGATCATTGCCATGTGATTGTACTTGTTGCCTATTATTGAAAAATAAACTATATATTGAATGTTGCAAAATTAATATCATATAGTATAATATAAGGTAGTTTAAAACTATATAATTTGAAGCCAGTATGTTTAAGCACTCTTTCTAATAAAAACTGTCCTCAAGAATTTATTTCACATTGTGCTGGTAATATCTATAAGGCTTGTAATGTTAATCACAGTGAATAATGGCATATTATGCATGCCTTTCAAATTTGGGCATATTAGCGGTTAAATCATGAAGGAAGTTTAAACTGTCGTGATGTACATGTACTAAATGTATAATAATAAACTCTTTTCAGGGTTAAAACTGCACAAAATATATGCAACCTTAATGTTATGGATGCATAATGTGAAATTAATCCTCTAGCACAAACAATTTAGTTATACTTAATTATAGTTTGCACATTTTCTATTATTTTGAGCATCATTTGTTAATATGTTATCGTTATGTCTAATGCATTTTCAAGGATATCTAATTTTAAACACAGTTGGGACCAAGTTTGCACTTCTTGCACAGCATGTAAGGTCCGATTATTCCGTGAGTATTAAACCTGTTTATATGTTGTATGCAAAATGTATGTAGTACCATAATCTTAGTTGTTTTGTATTCTATAAGATATAATAAATACATGTATTTCTTCAATATTGTATGATTTATACTTTGAAAAACATTTATTTTCTATACTGAATATGTATGGCCTCTTATCATGAAAACTTAATGCTTATCAGTAGGTATTGTAGCTAAAGATAGTAAGTACTTATATGTTTCAGACAGCATACCAAACAATTTCAGCCTTTTATAGGTTGCTTAAACATTTGTCTAAAATGATTTTGATAAAAAGGTTTAGTTGAAAACTCATTTGTGACCCAAAATAAATGTATAAATTAATGATTAATTAAATCAGTGCTAATTTGATAAGTACATGTACACTGACTGATTGTGATAAATCATATGATAGTATATGTATGTACCTACATAAATACATAGTCTCACGCTTATGTTTCCGAAGGTAGGCAGTGGTGATAAAACCACACCTTTTGCCAGGTATTGTTGTAGATCTCGCTTAACAGGGAACGAGCCTATTGCAATCCACGACACTAGCTAAAAGCATACCAGTCGCATTCGCAAAGTAGTAATACATTTTACTTGAAATTATTTCCAAGCTGTTCACCGCCGGCTTTGCTCGCGTGACATTGATATGTAAGTACCTATGCTTGATCTAATAATAACCATATTATTATGTGTTAAGTGGTTTGAAACATATTTTCCGCCTGCCTTCTGTTTGACAATCTCTCTCAAATATCCCTAAACGGTAACCCATATTAAATACCAATTTGTGTGAGGAAAAATACTAATCACTATGTAAATTTTTTTTAATGAAATATAAGGAACGATGAGTAACGATATCAAACACTTCACTGCACAAATGGCTTAGTGATTTAAGTGGTCGTCTCGCTACGCCCACTACTCGCTGATTTCAGCGTGAATGGGCCGGCTCGACCGGGGAAGGACTACCTTCTCACATATCTATCTCTCATATATAATATCGACGTGAAATAGCAGTATTCCTGCTGTTGTGTTTCGATCGGTGAGTGAGAGTTCCGGAGGCCCAAACACCCCCTTTCCGCCTTCCCGCTCCTTCTCCTTCCCACTTCCTTTCCAAAGGGGTCGGCAACGCGCAAGTGATGCCCCCGGTGTTGCATGCGTCCATAGGCTACGGTGACCACTTACCATCAGGTGGGCCGTATGCGTTTGCCACCTGTGGTAAAAAAAAAAAAGAAAAAAAATTGTGTGATTTACCAATGGTTGTTCCGAGACTCAGTGTCCTTTGTGCCCTGTTTTATGTCTGTAAAGTCCTCTGCGAAACAGGAATTATTCCTAGTGCCGGAGTCGCCTTCATAAGAAAAGAAATACAATTAAGACTGCAGGGTATTACCCCTTATAATCGAAATCTGTGCACAGTTTTATTAAGCTAGGTATCTAATATTACGCAGGAATGACTCATTCGACCGTCATCCCCCATGTATCCCATGTGGGTGTAAAGATAGGTATATCAAAGTATTATGTATGTAAATTATATTCATATAGGTATCTTTATCATTATTTCTATCCAAAGTGGATATTACATAATAATTATTTTATGTATCTGTACCAACAGCAATGAAAAGATTTAAATATTCCTCACATTCCATATTATTCTTTGTTTTGTAGTATGCCATTCACTGCAGTGATACAACACTTGCCCTTTCTATCAATCGTTACCTACTTGATTTTTAAAACTGAATCATTATCCATCTCTTGAATGTCTGTATCCATAATACACTTGTTTATATTATTTCAAACAATTGGATTTATTTGGGAGTAGACTGCCAAACAGATATCTCGAGTGCGATGAGAAAAGTCATTAGTGCGTGCCTAGAGGCACGCACTAATGACTTTTCGAAGTTGTGTGCTATTGGCATTCCAACAAAGACAGGTACTATCAATTCCAAGAATGGCAGACATTAAAATCCTATTGTCTACCCGCCGGTGTACCGCTGCGACTCAATAGGTTAAATAGTTGATTATCGCTCGCTTTAACGGGGAAGGAAAACATAATGAGAAAACCTGTATGCTTTTTCTTTACTTTTTTTTTTCCTTGAGAGAATGCATTGGCGCGTGCTCCTCCGCGGGGGCGGGTGTAGGGGGTGTGTCGGTCTCACCCGGGAAAAGATGGAGATATCCCGGTAATACCGACTAAATCTACCACGGTGTTCCTTCTCACAATATATGGCTGAGGGGCAGGGATCACTCGCGCATTCATCCTGCAGCCCCGGTAGATTTGGGCCGCCAACTGGTCGTGGCGGCCTCGTCGCTTTTTTTTATAATTCTCATTCATTGATAGGCACGCGTGAATCACGACGCGCCGCCGTCTCGGGCCTGCTTCTGCACGGACGACAGACTGCCCTAGTCTGTCACCTCAAGCCAGCGCCGTGGGGGCCAGAGATCGTTTAGCGCCCTTCGGCGCCCGGTACGTCGACTGCGGGCCGCGAGGCTGGTATTCGCTTCCCGTTTCCTCTCCGCCACCTCCTTAGTGAACATTACTACCTCGCAGAAGGAGGCGGCGGCTACCCATGCGCTCTCGCTCGTGGCCATAGACTCTACTATGGCCGGTAGTGAGAGACGCTCCACCTCTACTACTGCGACAAGATCACGACGCTCTTCAGCCCAGGCTGGCTCTTCAAGGGTATGCTGCGCCGTGTCCTCGGGGCAGTCCTCGCAGTGATGGCACCGAGACGTATCCTCTCGGCCGATGCGACATAGGTACTTCCCGAAGCACCTGCATCATGCATGAGAGCACCTGCGTCGTTCGGAATGTGAGGGCGCCAAAACGTCTCTCCAGGTACTCCTCCATGATGAGTCTTACCGCCGCTATCGCGGCGTACCCTGCGCTTGGTTGCACAAGTCGCGCTCTCCAGTCAGCCATCAGCATCTGACGTAGCGCGCATCGCTGCACCTCGATTTCGCACAGTAGAGGGCGCATGACGCGCCTTAGCGCCTTCCCGCGATTGATGCAATACGCGAGGGCTTTCGCTTTGAGATCCCAGGGCGGAGTGCCGGCAAGGAGGCTCGCCGCCTCGAAGGAGATCATGCGATAACCTCTTATAATCCTGACGGCCATCGTGCGTTGCGGCGGATGTAATATTGCCGCATTGCGGGCTGTCAGTGAGGGCGACCAGACAGGGGCGCCGAATAACGCCATGGCCCGCACGATCCCACTATAGAGCTTTCGGCAGGTGGCGTCTGGCCCCCCTAAGTTGGGAAGCAGCCGCGAAAGAGCGGCGGCCGCACCCATGAGTCTGGGAGCCAACCGGCGGACGTGTTTTCTGAAGTTGCATCGGACAATATCGGATATCAAGGACCAATCCCAAATATTTCAACGTTGACTCGATGCCGAAGCGAACGCCTCCTACCATTATGCTGGACCCTAAAGGTGGTCCTTTCTGAGGCCTATGAAATTTGAGAACCTCGGACTTATTACTTCTAGACCCAGCCGCCGGATTCTCAGCACGACTTGTGCAACCCCTGCCGTAGCCAGGAGGCCTGTTTCTCGGTGCGTATTCCCTCGCGCCGTGACTAGGGTATCGTCTGCGTAGCACGTCACGGCGACACGACGGGGAAGCGAACCGCGTAACATCCAGTCGTACCCGATATTCCACAGGAGCGGCCCAAGAACAGAACCCTGGGAAAACCGCACGACATTTCTCGCCGGACTCATCCAACCGCTTGATCCGGGTAGACAACGTATCGTTCGTTTAAATAGGCCCTGACTATACGACAGAGGTAGTTTGGCAGGCACTCGTATTTCACCGAGTGCCTGCCTAACACAAGTCCAGGGCAAGGTATTGAAGGCGTTGACAATGTCGAGTGACACTGCAAAGACGACCTCGCCTCAGGATACTGCTTCCTTCGTCAGAACTCTAACGCGCATGATCTCATCCACGGTGGAGCGCCCACGGCGAAAACCGAACTGATTTTCCGCCAAATCAGGTCCCGCCCCTTTTAGATGAGCGATGAGGCGGTCCGCGTTGATGCATTCCAGGAGTTTTGCCACCTCGTCGAGCAAGACGATGGGGCGGTAGGCGGACCGACTGCCCGCAAAGCATGCGCTGAAGAGCCTGGAAGTTATGTGAAAACTGTCAACCCGCACAGGGTAGCGAGCGTGGTAGAATATAACCCTTCTTATACTGAGAAGAGGCTTTGTATACGGTGCTAATATTATTATATGAGTCGATACTTTTATTTTATTAGGTATGTCAAAATGCGGTACCACCAGTGTACCCTTAAATATACTTGTGAGTAATGACTGAGCTGATCTCGCAGTGTAGGCTTTATATAATTATGATAATCAGTTACAGAGCAGTTGGTCAATGTGGATAATATTGAAATTATTTATACAGTGTGTGACACCTACTCATAATGATAAAGCGTTATCCATAAATGGTATTCTATAAGTCGAACAGTCGACGGCTTACTTGCAAATTAGTTTAAATACCTACGTACATTTTTATTCAAGTTCCTTCTCATTAAAAACTACTTAGGTACTTATTGGTTGTTTATTTGTAATCCGATGGTCAAAGCATAGCATACTTTACTACTAGATATTAGTTCCTTAGTCACATTATCATATAAGATGTCGTTACGTCATTATTGTTGTAATGACCACTGCAATTATAAGAAAAATACCTATCTTAACATTTTACCTAGGTAGTTTTTGTTGATCGACCGTGGTATTAACGTACCTAGTTAGGTAACTATGTATAAATATAATCGGTACGTTTTGAATGTATGACCTACCTATAACAGCAGTATCGATGTGTAAATAACAATGCAGTCATGTAAAGTCCAACCAGTCCAACAAGTTTTTAATTTGACAAAATTATTTTTATCGCTGAAATCATTTGCTCCGGTACGGTGATAATAGTATGTTATAAATTGGGCTTTTCAGTCGCGTCTATAGAATTTATCTTCTATCACCACATAAGGTAGGTTACCCATCTATGAAGTATCGTGAAAAATAGCGCCATTCATGAAATAAGTTAGTTACATAAGCCCACACCCATGCCGTCACCACTGATCCTGGACGTTTGGGTAAGTTTTTCGAACTCATCTCAAATTCTGCCATATCAATGAAAATGTGTACCTACACGTGGCAATGGACTTCTCAAGATTCGTAAATATAAAAAGTAAGTAGATACTTATGGATAGTTTCAGACAAGGTTAACTTATTATTCGACATAGGTATTTGCATAAAGATAACAAAAAATGGTATGTTTCCAATCCAAAGTTTATTTAGCATAATACATTTTTTTTTTCATTGGTGACATAGTATCTACGTATCTACTCAATTTATTAAAATATTCAATATTATGCTTCTGTCAGGTTTATAGAAACGTTTTGTAAATGTTATTTGTTCGTTCGACTTTCCGTGGCTATAACAGTGATGTTAATTTCTAAAAATAACCAGCGCCAAGGCAACTTCGTGTCAAGTGATTTAAACAAGCTTGCAAACATGACTGTATGCACAATCAAATTATCGCTGTCCATCTAAGCATTATTGCATGTAGGTATGTATACCTATTAAATGTAATTAACTGCCGCGAGAATAGATAGATACACATAAAACGAATAGTAGGTACCTGTATAAGAAGGTACAATAAATGGCTTCTGGATAGGTTTCATCCTACTTAGTAATGGAAGGCACGTATTTTAGATAAGAACCTACCCCATGGGTAACTAAAGATGATGAAAGAAAATCTGTTGACTTTGTTAGCTGCGGCGATGAATTATTTTTAAAACTGATTAGTATAGTCTCGCTGGTCCTGTGGCTTTTCCTCCTATAAGTAAGCTTGCGTGGGGTCGTGATGTCCCAGGTTCAGTCGTGTTATTAGGTTTTGTGCCCCTACCACTCCGAAAACATAGCTACATGTAGCTGTACTGCTACCCTGCTCACCTTTTCGGGTATAAATAAGTACTTAGGCGTTTGTTTCTGCACATGAGATTGTATGAGGGTACGTAGCTATAAATAGAAGAAAATATTATTACCTATTAAAATTAAACTACTATTTACGCATTTTATCGCGGTTTATTTTAAAAAGCCCTATTTTAAGACATTTTTTAAACTATTTAAAGGGGAACGCCCATCTGAGGCCATGAGTGGACTATTGTCCACTAGCCTGTTGGCTAGGGGAAAAATACTTTCCAGTTGATATTGTCGTAAAAAATATATATTTACTTTCATTCAAATTCAGGCCACTGCAATTTACAAAAATAGTTAAAAAGAGTAAGTCTATTGGGCAAGATATGAGTCCAATATACTGCGCCTTTTCTAGATGATTTGTTAATAGTATATGACAATGAAGAGAATATAGACGTTTAAAATAACTATTTTTAGTACCCTATTAAGTATAACTGGACAAAAATATATTACAATCACACCTATCATAATTAAATAATAGAGCATCGATAAAAGAGATGTTTTTGAATTATCTCACAGCCAGACACATTTTCGTATATCTATTTATTTATCGAAATTAGAAAAATACCCTCAATACATTTATTCCTTATAGGTATTTCTAAAATTGTGGCGTCAATTTAAATATATTTTCTAGATATGTAATACTGTTAAGGTCTTAAAACACTCAAGTTGTATAGTAATTTTTGATGTCCATCTTTGGCCTGAGACACTATGGAGAATAGGCATTCGCCTTTACACCATGCAGCATCTCATGATCACGTAGAAACTAAGATGGTGGGCAGATAATATTAAAATATATAATTAAACAAGCAGTAGGAGGCCTACGTAGAAGTATAAAATATAAGTACTTATATTGTTGGATATATATAGTACCTATAGTATTCCTACATATATAATAATATAATATAATATATTAATGATTTTATTTACAAAATAGTGATTGCAATATAAAATAAAAATTATACATGTTAGGTCTACTTATATAAATAAGTATATTCGGCGATATACCATAAAAAAATTGTATGCACGTATGAAATCTATTACATAGATGTTGAATTATACTTTCAACAGTAATATAGCTTTAGACGGAGTAAATCAAGCCAGTCCGTATAAGTCATTGATTAATAATGTACTTTGTTTAATTTATTACCTACTAACCTGACTTCAAACAATGAACTAAATTTTAAACCAGAATTACGGTGTGTAGTTTCAATTGCAACTTAGCAAACGCTACTAAAAAAATTTACTCGACTTCTTTTCTGGAAAAAGATATGTATTGGTAGATACTAAGCGTATGTGCATATATCGACAATCGTAACATTTAAGTCGATTATGACAAACATCAGCGTGATGTCATTGGCTCAGTTTGCCAATATCTGAAGCAAAAGAGGGCGTTACGTCATCTCTTACGTCCACTGCGGGTTAATCGACTATCGAGGGCGGAACTGTGCTTGTTTATCGATAATTTTATAAGGACAGGCACTGCTTTCATAATAATATTATATTGGCACGTGGGCAGCTAGCTATATGTATGATAATGCTACAGAAAAATATTATTAAGTTAATTTAACGTTATTGTCTTCTTTTTAAGACTTCTTTTGAGGGGCGACGAGCGACGTAGCAATTAAATATAATATTTCAAATGTAATTTAAAAAAATGGTTTATTTTTGCAAAGTGATTTTATATACCTAATATTCTAAAGATAAGAAGTGTAATACATGACTGAAATTAATTGATAAACTTCAAAACAGGTTCTCTTAAAAGACGACTGACTAATATTGTCGACTACAGGCATTTCACAATAAGTCCACTCTCGCACAAGGAATGACTTGGTAAACCACGCATCGCGTGGGAATTTCAACATAATGTATTTACTAATGCCCAGATTCAGAGCAACTAAGTACAGGAATCGAACCCATAACGTTCGGTACACTGCAGTAAAATAAATTACTGCGCCATTCGTGTAGTAAATTTTGTTTTAATGGATTACCTACTTAAACGCATCTAGTTAAGTGAAAGTAAAAATGGAATTTTAGTCCTATCCTTTATCCAATAATTGCATTCAATTTTAATTTAAAATACTTAACATATTTCAAACGTGCATGTGATATCATGCATATCGATGTATCAAGTGTCATCGAAACTTAAGACTGCCTACATCTAGAGGCTTGCGAGGAAAAATGCGGAAGGCAATCGGGCTGTCCACACGGTTCCGCTTTCCGCTCTGCTTGTCACCTGCCGTGTCAGCTTGAATGTAACAAAATGTGCCCAACCTTGATCTTACGTAGTTGTTTCGTCACACTTTGTTATACAATAGAAACAGCCTTGCCGTAATTCTCAAATTATGTGTACCCAGTAATTTACCTATTTGTATGCTACGTACATCAGTGAATTATGCTAAAACAACGACGGTAACCTAGATGCATTTTAAAGATCTCTTTACAATTTTTTTGACGTAAATACAAGTAGTCAAATAATGACCGTTTGCTTAAGTATAAGCGTCTCGTCTACGATACCCAGGTCTAGCAATGTCACTGAAAACGCAACACGAAGTTTAGCACTACACCCGAAAGGTGAACTAAAGTACAGACACATTCACATACATCGAGTAATGTGCATGCTTGTGATATCTACTTAATTTCAGCTGGCTCGTAGGGGACATATTAATTATCTGCTGCTGGTAAGATAATGTTTTGAAATATCTTAATTACATAAAAAGTTATATACTTATGCATTATTTTCTATACAGTTTTATAGCTGAAGTTTAAATATTTTATCCATTGTGCAGTGCAGTCAAAATAGTCTTCTTGAGAAATGCCTCAAGAAAACAATAATAGCGTGGTTTAATTGGTCAACTAGCCACTTCCAGTAGGTACCTGTGACTAAAAATTGTGCAAACCAGAAATATTTGCTGCCATACTGGATATTGTTTGTTGTCCATTGATTGGAAAAATCTACATTATTTGCCTTTTAAGTTTTAAATTGCAGCGATGCGCGCCAATGAAGAATCATTTCGAAGATCCTTATAGAGGCAATCATTAGTAAGTACAAGCTGTTCTCGGTCGCTTACGTCAGAAGCCTGCCTCGCGTTCTACTCCTAATCGACTTGGTCGTTCACCCATGCTTATTAAAATTTCATCGACGTACTGGCCTTCCGAGTTTCTTATCTACTGAACTGTCAATTACTTTTTATACACAGTTAAGAAATAAATGAACCGATTTCTTATTGTATAATTCCTTTGCACCATAGTTGGATCTGTGTGTCAATGACCTTTAGTTTTATCGCTTTCATCAACATTCCGACCCAGACAGTACCGTGCCGTACTAGAATAGCAGTTACTTGGCACATTCTATAGATTTTGAGTAAGAGAGTAGATGATTCTTACATTCCGAGACAGAGGTAGGTAAGTCATTTCAAAAACTCCTTTGAGTGTGAGAATCGACAGAAATAATCTTGGCTGCGTTTTCAGTAAAAGTAACAATAAATTACTATCACTTTCATACAATTCACACACTAGGTACTATGATCATCATAGATAACGAATGTGTACACTATGATGAAGTGAATTATTTAACTTTAAAATATGGTGGGTATTTTTATTTTGATTTATCCTAGATATGCGTCAATATTATATTGCTGCTTCAATGGTACAGTGGCAAAAATATATCCCTAAGTTTACTGCTGATTGGGGGATTCGGCATCGGTTACTGGCTTGGGCAAAATTAAATATTATTGTAACTTTCTGTCAAGAAATGTTAGTAGTAGTCGTGCGGATTTCCCTTATAACGTGGAATGTAAACGTATCTCGCAAAATCTCTAGAGTCTAGAGGCATTCCATAAACATGGCATCTCTAATCCCGTTATGACCATGCACAATTACTGTGAGACTGTGACCTCAAAATTCAAAGAGCTATTGCGCCGTGCGGCTCCCCTCCGGCGACGAATGAAAAATAACCATAAAGATTAAAATAATTTAAACGGGTCATCGCTTAGCAAGGAATACCGTAAGACAACTAACGCCTTAAAACTAAAAGAGAGTAAACTTCTTTGATTCATATATAAGACACTGATGGTGCAGTTGTGTAAAGGTCATCTTCGATTCCTAGATTGTTCTTTTGTTGTAATTGTATTTTGAACTTTGAATGTTGGTAAAGTCTACAGAAGTTTAAGTACCTTGTCAGAGAGTTACATGATAAGCAAAAAACATATATATATCTATAGTGATTTGTTTATTATAAATTTATTATTTTATAAGGATTATTTTGTTAATTCTTTCAAGAACTACCTAGTTACTTACAAATGCAAATAAATGTATCGCTTTGGATTATATGTCTTGCAAGTTGTTAAAAGCTATAATTTTTCTTCTGATAAATAAAGGTCTCTTTATTTTAAATGGTACATTTTGAATTTAAATATACGTATCAACACATAAATTGCCGTTTCCTGAATATATTCTATTAAAAGATGTGACACTAAAGATATTTACGTTTTGTGGCTTGATGTAGAAATAACTATAAATAGGTATGTTTCATTGTAGTGACATTAATTCTAGGACAGAGAGGTAATTGCTTCATTGTTATAAATAAAATAAATCATTAGTAATTGACTAAGTCAGAATGACATTACAAACATCATCGCACCCGCGCATTTTGAATGTCAACAAGCCAAATACAGACTGTGAAGTACCTACCTGTACCAGGTGCCAATTATTTTTTTCATCTTTTTGTTATTTCCCACTGCTGGGCAAAAGTAGTTGGTGGATATCCCCTGTCAATCTCTATCAAATGTGTCTAAGTCGTCCCGCATCTCCGTTTAGGTCTGCCCCGTCGCCGTCGGCTGTCTTGTGGCACTCAATTGGTGACGATTGGTACCTACCTCTTTGGGTGCATGCGGCAGACATGTCCGGCCCAGTCGCACGTCAGCCTGCTGGATTTTACACCTACATCAGCTATGCGTGTTTTGGAGCGCAGAGTAGTTTTGGACGTGATCCATCCTTTTTACTCCGAGAATGCTACGCTAGCCCTTTGGCAGATTTTCAATTTGGACTTCGGATTCTCAGTCAGAGACCATGTTTGAGCACCGTAGGGTAGGACAGGCAAGATACACATGTCGATCAGTTTCCGCTTTAGTGTCATTGGAAAATTACCTTTCAAAAGCTCTTTCGTCGACCAACTGCTCTTCCAGGCGTTATCGGTTCGTAAACAAGGAGATCCATTATCTCCCAAATTATTTACCAGTGTTCTCCAAGAAACTTTTAAGAGCCTGGCGGATGTATGGAAACAGAGGGCCATTGTTATTGGCGACAGAAGACTGACAAATCTTCGCTTCTCCGACGACATTGTCCTGTTTGCCTCCTTAGCATTAGAACTCGAGCTAATGCTTCAAGACCTCAACTCCGCAAGTTGAACTTCAAATGAATCAAACAAAAACTAAGGTGATGACCAACAACACGAAACGTAGGGTCACGGTAGACGGGCACGTTATACAATATGTCGATGAGTACATTTACTTGGGCCAGATAGTATCTTTCAGTAGCAGACAGGATAAAGAAATTAACAGACGAACCGATAACGCCAAAATTGTGAATTGAATTTTTTTATCTGAATCTACTTCAGGTTAAATCAGCTCAATTCTTCCTAGAATATGCTAAATGAATTTAGTGATTTATTTAAGTGTAAATTTATAATTTTTGCTAAATTATAATGCGGAACATGAACACAAAAGAATTCTAGAATCGTGTTTTAGAATATGCTTGTAACATTGATGTATCTATCTAAATAAAAGAATATAATATGAACAAAGATATAGTATGAATATAAAATAATCAGCGTGTTAAATGGGACAACTGCTGCACGAGACACATACTTTAAAAGCAATAAATAATGCATGCTGGGCAAATGAATGGGACATTGGTTGCCTTATGTCACGTCCAGAGCAGACTAGTAAATTGAGCTGTCCTTAAATACTCGGTAAAATTAGTCGTACCATGGCACTGCCAGGCGCCAATTAAGTTATTAGAACTTTCAGAAGTTACATTAATAATTATGGAAGAAACTTTGCTGCGATGATTGACAGAAAATTCTATGAAATTGCTATCTACGTTAATTAGCGTACACTTTCACTACTCATTTCCCTGTTGGCAAATATGAATTATATGAGCTATTAGTAATAAATCTCTTTTTATCACAATATTTTCTAATAACATACAGGGTGATTTTGAAATCGTGTAATTCCTTTTAATCACGCATTCTACTGAAGGTATAGAATAACCCTGACCATATTTTTTTTAATAGAATGTAATAATTTTTTGTTTTTCTAAATATTGTTGTACCGTTTTTTCGTGAAATGGTGTTAGATAGTCAGATGTTAACCACACGAGGCAATTTTAATTTTATACTAATTTAAATAAAATAACATATAAATAATTAATGTCGTAAATAATAACGGGCGGTCCCTTTTTTGCTCCTTATTATTTACATCCACCACCGTAATTTATAATTTTTCATACAGTCTGCACTGTAATGTTTTTGAACCGCATAACAAATAATCTTTATAGGTATATATAAATTCTGTGCGTATGTTTGTAATTAAACTCCTCCTAAACGACTGAACCGACTTTGATGAAATTTTTTGTGTAAAAGATTCGAGAATGGGTTAGATTTCTTTTTTCTTGTATGCAGTTCAACATCTGTCGGGTCCGCTAGTAAAGTATAAAGTAAATATACATAGGTACTTACTTACTTACAGTTCTACAAACATTACGATCATAATATTGTCTTCTGTTTACGCGAATGTTATTCATTTAAGGGTCGATTTTTCAATCGTCAGATAACTTTTATCTGGGGAATATGTTTGACGTTTTGACAGCTTTTGTATAGAAAATATGTCATACCGCCATATTTATCCTTAAGATAAAAGTTATCTGACGATTGAAAATCCGGCCCTAAATTAAACTACTATATACGGATTTTATGGCATTGTTTATTAAGTTACGTTGTATAAAAGTGTCAAATAAACAACGCTATAAAAGCCGTATATAGTTGTTTAATTTTAATTACGATCTTATTTAGAAATAAAAATATATTTCACGGTATTCAACACAGTGGTTTCCTGTTGTTTAAAAGACCGTCGACATTTATTAATGGTGCATGGTATGGCGGTAAAAGCTTTTTCTAGGGATGGCAAACCGTTGTTTACATTAGTAAGTGAGCAAGGCACACGTGTGGTGTAAAGCAATGGCTATAAATAAGTAGTATTGGTTTGAACAGTCCGAGTACCTAAATATATGTCTACAAAAATGTGACGCGTGATGGTACCGTGTTGATGGTACCGTGTTGACGGTCATTTAACTATGTAAGAGTAAACAACTAAAAAAATGCTGTCATAATTCCATAAATATATATGGTTAACTACGCATAAGCATTAGATTAAGCATTTTAAGTTAATTATCTGTAGGCCAAAGCAATAAAAATGTGCGGGTAGGTAGACATTACAGTTGGGGAAAAAAATATAGTGATACTTATGAATGTACCTTACTATTTATGTCCCTATGTCAGCGATTTCTCTAAACCATATTTATTAGTTGGTATTGTAGCCTTGATCGATCTTTATGGATATGCTCGTATGAAATTCTTCGAATTCTTTGAATATATTATACTTAATTATTTATACCTACCATTGATTTAACGTGGGAGTATCTACAGTATGAGTAATATTTCCTATTTGTAATGAATACCATGATGCATATTTACGCCTATTGTAGGACCCGAAGACATAATTGGATCTTTTTGTCTTACGCATATCAAAGTAGTGACTCATATTAGGTATCAAGGTTCCGTCTCTGCTTTCATATAAGCTGTAACCCTAAGCGGAGTTTTATTTATTTTACCATTGTTCATTCATATATTCTCATTGCTTGTCATTGAGAAATGAAATGAATATGAATCTTAAAAAGACAATGTAAGTAGGTATACAGGTATTTACGTACAATAAAGCTTTTTATTTTATCTTAGATCACTTTGCGGTGGTTAGGTAATTTCCGCTGTTACGTCAAATTAACATCATAAGGCCAAGGTAACCAGCTAGTGTAGTTATGCACCAAGAAACTCATCACAATCTACCGTTTTTGCATGCTGCTATATCTGCCGAATATATAGTTATGTAGGTAGGTATTGTTGAACCAAAATACTAGTATGATTAAGATGATCGTGTTTAGGTATGGCGTTGTTTGCCATAAACAGAAGTGACAGATTCAGATGAATGATTCATAAATCAGATGACGTAGCTAGTGGTATCATCAAGCTGCTGTAGCGTCTATGCATCACGCCGAAGATGATCGAGTGCAAGCCACGGGCGCCACGGTATGGCTAGACGTAGAATGAGCGAGAAACATAGTGTGGGACGAATGACGCCGAGCGAGTCTCGGCGTTCGAACGTGAGGCTATTTAAAACTGTGCGCAGGCCCCGTGGCGCCGAGTCGACAACTAATGATCAGTCCTGCCTTGTCTGCCGTTGAGTGCGTAGCGACACTGTGATCCGTGTTTACAAAAGAACGTTTCAGTGTTTGTTTAGTTTCACGAAATCTACATAAAACAACTTAAAATGGCTGACAGTGGTCTGAAGAGAAATATTCCTATCAAGCTTGGTGACTTTTCTGTCATCGACACTGAATTCTCCAGCATCAGGGAGAGGTTTGACG
Source organism: Catocala nupta (assembly GCA_963675205.1). Lineage (NCBI taxonomy): Eukaryota > Metazoa > Arthropoda > Insecta > Lepidoptera > Erebidae > Catocala > Catocala nupta. The sequence goes on from OY776081.1 coordinate 16,235,147, forward strand.
CCGAAATGAGGAAGATGGAAGAAGAAATGAGCAAATTCAGATCAGAGCTCATGAATAGAGAAAGCAATAATTTCTTCAAAAGCACAACTAGGTATTTATTTTATTTTATTACTACTTACGTATTTAACCTATAACATAATTCCTTATAAGATTATATTCCTCTGCTACTTATATGAACATAAAGCGGTTAGTGGATAATCCTAAACTCTAATCTGCATTACTTTACGCTAGACTTAACTATAATTTGGCAATTTTATTAACGCGTGTAGTTTTAATTAGGATATTTATCATGTGGGAGGATATGCCGGGTCGTCGTATGCCTATATTATTATTCTGTCCGTAACAGTTACGCTGCCGGCCTGTTTGCCATAAAGGGAATCTTGAATTAATGAGTTTGGTGGTTTCACAACGCAGTCGCCTACCTCGACCGCTTCGGCGACTGTAAGAAAGTATATTCAAAAGGTATTATTCGGGATCAGTCCGCGGAACGGCATCAACTGCAGACAACTCAGTCGCCTCCATTTAAAGCGTGCAGCGATACGTAAGCCCGACGCGGGATGATGTCATAAATAGAAATAGCGCCGGTTGCGCCGCCACTAAACCAGACAATTTTGTTGCTAAAACACACCAAATTGTAAACATAATGTATGAACAGCGAGATTTTACTTCTGAGATATCTGCCACTTACAAATTGCTTTACACGGTTTTATTTATAGTAGATTGAGGATGGTATATAGCAAAATTATAAGACTCTATAAATCTTTAAGTCAAGTAAGATTACGTACAAAATCTGAGATTAGTTGCATATAAGTTAGAAGCGCTGTATATATAAAGACCAGGTAGGTTTAGAGATACATGCAGGTGTTGATAAGGCTTGGATTACCTGTAATAAAACGCTTGCATACTTCGAGAAAACAGGTTTACGATTGTTTTATCAACACGACGTACAAGTGAAATAGTTTTGTTGGCTCCAACGCGCTGAAATTATGTTTACGGCATGAATACATGACCCACTTGGAGCGAGTTGGTGCTGTTTCAGCCGCAAGTAGGTACAGTGATGCAACGCCCTCGCTCTGTAGCGTTCGACACTTGGAATACTTGCGTAGGATTGGTGTACGTCAACCTTAATTCATATTCAAACTGTGGGTAGGTTATGTTGGTACATTTATTTAAAAATATTATAATCAGTATTAGGACTGGTAGTTATTGCTGCCACGTCATTAATATTTTTAGGTCCTTGCTCAACTTCATTCAAGTGTGGGACTACTGGTCCGCCCAAGTACCGACCGTTCCGCGTGGGTGTAGTTATAAGAAGTGTTTGTACATACATATTTGGAATTCGTAGTTGTGAATACATACTTGGCTAAATGATTAAATTAACGCGAACATTTTAAATGAGTATGGTTGCCGGAGACATCATTGACGTCATGAAATGTTTGCGATGTCTACAATGTACATCGCTATTATATAATACATAGTTTTGTATATCTACCTATATGCTTTATCTTACACATTTTAATATATATTATTTTATTTGAGAACATATTGATTAAACAATTATTATTTTACTGCAACGCCTTTAGATGCAAACAATTGAATATGTTTGAACACTAATTATAAGTTATATTTACTGACTTATGATCGGATATATTCTATCAGTATTATTATACCTATTAACTTTGTTTGCCCAATATCTGTGTCACTATTTATCGATTAGATATCTACTGTAGAACATGCCCACCCCCCTGACAGTTTACCGAACCGAGAGCTCACACACTGAATTGTATTACCATCCTTTATACTCTTCACTATGTCGAAAAGAGTCGAGGAATATCCATGCTAATATGAATTATACATTGAACTTAATTCCCCGTAATAGTTTATGACCTATTATGTTGATGTATAAAGCCTAAATTAAACATTTGTGAAAGAAAATTAATTCAGAGGTAGTGATGGATTACGATGAAATAAAAATACAATCCATATTTAGCTGTACCGAACTTACAAGCATTCACTCACTTCTGATTTTAATTATGTACGACGTATCATCGTGTATCTTGTCTATCACTACCTTAGTCTGCCCTTTAATTTGTTTTGAGCTTAAAACTAACAACAATCGTTGCCTTTTGCATGTCTTACAATTTCGAATCAGTTTCCTCTGGAGGAGTAACCAAGTCGTCGGAGAGGTAATAATTACAAAAAATATATAAGTACCCACTTATTGTTCAATGTATCTAGTATGTACCTAATGCTTACTATATAGTACCTTCCTATGCTTGTATTACTTATATACCGCCTTGTACGATTAATGTGTTGTAATTAATCTCTATTATGCTTTGTAGATTCGCACCTGTATATGTATAAAAATCATTGTGCAATACATCACCTTGTTATTATAACGTGTCGCATGTATGATATAAATCTTACATGCATGAGTTCAGATTATTATTCATATAAACTCTGTCAGCAAAATAATATAATTATGTACCCAGTAGGGACCCAATGTCATGGTATTTAATACAGGGAAACTGTTCTTCAAACAAATGATAATTAAAGCGGTAGTTATCCAATTAGATTCTTAAAAATGACGTAAGCTTTTGTCACGATTCATTTGCATCACGGTAAAAATATTACTAAGGTTCAAAGTTTATAGGGAAAACACGATTCACGAAGTTCCTATTAGGTGTATCATTGCATTAACAGTACCTTGTATGGCAAATGCTTTTTGTTAAATTGCATTAGTGTGACAATCCTGGTTTTACTTCATACTCTATTAATAGTTATCGATATAGAAGTATAATTGGTATAGAAAAAAAAAACATTATATGTATACTTATAATTATTCAATTACTAGCAATTTAGGTAAATTCCGTTATGATTTACATCGCTCCTTTTTTCATGTGGATAAAGGCATCAGTAAACGGCATATTTTATAGATAGTAATTATTATGCTGCTTACACACAGATTTACTATCGTAAATAATAGTGCGAAACTTACACACAAATAGTAATATTTTTGCACCATAATAATTTAAACTACTTTCATCGATTATTACTCTAAACACTAGCCCAAATTATTTTATAAAATTGAATCTGTAAAGTTCTAAAATGGCATTTTTACATATTCGTAAATTTCTGCACTCTCGTTACATCAGAATACTACAAAGGCCAATTTTCTTTGAAGATGATAACCAATGCTCGCAATCGCAATGGTGTTCGTGGCTCAACGTGATTGTTTAATTTAAACGTACCTACGTCTAACCAAAGCAACCTTTTTGAATGACTAACTGCACTATTGAACCGACCGGGACCAAACCGGCACGTTAAACGAGCGCCAAGGCTGACTGAATAGAAAGTCAATTTGCATTTGCTCGACTAAAACGTCTAATCGCTAGCAAAACACAATAGGTACTTATGCACCATCACAAAACTAATGTAGAAGAGTCGAATTTGTAGTACCTACATCAATTTGTTATATTATGAAGTTTATGAGCGTTTGACGCGAATGTTACTATACAAATGAGATTTAATTGAGTACTTAATAATTTATTGTTGGTAAAATATGTTCACAGTGGCGGTAAAACAGTATTGGCTTTTCTGAAAGAAAATTCTCAGTATCAGCTTAAAATTAAAGGTCAGACCTATCTTGGATAGACGGCAAAAGATTCGGTTCTCATTATCTTGAACCATAACATAATGCGAAGCAACGATAATCCAAATGATAAGGCATTGGTCGTCCGATCGTTAGAGGTCTTGGGTTCGACTCCCAAACAATTGCACTATCGATATGACCCCAATTCTAACACCAGAATTTAGTTTTGCTGTAGGGGTTAACAAGAATACAAGTAATTCTCAAACCAAATTGTCAGTAATAGGTATTTATTTATTTATTTATTACTATATTGACACACCAACAGCTTTTAGGCGATGCAATCACAATAAAATTAAATCCAGCACCACAGACTGGCCTACGAGCTAATAATAGGTGTGAGACAGCATTTTTAGATGACAAGTAATTAGTGAGAATTACAAAATAAGGTTAAAACACAAAAAAAAAAAATAAGAAATTGAAAGTATATTTAAACAGGAAAAAATAAGTAGCTGCATTCATAGTTATAACTCTGCCTTACGCCTCAGGAATTGCATGCATAATACTGTGTTATTGGAATGTGCTTCTAGCTAATTGAAACCTAATCCGTTTAGCATTGAAGTTATGCGATTAACTGGCAATGGAACAAGTGTCACGACAAGTATGAAGTAACCCGTATACCTACCTACTGCCACCTACAAATAAAATGATCTCAAATTATTCCGATAACGATTGCTCACTTTAATATCGATGAGCTCATTTGGTTATTTTGTTGACAGTGACCTTGTATCTGCACAGATGACACTAAGTGACATCAGCTGTTTTGTAAAAACATTTAATGCTCTGACTACACAGTATTCGGTCGTGTTATTCGGAATAATGCTTAATCCAGGGTCATTCTATGAATCAGCTGTGAGAATAAAATAATGTGCGATGCTTGCACGGATCGCAGTCTCGAGTAGGTAGTTTATCTTGTTAATGTCAATAATTTTAAGTTTAATTCCAAATATGGTTAGCGTTGAACGAGGTGATTACTAAACAACTATACCGTCACCTTCGAAACTGTCAATAATCCGAGTGTAGGCTTAATCTCCACATCAGACAAAAATATTCAATTACTAGTTTTCACCACGGTTTCACCCGCGTAAATCTTATTCCCGTGGGAATATCGGGGTAAAAGTAGCCTATGTGTGAATCCAGGTCTCCAGCTACATACCAAGTTTCATCGCAATCGGTCCAGTAGTTTTTGCGTGAAAGAGTAACAAACATTCATATATCCATACATCCTCAAAAACTTTCACATTTATAATATTAGTAAGGATTCTCGCAATACATGTGTGTAGTGTACTTATATAGTGAGTATCGAATATGGATGTTTGTTTAAATTTAAATGTATATTGTAAATAAATCCAGCGAAATAGCAGAAGAGTATTAATTGCTAAATTATTGCTGTCTATAAAGGAAATAAACCATATTGTGGTTAATATTGTTTTGTTTGTTAGTTATATAAATTTTCAAATTAGTTAAGCTAATATTCATAGCGCAATAAAGGAAATCATCGTTGTAGAACACACAGTGGAGTAACATTTTATCATTCTAAACACATCACATTTGCATTCATAAACAGACATAAACAAGAAACGTGGAATGTTTGTACACAAGAATTAATTACTTACCTTAGAATAATACACAGCACTTGTAAAAACATAGAATGTACTATTACTTACATTATGGACCCTTAGTGAAGTATTTAGCAGTAGGTACGTCAGCAAGTTGGACATGCAAACCACATTAATGGATTGCGGATGGCGTGATGGTATTCGCATGCTCATAATCACTTTTGCCAGACTGCTTTGAATACTTAGTAGCCATTTTTATGATATCAGAATGCAATCTAATTCGAATTGCTGTATATTTTATTATATGTATTTTTCAGTCTAGTGCAATTTATAAATCGATATAAGACTGTCAACGACCTCGGCAAATTGCTTTGTTTTGTACAACAATTTATCTTGTAGCGAATCTAACTTTTTCTTTATGTAGAATATACCTACAGAGAGATAGTATGTAAATGATATCGTTATTTTAAAATATTGGAAGAAAGGGCGAACGAAGTTTGCACATATCTTAAAAAGGAAGACACAGTTGGTGACCGCACCTCAAAACGTTCATCATAATATAAGAACAGCAATTTGATAGCGCCAGACTTTATGCTGAATCAATAAGAAACATTTGGATAACTACAATTTTAAACAGCAGCATAAAAATCTTAAATTATTTATCTTTGGTTTAACAATGGTTCCCACGCTTTTGAAGTGTAATATTCTAGAAGCAGTGCTAGTGTTGAAACTAATGAATGTGTCGCTTTTTTTACGTAGTACGGTCTTGCTATTCCTTGAATGTTATTACGTCAGAGGTTATATTTATTTAAAACGTTTACATGTAATCTGTTAAACACGTCGAGCCAGACGACACGAATGTCATCCGTTAATCAAATTATGTGCTTACAACTAGTACAGCACCCACTTCGCATTCAACATCTACCTACACTCTGTCAATAAACGTTCTTGTTAAGGTTATCTCTCAATGTCGCCACCTTTAACATTGTATCCATGATTAATTTATACTACTGCATAACTTTCTTTATTCTTTTTTATTTCACATCTTGGGACATTAACTGAACGCACCCTATATTTGGATAGTAATTAAGTGCCCAACAGTTTTACGACGGACGTTTGGAGTTTGTATTTTGATTGTAAGCTTAGGCAATCGATTTTGCCTCTGACAGTTTGGCTTCAGATGCCTCGATGTAAAGTATCTAATTGAGATAATTAACCTCAATCTAGGTTTCATAGTCTCTTGAAATAGTACCTACTGTGAAGACACTTACGTATTCTAAATGTAAGATGAAACTGGAAACGTCTGTTGAGTAGTTACGTAATATTCTTAACGAAAAAATGACATTGATAGGTTAATTTGAACATTGTGACGTCCACAGCTCGACCACATCGTCACAACACAGCGACAGCAGACAACTGGCAGAGCCCAGCCACTGGGACAGTCTCAACTCACCCCTGATCCAGGATGAGGGAGACGGCAAGTCACTTAAGCTCCGCTTTGACGTTAGCCAGTACACCCCTGAAGAGATCGTTGTTAAGACTGTAGACAACAAATTATTGGTGAGTTTATCTTCTTGTATTTCTCTTTCTTTGCATCAGAATTTCATCTTTGTATTTTTGTTTAGGCTATTAATATCTATCAACAACCTCAACACTAAGTCCTGGGGAATTCCTATTTTAGTAGAAAGAAAATTGTGATTCACTATGATACATTTATAAATGTATTTTAAATATCTAACTACGCTATGTTTTATTTCTCTGTAAAGTCAAGGGCAGGTAGGCACGGCACGGCCTAGAAGCCTTGGATCGATTTTCATTCATGTTTATATAACAAAGTCTATATAGGTATTCAAAAAGAGCCACAAATATTAATCTTGCAGGCTTTTGTAGATCTATTGTCAACAATGTCGTAGATAAATAGGTAGATAATCTAATTCCTTTGTTGTGTCTTCATTTACATGACTATGCGCCGTTGCGCTTCATTTGAATCTACAAGCATAGCGTAGCCTGGGATGGCCGTAGGCGTACTTATTTTGTGTTGTATTTCATTAGCGATTGAGAAGGGCTATTAGAACGTGTTCATTGTATCAATTAGCACCTATAAATTTTAAGTGACTGTAATCATTTGTAGAACATGCCGCTTTTGTTAAATGTGGTCTGTATATGGGCAATGGTACTTAGATATCGAGTATAAAAATGGTTTAAATAAAAAACAACATAGCGACTGAATATTTTCACAGTTTGAGTGATTTGTTCGTCCATAATGTAGTAGATATTCCTACAAAACTGCTGGTGTTCGCTTACACAAATATTTGGCAATGGGGCAGTTTATATCCACACAATGTTTCGCTTGACGTCATCGCTAAATTCCCGAGTCTTATTTTAGGCAGATCTATCACTGCGGTTTTGAGGCGCTTTATGACCAATTCCACTATCCATATTAACAGAGGAACATCAGTTCACGGGAACACTTAATATAAGTACTGTTTTATAATTATGTACGGCTCAGTGCGCGTTATCTTGATGGGAATATTTAATCAGACCGCACAGTGCAAATGTTGTCTGACTGAATAAATTACAGACATTTACACTGTGACAGGACGTTTACATTAGTCTTATTTAGCTTTACATTTTTAATTAGTAGAAGGTTGGATAGTAACGCTCCTTCATTCACATTTTATTTTTCTTGCGGTGGACGTTGTATTATATAAATTACCTGAGAATAATGAACCGTTTATTTGTGTACACAGTGAAAAATTGGTTGAAACTTGTCAGAGCAGGCAGAATGCCAACATTGAAGTATTGCTTTTGTGCACACAGAACACAAACATTACTTTTTTTATCGGGGTCGAATGAGACACTGGCTTAGCAATCAGCCAAAATACGAATAGTTGGGTCTCAATAATTAACTGAAGTTATGCTACTCATATTACAGGTCCACGCCAAACACGAAGAAAAATCGGATACGAAGTCTGTGTACAGAGAGTACAATAGGGAATTCCTGCTGCCCAAGGGCACGAACCCCGAGGCGATCAAGTCGTCACTGTCGCGGGACGGCGTGCTCACCGTGGAGGCGCCGCTGCCGCAGCTCGCCATCACCGACAGGAACATCCCCATCCAGAAGCACTGAGCGCCCGCCGCTCGCGGTCCGATAAGACAGCAGCTATTCCATAAACTGTTAATAATTTATTTTAATTTACGTTTTATAAATTTAAGAGAAGCTATTGGCGATATTTATTTAGAATCTTATAGTGAATCTCAAAATTTATTAACACTTTAATCATTATGATTGGTCAATTAGTATTCTCGAAAATTCCAACCTTTGATATTGAGCACAGTTCGCATGTTGAATGTTGCTTCAGTGACATTTGCTTTCTCAGTGAGTGCTAGGAAATGTATTCAGGCGATTGTAATTTCTGTTTTGTATTGAATTACGTCGGTTATAATTGTGTTCGATATAAGTACATTTTAAATTACTAGGAACACATAAAAGAACAGTTAATATGGCCTAAAATTATGGAGCTTAAAATGTGTTCACAAAATAAGGAATTAATACAACTGATACTACTCATATGATATTATGAAAGGCTAGTTGGCGAATAGGCTATGAGGACAACGACGGTTGATAAGTGTCTTATATGTATATGTACCTACAGAAGTCCATTTTGCTTAACACAACCTGCTATGTGCAACGATAACAAGCACGATATTAAATACACCAATTTAACAGCTTTTAACATAATACACATTTATATTTTAGTACAAACAGTTGTTACGAATGTTTTAGATGTCAATAAAATATAAAAATGTCACATTGGTTTTGATTTGTTTCTTCGACAATTTTACCCAACTATTTGATTCAGCGTAAGATGTTTAGAAAACTGCCTCGGCTATAACTGTACAACAGTAGGTATGTTTAGAGAAAGATGACGTAATACTTGTACAAAATTGAATTGTGCGCTGAGTATAGCGACGATCTTGACTATGAGACATAAGAAAGACGTATGTGGGAAGCAGGTACTGGCACATTGTGAGGAAAATGCAAGAAACTTTTCGTAAAATGATCCTACATAATTTGTAGATTTTTCCTTTACCAGTGAATTATGTTTCGGACCAGTTTTCATTTAACTAGTGTTTAGAAAATTGGATGTGACGGAAAATATCCTCAGTGCTTTGTTAATTCCGTGACAAGACTTAAGATTAAAGTGAGAGGACTTGTAATATTAGGACTTATGTTATCTGTAAAACCGCAATTTTGTAATACATACATAGATAAATATATGATACAGGCGTGCAGTTCTCGCTTAAGCCAGAATTGTCTCTTTGATCCCGTGGCATCCGATTGCGCTTATCTTTTCGATTTTCAGGCCGAACAAAGTGTTAAGATAATTAAGTGTTAGTTTTACTCTAAGTTTATAGGGAAATTACCTAAATAAAAACAACTAATAATTAACCAATAAATACAGCTCTATTGTTGTAAGTATGTATACCTACACTTTGTATTGTGAAACAATACTAAGACTGTGTTTGTACATTGGAGTTACATTTTAAAATTAATTGGGATTGTGTATTTCAAGAGGCTTGAAACCAAATCAAAGATTTTCAAAACAAATCCTATTTGTCTGTTCTGTTTATAAAAAAATCTTAACACATTTTGATACAGCTTTCGTAACTTTGTAGTTTGAGGCTCACTTTAAAATCTACCCACGTATCCATTGATTACATTTAATAGGACTGCAGATATAGCGCATAGTGTGATACACTTCAATGACGTCGCGGGCGAAATGTAGTCTACGTGGGCAAAGTCACGGGCAAAGGCTGGTAGCAAAGACATAGTAGCTTAGGTATATATTTCTATGTTTACAGTATCTATCTGTTTTGATCAATCTACAAACATGACTCATCATCATGACTGCCACTCAGTACAATTTTGGTATATTGTATTGGATGGTAGTCGTCGCTTATTCTTTCCAATAGTATTAGGTATATTAAATATGGTTTATCGAATATAAATATGACTATCGAAATATATTTCTACACTTTTATATGCAAGTTGCACGTTTTATATACAAGTCAGGTAGATACAGTCACCCCCAATAACATGTAGGTAGACAGAAGAAAGTTCCACTAAAATGTCTTAACAAACATGCCAAAGTATTGTGGCCAAATATGATTTATACTATAACTTGTAAAGTTAACATATTTAGTTCCAAAACATTGTGAACGTGGATGTTTCATAAGTGTGGCCCTAATAATGGTGCAAAATCTATTTTGAATAACGACGTAAATATATCTAATAGATGTAATAATACAAAATATTTATATTTTGGAATATTGGATGTAGATTTTTTTATAGAACTTGGTTTCGTATACTTCTTTTTGAAAATGACTGTATATGCGTACAATCACATAACAGACCTTGCGCGCTGTCCAACTCTATTCATTTCGGGTCATTCTTTCATACTGTTTTTTCATGTCTCCCATTTTCTAGTGTAGATTGCTGGAATCAATCTCTATCTAAATAAATATTATTCCACATTGTACATCGACGTATAACCATAAGCGATATTTATAGCTAATGCACGCACAGGTACATGACCGAAATATGGAATACAAAACGTCAAAACGAATACCCCGTTGTGTTATGTCAACGGAAAGTCGTTCGTATATTTATGGCTTACGTATACTAAATTAAGGAAACGGATAATGTTATTAGAAACAATCCATTATTCTAGTTAGGTTTCCTGTACATGGAGTCAGCGCCATTTCGGCGTATCGCCAGACGGCCGCCGCGCGCACCGCGCTCAGTTTATGTACCTATGTAGCAAGCTAGTTATATGCATGAAAACTGCGTTTGGCGTTAGGTACCGTGGAGTATTAAATCATTTGATAATAATGAATATTGAGTCCATATTCCCTAGTAAAATAATTAGATACCTATTATAAATATATCTAACACTTTCATAACCATGTAAAAAATTGTAAAAATGTAGGTAGGTTGATATTTAATTTCTAGTAGTAGTATTTAAATTTAAATAGATATTGATAGTTTGGTAGTTGTCTTAAATTGTAGCACGCCTGTACAGACAAAGGAAGTCACCTGCTGGCTCTACCATTGTCTTCGTTAATTTATGGGTCGTATGCCGCATTTCCGCAGATATCAATATAAATACATAGTATTGCGGTACTAAATCGGCTTAGCAGCATTCAGAAGGCGGATTGTTTACGGCACGAAGCCGGCTAGAAGCCGGATTGTTTGCTTGCAACCTTATACAGTGTAGATCCCACGTATGACGCTATGACGAAATTCCATATTTGGGCAGACCGGACGCTGAGTCACGTGGGCAACAATCCATTGCACAACACTGTACAACTGTAAAGGCTATTGTTTATGCGATCGCTGTATACATAATTACAAATGTAATTCACAGAATTTTCCTATGTAGGTAAGTTGGAGATGTTATTCATAATTTATTTGTCCAAATGTAGGTAGGTAACTACCTATTTATATGCTTTATCGCGTTTTAGTGTGTATACAACAGACAAAGCCATATCAGTCAATATAAATACCTACTAGTTTCGTTAAGTATTAAGGCCTATTTTTAGATCATGTCACACATTAGGAACTGGCTATCGTATAGGTACTTAAATTAAAAAAACGTAGACATTAATTTACGACATGAGTTAACGATTTCAAACGTTGTTCACAGTTATACGTTTAAGTTTTCACTAATCGATTTGCTAATACAGCCTGCCGTTTAAGGAAAAATAAATGCGTATCAACTAGGTATATTCGGTTTTCACGTAGGTTGGTATAGGTAGCTGTATCTCGTTGACCGTATCCGCGCCCTGGGATTGGAGGTTGCTCTCTCCAAAACTGAGGCCCTATTGTTTCATGGGCCTCGGGGGGGACCTCCTCCAGGTACGCGAGTGGCCCTGGACGGGGTCCTGGTCCGGCTTGGGACCCAAATGAGGTATTTGGGTCTCATCCTGGACGGGAGGTGGACTTTTGGGGCACACTTCACCCAGTTGGCTCCAAAAGTCCTGAGAGCGGCGGCCGCCCTGGGGAGGCTGCTGCCCAACGTGGGTGGCCCGAGCGCCACATGTCGCCGACTGTACTCCGGAGTGATCCGGAGTATGGCCCTTTACGGGGCACCGGTCTGGGCGGACGCCCTCAGTCGCGACAATAAGACCCTGCTGCGACGTCCGCAGCGGGTCGTCGCGACGAGGGCCATACGTGGTTACCGGACGGTGTCCTGGACAGCTGCGTGCGTGCTGGCCAGTGACCCCCCCTGGGAGCTACAAGCGGAGATCCTCGCCGAAGTTTACCACTTCGTGACGGCGAGGAGGTCCCGCGGGGAGCCCCCGGGGTGGGAGGAGGTCGCACGCATGCGGCGACAGGCGCGGGCCGCCCTGCTGAGGCGGTGGACGGAGGACCTGGCTCCACCGGTCCCGGGCCAGTGGACGGTGGAGGCCATTCGCCCGGTCCTTCGGGGGTGGCTAGGGCGGCGATTCGGGTCGCTGACCTTCCGACTGGTGCAGGTGCTTTCCGGGCACGGATGCTTCGGAAAGTATTTGTACCAGATCGCGAGACGGGAGGCGACCCCGGTCTGCCACGAGTGTGGGGCGCTGGAAGACACGGCGTTCCACACGTTGGAGGCGTGTGCCGCGTGGGGGCCTCAGCGGCACACGCTTTCGGCCGTAATAGGCGGGGATCTCTCCCTGCCGAGCGTGATCAACGCCATGCTCGGCGGCGAGAGGTCGTGGCAGGCAGTGGTCTCCTTCTGTGAGGCTGTCATGGCGCAGAAGGAGGCCGCGGAGAGGGTCAGGGAGAACAATCCCCTCGCTGACCCTCTCCGGCGCAGACGGACGGGAGCAAGGAGGAGGCGATTTGCCCGCCTTCTCGCTCCTGTATAGTGGGGTCACTGGTACAGAGTCGGGGGACTCTCTACCGGCTTGCACGGCCCCACACGTCTGAGGGGTGGCCTTGGTGAGCAAGGCCACCCCTCCACAGGTGCTGAGGCCCGGTTACCATCAGCCGGGCCAACCGCCGGGGCGGGATGGTGACTGCTAACGCGACCCCATCTCGCCCCACCCCGTCGGCGGAGGGACTGCTCACCCCAGGTTTTTAGTGTGTATACCGACCCCCTTCAGGGGCGGAGAGTCGCACATAACTTCCTTCCCCCCCCCCGGGGGAGGGGGTATCCATAAAGGATTTTCCTGGGTCAAAAAAAAAAAAAAAAAAAAGGTAGATGTATCTACATGTTTGTAAACTTGTGAATTCTCGCACGCTTTTTAAACGCCACGAAAAACCATATTAGTAAACGGTTTAATAAAATCGTAATGGTGTGAGCGTTACCACCTAAAGCACAAACAGTCACAGGTACCGTGATCTTAACCTCCTTGATATTATAATCACGTCACCCACGTAATAACTGGCCTGTAGGAATGCTCATATCACGTGACCTTACACCACTTCACGTGTAGGATAAAACACGTGTACTATGGTCATTCATCCCTGTCAGCTAGTTTTAGTGATGCGCACAATTATATTTTTGAATGATAATCAAATACAGTTGTTCCCAATCCTTATCCTGCTTTGCATGGCCAAGTTAGCATCGTAGGCATCAACCTATAGTAGTTAATACATCCGAATACAACTGAGTACATCGCTAACTTGTTTAAAGTGGTTAGGATAATTTCAGCAGGATGTTTTGCTTTGACCAGATCAGACGTTCTGAAGAAGCCTAGGAAAGCCAGAAGACTGCTTAAAATAAAGAGCGTGAGTCTAAATCTGTCTCTGTGTGCCTCTCCCGATGACAAATGGGAATCTATGTAAGTATGTATATGTAATCATAATAAAGTTCAGGCAGCTAATAAATAATAGAGTAGTTGCCTTTGTTTTTTATTTAAAACACAAGAGCAAATAGCAATCAATAATAAATCTTTTTGTGACGTACTTCTTCTTCTTCTCCCTAGCCTTTATTATTCCCAAGTCACTTGGGATCGGCTTTTCTAGTCTAACCGGATTTGACTGGATATCAGTTTTTACACGGACCGGCTGCCACCTGATCTCCGCAACCCGAAGGCTAACGATACCCTAAGGCTAGACTAGTGTCAGGATATTATAGGGCATTGACTTCCCAATAACGACTGCCATAGTTGTTCATGGCAGCCGGGACCGACAGCTTAACGTGCTTTCCGAGACTCGGAGCAGGCGACAATTGTCAATCAATACGCACATAATTTCGAAAAGTCATATAACTTGTGACGTACAACTGTATCAAATTGATTGCAAAATGAGGAAGTAATTAATATTTTAAATTTGTATATAAGAGAAAGTAGAATAACAGTGGGCACCTCGATATCTCCCTCACACTGATGCGATTAAATAGCGGGTACGTTATAGTTTGTACCGCATCCTTTTTGTTTGTCCCTACTACCAAATTTAAAGCGCTTGAATCTTATTTATTTTAGAGTAGATTTCAAAACTTTGTGTAATGTAACTACAGTAATACCCGATTAAGACAATTTCACACGGACCCAAGCAAAAACGCGTCATAAGCGAGAAAGCGTATTATGCGGGATAGGGAAATAAAACTTACTATTACATAATATTATGTTCTAATCTCGTATATGTAGATATTAAAGTATAAATTACGTTAAATACATAGTTTAATTATAATTACGTTATTTAAAGTAATCACTTATTTTGGTTTGACAGAAAGATTTTGATGCATTAGCAATTACAAGATTTTCAATATAATTTAACTTTTGCAGTGCGTCTTGGCTTTGATTCAAAGAAGCCACATAGCGTCTTAAATCATTAAAAGCTGATAATGTCTGGGCGTTTGACAAAATCGGACTTGACACATCTTCGTCTTCGTTATTATCACTTAGGGCCTCTTATTGTGTGTTATTCACATACTCAATAAGATCTTCAATTGATTGAATTTCGCACGGTGCCATAAGTCCATTACTCAATTCAAATGTTGATGAGATCTTGTTCCTTATCTTATCATCGTAGCCCTCGCGTCACTAGATATCTACCTGCCTGATGCTCCGCTTTTATTCACTCCTCTTAGCCTATCAGCTATCGATTAATAATGATGATTTTTAATATGGTAAAATTGTACACCGTTTCTTACAATATCGTACCTTAGTGCTTCATATACCTAATTTTGGCAAAAATTACTAGTTCTAGGTAACAGGCACGCTTTATAACGCGTGACAGAAATGTAGAGTCACATTTAGGGAACATGACGAAGTAATTTATATTTATACATTCCTGATGGAAAGCTAGGTTACTGTTCACTTGAAGGTACGTGGTCTCTATAAGCCTATAGATAAATATGTATAACGACACGGATATGATGCGCGGTATGGTTTTCCTGCAGAAACACTTTTACGCCCTTTTGAAGAACTCCATGCTGTAGGCTCTAGGAATACCCCAACAACCTAAGTATTTATGGAAGAAGTTCCTTTGAGACCGCTAGTTATATGACTATTTAGTTCTAAGTTGTAAGGATTAATCTCCTGTATCTAGCGAACGGTACTATGATAAAAGGAAAGCAGAATTTCAAACAACTTCTTGAAACGCAGCGTCATACGAGGGTCAATACTCAATAGTGTGAATTTCGGAACGTTATCTAACAAATACTGTGGTTGCCTTACCACGATCATTGCCGAAAGTTGTTGGACCGTTCCTTAGGTAAGAATTTATCTGAACCACAAATAGTCGTGCTGGGTGAATGTTCTTTACGTCAGTTGTTTCGACGTTTGTAAGCCACCCGCTATAACCGAACAGAGTCCTTTGAGTCTTTTTAAAATACAAAACAAAAAAACAACGAGTAAAATATATGTTGTTTTAGTCTCGGCACTAACCCGCTCTAATGCAATATTATTCATCAACATTTTATTGGCACTGAGTGTCGACTGTTTAACACGCATTTTTGCGCGCTGACGTTACCGACGCGTCTGGATCTCTTGAAAAAAGGTCAAGTGCAAAGTCATTTGGAATAAAAAATATGTCAGAACATAAGATTTTTTATTACATAACACATCTGTTTTTCTTTGAAATATTGCAGATAACGAGAATTTATTGCATATCTATTATAGTTGGCCTTAAGTTTTTGTTGCTTTTATTGAATTGGTACAGTAGATACCGTTATCTAAGACTCTGAAACCTGAAAAATTAACTTATTATCTTTTTATCGGCCCAGACATCTTATAGATGGCAGTTAACAAATGCTCCGAAGTTGGAGCAATGCTATATTATCATTGACTAGTTTACCACTGAGCACAAGCTCCGTCACCTGTTAAGAGGGATAAGGTAACCTATAGTACCTACGACGAGGGAAAGAACCAACCATTTATTTGGTGACTGATGGTATGAATATCTACGGTATGACGGAACTAGCTCGCCTGAAGAAGTATCAACTTCTTACTGAAAACCGGCGCGTCGTAAGAGTAATACCTAGGTATGTAAAGCTGTTTCTGCGTTTCCGAATGCTAAAATACCTACGTCCTTTCACTCTTTACGAGCCATGTTTTTATTTTAAAAACAACTCCTGCTCTAGAAATAATGCCTGTGTCGCGGGGGACTTTACAAAGATTCAAACAATGGACACAAAGAACATCCAGATTAGGAACAACCATTTGTATACCACACACAAATTTTGTCTCGTGTGGGATTCGAACCCACTACGATCGGCGTAATGGTAGTGGCGAGGTGACCACTTGAACCACTACACCATTCGTGCAGTCAGCCCTTTTATAATCCTAGGTACGCAATATTTAGACGTCCAACAGCCACGTTAAATAAGATTTTAACAAGCTCTAGTAAGCAGACGTCTGTTACGCCCACATTTCGTCACCTATGTTTTCGAGTGTCAGTTAATAGGGGGCAGGCTTATTACCGTCTGCCGAGTTCATTTTCAGACGCCGCTGTTCCTAGAAGTAAAGCCAAATAGTAACTACTGCCCGAGCTGGACATAAACTTATTAAACTCACGCCTTCACGATGGAACATATAGGTATATCATACACGTTATTAATATTTTACATCGTTATATCTCATCTACGTAAGATATCTTAAAATGCCACAGGGACTAACTAATTTTAGTATAGTAAATATAGCTTTTAATTGAGAAGACGTCCGTGTTTTATTTTTATAAATAGAAGCGCTGTGAAACGTTTAGGTAATTAAAAACAGTTACATACTTTAGTAATTACATGTATTTTAAGATTTTGTTTAGCCATGTGCGAAAATAGGTAATCAGTGGCAATTTTTTAGTACTAACACGTGGTCTGTAGTATCTTGGCACAGGCTGTAATGGTTGCAGTGCATTGCAGATATCGTAATCCTAAATATAATATTATAAATGCGAATGTGAGTTTGTTTGCTTGTACCGGTTTCACGCCTTTACTACTCAACCGATCGTTATGAAATTTCGCATACACGTTGTTAGAGCTGCAGAAAAGGGCATAGGATACCTTTTATCCAGGGATAAATGCTGTTACTAACCTAACCTAATCTAAGCTACTTAAAAGAGAGGCCGTGAACTTATTGCAGATAATTTCTCGGTTTAACCGCTTGTTAGAACTTACTAGCCACAAAAGGCGAACACGAAATCTCAAAATTTAGTCTACGTATTGTAGATAATCACTAAGTTTGAAATTATTGGTAAATAAACAGTTATGGTAGGGAACTGCTTACTATGGAACTAGAAAAACTAGAAACTAAACAAATAAACATTTTACAATTAAGCTGTGGACAATAAAAACCAATGACTTGACGAGCAAACATTTACTTCACTTTTATACAAAATTACACCAAACAGTTAAAACCATGGCATGACGAAATGTATATTTCGCAGGTAATTAGATACGGGAAGAGGCAAACAGACTCATGTCACAATAATGCACGCCACTCATGTGCCTAGTGCTTATCTATGCAGAAATGAACACATCCTACGCAACAAAGTATGAATAATGAACGCAAATGGCGCACTATTAATTATAAATGAGTTCTAATTAATGCTAGCCAAGTCCTAAATGCATCTGAGTACAAGTGACAAGGACACTCGGAGACTGGCAACTGACACTCGTAATTTTCAATGGATGAATGATGTGCAGAGATGCACGCTTGAACGAATGAATTATAACAGCGAGAGGTGAGATGCGATACTAAAATAGGCCAAGCATGCTATTTAATATTATTATTTATATTGTTTGCATGAAATGAATGGACTAACATTTGCAACATCGTGTGGAGGAACTGATAAATTTATCTGTAGTGTGGAATATTATTTTTTGTACTTTATGTACCAAAAATAATCCAAATCAACTATATAAGACAGTAAGTACCTAATACTTACTGTGCGAAATCCAGCCTAAGTGATACTTTCATGAATTGACTAGCCTATTATTTTTAGTATAGACCATTCTACATTTTATTTTTGCAATATTTTTATTTTGGGGGAACAGTTGGAGAAATTCTGTCCTGATGTGCAAAATTTCTAGCCTCGTCAGTCAGACAGGCGGTTTACCATTTTAATAGGTACAGGTTTAGATTTAATGAAATACCTATCTCTGCTAGCTGGTAGAAAACTATGGGATACCTACAATTTAATTACTGCAAATTTTAGGCGCCGTATATTTCTATAATAGGTACATAATATGAACACTAAAATCTTTTCGAACGTATCAATAATACATATAATGTAGGTAAGTACCTATGTAGTTATTTTGATAATATTGTTAAACCAATATACTTACCTAAAACATTATTGAATATTATAATATGATACCTCGGTGGCCGATAACAAGTATTCATTCATGTTTAATATTTGTTTCGAATAATGTATGAAAAACAACGTGGGTTGTACAAATGCGTGAAGCTTATTGGATACATTTTTGAATAACTGTTTCATAATGTGTTTGAAATATTAGTTTAAACTCGTGAGTGATGTCGTCTATCACCCGTATTCAAATTAACGGCTCATCATTAATTCTTTGTTTACGCGTAAAGACGTCCTCTACAAAAAAATCGTGGTTATTTCAAAGATTCTTGGAAGATGAAACAAAAATAGCTGTATGTGTATCTCTATGCCCTTCAAACGAGAATGTATGATTGCACATTCTCTAACTAACGAGTCACGAACGGCAACGCAATGCCGATGTAATTATTCAGTTCTCAGAAAAATATAACAAGAATTTAACAAAAAAATCTTTTGTGCAATTTCTGAACAATATGTCACGAAAAATCGTATTAGATACTTCCATCGTTATTTTAGCACGACCATGTTTCTTAAAAAGTAACCGAACACACCGACCTAGTCAGCTATCTCGACTTCGGGAAGCTGCAAATAGGCATATCTATAACTACTTACTGAAAATTGGAATAGTTATAGCTTAAGCTTTCCAAACATCAAATTTAATAAACATAAAAAAACATTATTTGGTTTCGAAATAGATTTTCACATAATATAAGGTCGGGAAAATGTATGCCCATTTCCTATATATTATCATCACCTTTTAAACTTTAAAGCACCTTTTTAGCTCTTTAATTATAATGTGGGCTGTCTTTCTATCTTATAGTTTTAGGTAATCCCGTAGTACCTAGTAGAAATTTTGTATTATTTGATATACCTAGGTACCTAATTATATTTATTGAAAAATAAGGACAAGCAGTTTTAACAGTCCTCTTATGAGTGGATTAATT
The DNA here is from genome assembly GCA_963675205.1 of Catocala nupta. Classification (NCBI taxonomy): domain Eukaryota; kingdom Metazoa; phylum Arthropoda; class Insecta; order Lepidoptera; family Erebidae; genus Catocala; species Catocala nupta. Next base: position 16,255,079 of record OY776081.1, read on the forward strand.
TTTTGTTTCGATCTCTATCGAAACAAAAAATTAATCTAAGGTCAGGGTTATATGGCTAAGGCATTAATGATTCCCAGCGCAGCTCTTTTAACTTTTGTCGAGTGACTAAATATACATACATGTTTGGTCTTACGTCATCATGACGAACAAAAAAACTAAATCCTCTCTTTTATCATTTCCTGTGAACCTTAGGATGGCACATGAAGCGTTCATATGTTGATAAAAATATATTTACATTTAATGTCATCTGTAACAATCCCTGAGAACTTTCCGCAGGACAGGCTTAGCCTAGTGTTCCCGCACTACAATTGCTACAATTATTATATGTTAAAGCAACCTGTGAAAAAGTGTTAATAAGGAAATCCGACATTGTAAAATTACTTTATGGCAATTAACAATTATTATTATTGTTATTATTTGTTTCTCTTTCACGGGTATTTTCCTAATACATTAGGAAAATACCCGGCCCTTTGGGAGGCTTACACGGAGATGGGTCCAACGTAAAGAGGCCCTTCGAGAGTTTTAATAAAAGATGGGATTGAACACCTACAGCGGCACTAGCCGCAGCAGGCGTAGGACTACTGCTACGTATGGATTCTAATATATGGGCTACCGGCTATGTGTATGGGTGTTTGATGGACTGGTATATTGGTAACTATGGATGATAAAACGGCGTCTGCCCTGAATACTCTAATAGCATCAATCGAATGAACAGAAGGTGTCTCGCCAACTCACTAGATGGGCCCACTGAATAGCTACGATAGCCATACAAGCCAGCAGCAGAGGGCAACACCGGTGCAAGCGGCTAGGGGTGACGAGCGGTGCGGCGCCGGTTTCACCATCACGGGTCTCGAGATAACGGATACTCGGAGCGGGTTTCCCCGTAGTTATGCCCATAAAAATGACACTTCAACCCCTAAGCATGTAGCTCTAGCGGCCTCCCTCTTACCGGCCAACCAAGGGAAGCCAGAGTTTAGAATCCTACGGGCGCTCTTGAAGTTTCACCCCAGGCAGCCAGTAACGGCAAGCCGGGGACGAGGCCCTAACCGCCTCTCTGAGGCATTCACGACCGCAGTGTCGCCACTCACATTCAGCTCGCCACAAGCTGCCTTTTGTTTATATCACAAGGCGAAGGTAGTTGTTTAAAAGCTAGTGTACTGTGCCCCCCGATATCGCGTTAACCTCATGATGAGATAACGACCGTCCTAGAGGGTTATAATTATTATTATTATTAATAAAACTTAGTTATTTTTAGTATATATAGTTTATTATATTTATATATATATAGTTTAGTATTAATTTTATTAGTAAAATTACCTACTGTTGTAGATATTATATTTAAGTAAGTAGAACCTATAGGTACAAGACTAAATAGTAGGTACCTACCTATACGAACCTTTTGAATAACAAATAAGTCTCATACAGCTGTAATTCAGATGCCAGAAAAGCCGACGTATTGTTATATCATATTTATAGCTACAATTATCATTTTCAAACTGTACCTACTCAAAAACGCAATAGGTATATATTAAAAATATAATTAGAATTCACAACAAGCAATAATAGTTATGTTCCTTGACTATCCGTTACCTTTTCTTTCACTCGTTATAATTTCTATATCGCGTGGTTCTTTACAAACATCCAAACAACGGACACAAAAAACATCCAGTCTTGGGACAACCATTTATGGATCACACAAATTTTCGTCTCGGGTGGGATTCGAACCCACAACACTCGTCGCGGTGGCAGTCGGTATTTATTGTCAGTAATACAAAAAGGATGATGTCGAGAAAGATCTACGACGTTACGTTACGTTTACGTTTGAGTAAACAAAGACACATAAAGGGTCGTAGATGTTTCTCGACATCATCCTTTTTGTATTACTGACACTAAATAGCCATATACTGACATACTGACATAAATATAGAACTGAGGTGTGTACATACATATATGTATATGGATACATGTATGTATGTACACGCCTCAGATCTTTGCCACAGTACTAAATACCATGCTACTATTGAAGATTTCCTTACCAACAAAATATTTAGGCCGTCCCGGGAATTAAACTCAAGCCCTCATGCCTGCAATCGTATTCACTAGGTACAATGCCGAAGCCGCAAATAATTATTTACCTTAATTCATTATTTGGTACTGCCTGAATATAGACCGCAAAACCAATTTTGTTTGTTGATTACTCAATAACTTCGCTAGTATGCATCATCGTTTTATTTTCCCTGTATTTTTAACATAAACTTCTATAGTTTATAATTATTTTAGATTGGCTTTGTAACCTTGAGAGATAAGAAGAGGTGAGGACGTGCATGTTGTCTGCAGTCCCAATTCAACTTAGTAATGGATTACCAAGTAAACCATACATAGCTTTGCATCTAGGCTGTTGTTCTTAAATAGTTATCAGTTCTAAGTACATTGAACCATTTTAATTTTAATTAACTTGCTCATAAATACAAATACATACGAAACAATTCACAAGCCTGGCATACAGTACAAATCACCGCAAGATGGCGGGAGTGTACAGGTGTATGCGGCGGACGCGCATCCCGACGCTCGTGAATAGCGGCTACGTGGTGCATTATGCAGGCATGCGCTAACGAATACGTGGAGAGAACTGTATAAATCATAATATTGTCTTCTGTTTACGCGAATGTTATTCATTGAAATTAAACTACTATATACGGCTTTTATCGCGTTGTTTATCACTGTATTACATAATTTTGAAACTATTACACTACTACTACTATTGAATTTTACTAATTTATAAGCTAATAAAATCTCTCAAAATAGGGTCTCCCCGTGACCATGGCTGCTGAAAAGCAACCAAAACGTCAGGGAAAGTGTAAACCTAAATATAAATAGTTTTAATAGTTTTATCGCATTGTTTATTTAGCACTGTATTAGACACACAGTAGTAGTGTAATATTTTCAAAATTTTGTAATGCAGTGCTAAATAAACAACGCGATAAAATCCGTATATAGTAGTTTAATTTCAATGAATAACATTCGCGTAAACAGAAGACAATATTATAGTTTTAATAGTTTAAATAATTTTATGGTTATATATATTATATATATATTAATTTCAGGGTTATAGTGAAACACGTAGTTTCACTATAACCCTCGGTTACCAGCTACGGACCTGGCTTATGCCCGCCGGCTGGTAATGCATTAAAACATATATGTATTGTCAACAGACCCACGTTCAGTGTAAATGACGCGAATTTTAGCGACTGGGTCTGGTCACAAACCTGTCTATGTATCTCGTTTGATTATCATTATGTAACATATAATATGTAGGTACTTACTTCGTCTGTCGGCTCAGTGACCCAGTGTGTCTTGGCTACCAATACAAGAGAATGCCACTTTGTTCAGTTTTATTGTTTCCCGGCGGACATTGGCTTAAAGCTTTCGCAGATACGCTTCCACGGCACCACTCCACCTGACTCCACCGACATGAGCGACGACCGAGAGGACGTCGATCAGCTCCAATAAGCTCTCCCTAAGCATAATTTATTATACTGGGTGTAAGGGAGGGCGCGACGTACCGAAAACTGAAATAGTAGTAGGTAGTTATTCTTAAAAATGGTTGAAATTTTCTTCAGGAAACTCAATTTTATTTACTTACTGCAAATTTTATTTTTTTGCCAATTAATCATAACATAATGCATTAACCATCCATTGTATTAAATAAAAACAAAGAGTACCACATTTAACTAAAATTCAGCAATGTAATTAAATTGTCGTGCTTTAAACATATCAGCTGTTCATGCGCCCGGAACGTACACGTAGCCGTTTCCCGCCAATCGCCGCTCGCGCGTCCGAGTTTATACAATCTACCATCATATATATGCCATCTACCACCGCTACATTGTAATACCACATTTACACAATCGTGTTCGCCATTCACCTCGTCACTCGACGAACATTCGACGAAACATTCGTCTACGAGTGCCGTCGCGAACAACTGTTCACACATTCGCTGGGTGAATTATTTTGACATTCGCACACGAATATGGAGGACGTGAAAATAATTGCGGCTTGCGCGCTTTTGTGTTCCAAATGGGCTCTTCCTTTTGATAAAGTTCTAGGGATTCTAAAATTAGCAAATTCACTCCTCACCATTTTGTCTACACGTGTTGGGTCGGGCGCTAGCTGTCAACTGAATGCAGGCGAATGTGTAAACAGTAAGTTCGTGTTCGCCATTCGTGCCCTTTGATTCGCGTCCGAAAAACCGCTCCCAACGCGAGCACTCGAATCGCGAGGCGAGGCGCGAGGCGAATAGCGAGCGCACTGTTTACATAATATGCGTGTTCGTTATTCGCCTCGCGATTCGCACAGAAGTGTAAATGCGACATAATTGTGGCCAACCATCACGGTAATTTACCGTGCCACCGTCGTTGCCGCGCCATCGCGGGTGGATCTACGTTCGATAATCCATATCGATTTAAAACGTAATTGATCATAACCGGCATATGATTATAAGACCGTAACAGTTCTTTTCATTCCAAAAAAAAACCTTGTTTTAATGTATAAATACTAACTAAATTACTGACTAGGCAGTATCATATCATCATCAGTAGTAGTATAGCATCAAAATTGTAATTATTTAATTTACGTTTGGAAATATCCTTACGAAACTAATTTAGTAGTTTGATAATTAATTACTTTGATAACTCATACTATATTAACAGGCGTTTATTTAACCACATTAAATAAAAAGTAATGTTATTAACTTATTATATTACATAACTTTTTCAACTTCGAACTTCAAGTTCGTTATAGTAAACAAAACTATCGATATCTATACTCCATTTGGTTAGGTACTTAACTAAAGGTACCTAATAAATCTTGATGTGTGTCTTTTTATCTACAAAATTTAGTTAAAAAATAAAATGCTGCTATAGATCAAAGTAAATACAACAATAACGATTACTAAATCAATTGAACCGTTTTTTTAAGCAGTAGTTTATATGTTTAATACTTATCTGTTTGTGTAAAAAGTCACATCAAGATTGTTTACCTTCAGTTAAGTACCTAACCAAATGGCAGTCCGACGCGAGGTCCGCGCGCGCGGAGCGTTGTTATATTAGTAGCAATCGATTGCGTACCGCGTAATAAGGTTAATCAATATAAAATCTTAATCTTGCGTCTTTTTTATTTATAGAAGTTTGCATCAAGATAAGGACCTATAGAAAGATGTCTTGCTAAAGTTTTCGATGCGCCGTACCTTACACCCATTATACATATATTAATCAATACAATATAGGTACACGCATATAATTTTATTCTTATTTCTAATAGGAACATAATTATTTGCTCGTATACCTACTTAGTATACACAATAATACTAAAATATATTATAATTTTGTTCTGGCTGTGTTCAAAATACTTATTAACGTGTTTATTTTATAAAAGTATTTCTTAATTTTTTGTTTCTTTATATTATGTAATCTAATCGGCAATGTAATGTAGTGTAATTTTTAATTAATTTCATTTAACGTAATTTTTTTTTTAATTTCTTTTGTGTACCTTGAATAAATAAATAATTGAATTTTTTAATCAAAATTAGTTTATAGCAGCGTGAACCTTACAAATAGAGAATATGAGTTACTTGCGCTTGCAATATTATGCCTCAGACTAACTATACCGCGGGCACGCCACGATTGTGGCGGTAAGGCCCGTATTTGAGGAGTGGCTGGAGAGGCGGCATGGCGCCCTCACCTTCCGGCTGACACAGGTTCTGACTGGCCATGGTTGTTTTGGCCAGTTCCTGTGTCGTATACGCCGGCAAGAGACGCCCGGTTGTCACCACTGCGGCGACTGCCGCGACGTTGTAGAGGACACGGCGCTGCACACTTTGGCGGTTTGCCCAGCCTGGGCATCGCAGCGCCGTGATTTGATCGCGGCAGTCGGATCGGTTGCCCTCTCGCTCCCGGCCGTAGTTCAGTCTATGGTCCGGAGTGAGAGGTCGTGGAACGCCGTCGCCTCCTTTTGTGAGGAAGTAATTTACATCAAGGAGGCGGCGGAGCGGGAGAGGGAGCGTTTAAACCCTCTCCCCAACCGCAGAGCCGGGCGCCGGAGGGCGCGCGATGACCTCCAGCCACCCTGAGGTTTGACCTGGGGGTGGCGGGCTTTGTGGGCCTGCCCGCCATCCGTTCAGCACCAGGTCCGAGAGGCGGCGTGCGTGTTCCCACGCGTGCCTCTGTGTCGAGTCCGTCTCCCCTCTAGGGGAGACAGTAGGGTTTTATATGACGTAGTGCCTATTTTGGGTAGGTCTTTCGTGTAGTGGCCTGCCGTTTCATACGGCGGGCCGTAACCTTGGCGGGGTCGCGACCGCATGCGAAAGCGATTCGCGCGGCCCCGTCGATAGTGGTTGTGTCGAGGAACACCGTGGTAGGTTTAGTCGGTATCCCGGGAGGTACATTATATTTTCAACATCTTTCTATACCCCGGCGAGTCCGACATAATCCCTCCGCCCGCCCCCGCGGAGGGATATGGGTCATAGCATTCCCTCACGTAAAAAAAAAAAAAAAAAAGACTAACTATACCGAGATGATTTTCAACACGAAAACACACTTATAATAGTAATAGGAACAACATTTATTACACAACAATAACATTATTGTTTAAGAAACCCTAGAAAGAAGCTTTTGGCGTGATATGCCAGTGCGCCTATAGAGAACACTACCAACGCTTCGATCATGTACCCCTTAGCGATGTCATGCACACTCTTCTCTCTAATTAAATCGGCAGGCTCGGGGTTGCTTCGGATTATCTGGAAAACAAAATAATATTACATCTATAATAAGTCCCATACAAGAGATATGTTTTTATTGAAGTGTTGTCTGCTAAAAATAAAAAAGTATGGTTCAATGCCAAAGAGACAATCCGAGTCTGACTGTTTGTCAGACTAACAGACAGTCAGACTCGGACTGTCCTGTGAATGGCCAGTCATAAGACAGATATAAATCTGCTTATTACAACTAGGATCGTCGTAACCGGACATAGGTTACTTGTTTTTTTCAAACACGTCGCCCGCTATAGGAATAATTCCTATGTTGTGGATAAACCACAACAGTCGGCGCATTGGTGATATGACCATTTAAACCACTACGACATTGCATATACACTATTTTATTCTTTGGGATATAACAATAATTTATATCACAAAAATCTTAGAAAATAGAAATCTCTTTAACAAAGTTCTGACGTACAAATATGGCGGGAGCGTATGTGTAAATGAATAACATATTTTAGTAATTTTACATTACCTACGTATTTTTGAGAAAAAGAACAATCAAGGACTGATCTATCTCAAAGATCTACTCTTGGGATAGATACTAATAATAATAATTTCTTATGTTGAATAACTATGTAAAGATAACAAAAATTGCTTACCTTATTGAGAACAATTTTCATATTTTTAATTTCTCTTCTAATATTGTTGATAGTACCAACTAGTTTCTTAGCTGCATGTTTCATATTCATGAGTAGAGGCGAATCAGGCGGCTCAAACTTTATTTGATATTGGACCTTATTGTACTCGCGTAGAGCGTACTGTAGCGTTGCTTCTAATATGTATATTTGCTGCAGGTGAGTACCCAATGTGGTTAAACATTCTAGTACACTGGAACAGACAAGTAACGAATTAAAGAAAAGTGAGCTGTAATAATAACCCTTAGAATAAGAACCACAGATCATTGCCTAATATTTGAGTGTTTATCATTCAGTTTTCCCTCCCGTCATTTAATTGTTAGAAACGACGACGAACTGTCCGAAATATATAGGAAAACAAGCCAACGATCAATCGAGTCGAGATCGTCCAGATCTATGAAAACCGATGGTAGATCTGTATAATATTTTGTATTATCTCTTGTTTAGGATCAGAACTGAGTTATTGTTCAATTACAAGATATCAATTATGATTTGCTACTTTGATGGCGCCAGTGACTGTGATCTTACGGTGGTTTCCAATAACTAATCTGTCTATGGTCTATTTTATTAGCGATAATATAATCATTAGACATAACTTTTATGGACCTCGAGTAAAGAAAATTACAGATAGATCTTTTATTAGTGAGCCTCCTAAGCGGTCACTGGCAATGCGATTGCTATGGCTTTAATCTAATCACACTGGGCAAAGAATTATTTCATAAAAATGCACCTTACAGCGCCAATGATAGATATATCCTATTTAAAAATAATCGTGCTTTCCACAGAGCGTGTAGGCTTCAAATGCAAGTTCCCTTTAACAGAAATCCGTCGTAAAACATAGCATAATGTTGTTGTGTTTTAACCAGTGAGTTAGATTTCTGGAGGCTGACATACGTACTCCTCCCAATCCTTTCCCTTCATCCTTTTCTCAAAGGCCGGCAAGGCGCGAATGATATATGTATAACTTATCATCAGGCGGAGTCTATGTTTGTTGCCAATGTAGTAATCTATACTAATATAATAAAGCTGATGCGTTTGTTTGTTTGCAATCGCTCTCTAGGACTACCAGCCAGATTGGAAATTTTCTTATGCATTTGACAGTCCTATTCTTGAGAAAGGTTACAGGCTTAATATACACCACTCGCCTCGCGAGCCCTGTAGTAACCATAAACATGGGCGAAAGCGTGGCGACGACTTGTTTAAAATAAATTGCGTAGTAGAAGTAGAAAATAAGATTGTTACCTATAAGTCTCCGACTTCCTCGCATACAAGCCCGCCACAGAGTTGAGTTTCCAGCCTCTCTTATGAAAATTGCGCAGTCCAGATTTAAGTCTCTGTCGTTCATACGGCATTGTGATGCCCATTTTAATCATATCCCCTTCTTCCATTAATAGGAATGATCTCAAGTCCATACCACTATTCATAATGAGAGGTGTTAATCTTTCGCAGTTCATTCCATATAAAAGGTGTGGTATTTCGCCAGTATAAGTAGGCCTGTAAATAAAACAATAATCGAGCAATTAACACTTTGTTAAGAAACATAAATAGCAGTGATAACCTGGTGATGGACCGTTGGACCACTATGTACGTGCTCAACAAGTTTTATTATAACCATTAGCTGTAAGAAATTTATGTAACAACGTAGTCTGATCTACTTGTGTAATAAAACCAGTAATTTATATGTGATTCGATTCCCGCACAAGTCAAACATTTGTGTGCATGAACATGGATGTTTGTCTTGGTCTGGGTGTTTCTATGTATAATATGTATGTGTTTACAAAAAGAAAGTATATATGTATGTTTATCCATTGTCTAGTACCCATAGTACAAGCTCTGCTTAGTTTGGGCTAGATGGTGTTGTGTGTATGTGGTAGAAAATTATTATATTATTATTATTATATATTATTATATTGATTGTTGTAGATGTATATATTATACATCAATACAGTCTTGTATAATCTAAATATTAATTGTAATCTGTTGCTATGTACTTGTTCAAAACTGTCTTAACATGATTGGTAACTATTAAAGTGATGTTTTTAGGTGAATATCAATTATAATTTAATATTGTATAAAATAAATAATTGTATTTTCTATATAAAGATTATATGTAATATTATATGTAACATAGGGAGAATTTAAAAAAAATATTATATATTTTTTTTTTAAATGGGGGTATATTGTGGGCTATTGCATATGTGTGAGAACGCTGCGAATGCAAAATGTAGTCGTGTGCGTAGGGCGTACCTATGTATCGAGTTTATGAAATGAATTAAATATTCGGTTGGCTTATAATATCCGAGCGTTTCACTTGTCTCCATCTAAATTACCCATACACGTACAAAGAGCACAACAAGGTCTTGCGAACCCAAGGCACGCAATCTCTGACTTTTCGAAGTTATATACGGATTAAGTAGTTCATTATAGCTCGTTTAAACGGTAAAAGAATACAATGTAATGAAAACCAACATGTCTTGGAGTTCCATATTCTCCAAGATATGGGATGTCTGCCATCCCATACAAGCAGCAACAGAAAACATAGTGGAAGAAGGAAGGATCCGGTGGCGGCAAAGCCAAGAAGAAAAAGTGGTCCAAAGGAAAAGTCCGTGACAAGATGAACAACCAGGTGTTGTTTGAGAAGCCTACATATGAGAAACTGTACAAGGAAGTGCTACAGTACAAGCTGATCACACCCGCTGTTGTATCTGAAAGGTTGAAGGTTCGTGGCTCTCTCGCGAGGCGAGCACTCATCGAGCTCAGGGTAAAGGGTCTAATCAAACAGGTAGTCCAACACCACGGACCGGTGACCTACACAAGGTCCACCAAGGGCGATGACCCTGTCGCATAAGATTATGTATACAGGGCCAGCGTAGTGGAGTAACCTAACCCTAACCCTTCTCTCACTAAGAAGGCTGTGACCACCGGTGGGACAGTTCATACACAGGGCCAGTATTGTTACTTAATTATTCGTTATCAGAATCATTATGGTTTTTACTTGATGTGATCTATAACATTTCGGTATGGTGGTCAAATTTGTTAGATATTTTATTGCGAATATGGTACTTTGTGATAGTTAATTTGATAATGGATATATTTATAAATTTACAATATCATCATAATTTATTCCTTTTTAGCTACGTACGTACGTATATTTAGAATAGGGGGCTCAACCCCTTTACAAAGGCATCTGAGTACTCTACCCACAAATCTGAAATGAATCTTGATATTATCACTCTTTCTTACTACCTACTACACTACCTAAATAGCAAGCTTTCAGCGCGTCTTATACTGCAGCAGAATCGCCCAGTGTGGGCTAGCGTTTTGTCGTCTATCGAGCTCCAGTTTCGGTGCTGCTAGAGGGAATTCTTTGACAGAAAACCTCTACATAACTCTGCTCGATGCTACTGGGAAACGAAGCCGAGACCTCATGCACAGCAGTCGCATTCACTGTGATTTTCTACATAGTACTCCTGCAGATTAACTTAAGACGTGTCGCGGAGCCAGAGGCTCGAAAGCTTTTGTTACAACCATATTATTAATAGATAGAAAGTATTTCCAGATTCAGAACAATCATTGATGGATTAGACAAATTAAGTCGTGTGGGATTTGAACTCACACAGCACGACGCCTTCCTTGCAATCTTAATACACATATTGTACATAATAATTATGTGCATTAAATTACAGCTTGGATAATTAATAGCGAGTGAATAATGCAAATAGGTAGTAAGCTGAAAATGCAGTCTACTGCAAAAGAAATTATAATATGAACCAAAAAAGTTTCTAGGATAATATGCGCGTTCTATACTTTAATATAGACTACGCGATCACTAGTTCACTATTGCAACAAACATGAAATGCTCTCGCTACATACGACCAAAACAAAAAAAAAACCGTTTATTTTGCCTCAAAAATCGTTCTGATTCACTAAATTGTAATATACAAGGAAAAGAAATGGGTTCAATTTCTACTATTTCGTGTTCCTTGAGTAGAAGTAAAGCTAAGTTTGCTTACCTTCCTGTTTTACTCATGCCGGGATAGTATTCCTGCCAGGGTGTAACTTCCATATTGTAAGTACTATCTGATTGTTCATCTTCTTCAATATTAAGATGCTTCTTAAGTATCTCGATAATTGTTTCATATTCATGCGATTCAGCTATATCTAAAGGTGTGCGATTGTTTCTGTCCACTTCTGACAACCTTGCACCATGGGCGATCAGCATTTGTAATATTTCAGGTTGGTTATGGTGTGCTGCCCAAAATACTGCCTGCAATAAAGATTTTTATAGTAAGGAGATTGTCTTGTGACGTTACTCAAGTGGTATTGTCAAGAAGAGTACTATCGCCAATACTGAAGGCGGTTAATACGCAATTTACTGATGCTTATATAAACGTCTGTATTACTGGCGCAACCGCGCGACTGTTTAGTCTGCAACATAAGTAGCTGAACGTTAAACAAATTGCAGACGTATTATATGAATGAAATACGCGATGCTTAAAGTAATTCATTCGAGCGACATCGTAGGAATTAGATTTACGTTATGCAACTATATCACGATTGAGTCGCTGCAAAATGCAAAAAGTCGTCTTGCACATTCGTGGTTTCTTTCGTTATCTTGCGTTCCGCAACCGTCAAACTTGACCTGGACAATTAACATAGCTGTTCAAAAATAACAATTCGGTTTTTATTAGATACTAGATGTGTCCGCGGTTTCATCAGCGTTTATGATTACTGCGCCACACCCGTTGTTCGTAGCGTGATGTTATATAGCCTATAGCCTTCCTCGATAAATGAGCTATCCAACACTAAAATAATTTCTTCATTTCGGGCTTGTAGTTTCTGAGATTAGCACATTTAACCAAACAAATAAACAAACTCTTCAGCTTTATAATATTAGTATAGATAATATTTACATGTTATCGGACAACATATTGGCATTATACAAGTTTTTTTTACAAAATGGAAAAGGAACTACTATAGTTATTTACCAATTACTTTACAATTCACAATCATCATATTTATTTAATGGCCAAGGATGGTAAATAATCATGTAGGCATTAGCATACCTACTATAACATAACATAACGGTGAAGGAAAACATTGTGAGGAAACCTGCATATCTGAGAGTTCTCCATAATGTTCTCGAAGATATGTGAAGTCTGTCAATCCGCACTAGGCCAGCATGGTGAACTATGGCCTAACCCTTCTCACAGTGAGAAGAGGACCATGCCCAGCAGTGGGACAGTTTAATACAGGGCTGATATTATTATTATTAAAGTGTATTGCCCACAAATAAGCTTTGAAAAAAATTAAGTTTTGCACTGTCCAACAGTTGCTTACAAATATTATTATTGTCTCTGGTAAGAAGTGTGGCATGCAGTATCCTGCACTCTGTGGATCAATTTTAAATCCTTAAATTAACATGATAATACATATCCATTATATAATGTGTATAACTTGTAATACATTGACAGTACTTACTGTCCATCCTTGCTGATCTCTCATTTCAATATTCACTTTCAGCTCTATTAGTTTCTCTACAACAGCAATTCTGCCGCTGCTTATAGCTCTCATCAAAGGTGTTTGTCCATATTTATCTCCAATATTAAGTATACAGTCTTTTTCTATTAAATCTATAACTATTTTGTATATTATCTCATTGCTTGCGCTACTGTTTGAGCATGCTGTCATAATTGGGGTTACAGAATCTGGAACATTGTTAAAAACAAAGGCATTTACTAAATGCTAAATAATACAAAATGTATGTGTTAGTGTGTCAGTGTTTCTTATATTATGCAGTATTAACATACAAGTTTTGATACAACTTTTAAGTACTACAGCTAAAGTATTAAAAAAAAATAAAAAAAATAGATTTATATTATTATTACTATTATATTAATATTCTACCACATACACACAACACCATCTAGCCCAAACTAAGCAGAGCTTGTACTATGGGTACTAGACAATGGATAAACATACATATATACTTTTTTTTTTGTAAATACATACATATTATACATAGAACCCAGACCAAGACAAACATCCATGTTCATGCACACAAATGTTTGACCTGTGCGGGAATCGAACCCGCGACCTCAGGCGTGGCAGTCGGTTACACTAACCACTACGCCATCGAGGCCTATTATTATTATTATTATAATTATATTATATATTATTATTATATAGATTTATCCCAGCTTTTAAACTACACTTATCCAGCTCATAAGAATCTGCTTATATGACAGAAAGTGATTACCATAGAGCTTCAATAGTTACCAGTTATCAATATTTTTTAATATAAAATATTTGTAAAAAACCTATTGTAGATTTAGACAACAATAATATCATAAAAATTATATTCCTTTGTTCAAAAATGACCGGATGCCTAGTTTCACCAGTACAAAGCTAATTTATCCAGAATTTATATGACAAAGAAAAGGTGAGGGGCTCTTAATAGTATATAATAATAAATATCCTCACCTGAATGAAAATTAGGGTCAGCACCTTGTTCTAATAAAAATTGAACAATTTTATCTTGTGCATGAAAGCAAGCATGCATCAGTGGAGTCCAGCCACTGTCCAGCTTTATATTTACTGCATGGTTTAACTCTGAAATAAGGATAAATATATTATTTTTATTATGTTCAGTTTCACCAGTTACTTTCATGAGATTTTTTATTTAATTATTTCATTAAAGCTTCTACTCCAGAGACATAAGGTAAACAAGATAAAGTATTTCTTATTTAATTCAAATAAATGCATGTCTCAAAGTAACACTTATAATAAATATATACAAACTAAATTCAACTATGTATAGATAGTCCCTAGTTAAGGCAATCTAACGTAATGTTATCACCATTACATGTATAAATGTGCAATATATAGTGATGAATACATGCTACTTTGTCAGTATTCACAAAAAATCACTGTCTAAGGACATTCTGCAAGGCTATTTATATCAAAAAGCACTGAAACAAATAAGATGGTTACCACCTACTCAATTAGTTTGTAGAGGAAGCGAAACACAGGGCTTCTGTTACATAAATAGGAATCATAATAGTTGAACAATGTTTGGTTACTTTCTAAATAACTACATTTAAAGATATTAAGATGATCATCTCCCTGATATTCTAATGATAACGTCTTCTGACAATTAAAACATTGGGCAAACATAAATTTAAATAGTTTAAGCAATAACAATTTATAATAATATTTTTTTAATTAATGTAGTTTAATTTCAATGTGCAACATTAGACATATGACTACCAAAATACTAATATCCTTTAATTCAAAATTCCTCAACATACCTGCAGCAATGATCTCCTCAACTTCATGTACATTGCCATGAATGATAGCATCTTGTAAATTGACTTCAATCTTTTTCTTTGCATTAAGTTGTGGTGCAATATACATTAATTTCTGGAAACCAACTCACGTTTACTGTATAAACCAATACATATTTATTGAAAGTATTTAATTGAAATTTACCGGTTTGTCTAAGAATCCGCAGTCATCGCTGTCCGAATCTTCATCTGAAAATCCAGCTGGTCTAAATACAGCCATTATTACGTTTTCTATCTAATACCTACTAAAAGACAGTGCTATTTTGAATGATAAAAAAATAATACTATTGTGTTTCTTGTTTTTACAGTCAACAGGTCATCTTGACCGAAACAAAATTCGACGGAAATATCAAACTGACATTGACAACTCGAACAAATGACAGTTGCTGTTGACAATTTGTCAAGACAACCACTTAACTTATACAGATTATAAAATTGTGATGTACAAAATATTATATAAAAGCAAAATATTTATTATTGTCTTCATGTAAGTTAGATAAAGCTTAGATATTATGTTACATTTACATTACACACAAATAAAATATTATAATAACGTTAAATGACAGAATATTTAAATGTTATAGATTTTTATGTTACACTCTTTAGTTATATAAATATGTATTAATACGTGAAAATTGCGCAGACTGAGAAGAATGAAATTTGGCACAGTTAAAGTTTATATGGAGAAGGAGGGGCGAATCCTAATATTTTTATAAAATGTGTATTAGAAATACATTAAATTAATGAAAAAACACTAAACGCACACAACCATGCATTTCACACACGCAGTCGAATCACGTTCGTAGTATTTCGGCATTGCTCGTCTGACGTCGTACAATTCTTTGTAACTATGGTTACCTATACCTTATTTATTATATTATGTAATAAAAAAACAGAAAACAAAGTAGCAAGCTTAGGAATTTTGGTCAAATTTTGACCACTAGGCGACCGCTAGTATGTAATTACCAATTGTCACCTTTATCTTGGTCCGCATGTAAAAAATCCAATGACACCGAGCCAGGAATTTGACCAAGAGAAATTGTAAGCTTGAAAATTCGTCTTAGATTTTTTATATGACAGACGGATCCGAGAGCCCCAGGACTCAATAAGGACCTGTGCCACAAGTTTTGATAGTTCATAATAGTTCTAGGTACGCTATTGCTTGCTTGCGTGAAGGAGGACATCGTGAGGAAACCTGCGTGTCAGTGAAAGTTCTCCCTACAAATCCTCATTGGGCCAGCGTGGTGGACTATACAGTACAGGTTATACACAGGGCTGATATTATAGAAAATCATACTGTCGTTCAAACGTATTGTGTCGTCATACAAGAGCTATGGATACTTATAGTAGACCTATGACCCGACTATAGAAACTAAAATTTTATTACAGTGTTGTGAAACCTAATAGCTGCGGGGATAGCGTAGTGGTTTAAGTGGTCGCCTCGCCACTGCCACTGCGCCGAGTATTGTTCGGGTTCGAATTCCACACGGGAAAAATTGCGTGATTCACAAACGGTTGTTCCGAGTCTAAATGTTCTTTGTGTCCGTTGTTTGAATGATTGTAATGTCCTCCGCGAGACAAGAACTACATTGGGCGGCAGTTATCGTTTTAAAAATAAAAAATAAAGTAATTACTAGCGAAAAATATAACCATACAGCTGTATATACTCTGAATGGTTTCCGATAGTAAGATTAGCTTTACCTTTTCAAAGGTAGGTATGTTTACTTTACCCTTCAAAGTCTAAATTTCCCAAAACCTTGGTATATTTAATTTCTAACCGAAAAGTCTAACAAGATTGTAACGGTTTTTTTTCATAATGAAAAAATATCATAAAATTCTTTCCATCCTTTTTTGCCTTATATAATAATAATAATAAAAAAAATATTATCTATTTACCAAAAAAAATACAGTTAACTATACTTACAAATAATATTGGTGAAACAATAATATTGTATAAACAATAAAAAGTAAGTGTTTTTGTTGAACTCTGGTACCCAATGTAAGATCTAACGTGTGTTATGGGTACCAGCGCTCTTCAGTAACACGTATATGGAATGAATACTGTAAAATTCCTTTATTTAACTGCCTCCGTGGAACAGCGGTAGTGCATGAGATCACGGGTTCAAATCCCGGGCCGGGCCAGCAAAAAGTTATTGGGTTTTTCTGATAAGGAACAAACCCAATACCAAGCAGACCGGAGTTAGGAAGTTGGCGATGCACACCCCCGAGCCACGGAAAGCGCATAAAGCCGTTGGTCTTGCGTCTGATATGTCTCCGGTCGTGTCGGATTGCCGTCTGAGAGTGCAATCGTGTTAGTGCATATACATATGTAGGTACTTGTACACTCAAATGGCAAGTCTGTTACCTATGATTGGCCGCCGTGATCGAAATTCAGTTTTGAGAACA
This sequence comes from Catocala nupta, assembly GCA_963675205.1. Classification (NCBI taxonomy): domain Eukaryota; kingdom Metazoa; phylum Arthropoda; class Insecta; order Lepidoptera; family Erebidae; genus Catocala; species Catocala nupta. The sequence continues at coordinate 16,272,283 of OY776081.1, forward strand.
TTATAATGCTGGAAATATCTCTATAACGGTTTCCTACGTCATGAGTCTACTGAGTACTTGTCCAAATTTTGTGTTTTTAGTTTTGGTTCGGTAATGATGTATCACGCACAAATTCGCATCGCCTATGATTTTAAATTTCATGTGGTAGCAGACGAGCTTAATGTTGTCTACCAAGCACATAAGACATTGTATTGCTGTTGAGAATTTCCTAATAGAAAAACTCAATACATGAATGAACCTGAACTCGAAATCGAGCAAACGGAAATTTAAGTAAAAAGCTTAATCTGTAATAATATGGTACACACAGCGACACATCAACCTAGACTGGTTGGACTTTGAACTATTACAAGCTGAACGCTGCGAATCGTGCGAGAGAGTGTTATATTTTTGTTACGCTTTATCCTTATCATTACATCGACACCACTATGCACTGTCCCTTTCTGACAATTCTCTATTTTGTATGTAGCGTAGTTATGCATATATAGGATGTCTTACTTGATGTGTGCTGTGTGTACAAACAAAGTATGGATAACTTTTTAGTCTATTGATTTATTTAATATAATAAAATATTGAAATATGAGATAAACCACTAGGTATTATAATTTGATTAATTTAAACGTTCTCTTCACTTATATATAAATAGGTTATACCAACCAATACTTATCGAGTTATCGCAATCTTTAGTTAGTAACTAGATTGACATGAGATTATAATAATTATAGCTATTGCTGGCTAGACTTCATAGGATTACTGCCATGGCCCCAGTAAGGAAGGAAATGTAAATAATTTTCAATATTCTATGAAACAATATATGTACAGTGCAATAGCATTCTGTTTTGTTTTCTAGTTCTCGGTAGCCTTTTTTAATTTAACCACTATGAAGAATATGTTTTAGTAGCTTTGTTATGTCACAATTGATTATATTATTAGGTAGGTATATAAGTAGCTAAAATACTTGCCATTCATTTTATTGGTCTTTATAATTGAAATACCTAGGTACCAAAGTACCTATTTAAGTTTAGCAAATGTGACTCATTTCTGTAATTTCTGAGCCCCAATATGTAACTGTAAAGTAGGTATATATACAATCACCTACATAATTTACAGGAGACAAGTAGGTAGTCATAATATTACGTCTCATAACTAACATTAAAAAAGTTACATATGTATATAACTACCTAGTAAAAAGATTGATCTTGTTGTGAAAGGCAATTAAAAACCTTTCATGGGCTTGGGTAAGTAGATGTCAACTTATATTTGAAAACAAAAGTAATGAGTCTCAGTCAATTTAAAGAAAGTCGAGTAAAAAGTCTGAAGTACAATTCACAAGGTTGGGAGTTATTCTCCGCGTCGAAAGGTAAGGATAATAGGCAACAGTTCCAATTAGACGACGAGGGCGTTTGTTAACATTTAATTAACGTCAGGGAGCCATTGTGTCGGCGGCATGGCAGGCACCAGAGTCGCCGCGCGCCAAGCGACGCCGACGTCGCTATGTCTTGATGAGCTCCAGTCACAATGTTTCCAATTACACCAGTTTTTTAGAACGCAACTTCGCCTTAGCAACCCCGCCCCACCAACAATGCACAATTGACTCCATTTTTATGCGTTCAAATTGGACGATGTACGGCAATAAGATATTATTTCAGCGATTTATTGCTTCGTTAATTGGACTTCTACTTACATTTAATTACTGAACGGTTCGTCTGGATTACAAAAACTTGACCAAGTTATAAGTGTGTACAGAAACGTCTAATAGTTATTTACAAAAGATCATGATTCTTTTAAATGCTTTAAGCATTTAAATAGAACAGGTAATTACCTTTTAATTCAGTGGTCATAAATTACAAAAAGTAAGGAAACTAGTACAAACAAATAATGCAATATATATAAATCGCTTAGATTTTACGGCAAAATGTTAACTCACGAATATAATTGGAGCGTAATTTTTTACTGGTGGTCGAAGAAATGTTTGTGAATGTAATAGGGATTTTTCTCAGCGACGTAGAAGGTAAAAGATTTGATTTATCGCAGTCGGCTGGTGAGGCGCTGACCACCCGCGCCGGCCGGCCGCGCGGCCGCTGGCCGCCCGACCGCCCCGCCCGCCCGGACGCGTTATTAAACTTTTCCCCATATTAAACATTCCGGAGACGAATACATTTTATTGTTGCCTCGGACCGACGTCAGAGGCCCCTACAAAGCGAAACTCAAAGACGGCAATTGCGAAATAAATTGAAAGCAATTTGATATTGCGTTGTAAGTAATAGCCGACAGAACCCGCAAGTCTGTAAGAGACATTTTGTATGCAATCTAGAAAAAATTTAACGGGTCATTTGGTTGTAGCGTTTTCGTCCAGAGCAAGCGTAGATTTATGATTTACTGGTACCTAATCGTTTCATAAAGATTTGTTATTAGTAAACAAGTACCTACGACCAAAGTAATAAGAGCTAAAGAAGAAAAGCAAACAGTAATGTAATTATAATAAACTCTGTGAATATGTACAATGAGTTGTACGTAGATACAGATAAACCATCCAATTAGACGCTGGCTTTGTTAACTTTTAATTAACGGAGTTGTGTATAGAATATTGTGCTAAAGGTAAATGGTTACCAAGTAACAGGGTTCCTTAGTCATTACAACTACGAACTTCACGCTGTTTGAATGCCATCGAGGCCGTAACTCACTTTTATTAACATATTTCATGTCATGTTTGTAGATTTAACATCTTCAGAACTTGTTACCGATATTAATGAGAATTAGGTACGTAGGTGCGTATTAAATATTTCAGAGTCGCTAAGATTATGGCTATTTTAATTATGTAGCTAACTTATTATAACAATATTTTTATATTTTACTACCTTTTGCCCGCGACTTCATCCGCATAGACCTTAGTTGTTAAGTGACTTTTCTCGGTGAAAGACGTTAATCCTGACAATAGTGGTTATAACCTTCTTACATGTAAAAAGGGAAAACATTAATAATAATATAATAACAACGCAACTTTAAGTGAAGAACCTTTTTATTCGCGGAATTATTGGAACCTTTGTAATCTGAGTATAATCAGCGCTCTAGTTTTAGGCTGGCTTAATAAGTCAGTGAATAAGAGAGTTAGAACTTCTCTTTTCGTATAGATATAGGTATTGTCTTTAGTACATAATGCGATTATGATGATATGTTTAAAGAGTTTATAATAATATGTTTCCATACTTCAATATTAATACTAAAAGTGCTAAAGTAATTTTGCATGTTGTACCGGTTTTACTAAGTACTTACCTACTTATTAAGACACTGCACTTATTTTGATATTTGGTATCGAGCTGAGACCTTGATGAAGGATAAGTTATTCATCAGAAATTCATGTAGGTATGGGCTATTATTATAATTACATTAAAAGTTAGTCGTTTAGCGGGATTATTACCAAAAGTATCATTATAGATCAAAAAGACATGATAACATGATATTGATATTTATTCATAGTATTACGACTGTTTACTATGAATTTGAGCAATTAAAATATATATTTTAGGCATAGTTTGAACGTTTTGTATATTATTGTATATTTGCAATGTTGTCTTGATGAATTAAATATAACTATAGTTGCTGCAATTATCAACAAATGTTTACATGGCATTATGTTAAAAAATAATAATTGCTTGAATGTATCTATTACATCTTATAGATTATACCTACATCTTTTCATCTACTTTGCTTTGCTTTTGATTTTGACGGCCCTTTGCAGATTTTGTTTGTTATTTTATTTTGTTGTAAATTAATGGGAAATGTATTGAAGTTTGACCGTATAAATAAGTATAGCAACGTTTAGGTATAAATAGTGCTCTCCATGAAAATAATTAATTTACAAAATCCTTCGATATGAAGAAGATGACTGACTTTTAACGTCATAACTATTTATTCTAAATACAAATTAATAAATCATGCTATTTACCTACTATATATACTTCACGCCGAGAAAGAACCGTTGGCCGAGCAAACCGATGCAACTGTAGCTATCTAGAATTAATTGTTTTTTCGTCTCCGTCCGTCTTGTAGACGTCTTCATCAGACGGCGGTCTAATCCGAAATCTCATTTCCGACGAATAATTGTAGGAAATAGAGCGAGACTACTCGGCGTCAACGAAGCAATGAAAAAAATCCTTTAAAAGGACCAAGATTCACGTTATCTTAACCTCCTGTTAAATAATAAATGGAGTGATGAAATCTGTTAGGTACTGACAATGTTCGTTCTAGCAAAAGTGTTGCTCGTACGTATCGGTTTAGTTAGCTTGCCAAGCAATAACTTATAGTGTTCGAGGCTATCGATTACATGGATGAAAAAGATTGACTAGCAAGCGGAAGTACAAAGAATATCTTTAAATTAGTGCCATGTAAAAGCACGAGCTGAAGTCGACTATGCAAAGTAAAATATATTTAAATCTTACACAGATCAAATGAAGAAAGAAATGAAAGTATCGGATAATATAAACCTGAGCACATAAAAAAAATGAAGCCAAGAATTTCATACTTCATATTTTATTCGCCATTCATATTTTATAAGAAAAAAATATTAATTAAGTGATTAAAAGAAGTAAATATTAAATAAAATTTGTTTATATTATCAATCAATCAGCCCACTGCAGTCTACTGCTGGACATAGTCCTCTCCCATTTTACGCCACAACATCCGGTATTCCACTTTCGGCATACAGTCTGTTCCAGCTACCTTTTTCAGGTCATCGGTCCATCTGGCCGGGGGGCGTCCTACCTTACGTTTACCAAGTCGCAATCTCCACTCTAGGACTCGCTATTTATATTAAATCACTTTAAAATTATTCGTAAATTTTACTACTAATTACAGTACATTACAGTCTCATTTACCTCTTCACTCCTTTACTTTTACAGAACGGAACGCAGTAACAGTATTACTAACTATAATGCCAATTTGTTGTAAAACTGTTATCCTGGACGAGCCGGCTCATTCATACCACCACTAATCATTGGCGAGGCTGTGCTCTACAGCAATATAAAACATTCAAACAATGGACACGAAGATCACCGAGACTCGGAACAACTATTTGTGGACCACACAAGTTGTGGTTCCAACCCATAACACTCCGTGCAGTGGCAATGGCGATGGAATCACTCATATAATCCTTATTAACATTTTATAGCGGTGTTGTAACGACTTGATTAATTAGGCAACAATTTTTACCGCTATCATTTCTCAACGTATTCCACATAAGAACTATGCCTACGAATATTTCACAGAACGCTTTGTATACACGTTAATTAATCGTCTATTGTTGTAGTATGCAAGTACCGAATACAGGTAATTAATCTAACTCGTACCAATGACTCAAGGACCCATATTGGTATAGCATGTTGACGGTAAATGAAACCAGACGCCTGCAACTAATAATAATCAATCGGTTAATTTACTAATTAATTGGTGTTGCTCTCTGCTTCTTCTATAACAAATTTGTATGCCAATGGAGGGTTTTCAGAGAACCCATCTTTAATATAATAACAATATTATTTTGTTTCTCTTATCACAGGTATTTTACGTTGGACATAAGTCCAACGTGAAGTGGCCTTCGAGAGTTTTAAGCAAAGGTGGTATGGAACACCTACAGCGGCACTAGCCGCAGTAGGCGTAGATCTATTGCTACGTATGGATTCTAATATACATATATGTGCTATGTGTATGAGTATTTGATGGACCGGTATATTGGTAAATATGGATGAAAAACGGCGTCTGCTCTGATTACTCTAATAACATCAATCGGATAGGCAGACGGTGAAATATTATTTAATTTATTATATTATTTCGTGCGTTTTTCTGTCACGGGCAAGACATGGTTGCTGTATTTTTGTATCTTATTATCTATCCCATTATAGATTTAAATGATTTAAGGGCTTGTCTTTATGTAATGCACCCAAAAGACCATGTACATAATACTTGGTTTTTTGGGTGCTAAGGCACCCGTAACCCGTATGTAAGCATACAGGTTGTAACTATTAAAGGAAAGTACTCGGTAATACAGAGAAACAATTTATTTTCAGACAACAGAGAGTTAAAATTTTTGTTAGTATTGCAGCTTTTATTTGTGACATCAGTCTTAGGTCACATACAGCAAGTTAAAGAATCAGTACTGTGCAGTGATGGAGTATTTTTTGATTTTCCTCCTCAATATGACCACACTCCACTTGATGGTATGTAGTCATATGGTCTAAGAGCAGTGGCCTCCACACCGTCCTCATAGCAGCTGAGGCGATGTTGAGGTCTCTACTTTGACGGCCTGAGAAAATGCTTTTTCACGCCCCGCTTAAAGGACTTAGGATTGAAGGAAGAAGGAAACACGTGCCTTGACAGAGAATTCCATGGCTTGATCGTTCGGCAGAGGTATGACGACTCAAACTTGTTGGTTGGTGCGCACTTTAATCGACTCTACCATGTAAGGATGGTATCTGAGCCCTGCCCGCATTGTTCTAGATAGGAAAGGGGAGGGCAGGATAAGATGGAATTACTCTTCAGAGCATAGGAGAGGTATCCAGATTCCGCAGCGGCTTGATAGGAAAACCTTGTGATTAAGATCATGAGGCGCTAGTTCTGATAGATAAAGAGTGTGCAAGCAATGTAGCTACAGATTACAGCATCTTTGACTACCTTTATTAAGTCACAGATTGATATCTTATTGTTTGAAGAAATTATTTATAATCTGTCTGTAAAACTGAGTAAATCTTTATACCGATAGTGTATCGGTTTATAGATTTATCTCATTTTCTGGCATTTCTTTCAATATCAGGTTTAAAATCGACTTATCTGCGCGTATGGTCTGGTGGGGACCTCTTTGGTATGACCACACTATGGATTGTCGACGAACCCGGATTCGGGTATCTAGGTACTGGCTACGTGGCCGAAGAAAACCATATCTGCCGTGTCTCTCTGTCTCATGGATCAGTTCATCATGCCCAAAGAACCTACTAGACCTTTGATCATCCAATTTCAAATTAACCTAAAAATCATAATATATCATCGTATTGCAAGGTTATCGTCAGCTCGTCAGACCGGCCGCCTGCCAACTTAGTTGTAGAAAAACAAACTCTGCTGTATTGCTAACTTATTTATCTGCGCGTATGGACCATGGCCATGTTGCAGACTTTTCATCTACCACAAGTTCAAGTGTGGTCGATTAACTCGTATGATGAATAATACGTGGTATCCTAGTAATTTAATAAAAGTTAAAATTCTTAATGTTGTTTCTAATTCAATAATGCGTAAACGTGAACGGATTTCGATAGTACATAGAGTGAGCCCTGGATTTTGTATTTTTTATGTTGTTTGTCAAAATGACGACTCTCCGCCTGATGGTAAGCAGTCATGTGGTCTAAGAACAGTGGCTTCCACACCGCCCTCATAGCAACTAAGGCGATGTTGATATCTCTACTTTGACGGCTTAAGAAGGTGCTTTTTCACGCCCCGCTTAAAGGACCCAGGATTGAAGGAAGAAAGAAATACGTGCCTTGGCATAGAATTCCATGCCTTGATCGTTCGGTAGAGAGAGAGAGGTATGAGGACCCAAACTTGTTGGTGCGCGATCTAATCGACTCTACTGTGTAAGGATGGCATCTGAGCCCAGCATGGTGGAATAACTCTTCATAGCACTCTCCGAGGTATATTCTGTAGAAACATGCATATGAGACACTGTCCCTGCGGAGTTGGAGAGGTTCCAGTAAACTCGTGACCTCTGGATCTCTGATGAGACGGACAGCCCGCTGCTGTAACCTGTCGAGAGCGTCCAGCTAGTACAGCGCGGAGCCATCCTAAAGATAAAAACAGTACTCCACGCAAAGACGCATTTGCGCCTTATACAATAGGCACAGCTGCCCAGGCGCAAAGAACCGCCTCACCCTGTTCAGAACTCCGAGATTTCGCGAAGTTTGCTTAATGACGCTCTCGATGTAGGTTTTGGGATTACGGGTGCGGCAAAAATCCATACCTAAGATATATAGGCTGTCACCAGTGTAGTGTCCTTCAGAGAAGGCAGGGCAAGGAAAGGACACTTTTTGTTGAAAACGCGCATGTCTGGGTCTTCTTGGCTTTGAACTGGACCAAGTTAGAAGGCGAGTGAATCCAGTAGATCGACTGCAACATTCCCAACGCACCAAATTTTCAAAGCGGTTTTTCTGTGATCTAGGACATTTCCTTTACAATAAAATAAACGGCTCTCTAGGCATATTTCACATAACAAAAAAAATCATTGTAAAATGAAAGTAACGAATTGGCTGCAACAGCTGAATTATACTGAGACTGAAAAAATATTTAATACCACGGAGTAGTGGTTTCACGCAAACGCATGCACACACGCACACACATACACCCACAAATAAACACTCATGCACATACAGTATCACTCACATATATACACCCACAAATAAACACTCACGCACATACAGCATAACACACACACAAATACACAAGAGAAACACACGCAAATACACCTACACGCACACACACTCGCACACACACACACACATATGCACGCATGCACGCACATACACACACAAACAAATACACACGCACGTTCACACAAACACACGCACGCACGCACAAAACACAATATTACAATTCACAACACTCGCATAGAACATAAAACCTACAATAGCAATGCAATGTTCCGATCACTTGTTTTTAAAGAGGTGACAACCTGGTGAACTGAAATACAGGCCAAAAGCTTAGCTTAGGTACCAGTTTCCCACATTGGTATATTGTTTCATTCATTGTAATTGCTGTAATATCGTGGTGAGAAAATAAATATTATTATTATTAAGTTCTTGACACCTAATTTAGAGATGCGGTTCAAGGTCTGAACAAGTTCAACGACAAGATCCTGCCTTTTCCCCTTAACCTTAGCCTATTTGGCCCTAGGATGTCCGAGATACCGCCCATGCACGGTCTGTCCACATAACAATGTATGTTATCGAGACTCAACATATCAGTATTTGCAAAAGAAAGAGCGTAGGCGTAATACGGAACAGCACATAGTACGTACTCAAGGTGGCCACTTTTAAGCCATTCCGTTTCCCTACCAAAGACCTATATAAATATTGCGAGGTCCTATCAGTGAGACAACTATTTATCCTTCAGATCATTTTAAGACCACATTTATACACCTCAAAACTCAGTCAGTCGAACTCAATCTCTCAACAGTCTCGAAGACAAGATCTCCCACTCGGTACCACCCGCAGAACTTCATTAAGCCAGAGATTTTTTTGTTTTCTAGGTCGGTTTCTTTATAATAAAATAAATAAGGCATTAACCATAATAAACAATAACAAACGTCAATGTAAAACAAATGTAACTGAATGGCTTTTGAAACAATCGTAGGAAGATACAGAAGATTTATTTCACCCATTAACTTAACACACGCACACGCACACGCACACGCACACGCAAATGCACATGCACACGCACACGCACACACACACACACACACACACACACACACACACACACACACACACACGTGTACTAAATTATGTCTTTGAATGCTTTTTCTTTTTTTACTATTTACATAAATGTACATTGTTTCAACTTATTCGATATAGGTTTTGTACCTATATAAAATGTGTCATGGAAGGTTGCTGATACTTATAGCTCAGGTTTTCCTATTTTAAGTATCAGCGTTCACAAATTGTACCTTAAATCATGTATACAAAAATTGTTCCTAATACTTGTAATTATCTGTGAAACAATAAAAACATTATTATCTATACTAATATTATAAAGCTGAAGAGTTCGTTTGTTTGTTTGCTTGAACGCGCTAATCTCAGAAACTACTGGTTCGAATTGAAAAATTATTTTAGTGTTAGATAGCCCATTTATCGAGGAAGGCTATAGGCTATATAACATCACGCTACGACTAATAGGAGCGGAGCATCAATGAAAAATGTTGCAAGAACGAGAAATATTCTCTTATGTGAAGCAGACGAAGTTGCGCGAGTCAGCTAATTCATTCATAGGATTATAAGGACTTTTTGTTCCAGCATGCGGTCCCGTAGAATATACGCGAGCAAAGCCACGGGTAGAAACTAGTAGAAGATAATAAAGAATAAATATAACATTGTCAAGATTCGCTTTGTAAATAATATTACAAATTAAGCGTGATTAAATATTCAAATATTTTAATTGTGTTGGTTAAAGTAAGAAATGTAGTCCTTATATTGCTGACTTTAACCAACACAGTTACTTTATAGATAAAGTAGCTGGTTAAATATCCACTACACTAAAGATGCAGTATCTGTTTGTATTATTCTATATTATTTAAATCATATATCTATAATTTTAACCCTATATTTTCGAAGAGATGGGAGGACTATTACACTCTTCATTACACCAGCTATGGTTTTAATTTTGTGACGGTAAATTCTATGAGACTAGACCAGTGAATTGAATTTCACACTTCTACGTCTCAAATATCAGATCAAAGAAAGTCTGTGGATCAACCATTGCAATTCCCAAAAAGTTTTATAATTAGTATACACAGCTAAGTTGCAAAATTACCATAGAGTTTTTTTGTAATATATTCTGTGTCATGACGTCTCGAAACAACAATCAAAATATGCGCAATTACTTTAGAAACACCCTACATAGAGCCTTGTAAATTTATACATGAGTATGTAGTTGTATAAGTTAGCAAGGTCCACCTCGCTAAGTGATTGGATCGGTCCATTATCTTCTATCTGCTGATTTCTTCAGAGCACTCCAACTCTTTTGATTCACTCTAAGCAATGAATGTAAATGTGCGGTATTTATCTATTTTGCGATAGGAAGAGTATAAAGGCCATCGTGCAATATAGTCAGCAGTTATAATGAAATTGTTTTCTTATCTATTGCTTAAGGGTATGGCTATATTGAAGACGATGGTATGCCTGGCTGCCTTGGCTGATATTAACATGTTATACGCATCGATAACACTGGGTAAGCATTACATACATATGTACATTTATACTGTCTGTCATATACTAAGACTAGAACTGGTTAGGTTGTCTATTATTTAGAACTAGATCAAATTTCTCAATGACAGCAATGTTGCAGCTAAACGTATTGTCCGTTATATTATAAAGCATCTAGCCGCTTACCATATTATTTAGATCTTAAATATTATTTTGTTTTTAGACATGAAGTATGCTGTATGAAAATATAGATTATTCGTCTTTCATATCGGCAAGCATAATAAAATGATTTAGACTACTACTAGTTACTTAATTGTAAAACGAAGTATTCGTTTTACAATTAAGTAACTAGTAATTTTAATATCATGGACTAAGATTATAATACTCCGTATTGCAGCACACCTAGACAGCTTGCCAGATAACAAAATCCTAAAATATTAAATAAGTAGAAGTTTCAGAAAAGCAACGACATTTATCCTTTTTTTAATATTTAACTCAGGCTGTTCTGTATTTAGATAACTGATCACATTTTACTACTTGGAGGAGTTAATTTTTAATTTAGAAGTTTAGCTGCTTTGTAAAGTACATAGGTATTGTACAAACCCAACATAATAGCACCACCTGGTAAAGTGCTTTTTAATACAATGGATTTTGTAAATCAACTACGACATACATTCCGTTGTACTTTGTATATAGCACCACCTTGGGATTTGAAGATTTAAGACAGTTCCGACTTCACTCGATTACTTTAAATGGTTTCATCTAACGTAAATACGAATAGTATGTTAGTCATTCCGGCAAACAGCAATTCACACTACCATACATCATGTTCTTAGTTCAATAGTTAATTTATGTGCATACATATTTACAGCTAACGTAAGTACCTAGAAATATTGTAAGGAGAATCGAGAGAGTTACGAGGTAGACTTATGGCCTCCATTCAGTAGAGGAGAGATAATGCTTGCAGGCAATCACATAAGTGGATCAAATAGCTGTAGTCCATTTGGATAATGAACTAGCGTCTCTGTAGCTCGGCGAGTTCTTTTATTGTGCACTCGTTCATATAACTAATATGGACTATTTATGTTCTAGTCTTTCAGTACTATGCTTTAATAACATTCGACGATTTTCATTGGAAAAATGAAGTACTAATCAATTTGTAAAACTCCATTGTCTATATTGAGCTTTAAATCAATTATAATAAAATTGCTTTTCGATTTTTTGTAACTTAATTCTGTTAGGTAAATATTATGTAGTATAACGCTTTACATTTATTACTCTAGCAAGGACGTTTTGCCCGATATGTTTAGTGAACAGATTCAGATTATGTGCTACTACTAAAAATAACCCCACAACACTTTATACAATTATCGATTACGAGTTAGTATATTACTTTGGAATTCAGAAATTTCCGCTAGAGTGGGGGTAAAATAATTATTTGTTCTCTATTAGTCTAAAAGAAAAGTCAGTCATAAAATGTGTCATTAAATCAATTTTTGCTTGAAGTTTACTATTTAATGGGGTTTTTTTCTGAATACAACTAAGCGATGTGTCATACTTTTAGATAATTAAGTTTTTGTATTTAGTTTATTTGTATATATCCTAACAATAAGAGTGTGTTCAAATAACACGCAGTTAGATGCACGTTTAGCGCTCGCTAAGTTTATTACTACACTAAAACTTAGAACGTCTGCATATGGAATATGCTCTATAGGCTTCGCGCGTGCGGTTCTGTTCCAGTAAATTGCACCAAATCTGAACATCTCTCAAATGAACTTCACTGGAGGCAGAAGCTGTGACAGACAGACGGAAGGGCGAACGAATAGACGAAGTCGCACTATAAGGGATCGTCTGACCATTTTGGTACAAAACGGTAAAAAAGGAGGATGTGGCTTATTACATTGCGCATTTAATCATTATGCATAAGATTTGACAACCTAAGCGTTTAACGCACAATGTGAAATAATTTAATAATTATTAAAAAGAAAAAGATTAAATGAAAGAGTCTATAATATGCGATTAACTTACAATTTAAACGAAATTAAAGAATGCAACATTGTTATGTAGTTCTATTTAACATAAAATCCAGTACTTGTGCATATAAGGATATTGTTTTATTAATATGGCCGTAAAACATTTAATAGTAATTACATCATTAACTTGCAAAAATACATTTAACAACCTCGCCATTTAAAGCGTTTTATGTCTTTGCAAGCGACATAATTAAAAACCACCAAAATATTTTACTGTCCTTAATAAGTAGAAACCTTAAGATTATAAAAGACTTTCAACATACATAGGTACATGTACAAATATATTTACTGCTGTAATTAAAAATAACATTGGTATCGAATTTATGATATCTTTTACCGTACATAGTGGCTGATACTCGCTATTTTGTTTTTATTTAATCTCTTGATTGAAATGAAGAAGTAATGAACCAGGATCTTGACAAAACAAAATATGTAATGAAATGATCCCTATCGGCCAAATGTTATAGGATCATCAATTATATATAAGAGTTACTAGCTTTTGCCAGCAGTTTGCTTGCTCAGGAATAGTAGGTACTTTTTTCTAGATGAAAGGTACCATATGTCCTTTTATGTACTCCTGAAAAGTCCTGCAAAATTACATGATAATCGGTTAAGTAGTTTAGATGTGAAAGCGTAACAAAACGAACTTACATTCGAATTTTTAATATTAATTAGGATATACCTATTTAAAAAATATATCATGATTGTAGTTATAGTATTATATTATCAGTAATCATAACTAGGAATTGTCGATATGTATTTATCTTAAAAGTATTGAAATATTTGAAGTTAATAGAATACATATTTATAGAGTTTGGGTCTATGAATGAACAAAAACTTATAAGATTAAAAAATGCTTTAGAAATTAGGGCAAACCTTACTATTATCGATATAACAAATGATATTATATCATATATATTTTATGTAATATTATCAAAAAATACACTTTAGACATAAGTTGGGTATACAAGATGGATATGGAAGTATAATAGAATGTGTGTCTTTTAACTGTGGAAGGTGGCAAGACAAGCTCTCGGGCAAGACTACAGGGGTATGTATAAAAATTGGATGTCAGAAGATTGTCAAAAAAGGGATATAAAGCAAATATGAAAGGGATTGCAAGAGGAATGTACACGGATCAGATTAGTAACGTTTTGAAAGAAGTATGGGTTAAAACACTTAAACTGAAGAGTACGCATAATTAATATAATTTGAATCCGTACTTACTGCCTACCCCTTTTTTGATAAAGAAATGAGTCTATATATGTACACATTACTAAAATTAAAACGAATTACGTTTCTCCCCAAAAAGTGCAATTTTGGGTGCTTGCACGACGCAAGTTACTGGTGGGCTGCATACGCAAGATTTTCTCGCGGACCACATGCCATCCAAAAACATGCCATGTACCCATTATAAATAATATAGGTCTGAGCAAAATAGGCTTAGTAGACTTAATATTTACTATAAAATTTTGACCTTTGAAACAATTTCATGGAACATAACATTTATGACTTGAATTTACGTGAAATTGCCAAGCTATGTTAATTATTTTCTTTGTCAAAGTAACTTTATTGTAAGGCTTACTTGACTCAAAAACATCAGACAATCCTTACTAATATTATAAATGTGAATGCGACTTTGTTCGTTTGTTATGCTTTCACGCCCTAACTACTCAACCGATCATAATGAAATTTCGCATATGTCACAGTGTTGTCGGAGGAACAGAAGAGGATATAAGGTGCCTTTCAACTAGAAAAAAAAAGAAGTATATAGTCACTGCCTACCCCGCCTTTGATAAAAGGGTAAGTCTATATTATATACACATTAGCAAAATTAGAAATAAGGAATTTCCTTCTAAAATTAATTAATTACATTTAGACCTTTGAAACAATTTTAAGTAAGTCAAGTTATAAATTGCCTAACTCTATGTTAATTCTTCTCTTTGTCAAAGTCACTTCACTATATGGCTAATTAAGGTGAAAACGTCAGACAATATCAAATATATCTACAATACAGATAGAAGTAGCAATATAGGTAAATGTATATAGAACTGAAAGTGGTATCTGATCAATCCATTATCCGAGCCGGTACTCTGTCCAGGAGCTGTTAGGCTCGCAAGTTGGCGACACACATTTTCCATTTCCCCCCTTGTCCCAACACCGGCCCAGTTTTGCGTCTTCCATAATTCAATCCATACTGAAGCTATTGTGCCACGATACACTACTCGATAACACTCCTATAGCCATTTCGTGTACGGATTTAGTTTATGTAATCGACTTATTTATTTGTTGTACGTAGTTTTGTTTGATCAAATATAAAGCCTGATTTCTTAGACTAGAGAAAGCGAAAAGATTGTTTACTATAAATTATTATTAGCTTACCAGAAATTAATCTGAATCAACCGTCAAGAAATCTATAAAGAGTACAAAGGGACAATTTAAATTATGGTAATTTAATATTGTTATACCTTAAGGTCTTATACGATACTTTTCGTATTAGAGTACGAGTAAGATCATTACAGAGTACCAGGCAATTACAGTCATCTTATTTTTAATTACCTTTACATTTACTAGGGTAATAATATTATGTACTTCCAAGGTTGCAAACAA
Source organism: Catocala nupta (assembly GCA_963675205.1). Classification (NCBI taxonomy): domain Eukaryota; kingdom Metazoa; phylum Arthropoda; class Insecta; order Lepidoptera; family Erebidae; genus Catocala; species Catocala nupta. The sequence continues at coordinate 16,287,875 of OY776081.1, forward strand.
GCTATGATTACTGCAGTACCTTGCCTTTGGAGCAATACAGGCGTGGATGTATGTACCTATTATTCGGCGAAAATCGACTATAGATGTATTTTTTTAAAGCTGCATCATGCAAATTTTAGAACATTCGGCTTCCGTGTTACTTCTTATCAACAATGGAGAAATAAAAGCTAAAAGCAGAGCGAATACACACATCGCATATATTTTTTTAAAATCTTACTCTCATATTTGTGTTCAATCTTTTTCCCTTACATGTTATTTAGTAATCGATATATTTTGCTTCCAACATGCGCGTACTTGTACGGTCAGGTGCAAAAGTGGAGTAGCAATTTTACAAAGCAATAGAATCACAACAAGTTGTTACGACCTTTTTCAATAAAATCATTGCACACATACACATAAACCCGCCTCACTTATACTGTCGCCTGTTCTAATTTATAATTGTGAGTATTAATTTCTAATAAAGAAGTAAGTTACGTTGTAGCTACGTTGGTAATAGTGCGATCTCAAATGTAACGCTTGTTGGTTCGGTCCCCAGGAAGTGACAATATTTTTGTATTTTTCTTAAATTAGAAAAATCGATGACTTGTTACTTTACTTTAAGACTTATTTAAACAGCAGTTATTCCAAAGATGGGTGAATTTAAAAATTATAATAATTTTCAATTTAACAGAATTATGTGATGTTGTTGGTTGGTGATCTTTGTTACGAGCGTTTGTATCATTATTATTGCAATAATTTTATTAATATTTTGATTGAAAGTCTACATTTAAAATGCAAACTAATATAAATATTGAATCCAGGGCAAATATATGTCAAATTTTTTTTAACCTTAATCGTCATTGTAATTGTAAAATATTATCTGTAAGTAAAATGAATCTAAATAGTAAAGACTAAAGATGTTTTTTATTTAAAGTTCATTTTCAGTCATCATATTTTGACATTGTTTTTTATAATGAAATATTATTGTTATAAATTGATTAAAATTTTGTTTTGTTTTTAATCATAATTTGCATTATTTATTTATGTATTAAAAATAATAACAAAAAGTGTTTTTTTAGTAATTAAACTAATTCTGATAAATAAAAATTATTATTATAATTAAATAATATAATTTTTAATATAAGTTTTATTCCTGATAAATACTTTTTGTGTTTTTTATCACTCTAGCGTAATAAGTAGACAAAAATAACGTTTATCTTTATAATTTGCAAATTTCAGTAATAAAAAAAACAAAATATGGAGGTAGAGGACCCCAGGATTTGAACCACCGTCATTATATTTTAGTGATAAAGTGAGAAGACTCGTTGACCGCTCCGCTATCTGATAACCTGCGATACGTTAGGCAAATTTAAGCATTAATTGGAAATGCGGATACTGTTGTTGAATATAGGGGATAATAGTTATCATAGTTATATATACAAGAACTTGTTTTTGTCTCGCCTTGCACACATGCGCATGGCGAACTTCACCTACTATAATTACATTGAATAATGTTTCATTGTTTGCTTTAAAACATTACACACACTAAGATATTCACTCAGATCAGTAGGCGAATGTGGACCTTACGATGCTACTACACTTTTGTCTCTAACCGTACGTTATTATACACATCATAAAGTAATATTTCGTACACCTAATAGGATGTGATTTCTCATAAAAAAATCTGATTATTAAAGAGTGCCAAACTAGTCTCAGTGTCATAAATATCTAAAATAATATTTCAGTAAATTAAAATAACGTTAAATGTGTATATAGTATTGTTACACCCAGTGCCATCTCTCGGCATTGTGGGGAAGACTCGGCAGTTCCATCTAATAATTTATTACAGCACCATCTAACTCCGTCTTACGCAACTACTTCGTCGGTACGAGAAGAGTAGAGAGGACACTGGCGCATTCTCGAAACCTCGTACTGTTACGTACCATGTATGACGTTTCTAGAAAACTCCAGAAACGCTTTAACCGCGTATAAAAGGGGAAGGCCAGCGCTCTCCGAGTCAGTTTACAATCGTAAGCGGTCAAGTATTCATCGAAGCGAACGGAAGCGAAAATATTACGGAGTTTAAAGCAGTTACAGTGGAAAAGTGTAGTATAGTGTTTGTTGTGTTTTAAATTTAATTGTGTGTTAGAATAAAACGTTTTAGTCGGTAATATTGTTTTACATTCGTATCCCTCGAACCCAGCACGTAACAGTATATTGCATTTCAGTTCACATTTTCAGTTTATTAAACTAGAGCGGAACTTTATTTTCAACTGTTGTTAATAAGATAGTCCCTAGATAATGAAATCATTTATAAAAATTCTTGGATATATTATGTACTTTATACTAGCTGCGCCTCGCGGTTTTATTCCCACGGCATTGGGACTCACGCGGGTGAGTCTCCAGCTATCTACTATTACTAATTATTAAACTAGAGCGGAACTTTATTTTCAACTGTTGTTAATAAGATAGTCCCTAGATAATGAAATCATTTATAAAAATTCTTGGATATATTATGTACTTTATACTAGCTGCGCCTCGCGGTTTTATTCCCACGGCATTGGGACTCACGCGGGTGAGTCTCCAGCTATCTACATACCAAGTCATTTATTGCAATCAATTCAGTAGTTTTTGCGTGAAGAGTAACAAACCTCCAGCCATCCGTCCATCCATCCATTAATTCATCCTCACAAACTCATATTTATAATATTAGTAGGACTAGCTATGCCCGCAACTGGTCTCGCCTGGAGAAAATACACTAACAAAAATATTGAATACCATTTTGTTTGGCTCGGGGATTTATTCCACAATACCTACAGATGACGACGTATGGCAAGGTTATAATTATGTGCATAATATCAAGTACCACATTATAGTTGAATAGATCAGCCATTCGTCTATAATATGATACTTTAATTACATCGAAGAATCAACGAATATAAATAACATGCGATTCGCACATAAATTTTAAAACAGTATGTAAATGTGAACCAGTGAAATAGGATCTCATTTATTAATTAGTCTCATATTGATGGCCAACGAAAATATACATATATAATCCTTACACTGATTGATTGGACCTGGATAATAACATCGTAATTTGTTAAAATTAAACAGCATGTAAAATTAACAGGATCATATGTCATTTACAAAATCTGTGAAATTTAAGGATTTTCTTACGGAAGGTCCATCATATCAATCAAAATCAAACTTTTAGCGATATGATGAGCGTTTATGCAATTTCGTTGTTTATTTTTTTGGGAACAAACGCAGCAATCGAGCACCCTATTTGTCTAAGCATGAGCAATTATTACTAACGTTTACATTCAAAGGCACTGGCACGTTGCCGACCCGACGGAAAAGGAATTAAAGATGAGAGAAAAGAAACAGGAAAGGCAGGTATGTAAGCCTCTGGAACTCTTATTTACTAAACCAAACGCAGTAACAGTATAACCATTCTCACGCCGCCGCCGCGCCGCCACGCGGCGGTTAGCTGTAAGAGAATTTTACTTCCTCGGAGCGAGCCGGCTTCTTCGTTTTGTCATCAAATACCTAATTAGGAACGACGAGCAAATACGATATTTTTTTATAAAGTAGAATTGATATGAGTTTTCGTACAATAGAGTTCGTTAATCAAACGTGCGGTGATGACAGACGATGATCGTAAAAATGCTTTCGTGAATGCTACTATTATTTAAATAATGCGTATAAAATATAATTATGCATGTGTAACATAAAAAATATCTTTACATAGAAATAAATCCATTTTTCAAAAATACTTTGTCTAATGTACCTATCCCCTAATAAGGTATATTCTAAAAAAGCCCTTAATAGAGCAAATTGTTTGAAAAACGCATTAATAGCCGTGATGAAATAAAGTTAAATCACCATTATTTCGTTTATAAAACAACCACTCTATTATTTAAGCGTATTGAACATGAAGCTTGTCTAACGTGCCTATCGTTTTAATTGCACTTAATAAACAGAATGTCGTTAGCAGTACACAAATGTACAAGGTACACGCTTCGACAACGTCCACTAATCTATTTTAAGATCGAATGTGTTGGAGGAACACAGATATGCACTTTGCTTTGACTGTCCGGCGACCGGTCACATTTCTACTTCAGTACCTATCTATGTTAAAATAGAATGGTTAATGTATCATTCATTTGTTAGCAAGTAATCTTGCTCGTACGTTTAACAAATTATGCAAGTGAAGCCTCAGGATTAGGAGTTCAACCAACCTACTTATTTCATTTATTCTTCAGTGGATAATTTATTTATAATCACAAAACCTTACAGAATTGTTTTATGATATTTATTTATGATAGTTTTTGTTGGTAATAACAAGCTTGAACATTAGAAGTCTCAATACAGAACAATAAAATAAACACAAATAAGAATAAAATATAAAATAAGAAAGATTCATGTAATTTTACGGAAAAACTGTATTATGAATTAATTTTGTTTGTTACTTGGTCATTACAAAATCAGATAATATTTGTATTGTCCCGTTATCGGTAACTTTACGTGTCATGCACACAAGGATACAGCAACCAACAAGGGCAAGGTTTTGAGTAGTACTGTTGTTTCCTATATTCCGTTAGTGTTGATTGTAAACAACTGTCCGCAATCATATCATTTTAGAGCATTATATTGTAAATCCACAATATGTTAGGATTGGTTTTGTACAATTTATAAAATAGCGAATTAAACCATTCAAAACCACGTAAGCTGTGTATATGTGATAAGTGAGCAATGCTATAGGTTTTAGTTATAAATACCTAATGGTAAACATCCATTAGTGTTGCACATTCGCCTTGACTGCACTAACGCAGCAGCAGTGTTTCCTTGATCCAGTCTATTTCGGCGAGATCCATTACCTCGAGAGAGGCAAGAAGCAATCTCATTGAATGACCGTCTTCACCCCCACATCCCTCCTATACCGACAGCGTCCCACCCCCACCGATCCACACCAATCGGTAAATATGCGTGTTAAATATGTATGTGCTGTAAGACGCTCGTAAGTGTATTAGATTTTGCTTGCTTTTTCATTCTGTCAAGTAAATAAGTGTATACACACTAGTCAATGCGAACATAAATATCTCCATTCAATTTGCTTACGCATGCGGTGCACGCACCGATTTATTTCCTCGCGAAAACCCGTCCTAGTTCTACCTAAAAGTATTAGCAACCGCAGGTAATTTATCATTGATGCTCAAGTTTCAAGTGATTGTTTTCACCTCCAAAAATGTGTTAAATTAGGTGTCGCAACTTTCCTAGCGTTGTAAAGTTTAATGAAGCACTCAACTATCACATTTATTTAAATAACTACTCAAATATACTCAGAATACATCCACTTATTTGATTCTATAAGCCGTTGGCTGTGCAAGACTTAAGTAATAACTTCTATCTGGCAAAAGCGAAAACTTGGAATGCACTTCGCACGAAGTGACTAGACTTTTCCATTAGGGGCAATTATCAGGCACAACAGAGGATCCCGTGCTTTCACCACTCGGCGAGTCGGAGCAACCCCATCCCGGCGACGAAACCTGTTAGAGATAACGTCATAAAGTCGCCGATGCACAGAGCCGGACTAACGTCTTTGCTGTTGCGACGCCCTCACCTCGGGATAATGGACCGCACTCCTCGACCTCCGCTACACCACCCACACCCCCCTGTTTTCAGATACGAATTTGCAATATTTATCATCAACACCTTCAAAGGGAATAGTTTCAACACATTTCAACTCTTCGATATTCAATCATTGGGTTTCATTGTTTTTATTATTTGGTAATATTGCCATATGTTTGTATATCGCGATTTAAAGGATCGTTTCGCACCGATATTCGCAGTTATTCACTGTTATTCTGATTTCCCGCGAGAACCTTCAATTTGCCAAGCCCTTTACAAGCAGTTTAATTTTTTCAAAAGGTGCCAGGCAGTAAGTAAACTTATTTTATAAAAATGTAATCCTTCATTATACCAAAAATAGGAATAGGCTTAAGTGTACTTAAGCCTATTCCTATTTTTAGAAACGATGACTGTTCCAAATCTGTTTTATAAAACGCACGAATATAACCAAGTATACACGTGTGTATGTACACGGTTACGTATATTTAGGTAACGTCAACACAATATTTGACTCACCTCTTATACAAACAGTAATTATCACTAACATGATCCATTAGCTTTTAGAGATGTCCGTGTATAGTGATGTTAAATAATCGGCTCATGACAAGCGTAAGACTGCTAATGAACTAATGGCGTATCAAACATCCCATACTCTCGGCGCGCCCGGCGCGGTGCTCGGCGCCCGCTCCCCCGGTTCGGTCGGCCTCTCTCGGTTAATGGAGCAATGATGGTCCGTCACTCTACATTTGACTAGGCGGCTCTCACTTCGCCACTCAGTACTTACCTAATGCTTGTGAGCCTACACACTACACACACTGGCCTCAAGCGTGTGCAACTTATATACACAATATTTATGTAACTAGCCTACGCAAATATTCTATGTCTTTAAATTTGTATAGGTAAAGCTTCTGTAATAAGACAAATACTGTAATAGAAATCTAGTAGTTACTGCGAAATTACTCCTTAATTTGTACTTCTAGATGAGTCGTGTTGGTGATCAGTAATTTATTATACCTACAAATTATACCTTAAAAGAATTTAATAACGTATTCAAAGAATGTCAAATTCAGACTGTGATAAAATGATAAAATAAAAATTATTTGTATACATTTTAGCAGTTAAAATTTGTTAGGTAATGTGAACTAGTTACGATTAAAAGGGAAAACATGTTGTAACAATTTTCTTATTTCATGGCATATTCTTTGATGCGTACATCCGAAAGAATCTCAAATAGTAAAAATCTTTTTAGGCTTATGTCCAACGTTGAGTGGGTCCACAAATGTCGCTAAAAGGCTGGACGTCATTGTTTATCCGGGCAACATTAGGCGGGTAACCGGACACGCGCGCGCTGAGTGCGCTACAAGTATCCGCTTTCAACTCATTACGGCTCGGACGTGGTGCGTAGGCAGCCAACCCCCTCGCTACCCACTCCCGGCCATCTTTGTCCTTCAATCCCTCTTACAATCTTCGATCCAATTTCGAATACCCATACATCCGTCTAATGTTGGATTCCGCGTTTGATTAGATGACAACATTGGATGGACCGACGCGACGCTTTCGGCCAAGATTGTTTGCTACACTTTTATTTAAAAGTTCTATTGTTTTCGTATTATTCGTATCGTAGGTATTGATATTTCACATTTATTTTCAAGCTTATTTCGTTTGTCACATGTCTATTTTTCTTTGACTATTATCCTTGCGTTTAACGACGAATCTTATTTACATGAATAGCTACTATAAACTTTTATTTTTAGCCACAAATCTGGCGAGTTATATTTGCGCACACCAATTTCCAGTACGAAAAGTTAATCAAGCAGATTTATACCAAATTAACAATAAAGAAGATTGCGACCTCATGTCAGATGTAATCGCAAAATAAAGTGACACAAGTATCTTAATCAAGTGTCCATTCCCGGGAGTTAGAGGCGGCGGAGCTGTCCGTTATGGGCGATTCCGTATAAAACTGGACTGCCGGCGGGTTGCTCCTCCCTTGCAATAACAGTTTCGACAAATTGAGTCCGCTGACATTGAAGCTGTACGACATTGTAACCGGCTATTAATACACTCACATATCACATTAAATTAACCGTATGCAAATCTTTATACGAGATAAGGATGAAACGTAGTCCGCTTTCAAATTATAGTGACTGACATTAATCTTTTAGTTTGAACGGCGCCCGTGTAAATTAATACCTATATTGTTTTATATCAATATTGTGTATCAATTACGGCAAGAAAGGAGTATTAATAAAATAGTTTGGGAAAGTAGTTTTACGAGAAAAATCATGTTGCGAGTGGCGTGGCGGGGTCGCAGCGAGCTTACCGACCGCTATAACATAACCGTTTGGACAAATTGTGACTCGCTTGGACCGGGATTAGCGGCTTTATGGAACAATTCGCGTATAGAATGCCATCTCCAGCTTCCTGATAATTGATATCAATGCGTAACGTCCAACTGAGAAAGGAATTAAGCGCTCATTTATCTGTGTTTCTTTTTATTACATCGCCGCTTGACTCCACGAGGCTAATTGAAGGAAGAATTGGACAGATTGCGCGAATGACTAATCAAATTAAAAGACACAAATTGCTTACTTTTATTACTACTGGGCGATATTTTTACACGATTTATATATTTCGTGGGTGTTCTCAATTAACTACAATATTGTTGTTCTTGCTGCGATTGAAGTTTTAGAAAACTGGTTTCTAACAAAATGTTACCCAACGAAAATAGTATAATCTGTTTGTGAAATTTTGTAAATGTTGCCAAATGTCGTGCTCTTTACGTTGTATATTACCATAGTAAAATGGATTAGGTAGCAATCAAATATCAGTAATAAAAATGGTGAATGTTTTTGTAATCAGCTAATTTCATTTAAATCTCAAACCAGATAACGAGGTACCTACATCCAAACAGCGAGCGTAAATTAGTTTTTCTTAACACAAGCCATTCTGAATAGTAAACAAAATGAATGGGCCGCCCTAAGCAAAGTTTAATCCGTTTTTATTACGAAGAAAAGAAGTAATTACTCTACCCTTAACGCTATAGAGGGTTGGAACCCGAGGTAAAAATTTCCATAGATTTATCATAAGCAAATTAAGTTTATAATTAAAAACAGGAGTTTTGTATAGAAGTAATTTGAATATGTAAATAATATTTAGCATGTTGCTTATTACAAAAATCTGATGCTCCGTCTTTCTTAGACAATGGTGGTCTAAGTTGAAAGACGGTAAGAAGTGTATTGTTCTTTGTTATGACTGTACATACCTTAGGTACTGTTTTGTGGGTATTTTATGATACAATGAGTAAATTGGTAAGAATTATGTTGAAGAAATGTATCGATTTATAGGAAAATTGTCGAAGGACGTATGTAGGAGTGGGTAACTCGTTATGGAGTCAGTGGAGGGGCACGCGCCGCCCTCGCAATTATCCTCCTCTCAGCGCCCTAATTATTCCATTAGCTGAGCAAATAATGATAAATCAACTGATTAATACTTAGTTCAATCAATAACACATCAACCGCGCAAGTTTGTTGTTGAACTTGGGAATATTGATCGTATGTAAATAGGTACACATTGTTTAATTTCTTATGATATTACAAATTATCTTATGTAATAAGATTTTGTATGGAATATGATTGTTATTTTAGGGTTGTACGTAAGCAAAATAAACCAAGTTAAAAGTGAATAGGTACATGAGTGTACACCGCAATCTAACAAGTGGTTACCGAAACTGGAAGCGGATTACAAATTTCGGTAGGCCTATACATCCACAATCAACGCTCTCATTCCTAGTGACGGTTTTATCACTTCATCAGGATACCAGTGAAATCAATTTAAAGCCCGTAAGGCCAGGCGGACTCACCTAAGAGTCCCTAAAAGTCCCGAAGGCGGGCGTCCCTGCCGCCCGTCTCGTTCGCTCGTGCCCGTTTATAAACGGTTTTATTGCTTTCGGAGCAACCGAACATTATTAAACTTTTCCAATTTCGATTTATCACGTAGCTGTCGGAATTTAATACCGCCCTACCTTCGGCGGAGGCGATCGCCCGCCGCGTGATTACAATACACGTCGTTAATAATACGAGTTGAGTGCGGTGGCGGTGGCGGTGCGGGCGCTGCGAGCTCTGCTGCCTCCGCTACGACGCGCGACGGCGTGCCGGGACTGCGCTGCCGAATACCCTTGCCCCAACTACCCCGATAGCCCCAACATCCCCGATTACCCCAGCTGCCCCTACCGTCTGACACAACATAACACCCCTACTAATCAAAACGCTTTTGTAACTTCTACTTGTCATAACTATTTCTATATTGTGTAATACGCTAGGGTAGTAGATGCGATACTCGGAGGTTTACTAAACAGAAAGATATTAAATGTAACTACAAGCAACTTGGCTTAATCAGCTAAAGATTCAATGAAGAAAAGTCTTGCGACTGATTAATCTTAACGTGGATTTAATACTTCATCTGCGTTTATAAAATTGAAAATGCTGCTCGGATGGTATTAGATAAGAAGTCTTATATATTATCTTATATGGATGAGAATGTTGCATATATTATAACTGTCAGTGCCGTTACTATCACTAAAAGAAAAATAATAGGTACTCGTAGGTTGGGTACCTACAACTTAAAATCAAAAACTCATTTTATTCCGTTCAGCGTAACCAGAAGGCTGAAAAGAGTCTTCTGCGCGAATTATACGGCAGGCAAACTTAGTCTATGCGGATGAAGTCGGGAGCATAACCTAGTTTATCACAACGTTAACTAATTTAGGTTTTATATATCTTTGTTCTGTAAGTAAGTCAACGTCTAACTACTTAAACTTAATTATTTATCTATAGGCTATAGTTGTTGCTGCGCCATTAACAAATTCGTTGCTCCTGCCTTGTTATTTCGTTTTGTTAATATTTTAATAAATATTATCAATTTATGTCCAATATAATTTTATATCCAAGCTATTTCATACATATATCTCGACATGAAATCTCGTACTTAGACGCTAACCCATGTAAATGTGCGTCACGTTTTCAATAACCTACAGTTTTAGCTTCATAATTTTAACCCCGGCCGATATTAGAGACTTTATTCAGTTGATATTTGCAAATATGTTAAACATAATATGTATTATTAATTCAATTTTGTATATCCAAATGTTTATTTTATAATTTTAAACAGAAAAGTGAGGTAATAATAATGTTAGTGCAAACCTTAAGAGCGAATGCGGTTACATAAAGTCCTAGGAATATTTACCTTTATGTTGGCGGGTAGAGGGTGACATACGGTTTTCTGTATGGAAATGTATAACTAACGTATTGACGTTCGTTATACATTTCCATACAGAAAACAGTAACAGTTTAAGGTACAGTACTGAATGTACCTGAAACTGTGTTTGGCAGGCACCAGTAGGTCATTATTATATGGGACATACACATAGTCAGCCAAAGTCGAGTAGGCCTATAATACGTCTAAACGTGTTATACACGCACACATTTTGGACTGTACAAATGGCGTGGTCGATAAAATGGCGCCTCATTACGTCGAACCCCACATGTATCAAGAAATTGTGTAATCCACAAATAGTTGTACCGAGATTAATTGTTCTTTGTCCTTTTTTATAATTGTATTTTTTTCATAAAAATACAACATCTGCATTGGAATAAACAACTATATTGTGATTTACCGGGCACGGTTCTGGACTTATGAATGATTAATGTTAGTACTGATATTTTCTTGATAGAAAACTTAATTACATATTTGTTCGAAACGGGAATCAAACTCAAGACTCATGCACACAGGCGTATAACCTACCGTCGTGCTCGCTGTGGTTCTCCTACACAATACGAAGGCAATTTTTTATAAATTGTGGCGCAAATTGTGGTTCTCTGTGTGTAGGCCCTTTTAGCGTAAGAGGATTAACAGCACAAGCGCTTCAGTGGCATACCTCTCAGCCAGGTGGGCTTTGATTTAACCACTACAAATGTGAATATGTAAAGTTTTATCTAAGTGTTGTTAATACACTTTCTGTGTCTGCCTCTACCACCAACGTGGACGCCTCAAAGTGACAACGACTGCTCTGCCAAGAGCGAAACGACAGAGAAGAAGAAGACACTTTCTGACTCGCTGCTGTCATGGTATAAGTGTCAGCGCAGACACAAACACAGTGTTGAAAGAAAAAGTCTTAGTCGCGTCGCGGAGATGGAATCTACCAAGGTGACGAAGAGCCCCTAATTGGAACTGAAACAGAAGTACTTAATATATGCGTAAGACGACTCTTATACGACGATTATACGTAATAATTGCAAGCATTGTTATGACGGTTATAGCTGATATTATAACAAATGTCACACTACGTGAAACAAAAGTTATATTTTAAAATATTTTGCACAAATATTTTACAGGTTATTGTTCTTTGAGTCCTTTGTTAGAATGTATGTAAAATCTCTCGTGATATAGATTCCTGTATAGTTGTGGCGCTTTGAAGGTTTAGTGTGGCAATTGATCACAATAACATAATTATTTTATTAACTATCATCCTGACCAATATTATAAATGTGAATGTGAGTTTGTTGTTTCGCTTTGACACCTTAACTACTCAACCAATCATCATGAAATTTAGTATACACGTTGTCAGGGGTGCAGAAAAGGACGTAGGGTACCTTGCATCTAGAAAAAATGCACTGTTGTTAATCTAACCTAATCTAAATTTACGTGAACGAAGCCACGGAAAAAATCTAGTCATACATAAATGCTTTTTGACTATACAGATTGCCTCAATACTGTCGCTGTGCCCAGCGTTGTGTGTTCGATCTCTATACGGGACAAATATTTATGTGATGTTACAAATAGCTGTTCTGGGTCTTTGTGGCCGTTGTTTGAATGTTTGTAATGGCTCATGAGATAGAGAAAGTGGCTACGTACCCGTTGGACCTCCAAGTTTGGACCTCATCGACTAATATGATCCTTAATTCAAACTATATTAGTCAATGAGGTCCAAACTTGAGGTCCAACGGGTACGTAGCCGAGAAAGTATGCCTAGTGCCGAAGTTGTCTTTTATACAGTAATAAAAACACTTAACTGGCAATGTCAACGCTTACAGAAATTAATTCAATTACCAGATTGGTGGTTACCCTAACTATCTTCTTAGATCTGTCTATTCAAACAATTAGCTTTACTTAATCGACGCCAATCTGACTCTGCTAAATGCATTTATTGAGTAGTATACGCTGGTTAGTACAATAATTCATTGTTAGGGCTGGATTTGTCTGTATAATTCAGTGTCCAGTAGATATAACGAAAACGTCAGATACGACTGTTTCTCTTTATATAAAAAGGTGCTAAATAATTATACCCGATGTATAAGTCTGATGGTAAGTAGTTTCCATAGCCTATGATCGCTTCCATTGTCTTTGCATTCATCGCAAAACTGACATTATCACTTGCGCAAATCCTAAGAAAAAGGAATTAAAGGCAGGAAGGAGGGGATGACCAAGGTAGGTCTGTGAGTCTCCGCAATTCTTACTCAAAAGCGTCGCACTGGAACTCTCTTTCTTGAAACTGGTACCTACTCTGTCAACCAAACTAACTCATTCGTTCGTCCCAAAATAATGGGCAAGGACCCATCTTTGACAATTAATTGGTGTTCCATTCAACAATTAAAAGAATTTAACGGTTCAATGTGTTATTTCTTTAACCTATTGAGTACAGCGGCAGACTTGAGGCCAGACAGAATCAATTTTAAATGATGTCTGATATTCTCAGACTTGACATGTTTGACATATGAACTAGGTAAACACTTCACTTAGAGAGTAACTTGTTGACAAATTGTTTATTTAATTTCCCAGAGCACGGGATATACAACAATATAGGTACAAAGTAGGGTGTGCGCGACGAGCGGCGGCGATCGCGGACGCCGGCCGGCGCGGTGCAATCTACTCACATTCATAGCGCCAATCAAGCACCGACCCACTGCCATCCGCGCCCCTTATCTACACCCCGGGCTGGCGCGTACTCTGCAACACATCATATCAATAATAGTAAAAGTAACTTGTAACAAAATAATAACTAACATATTTTGCCCACATAATGTCTAAGTCTTTACGTTTTCTTTTTATTATTAAATAAAAATCTATCCTCTATGACTATCTAAATAAATATAGATGAAAAGTTTCAAACAAATATCCCTCATCCATCTTTATTTATCAATAAAATCTTTAGCTTCCATGTTTATTTATTCGGTGACCTTTTAACCGCTTATCAACATTTATTCTCTATATATATAGATTAAAAGTGCAGACATTGGTGCCAATTCTGTTGTCACAAAATCTTAGCTAAAAATCTCTAAAATTTAGATTAGTCCTGTTAAACGACATTTTGTATTCTGAAATCGCTAGAAGTGACAGGACTAAATTAAATTTTAGAGATTTTTAGCTAAGATAAGAGAATTTTGTGACAACAGAATTGGCAGCAATATTCACAAATACTTCATATTTACAACAAATGAAAGTGTGCATTAGAAGGCGCATGAACACGTGTGACAGTCGCGTTAGGAATAATTAAATTTAGTAAAATATATATAATATTCTGATAACCGGGATCTTACCATCTCTTAAAGCATTGTCATTGCATACACGAGAACGAAACAAAACTATACACTCTCTCCCTTCGCGCATCCATTGACAACGTTTTAAAAGATGCTGGTAAGGCTTCTGACTTCACTTTAGATTATCGGTACCCTTTGAGTAGCGGTAATTAGATGGCAAACCACTTCGTGGAAAACTGATGTTCAAATTAAAATTATTTAAAGAGAAAACCCCAATTTGATTGCGAATAAAATTGGCTGGTTTGAGTTATATACAGATGAAACATCAAGCAATCGATTGTCAACTTACAATTTAACTTACGTATAAGGAACTTTATCATACTTGTGAACAGTTAACTAAGTAGAATAAGTCTAAAGAGTTTTAATAAGGAGTGACAGTCTCATTAATATCGGTCGGATCTAACGAGACGCCTTCAACTTTGCTTGTTAGCTTTCAAATGAAAATACTTTAATTGCTATAGCTTACTGAGTTTCAATTACATTCTATTAAGTATCATTTGATCACGTAGTACCAAGCGATGCTTTCTAGTTTAAAGGTAGATTGTAGGAGGTTACCTATATAATATAAAGATACAATTTAAGTAGGTAGCTACGTAGTTACACAGCGAGCGCACTTGGTTTTTACTAGATTACTAAGATGGCGAATGATTATCTATTTAATGATAACCGGTAATCGTACTCAAAGACACAAGTTGCCACATAAAAGGCAACAATAGCGCGTTGAAGTAAATAAATAAAAAGAAACAATATTTACGAAAAAAAATATATAGGTGTTAGTCACTCTACTAATAGTCCTTTACATTTCATCTTTGCACGGAATTCTGTAACACTGCTTACTGCAAATGCAGGACAAAGCTAGGCAGCAAGCAGCAAGCAGCAGCTAGCAAAGGTATAGGAACGTAATATTGTCTAACGTTTACGCCATATTATTCATTGAAATTAAACTACTTTATATTTATTTATGGATATTATTTTTAACTGGTATTTATTTATTTATTTCATTTAGGTCCCATGTTTGCTTTCTTACGATTGCTATTTTCTCATGAGTGGACACCTATATCTCCAATCGAACTAAGCGTATATACCGATGTGGTCTGGGTTAAGCGCAAAACATTTACTCGAAACATGCTACTAATTAGTCCGAAAACAATTACTTGAATCATTAGTTATCTCTAAAAATAATAAATTATTAAACCTATTCAGTACATACTATCGCCAAATACAGACCACAACGCCATATTCGCTCAAATAGGCAGTAGACGTACGTGGTGACGTACTTCCACCCAAGAGAAGATAGCAATCGGAAGAAAGTAAATATACCAGCTAGCTGTGTGTTGTGTTTAATACTGAATCGATTAAATAATATATTAGTAGTAGTAGCCCAGCCTTAGCTCCTGAGTACGGCCCTGCGCCCAGAGCTCACGTACGACCGCTCGTAAGTTCAATGGAGGTGTTGATTAAAAATATTTCCCATGTGCGGGCGGATAAAGCCCAATTGGGCCGGCAATCAACCGCCCGCGCCCCGGCCGTGCCCCGCTCGCCGCTAATCATGCGCGCTACTTGCCCCAGCTTATTGCACACAAGCTTTTCTCTGTAGCTCTCTTTATACACATTACGCAGGTGCCGTGAAGACAAAGGAATTGGATATTGGTGAAGCTTGTTTAATCAGATTAAATTGTTTGTGTGAATAGCGCGGTAGTTAAGTCTCGCCACTGCTGTGCCACAGTGTTATAGGTTTGATCTCCAAACGGGACAAAAATTGCTTGATCAATTCAGATGATTGTTGATTTGTATTTTAGAGTCTTTTAAGTTCTTCACGGCATGTTATAAATTCAAAAGTAACCTTCTTCATATATTTAGCTTTTACGGTTAAACTTCTGAGCCTTGGTTGATACAGTTTGATAATTGAGGATTGATATAGGAAATTAAGAAAAAGTAACGTAATTCGCAAGTGATAACTAGTATTTTATATTTATACATATAAATTCTAGCTGATAAAGAGGGAAACAAACCAGAATTAGATCAAATAATAATAATATAATATTCTATCACATACACATCTAGCCCAAACTAAGCAGATCTTGTACTATGGGTACGCTAGACAATGGATAAACATAAATATATCCTTTTTTTTGTAAATACATTCATATTATATGTAGAAACACCCTGACTAAGACGGTGACGTGATTGCTCACAAAATATTTAAAAACAGGAACGCGTCTAATGAATGGCCATGTTCAAAGCAGACGAATGTTTGCCATAGCCAGAAACGTTCGGTATCAACAAAGCGCGTTTGCGGCTGGCAAAAACAACCGCTTTCCATTCTTGGAGTGCATTTAATTGGTGAGCTAACTCGGATCGGTTAGCCCGCTCTCTATATATTAGTATATCCACCGTAATAATATAAATACATGTATATACAGTAGATAATAAGTCAATTTTTAGGATCCTCTTTCAGGTATATATTTATACCTACTTAATTGGGAATTCACTATCTGCAGGAGATCTGTACGACGAGGTTGTTATATCAATAAATATTTTATTTAAATTGATACAAATCGCACACAGGTGCGAAACGTGTTATAGAGGATATTATAGCACTTTGTAATGTCTGCTTGTAATATTTCTATTATATACCATTCAATCGATTGCGATTAAACTACGGTGAGACAGGGTTAAGTCCGCATTATAATTGTAACTTTAGTATGAATATAAATTAGTAGGTAATTGTAATTGCGGAATATATTGCTTAAATATTTTAGACAGATCAGAGAATTATAACTGTACCAAATCATTGTTAACTTTCTTTTTTTAGATAGATAACGCCCGCCTTGGGCATTAATACTGTGCCGTGAGGGACTTTAGAAACATTTAAACAACGGACACATATTTCTGGATAGTCCGTGCATAATTATCCTAAAATATATTTAAAAGAACAGCGACCGAAGACTTTGGTTCTATAGACGGTCTCTCGGCAATAACAAATTGTATAAAATCAGTTCATTGATTTAGCTTTGAAATATAAGAAACAAAATTATCATGTTCAAGTTTATAATAAAATTATGGAAGTGATTAGTAAGAAAATTGTTTGTTATTTCCTGAATCTGATATTTCCTCCTCCATAAAGTAATAAAAAACAATGTAATTAAAAGTACGGTACTAAGAATGGTTCAAGGATCTTCGACTGGAATGACATTAAAGAATGTTCGATTAAACGTCTCTAATATTTACGCCAAAACGTTGAGTAGTATGCTATCTAGAGTTGCATTTCCAGTGCCTTATCAAGACTGCGCAGCTACTAACAATCGTTTCTTACAAGAATGATGACAGCATCGTCGCAGTGTAAGCAGGATGGCTTTCTTCGTTTTTTCCCATTGATCTAAATTCATCGGAGAACGCGCACGTTCGCGGCCGTCGCTTGCGCACGAATGTCGCGCGCGGTATGGATGCCGAGCTTTTTGCGCGCCATACTGTCTAACAAGATTGAAATAACTGCTCGCCTTTGAACAGGGGATTTGATTACTTCAAAGAATGAAACAAGATCAAGAATAAAAGATGAATTGCGTTAATTGTTATTTATTTTAACAAATCTTTTTTCTGTCTGTAGATTTAGATAGCTTGAATCATCGGGTGTTTATATTTTGTTCATTGAACACTTAGAGATACTGATTTCAAAAATGGCTCTTTGTACAGTGGAGTCAGCTCGTGTTTACTCTTACTGGCGATCGCGGGTAGTGGTCGAACTTATGTGTCTAAAACAAAGAACAATGCCTCTTACTGTCCCAGTTTTGGAACTCATGGACAGCACAATAGGGTTTAAATTAGTCGTGGAATAATTATTGTATAATTTAATATCATTTACAGATATTACTAAATGTGTGCCAAGAAACTTATACATTTTTTCTATTTAAAAAGATGTTTCAACGTCTAACTAGTCAAAGTGTAATAGATAAGAAGTTGCTAGTAAAAAAATCATGATAATAAATCGATTAACAATATAATTATAATCATATATTGTTAACCGATTTCATATTTTCTCTACTCATAATGATTTGATTAGTACCTAGCAAAAACTTACTAGGCCATTAGACACATTAACATTGTTTTTCCTATTGAGGTTATAAAAATACTTTCTTCAATAAAATTATGAATGTGGCAGACCTCTAATCAATGTCAGATTATTAGTTAAGCACTCATGTATCTAATGCAATAACAACTAGTACAATTTTTGACTGTCCACTTCTAGGCCGGTGGCATTATGAAGGGTGGGCATTGTTATTTATGATAGAGATTTGTCGTAGAGGCAAATCTGAACGATTAGCATGATTATTTTATATTTTCAAACCTAAGTGTTACTAGATTTTTCAACTTGAATATTCTCTGTAATGGACTGGCGTTTAGAACAGATGGACCTAAGGCCGTCCACTGCGTTAAGCGGGTGCGGGTGCGGGTGTACGGAGCGGACGCCCGCCGCGGTGACTCGCGCCGTGCTCCGTCACGGACTCGTGGGCGCCCGCGACCGTCTCCCGCCTCTCGCTGCGCCAACAGAACGAAGCAGCGCTCACTGATTTCCTAGAAACAGCTCCGTTCGCGTGCTCCGTCGCGCGGACACGTAGTCCGCGGGGCGGGCCCCGTCGCCCGCTAGAGACCCATGATAATAGAAAACAGCACGCCGCGCGGGCGCCCGCTTCGTGCACCCGCTTAACGCAGCGGACGGCCTAAATATGAGTATAAGTACTATGCCACTGCCACCTTGAATATTAACGTAGAGCCTTAGCTTATTTGATATTAAGTATATCAAAAATCATCAGTGTTCTTTTCAAACAATATAAATAAAAAAAATATAAGTAGATAGGTAGTAAGATAAGACAGGAACAATTATTAACAAAACCAATTATAGAATAGTAAGAATAGAAGTGATAAATTCGTTAACCTACTACTAACATAAAATTTCAATAATATGATTGTTACAAAAACTGCAAGGAAAGCTATTTTAAATGTCAATATATTATTATTAGAGGAGAAAATACATTTTATCACTAATTGCCTTCTTATGCACAAGTACGATGCAATAACTGTTGGCGTTCTTATTATTGAACAACATTCCAAGGACTACAAGATGAGATTTCTATTTTAAATTTCAGAATTTATGATAGAAATCTCGAAAAGTGATGTTGCCTGATTGAGGCTTCCAAAATGTTGGGTGTTGCACTATTACAAATTTAAGCACAAGTTTGAAGTCACCGTCTTGGGATTCATGACAGATCACGTAGGATCGCTTAACCTTATATATGTAAGTATGCGAATGAACAATGAAATCAATACTAACAAAATACTTTGTTTGATACCCATTTTAACCTCATCCAGATTTCGAACTGCTTCAAATATTTTTTTGGTATAAGCCATATAACGAAACCAATACGGGGTACCGCGATCATGCCCACATAAAGCGGCAGACATAAAAAGTATATAAGCATTATTAGAGAGATATCTCGAGTAAATTTTGTGTAACACATGTCCATGGTCTTTTACTAACTTAGCCGATTATTGCAACGACACGTATCAGTTCAAAATTTTAATATTTTAAACATCATCAAGTGTAGTACGCCACAGCTGTTCAATTTATTATATTGTATGCGATTCCTTTCACAGAATCGCAAACACACCAACATAATTACATGCCATCCGTCCGCAAACAAGTCACAGTCCGGATTGGCACTAAGGAGAGTGTTGAGAGCAGACTGGGTGCGCGGTATGGGTGACTTTGCACGAGCCATAGTGCGACATGACGGTACGGCGAACAAAACATGTTTCCGGTTACGACGGTAATTATTAGGGACATATAATCGACACAACTCATCATGAAGATCCGGTGCATCAATCTTACCTCTGAGGATTTTACACATTACTGTGAGTTGGTTCATCTCACGCCTTACCTCTAAGGAGTTATAGCATAGGCTACCCAGAAGAAAGTGTGTAGGGTACATAAGTGGATAGTATCCATGGATACGCATGTATAGGTACCTAAGGAAAGCCTTTTGTACTTTCTCAAGCAGAAGAATGTACTTTTTTTCATGTGGGTTCCACACACACCCAGCACTCTCTAGTTTGCAGCGAACCAAAGCACCATAAATCAATTTTATAACTGGATAGCTACTAAAGTCATGGGAATTCCTCAGTATGAAACCTAAACGTCTAAAAGATTCTTTTGCTAGTGCAGTTACATGATCGTGGAATGTTAATTTACGGTCAAAAGTGACACCCAAATCCTTAATGGTGGTTGACCGATTTATGCTCTGACCAAGTATCTTGTAGTCGTGTTCAATTGGGTGTCGCACACGACCGAAACTTACAACATAGCATTTAGTGGGGTTAAAATCCATCTTGTTCGTGTGGCTCCACTGATATAAAGAATCGATATCATGCTGTATAGCTAAACAGTCAGTTTCAGACCTAACCTCCATATAAACTTTAAGGTCGTCGGCATACATTAAGCAACGGGTGTGCTGCAGAACTGAAGGAAGATCATTGATCATGAGCAAGAACAACAGGGGTCCAAGTATGGATCCCTGGCTCACACCAGAGCGCGTGTGATAGGGCTTAGACTCATAAACACCAAGTCTGACAAACTGCTGTCTATCGCGGAGATAGTCAGCAAGTAGCTGGAGTAGTCCAGGAGCAAAACCGATAGCGCTAAGTTTGGCCAGTAGTATGTCATTATTGACTCTATCAAACGCCCTCCGGAAGTCAAAATACAGCACGTCTACTTGTGAACCCCCGTCCAATACAGTGGACAAATAATCTACTAAGGTTAGTATCAAAAATATGTCAATGATCGAATAGTTTAGCATCTACGTTTCCAAAACTTTTATGCGTAACGTTACTCCACAGATTCGCTGCACTGGAACGGACCCCGTTATTCAACATGTAGCTAGGCAGGCATACCTGTTGCAGAGCACAGTTGTCGCAGCCCTACGTGATTAGGAACCGTTTATTTTATTGAAGCACCCACTTATTGTTGATGCCGACGGTTTTTGCCGCTCCATTCCCATCTCGAGTGCGTCCGCGCAGCCGCGCCACGTTTTATCTCGGCATTCAGCGCACTAACGTCCGATTTAATTAGAAACTCCTGCATTTCGACTGCAGCCTACTTTTTATTGAGTTCGCGTCGTTTAAGTGGAAACACAAACCTGAAAATAACTACGCATACATCGTTAAGAGTCATCTGTTTTTAATGTGAAAAGCACTTGCAATTATGACTTGTTGAGGAAGGCAGCATTGCATTGCATATTATCTATACTCGTTAAGGACTACGTAAACAAATTAAGAGCTTTATTTAGCTTAGATTCTATCTAATAAGGGCTAAACCATAAACTACTCACATAGTAGTCATAATAGGTAACTTACAAAATATTCTGACAGAAAACACCTAACGTAAAATGTGGGGTAAGGATGGGTTAGAGAAACTAAACTATCGAACCTCATGTCCAGTTACTTTAACAATACAGTCAATCTTAAAGCAAGTTCATGCTTTTGAATATATATATTATTATGTTAATCTTATTAAATAATTTATTAGCTATAAAAGAAAAATATATAGATGTTATTATCTTAGGTTTTGTAATGTGTAGAAATAAGTATAGTAAATAATGATGTAAATTAGTAAAAGTAGTAATATAAATTTAAAATTTTCGCATTACCACTGAAACGAGATGTGTTTGAACCTTAAAAACTTGTAACACCTTTTTTTTGTATAGCATGTCTCAAGCGAATAAAGATTTCTATTTCTATTTACAAAATTTGTTTGAGGTTATAATTATTTGTGTGCAATGTTGTTAACTTAGGCTAAAAGTAGTATATTTTCTAAACTGCATGTTTAGGAAATATACCACTTTTAGACTTTGTGTTACAGTTTACACAACGTTGTTATTAATATGTTGTTCAAGTGCATAAAGTTAAAAACGTCGATTGTATGTACTGTGTCCACTTTGCAATGTCATTAAGCAGAATATATGTCCATCTTATTGAGGCTGCATTATGAGCTCACGAGGGGATTCCTGAGGGTTCTCATAAGAGTGCGGACGTCGGACGGTCGCCAATAAGCGCTGCAATATTGCACTGGTCAGGGTACTAATTAAGTCCAACTCTAGTTCATGGTTGAACTTAACACATATTTTCAAGTTAAATAACATAATTCTACATCATTAGTGTGGGAATTAGTGACGATAACAATAAATTACAATTTAGTTAATAAGAGAAAAGGCGTTAATCTACTTGCTATCAACTAGAGTTTAAATAAATATTTACGTAAGTAATCTGCCTTGGCAGATTACATTTACATTTAAATAATATTGTTTACTAACGTATAGATAATTTGTATCTACTAATGTTGTGAAAATAAATATATTATTTACTTTACTCGCTATGTTTTAGGAACTATAGGGAGCGAATTAGTTGCCATCTACCGAGCACCCTTACAGGCTGTACTGCTACTAAGAAATAAAACCCCAAACGACATTTAACCTGACCCGGTAATTAAACACATAAGCGTAAACTTATGCCAAAAAAACCACCGTAACTTTCACTATAATTATGACATTTGTGGAATTGTAGAAGATGTTTATCAATTGATGGAATGTGTTCGGCACAGGGAAAAAAGATAAATTTTAATTTCTGAATTGAATATTCGCTTCTTAGAGTTAGGTATTTTTCAGACAATCCTGTCGACACCTTATAGCAAGAAAGCTATTACAATTTATTTTGTTTGTAATTTCAACAGATCTTAATTCTGAAGTAATACTTATTCCTTTTTTTTAGTTAATCGTATTTTAGGCTATGATGGGGCTAGCATAATCTTATATAGATTTTAGGCCTCCAATTTCAATAAAAAGAAAACCCTTTCGAGTTTTTTTGTTTCGGGTAAATGGCACTGCCTATGCACATATTTAAAAAGGCACTATAATTTGTTGCATAATAATAGTAAAACTAAAACATGCACGGCAATAAAGCCATAATGGTGCCAAGTTTTACGTCTTAGTATTCAATCTGCTACAGGTAATAGTAATGTATTATGGATGTTAATTTTATGCCTTGTCGCGCTGATCAACTGCAGGTATGGAGATTTTAATTAAGAATAAATTTTTAAGTACTAATTACTGAGAACTTTTATCTTTTGAGAGGGTAGATGTATAAATATGTAAACACTTTTATAGCCTGAAAGAGCTTTTTTAGAATAAGAATTGAAGTTAAAATGTCTTTCGCGAAGGATTTATACATATTATAAACTAATGCTCAAGATTCATTTTGGACCAATGGTAAGAGAGACGCATTTAAAAAAAATTGTGTATGTTTTAAACACTGCGTTTTGCAGCGCCTTTTTGGTCGCGAAATAAAAACTATCATCCCTTAAATAGGTTTATAATTTATATAGGTTTATAGTTACACGTAATTGGAAAAAGTGTACGCATAATTGGGCACCAAACATCCAAATAGCTTCACAAGCTTTCTAATTTATAATATAAATAAGTATTGACGCCTTACACTAGTTTTAAATTAACACTAGTCATGGTTTCTTTAACATCCGCGGTTCACTGAACGTAGTTATTAAGTAGAAATGTAAAGGGAGCAATCCTATCGCCATATATGGGATACAATTCCAGTCTCAGGCAATTTACTGAGAACTTTTATACATTAGCACCTAGACACGGCATATAATGAATTTGTTAACTGTAGTTAGGTACGGATGAAAGGACAGGTCTAAAAGGTTTATTAGCGGTCTTATTCATAAAATAATCTTATGAAGTTGGACCAAAAAATTCTAAAACGTATTATTTATATATACATCGATCTGTTGACTAAACGTATAAGAAAGCTTATAAAATATTTAAAATCTGCGTCACGTTGCTGATACGACAATTCTCAGGACTGCGTACCTTTCCTTATATCAGTCGTTACTAACCTATTGTATCACTACATGGGGTGGCGCCTCTAAAATCCATATGATTAAATTAGAACGTACACAAAGAGCGGTCCTTAAGGTAAGCCATTGCCTTTACAATGCCTTCCTTTCTTTCATCCAACTTCTGAACTTTATACAAAGTGCGAGGTGCTTACAGTTCGCCAACTATTTGTGATCCACACTATCTTGCGCAAACATTCCCACATACACTACAACCCAAACTTATACTCCCATAAATGCAATAAAACTAAAGTATGTTCATCAAAATTCTTCAAAACTAGTCTTTCGCATCGGTTCTATTCTTTTGTTAGCAATTATTTATACAATAAAATGAATGCTATTGTGAACATTTATGCTCTGACAAAAGTCAAGTGTAAGCAAGTCCTGACCTCGTATCTTTTAAAACATAATAATTACGAGTATACGAACAACCTTCTAATCGTCCCCAAGTAAAAATCTGGCATATCTCATCACCCGCACGTACACACTCACATGCTCTCGCACGCACACGCTCACACGCACACACGCGCATTAACACACACACACACACACACTCAACATTCACTTTCGCTCACACACACACACACAACATACACTTTCGCTCACACACGCACACTCCATAGCCTATATTTAGTTACTGATATATTACATAATATATGCTATTCCAGTTTGAAAAGAATAGTTTAATAATGCTTACATTGTTTTAGGGGGCCTGGTAAGATTACCATCTAGAGACTGGTAGGTATCTGCACTAGGAAACCCTGTCACACATCTGTGTGACAGGGTTTCCTAGATACAGTAGTCTCCCACAAGGATCTTGTGTTTTTTATTTAAGTATTTTAATTATAGTTTTAAGTTACCTTTGTGGCAGAGAAAATAAATCATTATTATTATTCTAGGTGTTTTTTTTCTTAGCATGCGCTGGTTTTAGTGACATTTCCGGATTTATGTCAAGTAAAGGCCACATATATAAGAACGAATCAAGTCTGATTGCTTATTGTCGTAATCTTGTTCGTCTATTTGTAAAAATTTTCTCACGATTCTGCAGGTGTTCAATATGGCGGCTTTTTGGAGTTGTGTGTAAATGTTAGGTTTTAGATCAATGAGTTTCAGACTGTAGCGTATGTGTTTGGGGATAACGCCAGTGGTAGATAGCACTATTGGTTTGATGTAAACTTTATCTTGTTTCCAGATCCTTAAGACTTCGTCAGTCAGGTCAGTATATTTGTGTACTTTTTCAGCTATTGTTTTTTGCATATTGTGTGTATTTGGGACAGATATATCGATTAGGTAAAATTCGGTATTTAATGAAAACCACGGGTCTAGACCAAGTGGGGTTTATTTGGTGCATTATTTATTAAAAGGGGCTCGTCCTGCAAAAACTTACGAACTATACGGCAAGTATTGAGTAAAGCGGCCTTCTGCATAGTGATGTAAAGGTTGGTGGGTAGCTCTATCAGTTGTAAATAGTGAAGAAGGTGTTTGGGTATGACACCTGTGCTGGAGAGCACCAGGGCACAATGTATACTTTGTTCATTTTCCATATTCTACTTATTTCTCCTTTTAGTCCTGTATATTTATGTATTTTCCTGTTATGGTTTTCTGTAAATTGTGTTTATAGAGTACCGCTATGTCTATTAAATATGTTTATTTAATTTATGTATCATAGTTATGTCAGGCCTATTGTTACGTATAGTTTTATCTGTAAGTATTGCTCTATCAAAGTATATTTTGTGGCTGCTACTCTCCAACACTGATTTTGGGGTATATTGGTAGTAGGGAACAGTTTTTGGTATTAGATTATATTTTACGGCTAGTTTTTGGTGAACAATATTAGCACAAATTGCTAATTGTGTCTGTGGGTATAATCTGTGTGAGCTAGAGATGGGCAGGCTCCTGTACCATGTTGGATGGTTAGGTTGGGTTTTTGGCTTTATCATAGAAAAGTCTCTAAGCTTTCGAATCTGTCCTTCCCACAGCATGGTCAAGTCAATCAGTCCTCTACCACCCTTTTGTCTGCTTACTGTAATATTTTCTATTGCTTTTTTAGTATGCGCGTAGTTGTGTTTAGTTAGTGTGGTTCTAGTCTTAATCTCTAATATATTTAAGTCAGTGCTCGTCCATTTAATTAATCCAAATGAATATGTTAATATGGGTATGGCAAATATGTTAATTGCTTTAAATAGATTTTTCGAGTGTAACTGTTTTATATATGTTAAGTTTAGTCTCTTAGTATATTCTGATAGAAGCTGTTCTCTGATTTGTGTACGGTTAATGATATTAGACTAGTATATTCCTAAATATTTATATGTATCTGATGGTTGCATAGGCATAAACATGTTGTTTTGACACTACTATTTTCCCTTGTTGTATATATATCTAGTGTAAGACATTTATCTAATCCAAATGCTATATCGATATATTTGCTAAATTAGGTTGAATTTTTTGTTAGATTATCAAGGCAATTGTGAGTTCTAGCAAACAGTTTAATATCATCCATTAATTATTATTATTTGTGAAATGCATTTTCTTTAAACTTACCTTACAGAGAGTTGCAGATAATAAATATTTAAATAAAGTTTATCAATATTATTTTTATAGAATGTCTATTAGACTTACTCAGTGAACGTATTAAGACTAAGTCTGGACTTTTATGAATAAGGTACATATTTTTCTAGCACCTCTCCAATAACAAAGCTTATTTAAATTACAATGAAAATAATTAATTAAGTAGTAAGATACTTATTATTATAGAGTGATATTTAATAATCAATTAGAATTGTTTTTCACTGCATAATGTAATTGTTATAAAAAAGTGTAGCCCTGTCTGCAGGTAGGCATAAATAACTTGTGTTTCAGGCATTAGATAGGTACTTCTTCCGATTTTAAATATGGGCTTGTTATCATAATATCATTTTTAATTATAAAATTAATGCATCAATGAGTGGTTAAAAGTGTAGAATGTAATTATTTGTCAAAGTTATAATAGAATCACTATTTTGGATAACGAGGGAGATACGATCCAAACTTACATAAACGTTATTTGTAAAATGAAAGTCGTTATTCTGTATTATCAAATTACCAGACCCAGGATCAGTATTAGCTAGAGCAGCGCTACAATTGTATTTTTAGTCCGACAGCTCAATAATTTACAGCTTTTAAACTGAGAAACCACATTTTCATCAATTTACACATTTAATAAAAGCTAGTTGCAGTGTTTTTAATATATTTTGTAAGTCACTTGAGAGTAAATTACAATTAGTTACCTTGTAGTAACATAAGCTACTAAACTACAAGCGCTACCAAGCCACGCTACCCACTTTAATTATAGAAATTAATCCAACAGGGAAGGGTGTTATAACATTATATGTTAATAATACTGTAATAAAAATGTGATTCCTTTCACCTTTGTGTTATTAATATGGTTATCACCATAAGCTATTACTGATCTTTTAATCGACCTCGGTTCTCGTTTGCATTGCTTATGTATGTAGATTCAGTAGATCATACGTTTTTGATGCGCTACGGTGGCGGATGAGCCAGTTGAACCGCATGATGAAAGCGATTTTGCCTAAGGACATGCTGTTCTCGTGATATTTGAATTTTATACTTCATGCTATTAGAAATAAATAAATAAAAATTGTTTGTGGTTCTTTTTTATAATTCTTAAGCAAAAATGCTCTCATGAAGTGATTTGCGCGCGCTGGCTTAATCCGGCGTTAAATATAGCTAATTTGCTTGTAGCGATCTTTAGTAGGATTAAAAACAAAATGCAAAAATGCCGTGATCAAAATGATTAAAATATTAAGGTGTCAGTTAAAAACAAGTCTTAAACAGCATGCATGAAAAGAGCTGCAACCTTTAACAATGATTATACTTCAACACATGTTGAAAATTCTGTCTTTGGATAATGCAGGTCACGGGGAAGAAGTCTACTTCCGTCCGTTGTACCTCTGCGAAACTTTTTATCTTTGTTATTTCATACATAGATGTCCACGCAAAGTACTCTGGTTGCCAACCCAAACAAAGAATAATCCAGTTTTAAGATGCTATTTGCGCATTATCTTATCTAAAACATGAATATCTCATGTGTTCCAAAACTTTACGCATTGGACAACGTACTGTTTAAGGGACACAAGCTTGGGTGGAGCAATACTCCAGACTATGTAGCAGCACAATATAGTTAATTTCAATATTCAAATAGTAAACTTTACAATGTAACTTATTTGGATCAACAGCTTAACCATAATGCACATATCAATCAATTTAAAAACCCTGCTCTCTGTCTATTCTCAGCAATTACTTTTACTTTTTGGTACGACATGACTCTCACTTATTCCTTCATCTGATCTATATAACTTCGTCTTGGTCTGCCCCTACCCCTTATTTCTTCTATTTTCCCCTTTAAGATACTTTTAAATCAGATTCTTTATACCACTGATAAACTGCAATCGTTTTTGCAAAGATAACTATGTTGTTGATGTCATACAGAATGCTTCAACACAAGTTTTATTGGCAATCTTACGGTTGCGGTTTCGATGCTCAGCTCGGACTGTTATTAGGTTCACCTGTCTGATAATTCTCAATAGTAACACGGAAATAACAAACAGATTAGAACAGATTGCCTTGTGTATCTATTTTGTACATGGATTCTATGCGGTAAACCAAACAGTTGGCAAAATGTGATTTACTTGTACGCGATCATTATATAACTTTATTGAAAAACATTTCCCGCACTAGGAGTAATTCATGTGTTGCGTGGAACTTTCCAAGAACAAACACAAAGAACATCCATACTCGGTTCAACTATTTGTGGATCACACAAATTGTTGTCCCGTGTGGGGATCGAACCCACAACACTCGGCGCGGCGGCAGTGGCGAGGCACCGTTTAATCTACTACGTCATCCGTGCAGTCAAGTTTGTTTTGCCAAGAGTTAAGCATCTACACTAGTTTAGCAGGGCCTTGGGGTTTGCATGGAATGTTGTACAGATCTTTAAATGTCAGCTACTTTCATTAGACTTTCAATGTGATCAATAACGTTAGTATAAACTGTAAGCGCGGCTGCTGTTAGTCATGAACAGATTTCTCTAATGGCTTGATTCTGATCTCACACTAATTGTAATAATTGGGTAGGAACTATTTAATTATTCAAAATATTAAACAAGTTACTAATTTTTAGCGGATAATAATTAATTTTTCTTGTTATGTTTTTTTTGGACTGTTGATATATATATATACTTAAATACTTACGTATATGTACTTATATATTGATCAATATCAAGATCCGATAGTCAATCATGAATTCTAATATACTATTGTTATACATCAAATAGCTTTTCTTACTTTTATCTACTTTAAACCTGAAACTTATAAAATATTAATTATGTACGTAAAATGTTAAGGCTCAATGACACTGGGCTAGTTTACAAGCTACAAGCCACCGAGTTCGCGAGCAGCTTGTAACCTCGCTCCGTGTCATTGAGCTGTTTTACAATCTGCTTTTGAGTATCCGATTGTAAAAAAGCTGCTTGAAAAATAGAAAGCCGAGCTAATTTACTCGCCATTCGCTGGCGTGTTAGCCTGTAAGCTAGTTAACCAGCTGTGTGTCATCGTTGGTGCTAGTGAACTAGTTACGAGCATCTTTGAGTTTTGGCAGTTTAAGGTAAAATGTCAAGGGTTCACAGGGGAGTAGTTCTTTTAGCTCATGTTATTTTATTATTTACAACGAAAACTAAAGCAAAACTTGAAACAGAAAACAAATTGGTAAGATCGTGGATAGAAAAATGCGATGAGTATGGTGCTTCCAGTGGTTTATTGAGAGAATTGAAGGACGAAGATCCTTTGGCCTATGGAAATATGTTGAGACTAAACAGTCCCAAATTTGATGACTTACTGCAAATGGTAGATAGAATGCTCATAAAAAAAAGATACGACAATGAGACCGGCAATACCAGTTACCACGAAATTGGAAATAACATTACGTTATCTAGCCACGGGCGATTCTTTGATGTCTTTAGAATACCTGTTCAGAGTTCCGGAATCAACTATTTCGAAATTTTTACCTGAAGTGCTAACAGCAATTTCTCGCGCCCTTCGACCTTTCATTAAGGGGAGTGAAAATTACTACAAAATTAAACACCAGTTTTATTAGACAATGTATTTGACTACAATTTATGACATGTTTTATCCTAATGCATTAATAATGGTCTGCTGCAAAACATCTCCATCTCCATCGTCATCGTTCAACGATGAGGCACTAGTCGATGGAAAAGAAAATGGTGAGTGTGCACTTTCGACACAATGTGGGGCCTGCTGCTCTAAAGATGACAGCTTGAAAGGACTGATGCAGTTTTGAATTTCCTGTAGCACGATGGCTTATCGCTATGGCAGAAGACGGAGCTCAGATGCAACAAATTTTCCGAACTGGTCATGGGCTTCTCATCTAATGACTCCTTGGCAATTTCATCCAATTTTTAATATAAGGTGTTTCTTAGGATGCTGGTCGTTTTTAGACTTTTTCTTGTCGTCGATGGTGGTCTCATTTTTTCAGGCGACGTCTTAGAACGTTCTTCTGAGATGACGTCGTAGTCGTTTTCAGACTCGACACTTGTATTGTCTTCATCTCGTGCTGTGTCTTGACTACTTTGTGACAGTTCCTAAAAAATATATTGAAATATAACTTTTATTTGTTCCCAGGTCCCAAAACAAGCTGAGGAATGGAAAGAAATCGAAAACAATTTTGTTCAGCGTTGGAATTTTCCTAGATGTTTTGTTGCAATCGACGGGAAACGCGTTATCATTAAGGCCTCCGTGTTCCGGTTCAGTCTACTTCAATTATAAAAAAACCTACAGTATAATATTATTTGCTATGGTTGATGCCGATTACTGTTTTATTTACATAGACGTAGGTGCAAATGGCCGAGCAAGCGATAGTGCTATATTTAGAGATAGTACTTTAAATATTGCGATGGAAAACAAGACTTTTGGTTTGCCTAAATACGGCGTTATTATTGGAGATTATGCTTTCCTTTTGAGGAAAAATCTTATGAAACCGTACAGTAAAATAGGTCTTAGTGCTGCCGAAAAAATATTCAATTATCGTCTTTCCCGTGCCAGATGAGTCGTAGAAAATGCTTTTGTCATACTAGTATGGCGATTTAGAATATTTTCAAGATCGATTGATTTGGCGCCGGAAACTATCGATAAAGTCATTTGGACTGCTTGTTGCATATTGTTTGCATAACTGGCTAAGAAAGACTGATCCTGGTAACATGCCACAACCAGCAGTAGATGGAGAGGACTTGAATACCGAAAATATCACACCTGGACTTTGGAGGGAAAATGCTAATAATATCGATAGTCGAGCTGCTGAGGAGATCAGAAGAGCATATTATGTTACCCATTTACAGTTACAGATGAAAATCCTCTGCAGGCAATGGGAGAAAGCTGGAATAACGGTCTAAATAAAAATATTTTGTGACATTAATAATATAATATAACATTTAAAATACTCACGTGATTTGATTTGCTGCTTCTTGTGGCCACAACCTCCAACTTTGGCGTGTACCAAACTTCCTCAGAACCAAATCCACTTTTCTTGGATTTTTCAATTTTATTTATTTCTTGTCTGTATACGTCTTTAATTGATTTTATTTTTGCCTTCAATTGCTTCACATCCATACCCACAGTTAGTTGTTTATCGTTAAGTTCAAATAAAAGATTTTTGAAAATTTCATCCATTACTTTTGTGTTACAATACTCTTTGTCTTTTATATTCCATAAAATAGGGTACTGCTCGTAGATGTTGAGAAACTATTATATCACGCGAGTACCACTTCATTTTACAGCTTAAAAAATAAACGAAAAACGCAGACAGCATGCCACGCAAAATAACACGTGGTTACAACTCGCTAGCTAGTTCGCTACTGAGCGAGTGGAAAGTTTTTGTGTCATCGCCATTCGCTTACTCGCTCACTCGCTAGCTTTTAAACTCACCGACTAGCAGCTCGTAAACTAGCCCAGTGTCATCGAGCCTTTAATTATAATAAAAATTAAAATTACTTAAAATCAATTTGCAAGTTTTAGTTTGATATGTACAAAGTTATAATTAAAGAAAATAAAAGGGTGTCAATAAAAATCGTAACGATTGACATTCTACAATTCAGTCTTTGAGCAACTTAGACGTTTTGCCTACTCAGTCATTCTGCAATCTAGTAATTTTGTTTACTCAGATTTTTTACTATCCAGACTATCTGATCCTAACCCCAAGTAAGGCTCAGGTTCTGAGTGCCTCGAATCTTTATCGTTTATTTAACATCTACTAACACAACTAGTGCGTACACTGCGTCTGTTAGACAGTGATGTGCTATTAAAGTCATTGCACAATATAAGTAGGTATACATAAAATATAATGTTTAGTGTTTACGTTTTTATCGGCATTACAAAATGTTAACAATAAGTCATGTCAGACAATTTTGCATTTTCATGTTTCATTATGTATTTCGTTTTGATATTTAGTAAATAACTATACTTATGTAATTAAATAATATTTGAATATAATAGTATACCTATTAAATAACTACATAAAATACAATACGCATTAGTAAAAATATATGGTTTTATTACAATTAGTTAAAAGTTAAATGATTTACAAACACATAAGGTAATTGACATTCGCACGTTTTATTTAGAAGTATAATTTTATTATTTATACTAGATTAGTATTGAATGAAATGTTTTGAAGAATAGAATTGTAAAAGTATCAAATAAATATTTTATTTTAAACTTTTCCAAGTACGTACATAACTCGAGAAATACCGCATTATAGCTAAGAAACGAAACGTATGGCCACAAACTATAAGTTGCTGCCCACGATATTGACCACCCAAGTTGACGTTAAGTGCAAATGTATTCTTTTTAAAGTAAGTTGAACAAAATTGCCTCAAGCTGGCGAAGATAACGCCGAATAGGTAGAACATTTAATACATCCGAGTGGGGTCGATTCTAAAATGAGTCCAATCATACCATTAAAAATACATATACAAGGATATTTATTTTTATGACTAATAAATTTTGGCATAAAATAAAAAGATATGGGGGACATTCTGAGCTCGTTCTTTCGATTTTAACGATTGCACTTCTGGATCCATAATACAAGTGATTTAATTAACAATAAAAAGTAAAATAATGCCATATTTTACGACAGACTGCGAAGAATTAATGCTGCATTGAATTATTCATAATTTAGTATAATGAGCTATTCGTTTGATTTCTTTGCTGAGAGGTTACGGTTACATATAAATGATCATAATCCTTAGTAGGCTATAGCAGAGCCACGTAATTTATACATTCATACATAGTACGTATATCCCTGAAGAGGCAGGGATATAGAAGAGCATTACACCCATATTTCGCCAGCTATTGTTACACAAACCTCATATATTAAAAGTCATCTTTAAAAAAATTTAAACATAAACCGTACAACTTGATCTCACACTCACATAGCTTAGACTACGTTTTATGTCATACATTTCTCATCAGAAAAATCGAAACACTTCCGTTTTTAACCCCCGACGCAAAAACGACGGGGTGTTATAAGTTTGACGTGTCTGTGTGTGTGTGTCTGTCTGTGGCATCGTAGCTCCCGAACGGATGAACCGATTTTAATTTTGTTTTTTTAGTTTGAAAGGTGAATTAGTCGGGAGTGTTCTTAGCTACGTTTGATAAAAATCGGTCCAAGATGGCCGCCACCACAAAATGGCGGCTTATATATTTTTTCACAACTCCCTCAATATGGGTATCAAATGAAAGGGCTTGACAAGTAAAATACTATACACTATGATAAATTTCAAATCCAAGATGGCCGCCACCAGAAAATTACAAATTTCCACAAATTAAACTTGTTCAATATGGGTATCAAATGAATATAGTGTTGGGGGTTTTTTAAATTTTATTCAATAATTATTGTTTCTGTCCTAATTTAACACAAAATAGTTTTCATTCCATAAAAAAAAACTCACATGGTTGTATAGCTGGCAGTTTGGCCATTATAGTGATAAGCGAAAATTCAAAATTCAAAATTAGAATTTCATTTGTTTATCCTATAATTTAATGATTCACTGTTTTGAGACAAATGTGTGTTTAGAGTTGGAGTACACTTCACCTTTGAAAACTAGAAATTAGTGCTTAACTTTTTGTTCTGTGTTCTGTATACTGTGTGTGTACTGTGACTTTGGGACGTATGAAAAAGATTTTTCTAAAACATATGGATACTTCGTCCGCAGAAGCCGCCCAACTGGTGGCATTGCTGGTTTCTGGACTTACTCAGCGTGTTGTCGCTGAAAGATTGCATCTAAGCCTGTCGTCTGTTTATAGAGTTTACAATCGCTATCGGGAGACTGGTTTGTTCACGCGCCGTTCAGGATCTGGCAGGAATCGGGTCGATCGATTTATTGTAACAACTTCTTTACGAAGTCGACGCCGTAATGTTTTCAACTGCAGTAGCAGCTTCATGTTGTACGTAGGGTGGCTGTAAGTGACTCTACAATTAGAAGAAGGTTGTAAGAACATGGACTGGTACCGCACAAGCCAGCAAATGGGCCGAAATTAACTGCAGACCATCGAAGAGCGCGCCTTAACTATGCACGTAAGCACCTAAATTGGTCATACCTCTAGTGGAACAAAGTCCTCTTTTCTGATGAGTGTATAATTATGCTGTATGGTAACGACGGAAGGAACAAGGTCTACAGAAGAGATGGAGAACGCTTTACTCGATGCTGCATTGAAGAAAAGGTCAGCTATGGTGGCGGTTCGTGGACGGTTTGGGGAGGAATCAGCGCCGACGGTAAGACAGAGCTTGTCTCTGTGTCTAGGCCACGTCTGCCTGCACTAAACAGTAATCGGAACATTGAACAGTGTCTTGAGCCTCACGTGATGCCCTATGCATATTTTATTGGCAACGGTTTTATATTCATGCACGACGATGCTAGGGATCACACCGCGAGCGTCGTACGAGATTATGTTACCGAAGTCGGTATCTCCATTATGGAATGGCCAGCAAGAAGCCCGGACATGAATCCGATTGAACATCTATGGGATGAATTAAAGAGACGAATTCGTGCAAGAGATCCTGCCCCAGAAATACTTAGCCAGCTGCAAAATGCAATCCGAGAGGAATGGAATGGAATGCTACAACATTTGATCGTGATTCTTATCCGATCGATGAAGAATACAAGTTATTAAATAAACATTACTTAGCCATTTTTTTCATTTACGTGTGTTGTTTTATCAATTTCCTTCATACTCCATACAGGGTAAAAATGACTTTTTAAACAAAATACGAAACCTATGAAAATTTAATTTGTATTTAGAACACTAATATTAGGTTTTGGTATCCTCATATTATTCACTATTAAACGACATTTGACATATATTCCTAAATATACACAGTTTCCTGATAATCCTTACAAAACATAAACTTGCAAGGTGTTTCAATTTTTCTGATGAGAAGTGTATATTACGCAATACAAAGCACGTCTCTATGCCTCAACAGTAAATAAAAGGCAGAGGTCTCGCTGCATGACAGTCTAGCGGTCTCACCCGTAAATTCGAAAATCGGCCAAAATGTTATTAAATGGAACTAAAATATTAAGTACAATTTTTATTTTAGAAAATCTTATGTATGTATGTATATAATATGTAACGGGTATTAACGCGATCATGCATAATGTTTACCATTTATATGCTTGACGTTGCGTATGTCGTCTATGGGGTTAAGATATCCACAAATATCTCCAGAATAATTATAAATAAAGCCAGATTATAATAGATTGGCAGCACGAATAGTTCACTGTTTTAGTCACTCCGAACGGGTTTGATCTCCATATGTTGAAGATTTGCAGAGATGTATTTCGCATTAAGATGTTTTTTTTATAGGTCGCAAACAAACTCATGACCTTATACAAAGCAGTTTCCTAGGATCGATTGCAATATCAGGGGCGTATCACTCGAACGTTACCTACTCTAGGTAAAAACATTTAAAGATAGGATGAAAGGAAATGAATAGGAGAGGTTGAGCCTCCGAACTCTGACATATTAGGCGAAATGTAGTAACTGTGTTACTACTCTTACCTCACTTATCCTGTAAAAAAGTGCTACTCTTTTGTACAAGTTGACTCATACGTTTCATCGCCAAATGAAACGGAGTGGTCGTGGACTCTTCAACTCGCTTTTCGTCCGTAGTTTTAACTTTTGAATGTTTCTTAAGTAGACCGCTATACCCAGCGCGCGAGTAGGTAATTATTAATGCAATTAAAATAGCTACTTAAGGATTTACCTACCCATTGGCGGTATCTTTCATTCAATCCACTTATAGTTTGTCTTAAGATTATTTTAAAGATTTCGGAGACAAACTTCATAATTAATCAAACTTAAATAATACTCCTTGATGTTAATGCTAATCGTAGAACTAGTAATCATTGTTGCATTCCAATCAGCTTTTATCTTTTTTTTTTCTTTCATTGTAGATGGAAAATATTGTCTCTTTATTGAAGATCGATTTTATATATTATTGCAGGATAGTACATGGTCACGCCAATCAAATTTCAATATTTTAGTGTACAATTTTATATAACGTCATTGAATAGACTAATTTGTTATTGTGTTACATATGTGGCACTTTAAAAACATTTTCATCAAGATATCATTTCAATCTAGATTTTATCTTAAGGTGTTGTGTGTCAGATCTCTTTGGTCGTATGGCAAAGATTTCTTCTAGGAGAGAAAATATTTTTCGCTTTTAAGAATTGTTTTAATAGATGCGCCGTATTTCCAGCCTCAATTACTTGAATATTAAAATATAACTTGCGAAATGTTTTACACTTGCCTGTTGGGATGTTACATGGGAAGTTACATATATCTAATGAGTAGAATATGTAAACGAAGAATTCTCCAAAATGAAATAAATTAATGGAATAGAAATGTTTAGGTACTGATGGTAATCTCCTAGCCACTATCATCGTATAACAGCTTACACTATG
The DNA here is from genome assembly GCA_963675205.1 of Catocala nupta. Classification (NCBI taxonomy): domain Eukaryota; kingdom Metazoa; phylum Arthropoda; class Insecta; order Lepidoptera; family Erebidae; genus Catocala; species Catocala nupta. The sequence continues at coordinate 16,325,079 of OY776081.1, forward strand.
TGTCAATTTGTAAAGGCAACGTGTGAATAGAGGACGTGGGCGAAAATCGTCTTAACAGACTTGTTTACCTTACAGCTAAAGCTAATAAAAGAGTGTTGTAAAGACAGACAAAGACACTCACCTGTCTATACATAAGTACTACATCATACCCTGACTTATCAGCTTACCCATTAGCTTTTGTCCAGTACTCCATTATGTAGCTGTTTCTAAGAATCTTTGTGTAAGATCAGATGTACATATATGTGTGGATTGAACAATGTACTGTGTGAACTGTGGGTGTAACCAAGGGATCTAATAAGTATCTGTCTTGTTTAGACTGTAATCTACTAAATTAATTAAATTAATAATAAAGTGCCTCGTCGGTTCCATGTCCTAAAATTGTGGTTTTACGTGAAATCTGAGGTACCGGGTTTGATTTTTTGATCGGACAAATTACTCTGGGCATCAAAAAAAAAAAATATATTTTCTGCGACATTAATTTTGTTACTGGTTTTAATAAACATCTTCATCAGTCATAACCGAAATATATTAACTTTGTATGGATTGACTCTGGTTCTTAGAGATATTCAACATAAAGAACGGTTCCATCAGGACTTTAGAACAATGAAAGAAAGATAACCAAGGCCGATGGGACAGCCATATTATGATGGCAGACTATTGTAAGGAAACTCCAGAATCAGTTCTCAAGTATGTATTTCTTTTAATAATTATTGTAACATAATTGTAATTTATATTAATAGTTTACTTAGTTACACAATATGCATATCTGATTTAATTCAATGCAATATCCGCCACTTAATATACGTTTACTTGACAAACTTATCCGATCGCCACTCAATGCACGACTGCCCGTTATCGTTCCGCGCGTTAGTTTTATACTATCAAGCGTAGTGGGGCAGTCGAGCAAAATCAGTGTTGCCAACAGAAAATAACGGATACAATTAAAAATATTCAAATAATGCTTTTATATCGCTACACTTTACTAAATATTTCTATAAAATAATTATATTCTACCTATAATTGCTAACACTATTGCTTGAGTTTAATAAGGGATTGTCCTGAACATAAACACAATAGAAAAGTTTACAGATAAAGTTTTCTAATATATTTTTTTAGATTCTTTTTAATAGCATATGTATGTATTAAGTTTTCTTGTCGTTATTATATAGTCGCTAAAATATATATTTAATGTGTAATTGTATTTTTATTTCGACCTTCTTTCAGTCATATAGTTATAGCCTTATCTAATAAACTAGAGTCAATTTAGCAAATCTGATATTTTTCTCGTATTCAGCATACTGAATTTACACAAAATTGACTTCAACTTACCATGCCGCAAAATGACTGCTCCCCAGTGTTATTAATGGATTTTTCTGTTAAGGACAATTTCCTAGCAGCAAGGGTTTTGTAATGTGCTCTATATATGAGAATAGGTTCGTCCACTTAAGATCTAAAAATATAGCTGGCGAAATGAGAGTGTATTATAGGTACACCCATTCCTATCTATTTGGGCATTATACCTACATATATGTATGTATATATACATTATATATATAACGCCTTTACTGTGCAATAATAAACATTATATGTGTCTAATATTGTCTTCTGTTTACGCGAATGTTATTCATTGAAATTAAACTACTATATACGGATTATATCAAATAAAATCAATAGTAGTAGTAGAGTAATATTTTCAAAATTTTGTAATACAGTGATAAATAAACAACGCGATAAAATCCGTATATAGTAGTTTAATTTCAAAAAAATTATATGTGTCCCTCAACAAAATCTTGTTGTCATTTGATAATTACCTAGAGCTATGTATGTAATGTACGTTTATGTAAACGTAGTGAAATATAGCACTTACAAAGAATATTACGAAATAGTATGCAACAACTGGTAACAACCAAAAAAGATGATTCGATGCTCATTTTACTAAGGAATTTGATATCTTTAAGTACTTACATTTTTAAAACAGCTATAAAACAAGAAAGACTGGCATTTTAAATAAAATATATCTCTTTTGTATGTTGTAAGATATTAAATATATTATGGGAAATATGAACCCAGCATAAATTAAATAACTCGACGAATAAAAATCATCAGGTCGAAGTAATTTTGGAAGAATACATACATAACTCATTCAGAAGCTCCTATGGGGGAATGATAAGCAGAGGTGTGTCATAACTACAATTTACCGTCAATGTTTTGAGTCTCACATAATAGAAAGGGATTGCCGTTTAGTGAATACATTGCTCTCACTGCTACAAAGAATTTACAAATAGGAAAACACAATAACGCTTTGCCCGAGTCGGAATTAGTACTCGAAACAGGTTCTATTCACGGCTTAGGTAAAATGTCACTTACCAATCACCGCTATCGGTCGCAACATAAGATCAAGCTTATGCCACTAACATAAACCTATTATTTCATTAAACTAAGTAGGTAATTAATATGATCAAGCAGTCAACATTTGAATTATAAACGTTTCGTAACAGTTAGTTCTTACTTAAATTAGAAAACATAAAAATAAAGAAATACATATATTAATAGATATGACATTTCCGCATTGAGAAATAAAACTAAGTGTTTATTAATTTAAGCATATGCATTAAGCGAAATGGAAATTAAGTATGTGTTTGCCTGTTTCAATACTAGAGTTTGAACGTTGTCGTATTAAGTGAGTGGGGTCAAATCAAGACTGGGCGAAGTCTCGGTCAACGCGCTCACTCAGTTTCCTTTATAGCGCTCACTCTCTTACGGAAGTGCTTTACGACGATAGCCATAGAGAGGACCTGGCGAGATAGCTTTTAAGGCAAATAAGTCTGAATGTAAATGCATCGCATAAGCGCAAGTAAGAATGTTGATTGTAAAGTTCAAGTTTCGATTTTCAGTAATTTCAAATAAAACCCATATCCACGGGACCACATCTATAGACTGAGGAACTATGCTTAGTAAGACACTAATACATTCGCCTCTTACCACGTGGGTCCAAAATATAACTGGCGATGTTTATTTTTGTACAAATAAGGTAAAGTTTATGGTTGCCTGCAAGCCAGGTATATTACTTGTGTACTTAGAAGAAGAAATTACAGATGGAAATAAAGAATTTTGAGACAAAGGTATTTCAGCTTTCGTAACTCTTACCTCTGCAGCTCTGGAGCGAACGGGCTCTTTCGTGACGTCACGGAATTAACAACCGAGGTTTACTTTAAAGAAAGACTTGAAATATACTTTAACTGTGATTAAATAATATTTCTATGCAAAATTTCAATGTTTTACATACGTGAAAACGTTGCGTCGTTTCATGTTGGGATTAAATGCAAATATAGCCCCTAGCTGTAGTCTATCTGTTTTACAGCTATAGTTGTGGAATTATTTCGAATCGTCCTTAAAATTGCAAATCATTTTTTTATTTTTGTGTGAGCACCAAAGCTGTTTCAAATATATCAATTTTTTACCGGCGTAGTGGAAGTATTGGATTTATGCTCTAGTTTTATTTGTTGAAATATTTTTATGATTTAATTATAAATTTTATGTGATATTATTACTCATGAGCTTTTTTCTAATCATATTCTTATAATATTCACTAACTACTACACTAGCGGCGTATCCATATAAATCCAAAATATCGCAGCAATACTTTTAATGGATCTTGCGAGTTTTTGCCTTTATTTATACGTTACGATGTGCGCATAATGGATCAGCAGACGAACACTTAGTAGATATGTGATACTCGTATATTATTGGCATTCTACTCGATTCGCGGAATAATAATATTCGTAAACGAATTATATACAATTTTGAGAAATCGACACGGCTTGGTAAACGAGTCATTTATATTATTCACATTGTTTTTTATCGAAGTTAAAGTAACTCTTTACCTAACGATCATAATGCTGACGTGAAATATGTACCACACATAGACACAGATAGCATATCAAATCAAACATTAAATACGTATATTATATTTGTAACAGTAACAATATAGAGATAACCCAAACCAAACTACGACATCATCTAGTTCAACCAGCTGCCATTAAAGTAAGTTTGACAATTCCCTTTGGAATGGTCATTTGGTGAATACTTGTGATGACACGGTGCGGTTGCCCCTAAGTATTCCGAACGTACGTACGATACATGTCGCGTGTAAAAACAATTAAAGTTGCACAATGAAAGCTACTACATAGTGCTAAGCGCCAGCCATTGTGTCGCTTGAGTATTAATCGAATAACTCGGACGGGTTAGGGTGCGCTCTACCGTCCGTTAAATGTAATAATAATTTTCTTATATTATTTGCAGTAATTGATTTTAAGTAATGCTGGCATAAACAGGGATTGTTTGTTTGTCTTGACAGATAGACAAGCAAAAATTATAAGAACAATTGTTTTAAATTCAGAATTGACAAATTAGTTTAAAAAATACATATATGTCGTAGGTATATCAGTACACAACCTGTTACAATTTTGTAATGGTGATGATATATTCATAAAACCAAAGTAGCTGCAAATTCTCTTTATTCCAAAACAGCTTTAATGTTTTAAGAGTTCTGTCTTATTCTTGCTACTTTAAAATATGATGGGCTTAAATTTGGCTTCTTAACAATAAATAATCGTATTTAAAGTGCGCATTTTCTAGTTATACTTAAGAGCAAATCAAAGCAGTATGTGACGACCATTTGATATTTTTACGGAAGAAGATGGGTTACGTATATTTACTTAAAGTCATTCGTATCGTAATAATACTTACTAAGATAAGAGGTTTAGGAATATAGATAATGTTAAAATGTAGTATCGGATGTGGTGTGTTGATCCAGAGCGCAGCCTCAGTCGGATAGGTCGGCCCAAGTGAGTTAATTAACTGGGAGCGTGTAAGGCGACGCTCACGGCCGCTCTAATTGCGCGATTATTCCTCCGCGACGCCTAACTGCTGGATGAAATTTAATTAAAGTTTGTTGTTCAAATAGATTTAATTAAAGTAATGTTGTAGCGAGTGGCGCGCCGTCGTCGTCGCCGCGCGGCTCAATCCGCGTGAGTGCTGCGCAACTTTTCTAATTCATTACTTCTGAAAGCGTTCCCGTGATGCCGAGCACTCTTAATAATTTGTATTGTGTAGTTATAGTCGTTCTAGCGGCTCCCCGAGAACACTCGCGCCACTGCGCCGCTCTCGGCCGGACGACACTTTGATATCTCGCTCGTCTCAGGACCCACCCAATTACGCTAATGGACAGATACGTACGGTTTCGACATTACACAAATGAAATCGAACTCCGTGATCTAAGCATTAACCGAGCTATCATACAGAGCTCTATCGATTGAATTACACATAAATTAAAATTAAACAACTAGTAGATATTTATCCATTAGCGAGGCGGTAGTGCCGTTGAAAATTACATCGGAATGGTCTCTCGAATACAAATGTATCGTTAAAAGCCACATTAAGATAAAAGCTGTACGCCATAACTGTGATTAATTATTAATAGTATTGTCAATTAAGACGGAATAGCATTCGGAAGACCTGAAAATAGGGAATGTTTGTCTATCCAAAAATAACAATCGTTGGGACGATTCGCGGCTGTAAGCGAGGAACGATGTTCGCGTCAATTACCGCTAATGGAAAACTTAAATTATGATAAAAGCTAAAGAGCTCGCGGCGGATGCTGCGTGTCCGCCGTCTCTTCGACGAGCCGCTAATGATGAGCGCGACTCTTACCTCTTAGAGCCATTAAATGTGTTCAATTACACACCATGCCACTTGATTACCGTTCCACAGCATGCGTTTATTATATTATCTCGAAATATTTACATTTTAATGACGGCACGAATAAGGTATATAACTACATATATTTGTTCAAATATTATGTTTTATATCTAAATTTGCTAAATGCTGAAAATTAAGCATACCTATCTCCGAAATGATAGACAGTACAGTTTGGCGCTCAAATTTTGTATTTTTGTTATTTATTACATTAATATAATAATATTCTATCACATATACACAACACCATCTAGCCCAAACTAAGCAGAGCTTGTACTATGGGTACTAGATAATGGATAAACATACATATATCCTTTATTTTTTGTAAATACATACATATTAAAAGCGGTTCGTAACATAATAAGATAATTTAGAAATAAACAATGTTTTCAAACCAAATTTTACTACCACATACGAGTACTTTATAAACTTCCAATTAATATCGTAGTCTATTTTTAATCATATCATACGGCCAGGTGAACAAAGAATTTAATAGCCGAAAGCATAAATTGGTTTGTATAAAATAGTCGGGAGAGCGTGTCTAGTGCAGGCGCTGCGCGGTCCCGTCCGCGTCACCGCCGGCCGACCCACAAAAGCTCTCTGTCGGGGCAGCTTTCAGCCGATTACCCGCGACGCGGACCCTAATTTGATTGCCGCTCGCCATCAATTACCTCACGACCACCGCAGCTTTTTATTTACCGTAAAGGCTATTCGTACGATCTCCTACTGGCTTTTTCATGTACAAACACATAGATTTATAGCCTTATAAGCGGTGTTGACTTCATTCAACGTAGTTTAGTGAGTTCTTTCAGTAGTTTATTGGCTGTTTATATTAAGGTAAATAAATTCACTTTGTTTTGCACGATAGAAATAAAAAATATATAAAATACCGTCATCATCACGAGTTTCAGCTATATAATTAGCTAATCTATATGTTGCGTTAATGGGCTCAGTTAAAATAAATAGCACTTTCTAATATAATTTTGTTGGCATTAAAATGTATTAACGTTATATAATTTAAATAACGTGAATGTGAGATACTATACCTTAGTCTTTTGTTATTCGTAATTAGTTATTATCCCCGAATAAATTTGTGCTCATTTGGAATTCTACCTCTATTATAAATTGCTTGAACTACATTATGTACCTTTCTAGTCACAATAATGTTGAAAATAGGCCATAGATATGATCTCTCAGAACCTTAAAGTAATTATTAAACTTACCAACTCTAAGTTAAAAATTGCAATTAAAACTGTGTTGACATGGTTCTATTATTTAAAACATAACATTGTATAGAATTGAAGTGTAATGAAGTTGTTCCGGTTTATTTTTCATTTCCAATAGCTATTTATTAAAACACATTGCAAGCTCGTGTAAACCGGTAATGCGATGTTGTCACCCCGTTTTGGAGCAGGCGAAGCAATCGCTGTATGGCGAGCGTGATGTAAATAAAGGGTGGATTGCGTTGCGTTGTCTGCCAGTCAATTTCCTTGATGAACTCACAATTACGGAAATTGGAAGCGCCGTCGCTCGCCGCCCGCGCCGTCGTCGCGCGGCCCGGACACCCGACTGACGTACCAATACCACACAACTTTTATTTTACATTTTACACATACATTAAATTATTTCAAGCCTTGTGATGACTCAATTTACGAGCAAAAAATATCGTGCGTCATACCTAAAATTTTAATTAAATGTTGCTGCCTAACGGATGGTTGACTTGATGTCAATTAAATCCTTACGACAAGGTCCCCATTTCAAAAGCTTTACTAATGAGAAGCATATGGAGCTCACGTCTCGGAACCAGTATACGTCTTGTTCTTTTTGTCAAGCCAAAGACGCGAACGCGCTGCGACTGCCGGTATCCTTATTGAAATCTTTACTGGCCTCATTGTTCTATTCTCAATTTGGGCGTCCTTGCAAGTTTACGCATCTCTTTCACGAGTAAATTGCTCTGCTCCGTCGGAGGAGTCATAAAGAAAATTGCTATACAGTTGATAAATAATTTATCTGAAAGCCCACCCCAGTCACCGAAACGCGCCCGGGGTAGCACTGCGTCTACTGCTACCTAATATTACTTTCCTTTTGTACAATTTTGCAACAGGGCCGTTCGCACGTTCCCTTGCTTTTATGGGCAATAAGTGGAACGCAATTATATTTATGGACAAGGAATGGTTAGAAAACTAATTTTAGCAAGTATTATTTTATGTTCCGTAGGTTAATCCATACAACGAGCGATTATTAAGTAGGTGTATTTTATTATCGTTATATGAGCCAATTTACGAAATTACCAAAATTAAATGTGACATTTTCAAAAGAGCAAACGGGTGTTCAATAAAAAGCCGTAGGCTATGTTTAATTAGGCTTAACATTGTCCATTGTAATGGTAATGAAGGCGATGACGTGGTACTAATTGGGAAAGTTAGGTATTCAGTATTTGGAGTCGTGGTGGTGGCTAATTAGAGTGCGAGCGGCCTCTCATTACTCGGCTCGGCTTTAATTACCCGCGCGAACAAACTTAATATGGCGTTTGATTCAACGTATCGTCAGATCTGGGAGAGCATTTGTGTTATCTGAGAATATTTGAGAGGACATTAGAGCGACGAGGTAGAGACAAACAAAATATCTTCACTAAAACAGTTGCTTTTGTAGTTATGACTTATGTTGTAGTTTATAACATATTTAGCGTTTTTTATTTGTGGACCGGGTTTACTGCGTAATTGCATATAGAAATACAATATTCTTCTTATAAGAATAATTAGTTACCTGTTTTATATGTATATAGAAAACAATTTAATTTAAGTAAATGTAGGTTTATATTTCCAATTTTGAAGCTTGATTATATTATACTTTTGTTAGGGTAGTATTGAACTGCAGAGCAAAAAAATACTAATTGAACAGCAAAATATATTTAAAGAGATCAAACTAAGTCGACGGAGACACTAAGAGGACACACTTCAACTAAGTATTGACCAAAATTACAACCAAATAACCTCGCAATTTGCTCTTCTAAATCCAGAGCTTCTTTAGAAGTTGTGCTGGTAAGAGCAAAACCAGTTTTTTTTCCATGTGTTGATAACACAACAACTCCTTATTTCGAGGGTAAGCAGTGAGTACCCAGGTGAGATAAACATCCACATTGATAACCACTCACTTATGAGGATGCAGTGATAAAAATGCATGATAATCACGTAAAACAGTGATGAAAGTGACAAAACAAATAACGTGCTAGATTATAAACGTAATCACTAATGAATATATGGAACTAGTTGAGCAACATAAGCAGCTAGAATACAATAAAGGTCTATTACACAGAACTATTAACCCCGCCACTGGTTGTTTATTCAGGTGTATTAATGAACAGTCAGGTGGATTACAGGGCACACGAAACATGTACTAATTAGAGAGACGCATGTCTCGCTCGGAGCTAGTGGACATGACGGCACGAGCTACCGGATACACGCCACGTAGCAGACGACCTTTTCATATATACCTATTATCTATTCCATGGAACTGTACGTAAACATCTCGGTCTATATTAAACTAAATGTATGATATTATACTATATGATTTTATACTACCTGACAACCTCGACAACATAGGCTTTTGTGCTTATTTAAAAGGAATTGGCTATGTCCCTGATATTGTGGAATAACCTCGGCCAGAGCTTCCGTTGTAAACTACAGTACGAAAATCTTGAAAAGGCACATAAAAAAGTTTATGTAATGTTAGCAACGTGTAAGTAAATAATGTAGAAATGATCATCATTTACACGGAGACTTTATTAACCTAAACATCTGTACCTTTACGGTTCGTATAATTCAGTTTGAATAAAACATTAAATCTAAATTGTTTCATCATGGCTCAAGGCAGAACAAATAACAAATCAGGTTAATTTTATTCATAACTTGGTTACTTTAAATTTGAAGACAGAAATAATGTTAAACGGTTATTATTGAAGCGAATAAATAAGCCATTAAGCGGTGTCATAGAATGTGATAGAATATGTAAATTGGACCATTTGAAAACAATATATAAAACAATCATTAAAACTCAACCTGTATTTTAATATCCTTACTTACTTAAATTGAATCAGACAACTGTAGTTATTCACTCTACATTTAATTTTATTCAGTGTAGTATATTGTAAATGTAACATGACCCAACCTTAGTAATTACAAAAGTTTGACTGTTTAAAAGATTAATTAAAACGCATAATGACGCCGATGCTGATGTTCATATTAAACTAATCTTATACTCTCTATATCCGTCTCTAATAATGAGCACGAAAATAGAACAGTAGATGTTAAGTATAAATAATTATAATTATGAATGTTTATGCCAAATAAGAAAAGGGCTAAACCAATTTCATATCATAATCATTCATTAGAGAATTATGAATATTTAAGAATGAACAACCACTGTTTTGGTTAACTGATTATGACACTAATGCAATTTTCGAGGGCGCAGCATGTCAGCTTTGAGTATCATCTATATCTTATGTCTCAAGCGGATAAAGTTTCTATTCTGTTCCTATGATTTAAAGAATAAAGCAGGGCAGTTAAAGATCCTAAATGCTTCTGAAAGTCAGTCAGGGTCACGGGTTTGCCTTTATTAGCTGGGATCTCACACTGTGCAGTGCTCCGTGCAGAGTGGTAGGATAGTTTATATACAGAGCTACAATTTTAGTTTGCTGGGGTGGAATATTAAGACCGTCCGCAAGAATGTCACCACTGGTTTGTTTTGATCAGCTGGCCAGTGCTAAATGCTTAGAACTGGTGGAATTGTCTGTCACATGCGTGAGTACCGGCAAACTCGTTCCAAAGCTTCGTTTACTCGAGTCCAGTATTGGTGGGACCACCGCCATGTCGTTCCGTTCGACAGCCGTAGCTACTCACACCATTATTACTCTCTGATCCCTTTATGGAATACTTTGTAAAACCACAGCGGTTTAAATATATAGGATCCAGCTAGTCACCATCTGCTACAGCCGAATAGTTATAAGACATATTGAAAGCAGACGCCGGTTTACATCAAATTTGCTAAGGATGTTATTTGGCTAAGATCTTCTCTAGGGCGGATATCACATAGAGATATTCCTGCGGTCAAAATACCAGAAGATTACAAATAGGTTATAAGTTTGATTACCATTAGTTGCTGCATCGTAAGAAATAAAGTGACGTGGGTAACACAGGAAATTTATATTATATTAGTTCTATATTATATTAGTTCTACTGCGTCTAATCTTATCTATATTCTACCGTATTTTACTCGTCGATCCCAGATACTTTGGTACTATGCAATAAAGTATTAATAAGGCTTAGACGAAGAAGCAATAAATTTACTGTGTAGCAATATAATCGGGCTTCGTTTTGATTGCTAGACGTTCGTCTTAATATAAATATGCCAGTGAACACAAATCTATTGGACCAATTCAAAAGTTTCAGAAACATACTGACGATGCATCTAGCCGTTCAATAATATGACACGGAAACAACATAATATGTCAAAGTATGAAATGGCCGATTTGTACTGAAAAATTGAAACTCGTTTTTATTCTAAGATGTACCATATTTATTTAATCGAAATATTTACCCTCATTATCTATACATTGCTGCCATCTGAATGCTGTCATCTTTATGCCTTTACGATAGAACTCCGGGGATCTAGATTCGACAAACTGTGTGAAAGCATTTTGTACTCCCTCTTGGGAAGACAATTTTTATCACGTAGAAAATTGTAACCAACCCAACTCACGAAAAAAGTGGTAGTCCGTTGGAGCAAGGTCTGGCGACTACGGAGGATGACGTATGATTTCTAACTGCAGTTCCTGTAGAGTTACAACGATTTCTCGTACAGTGTGAGGTCTTGCGTTATCATGGAGCAATAATGGTGAAGATCGATTCACGAGTTGGGGCTGTTTCACTGCCAGTTTCGCCATCATTATTCGAATTTCGGCACAGTAAACATCTGCTTTTATTGCTTGACCAGACCTGAGAAAGCTATAGATAATAACACCATGAAGAGCCTACCAAACAGTTACCATTACCTTTTTATTGGTTAGCTTTGCTTTATGGCACTGTTGCGGCGTTAGACCTGAGGTCAGCCACTGCATTTTTCGCTTCGGTTATCGTAAAGAATCCACTTTTCGTTACATGTCACAATTCGATCAAATATTCCTTCATTTCTGTATCAATTCAACAAGGCAATACAAGTTTCAACACGCATTTCTTTCTGCAGATCAGTCAAATCATGAGGCATCCAATTTTCATATATTTTTATCTTATTGATTTGATGCAAATGAGTCAATATTGTAGGTAGGGTAACGTTAAACCATGCCGCTAATTCTTGGGTAGTTTGACTCGGATCGGCTTCCACCATCTCCTTCAATTCAGCGTTATTCACCTGTGTGGGCGGTCTTCCAAGTGGTTCGTTCTTCAAGTCGAGGTTTCCATTACGAAAGCGTTTAAACCAAAAACGCGCGGTGCGATCATTAGCACTCTCCTCTCCAAACTCAGCGTTGATATTGCGAGCCGTTTCTGCCGCGTCCGCGTCGGAACTCGTATTCACAAATGACTCAGATTTTCGAAGTATCCATCTATCCAGATTAAGCTGAATAAAAAAAAAAATGATAGTCGAAAATCGAATGCTGCACGTTTTATGAAAGTTGAATCTTATAGGTATCATGTGAAAAAGTTTCACTCGAAAATCTCATACCATGAAGGTTTTATGTCAATTCAAAGAGTCTATTACTATACAACGGCAACATCATACTTTAACCCCTATTACAAGCCAACAAAGATAATTAAAATATATTTTATAAATATATTTACGTTTTAGACATTAGTCGACCAATAATGTGTTTCATGCAAATATAGTAACTAATTGTGCAGTCTCAGGATATCTCCCTTTGAGTTTTCTGTTAGATAATTCACAGTAGCATGGCATTTTGGACTGTACTTGTTAAACAACAATAAACTGTAACATGGTATGATGCATCTCCTTCCGACTTCTGGGCTTATTAAAGCGTAATATTTATTTAGAATCTTATATAATAATAATATTATATAAGATTATTTAATATTATTATATAATAATAATATTTGACCTATGCCAAATACAAATGTAACTGTTACTTATAGCACAGGTTAACCTAGTTTAAGTGACAGTGTTCATGATTGTAAATCGAAATATGGTTATTCAATAAATGTTTATTAATATTATTATTAATAATAAAACCTTTATTTGCACATAAGACATAGAACAGTTATTCTATTTTAAACAAATAAAAAAAAATACATATTTCATTTACAATTATTAGATAGAGTGTATGATGGCGTCTGAACTAATATAAACTGTGTGACAGACATCACCGCCCTCCCAACTTCGCATAATTATACATATTTAAGACATTGTGTTGTACAATTTAAGGTAGATTTTATCACAATACGTACAATAACATATTTTTATTGCACGTATATGATAATACCTAATTATCTATAGATACCATTCCCTTAATAGCACATTCTCACTTTTTTATTACATGCTACTTCAGACATCAGTCACCATTACGTGTGGGTCATACATAACAACTATATTATATTGTATACCATTAATCAGTATGTTATCTAGGTGGTTACGTTAAATATGGACACAGACTAGCACGGGCTGCATTAATAGTCTATAAACAGAAGTCTCCTGTGCCGAGTCAATAACATGTCAGTTGACGGCGCACCAGCGAAATCAATTAGGTCTGTTTGCAAACTGCTCCAATAAATACTGTTATCGTTAATTAGAATCAATCGTGGATTGCGTCCGAGACTATTCTGAAATCAGTTTCCGTCGCGTGGGAGGACGAGTCTACGGCGACAGCAATTGGCTTATTAACAATCTAACAAAACGCAATTGCGTTTAGTTATTCGGATTAATCTATTCTGGTTCTATCTTTGTGTTTGTTTGTGATTGATTTACTTGTTTGAGTTTGCCAACAGTATTTGTACAAGTGCTACTCGCAGCTGTACCCGCATGGTATGTCGACAACGTGTTTTAAAGGCGCAGCACCATCTGGGGCGGCATTAATATTGTTAGTTTTTGAGATACCTAATTAACTATAATGCACATGTAACCATAAAATAAACCGCTTTCTTCGCCCGCGTAAAAGTATGCTGTTATTGCTTCTTTCGAAAGCGAAGAGTGGCACAGACTAGAGAGGCACAGAGAAATAACCCTATAAAACCTGAACCTTTGCTAAAATACTAATTTCTTACAGAAGATCGCCTAATAATTTAAAAATGTTGTATACCTGTCATGATTGTGTGGTGTGATAGAAGTGGCTTCTAGAAGCCTCATTTATTCAGTGTTCTGCTGTCAGAAGTTAATACACTAAAATTCACAATTCTTCTAATAATCGATAAATACCATATGTTATACTCCCTTTCGTCGTGATAGTAGGTAAAAGTGACTTATACATTTTTGTGATATATAGGTTTTTAATCTAATAATCTACGAACGATATATTAAAACTTGCCAACGCACATGTATATTGGATCATTTCCGTCATGTGTGACTTAATCAGCCACAAATGATAGAAATGATCCAATAAACTGCAAGTTTTACTTGTGACTTGTTGATACAGCTACTATATCCGACTGTCGATCGTTTATCGTGACCAATTTATTGTTACAAAAAGTGAACGTTCGTTATAAATAAACAGAAGGAACTGCTACTTATACGTACTAATAAAGGCCTTTTCTTTTTAATTACTTCATCAATCACTTTGGGTTAACACTAGGAAGACCAAGGCCGTCAATTTGACCGCTCGGTGATTTCATTCTTAAATATTTTACAAACTATGTTTATGTTTCTTTTCATATTTTATGACTTTTCCTAATTTGCTATTGTTAGGCTAAATCTAGATAAAAAAAAAATCAACTATATGTTGTATATGAGATTCCTTTACAAATACGTACTAAGACCACACACCGTCAATGTGACGGCATATAAAGGCAGCGATAAGAATAGTCAACGACGATTTCTTCAAACTAATGAAGGTACTTTTGTTTTTACTTATGTTGAATTTTGAGTAAGTTGTCACTGTCTAGCTTGTTTACATTACAGTTAGTAGACATTGGTTTCGTTTAGTGAGCAGTCGTAATTTATTATAAAAAAATGAGTCGCCGTCTCAGTAGTTTCAAATAGAACAAGAACTGTTGCGATATTGCGATATACAACTAGATGTATCAGGTGATGAAAGTGGTGACGATTTATCAGACAGTGTTTGTAAAACCCGTGACGCAGAATTTCAGCCGGAACAGGTCATTTCTTCATCAGAAAACTCCGAAGTATTATTGTAAATTCGCTCAGAGACTAAGAAATACTGAGACCAATACAACCCTTACTGTGTATCAAGGAAAAACAGGAAAAATGTTATTATTATGAGTACTCTGCACCCCAACGTGAGCGTTGATAAAAAAAAACTGCCTGAGACAATTGTATTTTATAATGAAAAATTTGGTGTAGACATCATCGATCAAATGGCACGCAAGTAAAGTTCACGTTTTTTACCATATACTTGATTTAGCAGCTATAAAATCGTGGATTCTATACCTAAAAGTCACAGAAATAACAATTTCTCGCCATGATTTTATCCTTCAACTAGTGAGCGATCTACGTGCAGAGTATGTGACAAATAAATCTACTTGAACTGCAACTCAAAGACAAGAAAATAATTCAGAAACAAGTGAACGATGTACTACAAACAATAAGAGGAGGCAATGTCAAGTTAATCGTAATTGTAAAAAAAATAAAACGTGTGAAAACTGCATAATCTGTAAAAAAGCTGTTTGTGGAAAATGTATAAAAGATTTTAAAAAATCTATTACTTGTTACAAATATTACTCAGTTTAAGTGCTAAAATTGTTTATAATTAATAAAAAGATATATTGATATTATTTTTATTTTATTTTAATGCAATATACGCAATAATTTCATAAGTATTCTGACTGAATCTCTAGTACCGTCAAATTGACCGCTGCGGTCTTTGTAGGTATAGTATGAAGCCCGGCCCTTCTAGTGTTAAATGACTATCATTCCTATTAACGTGCTTATTTTAGAAATTGTTTTACTGTATAAAGTGTAATATATGTGTATCGAGTTAATATAGCGCTCGATATATTAAACGAAAGCTAAATATTATTTAACTTATAATATTAAAGAACTATTCATTTTAAACTTTTGCATATACATATGTGTGTGGTAAACAAGAATACGGCTCGTCTGATAGTCAGCGCAATTTTCAGTAATTTACGCTAACTATCCGACAGATAGATATCAATTTATGATCAAATGCAGCACCAGAGGGATTAGCACTACAAGAAAGTAGTCATTGCTCTACAAGAGACGACCAGCACTGTTCTCTTTGCTTCACTGCACCTCCTTAAGAACATCTGACATCTTTACTGCACCGATCGGGTAGTTATTTAAGTGGTCACTGCCACAACGTCAAGTGCTTAATCTTAAAAGGGAAACGGTTGTTCTTTGTCTCTGTTGTTTGAATGTCGGCAAACCCCGAGCTACAAGAATTATTTCTTAGTACGCGAGTCTTTGGGAACAGAAAAAAAAGAACTATTATAACCAGTAAAAATGCAAAACGAGTTTCAAATATTACGATCATACATATCGCGGAGGTATCTAACTTGAGAGTTGTCCGTTTGTGTTTACGAGTTACAGTCTTCACTCAAGAACTCGTAACTCTAAAGGTCCAATGTGTATTTTAACTATTTTTGGACCAGGTAACGCGTTTGACTATATTCGGACTTTCTTAAGAATAGAATTCTTAAAGTTGATATGTCGTTATACATAACACATTTCCTTTAAATGGCCTTCGAGCTCGATTTGTTTGCTTCGCTATTTTAATTGGTGTGACGATCATGTTACCTATACTTTTTTGTGGTCTAATGCTTGAAACACAAAATATTCGTATGCACGCTAAATACATTTGGATATTTTTAACTTCTCATCACAGATAAATTGCTTTTCCATCTAAAAAGTCGACAGTCTATTCCTGGCACGCTGGGCACACGTACACGTGTCTACCCAAAGGGGCTACAGAGCGAGGCCATTGAAAAGGTTGAAATTTCTTTTTGCTTTGGTTAGTTTTTAAAGATATTAATGCATACACAATATGGCTTCTGTATTTGATACATCATCTCAAACAAACCGATTGAATTGGATTAAATTAAACATACACCCTTTTGTTCTAGGTAAGAGCGCCAATTTAAAATAACAATAACCGCTTACCGGGCACAGCGTTGTTAAAACACTAAGGCCGTTTTTCCATACAAACGTAGTCCGCTGTTTCCTCCCTGGAAAATGCCAGTAGAGCAATAATTGCTTTTCCAAAAAATTTATGGCCTCTATTCGCATGTCCCTATGTTTTCCTATTTTGCATAAATCAATCATTAAAGGAGACATGAGGCTTCAAAAATTTAAAAAAATGGCCAGATGTTCCGCTGTGTTCAAACATCCAGAAAACAAATTTGACTAGATTATATAAAAAAAGGAAATCATAGGAACACGGCCAAAGCCTCTTCTTAATTTTAATGGAAAAGGTAGTTAAATCGGTCAAGTTTTGGAGAAGGAATCAGGGAGCTACGAAATGTTGATTTTGTGTATTTTTAATAGGTATTGTCGGTCCAAGCTGCTGTTGTCTCTATCGCATTCTGCGGGCACTGCGCGATAGCAATAGATTTTACAAATACCTATTTTCCAATTCTCTCGTAGTGTTTCCTCTTAAAATCTGAGCCGCAACTGGGTATTTCTAGACAGACATAATCATTGACATATTTATATTATTATTTTACAGGGTACAAAATAATATAATGTTTTAGGTTACATTTAACAGATATCACGCGTAAATGTCATTATGGATGTTCAAATCCGAATTCACGTCGTGACTATCAGTAGTGACGCTTGCGTTCGCTTTACGCCACTAAACTAACGAGACAGTCTATTAAGCAAAACCCACAAAAAGGTATTAGATTATACTAACAAATATCATGTAATTACTGCCTTACTGGTGTGCGACGCGGTGGTGCAAACGCCGATTAATCTTTCGATTTGCATCGATTTGAATACTGATTGGAATTATACGAGTAGCGTAGTCGAGTCGAGAATCGAGAGTCGAGTGCAATCGGCCAGTCACGCCCGAGGCGTATTTACAACACGTTCTCCAAGACAGCTTTACAGCTTCGTCGTCCCGCTTAATATTTAATCTACTAATTAATACGAGTGTAATAAAATATCTAATAAATATTTCTTATATAAATTGGATGCTAGAATCTTGTTGTAATCATAATTGCATCACCAGCATTATATTAATTTACTGCTTATTTATAACTTTAGTTTCGTAGTCATATGATTTATTTAAAATGTTTTGTTAAATTTAAATAGCTTCTATTTATGTTAATTGTAGATATACGTTGATGTAAAAGAGGACCGTGGTTATGTTTAAGCAACGTAACAGAAAATTTATGTATGAAAACGCGCAGGAATTTAAAAGCTACATAATGCTACCTATTTGTTTACTTACTTAATACATATTTTAACCCTAACTCATCCTCGCTAATATTATAAATGCGAATGTGAGTTTGTTTGTTTGTTACGCTTTCACGTCGTAACTACTCGACTGATCATCATAAAATTAGACATACACTTTTTCAGGGATACAGAAAAGAAGATAAGGTACCCTTCATCCAGAAGAATAGAAAACTTACATAACTTATATTACGCGAGCGAAGCCGTGGGTAAAATCTAGTTGCTAATAAATCCTCAAAATCAATTCCAAATCAAATTACTTAAATTGAATTATATCAACAACCATTTTCTTAAATGAAATATATCCTAATATATCATTATTGATAATAGTGTGGTTGTTGACACATGCATTATTGTTTGTGCTTTCCTTTACAATATCTAAATATAGCCACATATGTATACTTAGTACATGTAAAATAATAATTACCACAGCTTATGTATAATATATTTGCTAATAATATATATCTTTAGCATATAAATAAAAATATATATCTTTAGCATATAAATAAAAATATATATCTACAGCAATCTTTATTTTAATGCTTAATTATAAATAAACACAGCACCGCATTTATAGCTAATTTGGCACTAAAATGTTTTATAGCTTTACGTTTATAACATGAGCATGGAACACTCTCAATGCTCGACAAGTAAACGAGATGAGACGGGATGGGAAAGCCTTCAACGTTATCTGTAATTAGGATCGAGTGCCGGAAGTGTTCGCCGAGACACTGGGAATATCCGCCTCGTACGCTCGGACCCGAGAATGCAGCTCACACTGATAACTAATTAGTCATATATACGAACACGATTACCGATAACGATGCGATCACTCATTTAAATTCATTAAAGATTTATTCGATACTAAACTTGCTGATTGATTGCACCTGTTCTACGCTACTTCTTAATTTGATTTAGTTTATTTATCTGCGTTAACACACTACACTTTTACTGTGTCGTTAATGGCGCATCTTAAATATTTTATATGAAATTCCTAAATCACCTGAGAACCCAAGCCAGTCAATGTAAACACAAATTAGTGAAAGTTAAAGTTGCCTACAACAGTGTCCGAGATTCCAATATTGACCATGTAGTTGCATGCAGGACGACCCTATGAACGCCATAGGCAATGCGATAGCCATGGCTTCACACTGTGCTGTAATTATGAAAATTGTACCTTAGTCTTGTAAAGAGGAAGAAATGGCGATAATTTTATTGAAACTGCATTAGCATTCAAACCGACAAAGTAGTATAATGAAGCATTATCAAAGTATGTTATTTTGGTCAAGCTTGCATCGGGGTTTGTTATAAAGTGCTTTATACAAATATACATATATTTAAAATGATTCCATTTTCGAATATAATTGATACATCGAGCCATCAATCGACACTCGACATAAATAAAGGAACCTTTTTTGATTAGTCTTCGCTACCTTGAGCTACAGGTAGTGTAATGATTGATCCGCGTAAATCTGTGACAGATGTTCATGCACATGTCATTATTAAGAGCGACCGGAGCTGATCGGCCGAGCTTAATCCGGACTTGACCGACAACTTTGTAAATTAAATTGGCTCCGCACTACCCGTCTCGGTGAATTGCATTTCTTATGGCCCCTGTAATCGCCGGCCCTGTATAAATGCTCCATTAAAACGGCGTCAATTACATTAATTCCTTATATGTATCAAGTTAAATATATAATGTAAGTTCGAGTTCTCTAATTAAATGTCATGTGCATAGCATTTTCCGTATAAATAATGTTGTAGAATGCGATCAATCGTTACAAGAAGCTTGATGATAGTTCGAACATAGAGTGGAGAAAAACTAATGGTGGTCGTTTCCTATGGAAATGTAATAGAAGATAATAGCATGTTGCCTCTTGTAAAGGCTTCTTTTTACTAATATTCATGTGTCTAAAGTTTACTTGAGTATTTTTTTGATATCTACGGGTATGTTATGCATTGGTCGCATATTTATCAGTGTGTATCAACTTCAACAACTATCACACAAGAATAACACCAAAAAGAAAACTGAATGAACATTGGATGGTTTATAGGATTAAGATAAATCGATACCTATACAAGAACAAACAATAGATTACACACTTTGGAAAGAAAACCAAAAGAAAAAAATTAATTGTTTTAGGAGAGTGGTAGCCTACGGTTGGTAATTATTTGTTGGCGATATCGTCTCATCTAGGAATGTGGGCATTGTCTTATAAGAAGGTAGCGTATGAGTAATAACACTGTTATACGTTTCGCTAATTAAGTAAGAGTAACGTAGGCTTCATTACCTACATCTGCCGTTCGTTTCCTTTTATCTCTTCCTGAATAATTTAAAGGTCGGCCTAGTGATACCTCTGGCATTGCGAACGATCATAAGCTGCAATAACCGCTTACCACCAAGCGGTCCGTGAGCTTAATCGCCACCTTTGCTGTATTGAAAAAACTTATATAACAATTGTTGTAAGTAGTTATAAGCTTAATATTTTACTTACACAGTGTAAGTAAAATCTTAAGCTTTCTTTAATTTTGGATAGTATATTTATGTTTAGTGTTTATTTATTTAGAAAGCTTACAGACTAATATACATATATAATACAAAATGTGCAGTAACAATTGCTATTTACAAGTATGTTTAGTGTTGTCACAAATAAAGCAACACATATTGTATAATTTCCTTTTGTATTATCCTTATACCAAGATTAGTCGATAACATGGATAAATAAAACATTAAATAACAAGTCCACGAAATACATTACAAAAATCCATTGTCGATATCCTAATCTTGATTTTAATAAAAAAGTATTACCAAAATGTTAATTTTGCTTAAACTGTAAATAAAATTATTAGAATCCTTTTTAAAAACAAGCTTTTATTATAAACTAAGTAATCTTCATGATACTGGATTGTTGCTTTGTCAGCAAACTTATATATTTATTCCAAAATTCAGCTAAATCGATTGCGCAGAAGCCGTATAAAATTCAGTTGCAAGATTTGATCACATACATACTAACAAGGCAAATTAAATAAAAGCTTTGTTCTAATAACAAAATCTGAAACATCTACAATCCTATACAAGATAATCGACATAAAAAATCGTTTCTACTACAAGCAAGAAGTTAATTAAGTAAAACATGAATCTTGATGAAAATTGCTTAATGGTAAGTTGTAAGATTGGCGCCAACGGCGGAACATTGCGGGGCTCCGGGGGCGATGTGGGGCTACGGGTCCCCCGCCCGTTCTCGGCCTCGAGTGGCAGAACGTGCCCAGTAATAAGGAGCGAGTTATTCATTAGTGTTTTGAGAAAAAGTTATTAGTGCCGACAAGTCATGTGAGCGGCTTATGCGCATGCACTTGCATTTTTGTACGCAATTTTCTGGATCAAAATGCAGATGTGAAAAATTTGTATGCATGTTCTCAAGGCCCTCGTTACTGACCAATGCAGGTTAAACACGCCTTCCGAAAGTTTCTTTTTTATAAAACAGGCTGATATTAAATCACCTACCTTGCGTGTAAGAATTAATTATAGTACAAGGTCTATATTAATTAGACAAGACAAGATATAAGGCTACTGGGAAATACTGTCGTACCGTGACTGAAATAACGCTATTATTATAGTGGGGAAAGTGGTTAAGTTGCTACTACGAATGATCAGATGAGGTATTAAGCACAGCGCCAGCGGTATAATCACGCAAAACTGATTCCACTGGAGAAGATCCTTTGCTCTACAGTTGGTCGTGGCCACTGACTATATGTTTTTGTTGAATATAGTTTTCAGAGCTCCTTCAATTATTCTCCTCCTTTTACATGTTATGCAAGCCTTTAGCTTGCCTTGCCTTGCACTGTCAACGAAGCGCCTCGTATGTGGGCTTGACAACACGCGAGTTGTTTGTTGTACAAAAACTACTTTTACTGAAAAACTCGAACCAGCAGCTATTGTCGATAGTGTTTTAAGTATATGTATAATACAGACACCATTCTACAGCGGTATACACACATTATCAGCTACCAGCCAATTAACTCAAAACATTAATCTTTTTAAAAATAAGGAAGCAAATTCTTTATCGCACAACTTGACCGTTTCATTAATTGACAACATGGTTGTGCAACGTTAATTAACGAGGGAAATTGCACGTCCTGTAATGAGAGTTTTATGGCCATCGCTGGGAAGCGCCTCTGAGGCCAGCCTGCAAGACTCATGGCGCAATTTGCAAGCCGTGTTGAGCTTGCAACTAATTAATTAATACCTACATCCTACATACAAATAATTGTTGTAGCGTATTTTCATTGCTCTGTACACATTCATATATTTTATGTTACTAAGTAAGGCTCTGATGGTTATGTTACTATATCGCTAGACCTTATTTAAAGCCCTTTAAAAAATAAGACATTGTTGTTAAAAATGAGTATCTATAAGGAAAAGTATAACTTATTGCTAATTTCTTATTTCTACAGTAATAGACGTATAATAAAATAAATAGGGTTATAAATAATTTCAATCGTATAAAAACTTCTTTTGTGCAATTTTTAATAGCGGAAGCAAATCGATACATATTATTACAAGATATTCAAAAGGATATAAAATGAGGTAAATTCTATCAATGTTTATACATTGAAAGAATTTACTTTATTTACATCGAACTATGGTATTTGATATGCTTATAATTTTTTTTGCATGTAATATAAACAAGTCTAAACTAATAATTTTCGGCTAAAGTTGCTATTTGTATTAGGTTTCAACCCTTTGCCACATGGATCACACGTGTCCCGGCGGTGCACTTACCTACCTTTCCTATTCCTTTCCTTATCCCAACTTTAGTTTGGTTTCTGAGAGTGGGCAAACTAAACGCTTACCATCAATTGGGTCGTATGCTTGCTTGCCACGCCTGTAATTCAAAGAAAATATGTAAACAGTAGTGAGTACAAAGAACACCTAAACTCTAAAAGACTTTTAGAGGATTATATTCATTTATTCCAATTTGGAGGCGTGTAAGTTGAAAGTGTCAGTTAGTTACGACAGTGAAACCATAAGGCAAGCTGACGCTAATAATTATTCGTTTTTATAATAAGGTACGAGTACCTAAATAATGGATAGGTGTATCACCACCTGTCATCTGGTTGGGTGCTTACCTTTAATTTTTACAAATTTTATACTCGACTCTCCGCTCTCGAAACTCGTATCGTGATGTTATGGAACATCACGATACGATCGAGAGCAGGGCGGTAATCATATAAACCTGGCTGAAAACGCAGGAGACAGCAATTCTTTTTTCGTAGAGTAGAGAGAGAGAGAGAGAAGTAGATGAAGCTTTTAATAAGATTACCTATACTCGTAAAAAATTGCATGCCGTGGTGTTTATGATTATGAGCCAATAATAATGTCTAGAATACAGCTTTTGCGGCATAACCTTAACAAAATTATAGAGATGGATAGGACATCCAATTTGAATGAGCAGTTTTACTCAATGCTCCAAATAATTCATTCAAACATATTTCTAGAAATTTCTAGACAACGCATTTAGTCCCCTTTCTTGTTTCTGCTGTCAGATTACCAAAATATAAGTATAGAAAATTTGTACGTAACTTCGTCCACATAGACCACAATTCACCCAAGACGTTTTATTACATACGCAATACCATATCTTCGTTTCTATTGGACTGAAATAGATGAGATCTACGCAGCTTGGATTTTAAGCTGAAAGCCGAGCTTTTAATCTGCGAGTACCGCATAAAAATATGTTCAGTTTTTTTGTGTGATGTAGCAGCAATAAACAGAAGGACAGACGGACAACAATTTTTAAAAGCCATTGTACCCTTTTTTATTTTTTCTAACACGATTCTAAACAGTTTTATTTACTTATAGATAAACAACAATTATATTTCTAAGGTCTTTCATATACATACTCACGCTTGCTTCTTCCACTAATTTTTAATTTGGTATTGCATATAGCCTAAACATGGATTACTAAAATATCAGAAAGCAGTTTGGATCTGTTTAAAAACTTTTAGATAAATATTTAGACATATACAACATTCTATCTGGAACGTTTAGTGTTTGCCATATACATCCATATAATATAACTTATACTGCATATTTTAATATAAAAGGTGAAACGTTGAAGTTGCTTAAATTTAGGTAATTATACATGTTGCTATCTAGCGAATAAAGCGTAAAGGGCAGCGTCATTTGTGTAATTAAATTAGTTAATGCACCCAAATAAGGTGCTGACCGGCCATCGTGATAACCATCCATTAGCTGTAAATATTAATTCAGACTATAAATATAGTATAAAATTTAATGTATGTAGATCTTATTTCGCCTGTAGGTATTTTTCTTGTAGTTAAGTGTAAATAATGGGAATTCTATCTTTTATGAGAGTATAACGTGGCTGTGTCTAGACATTGGAGATATTTTTAACATACTTATTGGTATCGACTATTAAGAACTTAAAACAATGGTCTTTTAGAATTTTTGTTTTCTGTCTGCTGTCTGCTGTTTGTTTATTTCGGTATCACATTAAAGCCACTGGATAGATTATTATATAGGTACTTTTCGCAGTTTTAGAGCGCGTCAACCGTACGATTTATTAACGTACCAGCATAGTGAGTTGCATGTAAATGAAGTCGCGGCGCGGGCGATGGCTAGCTTGATGTAAAACATTTGCCTAAAACTACTTAGGTAAGATAAATTAATACGTTGGAAGTGTCATTGATCTACAAGAATATGAAGCCTAGTGTCACTTATAAATAAGTTGCAAATCAGCATAATTCAATGTAAAGCAAATAAAACGCGCACTTGGTTATGATTCATAGCTACCAGTATAATTATAAGTTCTAATAATATTGAATATCAGAAAGCTTGGATATTTGTTTCTTAATTGCGTCTTAATCGCATAAAGTATTTGTCTGAAATAACAAATAGGACGTTCAGGGAAATCGTGAAATTCCTAGAAAATGTATTTACAGCAAGTTACATTACTTTTTGTCGTAGTATCCGACATTTCTTGGGTGCAGTCTTAGGCGAGCTAGTAAATTAGTATACGTCAAACATTTTTAAACTAGTTGTGTTTAACATTCGTCAATTTATAATTGTATACAAGTAACTAAATCATTTTTGTTAATGAGGCATTCCATGCTACTTCTGGGATTAAAGTAATGGAAAATTCAGAAGAATACAGTTTCTTATTGCTGAATGTGTCAACACTTCTGAAACAATAAGCAACCACTAAGAAAATTATAATCGATGAAATTCTGGTATTAAGGAGAAGATATGTAACACACATCACTGTCAGGGTTGGCATGATTAAAAGAAGTTGTTTTAAAACACATGTTTAAATCAGTGTTTGAAGCAGTTTGAATTAAAACCGTGTTTTTTATCATTAATGGCCAAAGTGTTTTTATCACGTGTTTAAAAACAAAGATTAAAACAAGTGTTAAACAATGTATAAAACATTAAGAAAAAAAACTTTAAAACTATTTTTCATAGCGAATAAATGGAAATAAATGAAAAAATATATATATATTTAGGACTCTAAATAGCTTGACATAAAACCAGTTGAGTCTATGCAATTTATTTTATTTTTATTTTTGTACTTATGTAATTCTTTTGGCATTGTAATTAAATAAAACATATTACTTTTATGATAAGTAATTTATTCAATCAAACAAAGATCAAAGTACCATTAACAAACAAACAATATTTGGTGCATGCATTTATAGGACAAGACAACACGTATTTTTAAAACATACATTATAATATTAAGTTCAAATCAATTAAAGTTATAATGATAACAATTTCAATTAATAAACAATAAAAACAAGTTATTATAAAATCAAAATTGTGGCAGTCAGGTCAGTGAGAGTCAGACAATATGACAAGACAACAATTACTTTTTCTTATTTAAGTATTTAAAAACTGTGACAAGTTTTGCAGTTTTCTCGGTACCCAGTTTATTTCGTACGTCAGAATGAATAAATCCAAATGTTGAAAACAGACTTTCGATTCCAGCACTTGCAGCTACAGCAGTGTGAAGCTAAGTCACTAAGTCCATTGTTTGGCCATTAATTTGTTTTTTTAATGACAGCCACGATTCAAGAGGTCCGGCCTGATTTACTACATGACCTTCAAATAGACCTTTCAATATACCTAGATATAAAACCAACCTAGGGCTTAACTTGCCAATAACTAGATTGACGAAGTTATATAACGAACTCGCTCGTCTGCTTAAGTTAGACATTTTTGTGATACTATGCCTAAATTAAAAAAGCAATATTAGAGTATCTCAAAAATACAAGTTAATTAACTTGTATTTTTACACTGTTAACCATTTTTCAAACACTTATGTACTATCGTTTTTCTCATTCTCATATTTTTATTATTTTATTATTTTAATATTATAGCTTATTTTTAAGTTTATTGTACTGGTACTTCCTGTGTTAGTTGTGGTTGCCTTTAACAGAATGAGCACAAGGCATATATTATTGTAACATCTTTTATTGTGTAAGAATTGTGTATCATTTGTTGGCGATCTTTATAAATAAATAAATAGAAAGTTATGAAAGGGATCTGCCCTTTCATTGCCCTGTATTTTACAACATATAGCATTGCCTCTTTGTGATAAACTTCTATAAATGATAAAGCTTCAGAAATATTTTCACTGGTGAGTTTTTCGCCCCTGTACTTAGGATGTAGAAAGTTTGCTGCAAAATGAGCTGGAGACATTGCCATTCTAAGCCCGGCATAGAACTTACTTAAATCATCCAGTGAATATTCGGTCTCACGCAGTCGTACATTCTCACCCTCAAACATATTTTAAGCTCTATCCATGCTTCAGTCACTTCGCCAATACAGCAGAATGTCTTCTGGGGGATGTCAAGTGTAACTGTAATATTTTCCAGTTTTTGTAGAGAGCCTGGGCTTGTTGCTTCAGCGCCATGTCATTTACTTTCAATGAAATTGACAAATCTATAGCAGTTGCATTGATTAAGCATATGTCTGATATTATATGCCAATTTTCCAAAAAATCTTTTAATCTGTCAGCCATTGTGTTCCACCGTACCTGTTGTGGTATAAAAATTGCTTTTCCACCAGCTTCTTTGTATTTGGCAGATGCAAAGTGAGTGTATTTGAAGTACCGCATTATCGATTTAACTTTCTCAGTAATGTCTTCTGCGTTCAAATCCTTCGCCAGAAGGTTTAACAGGTGTGACGAGCAGCCGTATGTAAGTATATCCTTGTGAGAAGCTAGTTCTTCCTGTTGAGCCAAATCTCGTCTCATACGACTCATATTTGCTGCGTTTCTGTCACTATGCTTCGCACCGTGCAGTTGAAAGTTTCACATTGTTTTATTGCCGTAGTACTAACTTTAACCAAGTGGTCGGCTGTATGGCTTTCAGCGCCTGTATCTATTGTATCAATTAAATGAGTTGAGTTTTTCAACACATCTGTGACACAGACACAGATTATCGAGTCCTGCCTAACGTTACTCCAACCATCAATTGACAGATTGACAACTTTGTTTTCCAACTCATTTTTTAAGCTTTCTTGAGTCGAGTTGTAAACTTCGTCGAGTAGATTACCAACAATTTGTTTGCGGTTTGGAGGTTTATATCCTGGGCGTAAAATTTCCATTAATTTCAGGAACCGTAGGTGTTCTACGTGGTCAAAAGGCGTGTTGGTAGTAAACATATAACGAGATAATTGTAAATCAATTTTTTCTTATTTTCTTGACTTGCGTCAATAGTAATTTTTTCATTGAAATGTTCACGCTCGCGCTGCTGCTGGTACTGGAATTTTTAGATTGAAGAGTAATAACAGGTGTGGCAGAACTGGCAGAAGAATTATCTGAAGATCGGGAAGAACCAGCATCACCCAACATCAACAGCTCCTCCACCACAAAGTCCTTGACCGCGTCAAGATTTGCATCAGTAGAATCGGTGGTGCTACATTGCTGGAAGTGTGCCCTTACTCTTCCAAGTCCAACTAGTTCTTTCTTACATTTTCTGCAACGCACCCTATTGATCTTCAATGTGGTATTTTCTTGAGTTCAATGTGAATTGTTACCAAATTGCATGCTTTTTGCGTCCTGGAGTTGACATTTTAATAAAGATGTTATCACTCACAGAATTAATAATGAAATGAAACATTAGAAAAAAAGGCACTTCTATTTATAGAATTCATAGGTAATTTAGCCGGTAAAGTCCCGCTAGGAAAGTCCCTATGGCGGCCGTCGAAAGAAACTAATTCAATGGACTAGTGGGTATTTCCCTTATTTAAATATAAAATAATATAAATATTGGGGTTACTATGGAGAATTTGAAAATACCTAGTCTAGAAATGAATTAATATAGGTCTATTTGATTTGAAATTAATGGCCTAAAATAAAAAAGGAAAAAGAAAGCAGAAAACAAAAAAGAACACTTTTTTAAAACAATTTGAACAATTTGTTTTATAAAATTAAAAATACTGTTTTTTTCCAACGACCAGGGTTGGAAAAAAACAGTATTTTATATAGTACTGTCAATACTGTCTTAAAAGTTATTTACATAATAAAAAGCGCGAAGGTATAAGTATATTATTTGGCTACTAATCAAAGGACTTCAAGATAGGATGAAAGGAAAACGGTGTATGGAAGACTCAGGTACTAATTCTTAGTTTTAACTCCGAAAGCCGTAAGTGTTACTCTTATCCCGATTTGCAATAAGATTGTGGTAGTTACCAGCGCGAGCCGGCTTTTCAGTATCTTTACCAAATTATTTTCAATGGTTGGGTATTTCACACGATGCATCTGAGCACATTTCCAATATAATTTAACCATTATAATATTTTACAACGGAATCTTCTAAATTGAATATAACACCTGACGTCCATGATAAACCGGTTTAACGGCAAAGACTTCGGTCTTATGTAAATAACAATTGCCTTGTGTAAGCAATGACTGTTTATGGTCCAATACTGGGGCACCTGAATTAATGACCGCCTCGTAAGTATAGCTCATCTGATTAACAACGGCAACGCGAGCTCAGCTCGGTACAAGCTGGTCTCGAATATACATCGGATATATGAGAATTACCAAAGCCACCCGATCCTATTATTCGGCTAACGAAGCCAAGGGTATCCCTTGATTATTAAAACGAACTTGGAACCACCCACGGCGGCGCCTCCCGAGTGTTAATTGGGCCCCCGTAGACAATACTAATAAGGCCCGTCCGCGCCTCTATCTGTCTAATTAAACGCGAAACTTGAGAGTAGCACCCTCGGCGACGAGGGCCTGTTTGCCGAGCCTCCTGAATACACTGTAATAATACCGGCTAAGCGTGTTTGAGTGGCTCTTTTTCGGATCTCTGTAAACCCGCCTTTAATTAGCAGTATTATGCGTCTGAGTGTCGACTACCGGCTTGTTTAATTAAGCTAAGTCAGTAACAACAATCCATTCTTGTTACAGATGCTTTATTAGATAAACAATTGTTTATTGTATTTGCACGCACACCGATTATTGGAATGCGCCGTTTCTACTGTAAACATCTAATTATTCCACTCTACGAATGGCTATTAACTGATTAGGGGGGATTTATAACGTAAGAGAAATGCAGGAGTATAAAACCATAAATGTGTGCTATTACTTACCTACATGTAATGTATCTACGGCATGGTTACGAGTTCATGATAAAAGCAAGCATTCGATAATTAAGGAATTGTAGGCTAGCTAACGTTTGCAAATACTTGAACCATTTCCCATTGTACTCGTAAAATATGGCGTAATTAAAATCGTCACTGTGTGATGCTTAACAAACTAAGTCATACCGGGCTTACATAATCACGAATTTAGCTAGTCTCATGCCCCATACGCCAAAATTTTTGTATTATACGTAACTCTTGACTAGCAGCAAAATAACAAAATTCATAAAAAAAATAAACTTAACATCTTAGGTTATGGGTAATGCACCTTTAATTTAATACTAATAATTTTATGTATATTTTGTTTCAAAGCAATCCATCACTGATACCACGGTAACATAAAAAAATTGTGAAGAATCATACAAATTATGATTCTCCACAAAAAGCAAAATGTTTTTGCACTTAAAATATTGGCACATGATGATAAACAGTTTATTTACCTTATAATTATCTACGTAATTTTGGGCTATTTACCCTTAATGTTTTGCCGGTGCACATACTATTAAATGTGGTAATGATAGTGAAAGTATGCTTGGAACGAGTGAGTTAATAACCCAAGTTGGTTGTAGTACCGTAGGTATAAATTCCTTCCAACACTGACACGAGGCTCGCTTGTAATTACGCCTGGTAGTGGTGTTATGCGCTTAAAACTACGCGCCTCATGATAACATCAGTATCTTAAGTTTTCTAATAAACAGAATTATAAATTTTATAAGATTCTTAGTAGTTATAAGCGGGATGATGTGAGGCACGAAAATATATCTTTATTGATGGTGTGATAGTGCATTAGTTTATAGTAGAAACTAATGCACTATAAATAAAGATATATTTTATATAGATATATTTGCATTAGTTTGTAGTACAAACTAATGCAAATATATCTTTATTGATGGTGTGATATATTTTCGTGCCTCGCATTATCCCGCTTATAACTACTAAGAATCTTATAAAATTTATAATTCTGTCTTCGTTTTAAAGAAAGCAAGAAATCGTTGTGGTCTTTTCATTTAACGAAGAAGATAACATATAGTCGCCGCGTGTAAATCTTGTTCTAGTATATTTTATGCCTGAATTGCGGAGTATATAGCTTACATAAATATCCTTTGTACCTATTGTTTATAATGAAAAGATTATGAATATGACACGTATTACTATTTCATTATTTTATTCATATCTATCACTGTATACAGAATACATCCATTTATTCGCCTGTATGTCTGATACTGGTTATCAACAAGTTTGATATACTTATGAAAATTACTCAGGATCAGGATCAACTTTTTTGCTACAACGAAACATTTTGTCACCTAAGGCTTTCTCGCCTTTTGTTTAGACCCTTAGTTCCCAAAGTGGTCCAGGTTGACCCCCAGGGGTACACGGGAGACTCGAGGAGGGTCTACGTTGGCGTGACAAGAAAATGGGAGTTCACAATTCGTAAGCGGGAGGGTCTACGAAAATGTACTAGAACTAAAATTTTGGCTTGACTTCACCAATGTAGGCAGATAATATTTTAAGTACATATATACATAAGTTTTAAACAAATGACTGTTATTTGTTTTAAACGTCGGTCGACGGATATTTTGGGGAAAACCACTCGCAGAAGAACCGAGAATTTTTAAAAACAAAATTACTTTCGGCGCAGTCTTTGGGGACTGCCGATAGAAGTGAAAACTAAGTAACTAGCGTGCGGTGACGATAACGAGCGTTTATGTCTGATACTGATTATCAACAAGTTTGATATACTTATGAAAATTATCGATGACGAACGAGCGTTTCACGACGTTTAACTCACAATTGAATTTTTCACAACTGATCTTTTTTCTAAGTGAAGTGATTTTGACCATTCTTTTTTTTTGATAGTTCGTACTTGCCATGTGATGATCGAGACCTGACCAGTAGTTTTTGTATTATCCTTAATAATGCGTATTTGGTTGATTTCGACTACATTGATGATGTTCTCATTTTATTACTTGTCGATTTAAAATGAACAAGTAACAACTGTATAGGATGGTTTGGAAATGCATTGGAGTATTTCGAGGTGGTCCCATTCTAATTTGGTGATGATGATGTTCAGATGAGGATATTCGGTCATATACAACGGAATTATTTAATAAATGACAATATATTTACTGCGCTCTTCACAAGTCTCTATTAAAATGACTCTGGAGGTAGATTTCCTATTATGAGATAGGCGTTTCTCCCTTTCTTCTTTTGTCTCATAAACGACACTGTCTTATATCAGCAGCGCGTTTAGTAGGTCTGAGGTCAGACAAATAAATTCAATTATCGAATATTAGATTCACTAAAATAGAGAAATAAACAAAATCTTTAACAAAAAAGAACACCGACTACAAAAAAATTTAAACAAAAAGTGCACTAAAAAGTAAAAAAATATTTCATTGGTACATATACAGGGTGATTTTGAAATCGTGTAATTCCTTTTAACCACGCATTCTACTGGTGATATAGAATAACCCTGACAATATTTTTTCTTAATTAGAATAATGGTTTCGGCAAAATTAGAGTACAGATTTTTTTCATGAAATGATTTCAAATAGTCATATTTTAACCACCTGACACAATCTTAATATTTTACTAATTTAAAAATAATAACATAACAATAACTGATGTCGTAAATAATAAGAGGCAATAAAAAGGACCGCCCGTTATTATTTACGACATTAATTATTAATATGTTTTTTTATTTTAATTAGAAAAAAAATTAAATTGCCTCGGTTGGTTAACATGACTATCTGACACCATTTCACGAAAAAAATGGAACAATAATTTTTCAAAAAAAATAATTCTAATTAAATAAAAATAAGGTCAGGGTTATTCTATATCACCAGTAGAATGCGTGGTTAAAAGGAATTACACGATTTCAAAATCACCCTGTATATAGAGTTAGATGTGAACCTACCTTCTTGCGTAGTAAACGCATAGATTGTACATAAGTAGAAAAATAAGTTAATTGTAAGTTGTAGATACAAGAATATGCCATATTTTTTTACATTTTTGTCATTTTTGTTTACAGTATTTTTTAATGATGTCGGTTTTACTTTTGTTATGTTTTTTGTTATTTTACTATTACTTTAACCCCTGCAGCCATGCTAAATGCATGTATTATAAGCGGTTTTACAGTTTTTGAGCAATAAATGGGAATCAAAACGACGCGACGCGCGCTCGATCACAAGTTTAGTCCACCACATGCTAACTAATTCAAAATTATTATGTATGTATATCTAAAGAATACATTTTAAAATACACGGCACGTCTGATTGTCCTCGGGAATTAAACGGTGGTATACATTTAAATAGGTAGTAGTAAAACTAGAATATCATAAATTTTGTAAATATTATAGATACCTGGACTTGAAATAACTGTCTATCGTAACACGATTTTGAGGTATATGACATATGTATGTATATACAGTGAAGAGTCTACCGTCCTACTCCTCAGTGTCGCAGTTGATGTACAGCGTGCAAGCCTTGCCGCGCCGTGTTGAGTGTTATGAGTTCGAATCCCACACAGGACAATTAATTATATACGTATATGTTCCATAAATTATTCTGTATCTGTATATACTTTGTGACTGTGAACTGTACTAATTGTATTGTTAGTAAAGACCCTAGTAACATAGAGCCTGGCTCTGTAAAGGGATCTTAAAGAACTCGACTTTAAAGAAAGAAGAAAAAGCAATTTCAATTTAACAGTAACTAGATACTAAAACTAGAGCAATGAGAAGTACAGCAAAATCTACACACCTATCTGCGTGTGCGTAAATCAAAGCTAGCCATCTTTCGTCGAACAACAATGCAACGTTTTAGCAAATGTAGGATAGTCATAACAGGACACATCCCATTTCCCGTTTGCACTCAACCGCGGATCTGTAATGTTTTAGCTAAATCGACTCACAGATTAGACGTATATTTTTAAACCAATGCTTCGCCTCGGCCATTAGTAAGGATTTCGTGAGTAGGTACACTTTATAATGTATTATTTTTGGTTTTTACGTCGAAGTGTTTTTAATACGGTTTTGCGAATATAATAAAAGTGAGTGTCATGCTTGCTTATCCACGAGGAGCGAAGCAGATTTACATTATATAAATCCACATTTCGCCAGCTATGTTAACCAGGGGTCACATTGTCTATTTTACTGTATAATAGAGCAAGTAAAGGTCATTACTCTTAAGATAACTATTACAGTTTATATCTGGTCGGTTTATATTTGTAAAATATCCTACGATTAAATTAAGCAACAGACTGCGGCTGGTTATCTGAGTTAAAAGCCAATGCATGGATGTGCTCCTGTTATAATTTGTATAAAATAAAAAGGTATATTTAAATCATACACGAAATTGCCTTCCTTCGTTTGAAGATTTATTCCGTCTACAGTTTAACAAACTAAGCTGTTTAATCTATGTATTAAAGCAATTTGGTTTGAAGAACGCAGTCCATTCCTCGATTTCGATCTCAATGCACAAGTCTAAGTCATTCCAAAGTTATATGCTTATTAAATAGTTTATCATTGCTTGCTTCACCGGCAAAGCAAAACATTGTAATGAAAGCTGTACGTCCGAGGGTTCCCTATAAGGTTCTTGAAGCTTTGTGAAGATTACTATTGGCACTTGGCCGCTTAGTGGATCATAAGCTCTTTTCCACAGTGAAATGCCTATGGGATAAGTATTCCGTTACTATTATTTTATAAATTTAACCGCGTCAATCAATAATACTTAAATGGAGCTCGTGTTTTAAAAGGCTTGTCATGTTTATTTTGTGTTCGATTTTTAAAGCTTTTGCTTTGGCAGGTCGTGTTACGTTTTGTTTCTGGATAGATAAAACTAGCGCAGATCTGCATCTATACATTTGTAAAAACTCAAAGTGCGTAAACACGTTTTGCATGTTTAGATGCCATAACTGTCTACGATGAGATACTGCAACATATTTAGGGTTAGTTAAAGTAGATTAGGTTAGAAACAGTACTTTAAAAAAGATATGTGATAATATAGCTTTATGATGGTTAAAGAATTTTCAAAATCAGTTGATTTGTTTTTGAGTCAAATCATTACAAACAAACAAAATATCTAATCTTTCCTCTTTATAATATTAGTATAGACTAGATATTGTTGTCGGTGTGATGTGGATTTTGTCACTAAATTTCCATAAATTTCTATAAAAGCTCGGGAACGTTACTTTTTCTGGGTGTAAAGTATCTATAAGTCGACTATATAGACTGAAAACAATAGCCGACCAGAGATTGAGTCCCAAGTAATCTCTATTTGAGTCAGAGATATCGCTTTCCATGCATATAAATATTCATGGAAAACATATATCAAGAAACAATATTGAACAAGTAGTCCGATAGAATTTTTATATCTATATTATTTAATATATTATTGTTATATACAGAACATCTGCCGGACTTTATTTGACGATGCATCGCAATAACAACCACATACTTATTTGTTGGTATTGAATCAATGCATAACGATATTAACTCTCGCATGTCCCGATGCAGTGGGCCGGCCACGTGCAACAGTGCACTTTGATTTTATAGGTTAAAAGCATATATGGCAGCACTATAATAATACGATTTAAAATATTCATCTACACTAATACTCGTGCTATAAAAACGTAAAATTTGTTTGATTTTCTGTATGTAAGTGAATGCCTCTAGAACTATCACTAATAGAAAGTAACATTTTCCCTGACCAATACAGGATTTGCTTTGTATTTTATTGTGTGGTATATTAATATAATATACTAGAGGATCCGACAGATATTCACAGTTCTGCCCGAACGTTGACTTGCAACCCGATCACAGCGCCACGTAACACGGAAAAAATATTAAAATCGGTCAAACTCTTTAGGAGGACTTTAGTGACGTACCTACAACAGAACTGTATTTAAAAGATAAGACACAATAAAGTTATTATTTTTTATAAAATTCCTTTAAGATAGGATTGTTGTGGGATAGCAGATTATTAACACCACTTAATCCAAGAGAAGCCGGATTAAGAAAAAGTTCTTTAACCAGAGTTCACTGTAATATAACCTGGGTTTATCTGCCTGGGGTCAGCTATTTATATTCAGACCTACTCAAAGGAAGCTACGTATTCTTAGTCTCAATGCTCTGTACCTCCTGTGCAGCACAGCGACATGCAGATACAGAAAACTGACGAAAGAGTCACTATGACTACGTTTTACCTGGCAGGTAAGAGTTTGAGAGTCCCATACCACCACGTCTTTCCATTCTTCTCTTTTTCCCAAGCAGATAATCGAAGCTAATAATATATCACGCCTAAAACATCGCACCAAAGATATTATAAATCTACTTTTGAATAAATAAATTATTATTATTATTTTATAAACAAAGGTACACTATATCCTCCCTGACACATTTCACTAGATATGTCCAGTGTAAGTAAATCATGGTACTTTTAATTAGTATCTAACAAATTATTTACGTATATAAGTATGTAGTTTCTCATTTAAAAGAACCTAACAATTTAAAAGTTATTCCGCTTTTAACTATTGAAAATACCTTAGTTGAGCGCAGCACAAAGTTTATAAATAGTCTCAATTGTTAGGGAGTCCAAGCCCGTCAAGACTGTCTTTGACTAAGTGCTCTAAACTAAAAGACCATTACTTTGTCCAATAATGTTTGGCTGCGAAACTGAATGGGGAGCCAGACGTATTTATTCAACATTAGAAAGCTTCTCTCTGTTGATGCGTCACTGACATATCCGTTAATGCTTTTCCATTTCCCCGTAGTCCCCCACCCTCTCAAGTACATTTCGTATGATAGTTTGACCGAAAAGCTA
The DNA here is from genome assembly GCA_963675205.1 of Catocala nupta. NCBI lineage: Eukaryota > Metazoa > Arthropoda > Insecta > Lepidoptera > Erebidae > Catocala > Catocala nupta. The sequence goes on from OY776081.1 coordinate 16,361,931, forward strand.
CGAGTAATCAGCGTGACATGTTGAATTTAGTGAACTTGTACTTCTAATGTAGCTTTTATGTTATTTAGCTAAAGTCATCTGACATGGTATGTAATACCTACATTATTTCTGTCTTGTTGTTTCGTAAACTCTGAATAATAATAAAATGCCGTAGGTAGATAAACTTTATCTTTATTCATTAACAATATATATTTTTTGTATATACAACGTGTAACATAATGGTATGGTCATATTAGGGTCGCAAAGTATTGATAACAGATAGCATCGTTAGCTAAAAGTTTGTTTTGAATGGGCAAAACGTTTACTAAATTTGTTTTTCCATAGAGACACGCAATTCGTAACATATTTTATTAAATTCGCATGTCAGTGTTAGCAAGGTAGCTTCTTAATTAATTTGTTTACTCGATCTAGTTTGGACATGCCATCAACATCCTTGGGACACAATATCTACGGTCAGTTCCAATCAATTCATCTATCTAATGAGAAATTCATTAGATATATGTATCAACGTTTTTGTTTTATTCCAATATTCAAATTATATTTTCTGTATTGAGATTTAAATTTATGTCGTGACATTTTCATAGTCCCACGTTAGTCACAAAATATGAACATACATATGTTGTGTTACACGCTGTGTATTGATATGCTATCTATATTTTTATAGAACTGTAACAAAGTTATGCCTGTTCATAGCACATATTTTCGATAAGCTTAATGGGATTGACCATCTGGATTGACTATCTAGTGATATTTGAATCCAAAAATATTGTTATTAGATTCTTTGGCTGCTTGTTCCGGCAACACGCACAAACTACTTGAGTCGCGACGTGATCGTCATAGTTTAGTTGCCTGAAATTAAATATAATAATTTAAATTAGTAGAACCTGATTTATCGTGCAAAATGTGTTCCACGTAAATGTCAGATTTTCTATGAATGGTGATTAAATATTGAGAACTCTTTCTCCACATCAATAAATAATGATTAATTGGGATAGTTATATAAAATGAAAGGCTAGTTGAAGACCAACTTAACTTAAGAATAATGAGTAAATAACATCACTTGTTACTTTGAACACGAGCCACATAGAATCATATTTGTTAGTTATAAACTAACAAATTTCATACAATACAATATAATTCATTTTACCACATCAAAACACAACCGGAAACCTCAGAGAATAAGTGTATTCGTTATATATTTAATTTGGTGCAGATTTCCATCGCTTAGCACCTGCTAATACTTTGACCGTAATAACACAAATGAAAAGTAGTTGTTGTGTGGCAAAGCAATCAAAAGCGTAATTCGCAAAAACAGACAAAGGGAGTATTGAGGGGCGAGGGGTGGGCCTCCCCAGTTGCATAGCCCATAGCCCTCTACTGAGCGTCTACCGGTAGCTCGCTGCCCTTTTGATTGCGCATTATTCGCGTGTTTATACAGTTAGATCGCTTTCTAGATTGTTGCTATTGTGATAGCGTTTTTTGTTGGCGCGGTTTTCAAGGGGGTTTTAATTAAAAATGTTTGCCGACAGCCTCAATGGTTTCTTTCGTTTTTTGTAGTTTATTTACAATTATATGAATAAATATTGTTTTTGTTCACCGCTGTTTTATATTGAGATGCCATCTTAAATTGTCTGGGATAACTAATATGAATAAGTAATGAGACGTATATTATTTAAAATAATAACCGCTGATTTTATTTTTGTCTCTTATTTGTTTATAAAGTTTAAAAAAGTTTAAAATTGTGACGTCTTGTTGAGAATTATTGTATAAAAGTTGCTTAATCTAAAAATTGAGAAGGCTCGCATATCTCGTCCAGCGGCAGGCCACCCACGACGGCGACCATTCATCTCCCCAGCGCATTTATACATTACTCACGGCTCAAGTATCCGATTATATAACACGCAAAATTTCAATTACAACTTGTAATTAGTTTTTCGAGAGTTTTTCTTTCAGGAAGGGGGATGTGGAGGCGCGGTGCGCGGCGTGCGAGCAGGACCGCGCGTGCACCCATCTCGCTCCCCCGCTGCATTGCAACGCGCTTTGAGTAATGTCCATGCCACTTATTTGATTATTTTTATGCAATCTGCACAGGAAAATGAAGGATTTATTTCCTGCATGCGTTCCCTCTTAATTAATTTTACGAAGTCTGAATTGTTTTGGCTGGGTTTATTAGCTGTTATGACGCCGTTCATGTTTGAATAATCAAAAATTTGTTTACAATTTTTTTAATACAGTTATTTGCCGAACATTATTGGAAAACTTTACACATTTTATTTCTATGAGCGGGCTTTGATACAAATTTATAACGAACATTTTTTAATTAAATGTACCTACACGTCAGCGGGTAACTTTTCCAATAACGTTTGTAATTGCTTAACACAGAAGGTTGGTCCCATAGAACAGTACAAAAATAAATTGAGTCCTTCATACTCCATAAACCTGCAACCAAACGTAATTTTTAAAATTATTGAAAATCTATAACATAATTAAACCAGAGTGCATTAGCAAAGTAAGTTGTTTTCATGGAGTAGGTAAGTAAGTGAACAGAACGTCGGTGTTGTACAGAAGTGACCCTTTTGGTGGATTGGCAGCCTCGTCGCTTGCCGCTAATGCACGGAAGCCGGGCCATGCGAATTAATGGCAAGAATAATGGCGATCCCATTATGGATTGCCGCCAACATACTTTAGCCATGAAAAGAACCGAAAGTTACATTTGCGATACTCTGAATACTGAGTGGGCTCGGACCGCCCAACCTCCCCGCCCTCTCGGGTGGCACAACGACTCAAGTGGAGTGGTATTAATAAACCCAGATATTGTTTGGGTGATTGTACAAATTAAATAAATGTTCCTTATTGTTTGATGTAGTTAAACAATGTTTGGCATTTAGGGTTACTCGGAATATTTTTATTGAGGCGGTATTAACAAAGATACACAATAAGGAATCGGATGCATTGTTCCCAACCGTTATCTATAAACATACAGTTTATAAGAGCAAAGCTATATCTCTTTAAGTCCTACTAGTTTAAGATTCGTCTCTATCTACATCATTGTTCTTTTGTCATAGCCTTTCATGTGAAAGTTTTAAAACGGAAAAGTCTTTTAAAACTACTTTCAAGGAAATTAAATGCATTAATGGTCGTTATATTTATTAAGTAACGCTGCTGTGGCAGCTCGTGAAAGTGACAAATCCTTCTTTTGCGAGCAAGAAGGTTTCATAACATATTCTTGTTGTTGTTTTCCTGTAGCTGGTAACAGTGGCGTGTACTCGGGTCGTTGTCGCCCCGTTCCCGGCGCGCACCTCTGGCCCAGCAGCGCGCCACTAATTGGCAATTTGTTCGATCCTTAGATCTGACATAATGATGTGAGTTCGTTTATTTAAATGATTCGACGGAAACGTCTTCTACCTCACAATAAACTTATTTGCTTAGTTGTTCCGTAAATAAATCAACGGGTAATGGACCAATTGCAACATGCTCGAGCCGATGGAAAATTTTATAATTAATAATTTTATGCTACAACTGGATTCTGATGTTGAGATGTCATCATTTCGTCATATCGGTCTGAAAATTACTGTAATATTCTTTTATATAACGTCTCTCACGTATACGTGAGGGACATTCTATAGTGTGTCCCTTATGATATTGCGGTGCGTGAATTTGAGGTTTAAGGTAGTTTCAACCTCAATTATTTTATTAAATTGACATAATATTTTTTTCCTTTCACTGACCTATTAACATTTTCTCCTCTATGTCATTAAAACAAAGCCTGTGTTACTTACTAGCGTAGCTATATATCAGTGTAAAATTATAATTCGGTTCAGTAGTTCCAGAGTTTAATTTTTTATCGTGCGTATTTACTCCTTATGCATACCCCCTCGCCACAAGAGGAAGCGAGAGGGTTATGTCGGGGTCTCTCGAAACTTCGGGTCTACCGACTAAAACCCCACGGTCTGCCAACTCACTGCTTTGTATGATGGGTGGGTCGCTGGAACTGAAACTGCATCAGCAAACCACCCAGCAGTGCCCAATACAGACAAGAAGGTCTGCGGGCGACGACTCCTGGGCGACGCCCCGACACGACTAAGGGCGTCGCTCCAACTCAATGCCTGATAGGCGGGAGATCCCCGTGCTCCCACCCGCAGCCTTCACTACGGCGGCATAAGGTGAGCATAAGCACGCCTGCACCGCCCGGTTCGCCGGCGGCGGCACGGATCCACCAGGTTACTTTTCTCACGGATCCGCTCAGCCACTTCCTTCTGCGAGATGTCATCTCTCGCTATCGACCATGACTTTGATCACGGCCGGCAGCGAGAGGTCTTCACCCACAACGTCCTTGAGTTCACGGCGCTGCACCGCCCAAGCAGGACATTGCTCGAGCGTGTGCTGCGCCGTGTTCTCCTTACACTCACAGTGGTGGCAGATGGGACTCGGTTCCCTCCTAGCGACCTTGTGCAGGTATTTGCCAAAGCAGCCGTGCCCTGACAACACTTGCACCAGCCGGAAGGAAAAGGTCCCACGCTGCCACCCTGCCCACCTCTCCAACACCGGCTGGATGGCCCCAACGGTTCTGAAACCGGCCAGGGGTGCTTCCAGCCGCGCCTTCCACTTTCCCATCATACCCTGGTGGGCTCGATCGCGCGCGTACTTATTCACTGCCGGGAGGGGATGACAACCCGTCTTCTCCATCACCTCCTCACTCATTGCGAACACTTCGGCGAGCACTTCAGCCTCTAAATCCCACGGGGGTGTCCTGGCCAGCGCGCAAGCTGCGTCGGCCGACACTGTGCGGTATCCTCGTACCCTGACCGTTATGACTCTCTGCGGTCTCCGCAAGAGATTCCTGCACTGAGCGGTCAGGGATTCCCACACCGGTGCGCCGTAAAGCGCCATCGACCGGACAACCCCCATGTAGAGTCGCCGGCAACCAGCACTGGGCTCGCCCAAATTTGGCAATAGCGGACCAAGGGCGGACGCAGTGCCTTGAAGCTTCGGGGCGAGCTGTCTGAAATGCTCGTCAAAGTGCCTCCTTCCGTCCAGGACCAGGCCCAGGTACTTCATGTGGGCCTGGACGGGAACGCGCGTCGAGCCCACCATTATCGAGGCACCGCGGGGTGGACTGCGACGAGGCCCATGAAAGGCCAGGGCCTCCGTCTTGCTAAGAGCCACCCGTAAACCCAGCGCCTCGATACGCCCGACCACCTGGGAAACGCCCACAGTGGCCAAATGTCCCACAGGAGCGGACCAAGTACCGATCCCTGCGGGACACCGCACAACATGGGCCGTCCAGAGTTTAAACCTAACGCAACATGTAGACACACAGTTTACTCATTTCGCCCGTTATATCAATCTTAATTTAACCACACAAAGAGTCCAGAGTTTTACTTCTTAGATATATTTATTAGACGTCAATATAATATCTTTATTTTTTTATTTGTAGAAAAATATGATTGTAGGTTTTACAAATGTAGTATAGGTACATGAAGTTTTAAAGTATTAAATACTAATTACAATAAAAATGGGTGTAGTACTGTCCTCCTAAATAGGCTACAGATTAGCCTGTGATAAGGAGGCAAGGGCAGGTCAATACCGACATCTAGATTGTTTAAACTTTCTAGTATTGTTTAAATTAATATATGTATATAAGTTGTTAATTATATTATAATGTTTATGCTCGGCTAACTTTTGAGCGACTTGACTGACTGAAGTATATGATCTCGTCGGTCAAGTCTTTCGGATTCAAATGATAAAATAATATAATTTGTAAAATAAAGTTAGTGTATGTGTGTATAATGTACGTGTGATACACCTCTACCTAACCCTTTGAGAATTTACATCCTAACTAATATTATAAATGCGAATGTGAGTTTGTTTGTTTGTTACGCTTTCACGTCTTAACTACTCGACCGATCATCATAAAATTTAGCATACTCATTGTCAAGTGAACAGAAAACTACATAGGGTACCTTTCATTCAGGAAAAAGTACTATTATTAATCTAACCTAACTTAATCTACATTTAGGCGAGCGAAGCCGCGGGCATAACCTCGAACATTATTATTATTTATTTACAAGTGAGAAGCGGCAATGAATTGCCGTAAATTTTAGAATTCGAGAAAATGGTATCACGTGACCTTGACGTCAGAGGTCAAAGGTCATAGTCATTTCGGGGTATATAGACTATGATGAGTCGAATGGCGTTGACGGCGAGTCTCTAGCTTTTACTGTATTTGAGTTGAAAGTTGTATAACAGACGGACGGACGGACGGACAAAGCTGTTGTATAAGAGTTATTTCGAACTCTAATAAAAAGCAAGTTCCTCGCTAGGTATAATCCCTGTGACACGGGGGACTTTACATACATTCAAACAACGGACACCAGGAATACCTAGATTCGGAACAACTCTTTGTGGATCACACAAAGTTTTGTCCCTTGTGGGATTCGAACCCACAACACTCGGCACAGTGGCAGCGGCGAGGCGACCACTTAAACCACTACTATCTGTCTGTGCTAAGATTATAATAGAAACTGTTTTTACAGCCTTAATGTCTTTGGTAAAATATTCTATACCTTGTTAGGTACATATCAACATCTAAAAGCAACATATTTTCCAGTTAATCCATAAAAATGCCAATTAATGCGTTACTAGAGTGTCCTGTTTGCAAATGTTTATTGATCGATCATACGTATCATGCGAAAGTAATGATTCTATAAATAAAACCAATTTATCAAGTGCCGAGTAGCGTTTATTTTTAACTTGTACAGGATAGGGTGTGTACAGACATTAGCTGTACAATGTAATGTAACATTGAATGCAACGCTCTCATATTATATGAACGTATCGTACACGAAATGGAAATTTACTTTAGATTTCGTATGGAAAACCGACAAAGATGGATCGCGATGCACCTGACGTAAATATTTGTAACGTTTGCATCGAGAAAGGTTCAAGTAAAGAGCCCAAATTATATTATTTTTGTATATTTATTTAGAGAATATGTTGTCTATGCACCCTCGGCAGAGTACGGTGCTCACTAACGCGTTGCCACCTATTGGTAGGAGAGCACTGCGTTGTCAGCGTTCGTGAAAGAAAATTATTAAAACCCTTGCTGGCAGTATACTCGAGGAGGCTGTGTGCTAACAGCAAGGAACCCAATGTGATTGTGACCCATTGGCCTTTATGGGTATGGCAAATGCTTATATGTTACGACTACGCTAAGCGTTGCCATCAAGGGATGCTTGTTTAAGACCTTAGTATATAAAAAAGATTTTCAGATTTATTTTTTCAGAAGCAGCTTCCTAAGAAGCTTTGATTAGGATTAGGCGCAAGAACACAACTAATGTTTATTCAGTTTTTATACATGACATATATTCATTTTCACTTTTGCGATACTAACTTTACAACCGACGTGGTAACATTAATAATAATAGCAAATTTGTATTCCTCATATCTGTATACGGCTTTAAACATCTCACTCAACATCGTATTATTTCACACGCTTATTAATTATATTTACTGGCTTTGTTTGTCGTCGGAGACAAATTGTAATTAGAGTTAGTTTCTTAATAATTTGTCGCGAAAAGAAGTAACATTTAATTTTGCGATAAAAACAATATGATTAATTCAGATGTCATAATTTATTTAATTACTTAGACATTTCAATAGTTAATTTAATTTCACACGTTGTTAATTATTTTCAAGGATGGCGTAACGTTACGCACGCATAAAATTATATGTCATCAGGGGCGTAATCCCGCCAAGTCGAGCTCAAAAATGTTTGCCACGGCATTTGCGGTAAACTTTATATATGCGATTTTGTTCGCTCCTTTTATACAGTAACTCATTGTCCACTATATCACCTATCGAATACTACCATATGAAACCATCGTCTTGATAAAATAAATATATGTCAACAATACGTTCACAAAGATCTGCACCATTATATATCTAAATAAAGACTCGTAATGCATCGAGGACCAATTATATATCTGCGTGGTAGAATGATCATTGTCGTACTTTTGGGTTAGGGCAAAATATACTTTTGCATATCCTATGACTGATTCGTGGTTTCCATGTTAGTGGTTTGCGCTTACGCTGAAGCCGGTAAGAAATTCTGGTTTCATTATCAGATCAAGCATCAATTTATTCAGTTTCTGTTCAGTATTTCGCAGTAATAACACGAGGTCTGGAAGTATAGCTTTTAGAGAACAAAACTCTCGTCTCCTTATACATAGGACCTAGCTATTCTATTCTGGATACAAGTTAGATAGCGTTAAAACAACTTTCTCTAACGCTTTGTAAATTTATTCGGATTTCTATTATACAATGAAACTGTCTACACAGTTAAAGACAATTAGTTTTATTGTAAACAGTTATTACAACGACAATAAAGATCGCGGTGTCCGAACCATATTTCACCTGCTATGTTTAAGTTTTTTTTTTCACGGGGCTAAATATTCTTGTTTATAGAGAATAACTATTATTTAAGATACGATGCGAGTGTTACAAATTTATGTTTGGAGTGAACTTTAAATGTGATATTTCTATCTACGCCACTTACCTTACTGCCTTACTGTTCTAGTAGTATCTTTGGGATAGAACTTAGAATTTAAATAGTCAGAAAGTGACCTATGTATCTACGTCACTTCATGGCGTACTGATGTTACTTTTACACGATACTGGTTATAATTTATATAGTATACGTTTAGGTTGCCAGCAAGTGATTCCTCTATTTGCGTTATTTTGTGGCTTGCTAAAAGGAGACATGTTATGAATGTTTATTTGGGATGGCTTTTATATTATTGATAGAGTTATATTGTCAGCAGTGAGGCCTCTATCAGCAGCAAGGTTTCGTAATTGTTACTATATATTATGTACAAGGTGTTACCGCTTGAGCATTGCCTCTTTGTAATTTTTGTGGCAAATTAATCGTGGCTTAGTATTGTGTTTCTCTTTTAGTCAAAGGTTTGAATTTGACTTCTGATGTCTTATTATTTTCTTCTCTTACGGTTTTCTCCGAGAAACTGAATTTGGCTCTACATTACAAGATTTATCTTGGACGGGATCATAATTTATTTTAAGATTAAAATGCGATAGAGATAATATACTTCATGATGAAGCTATACGTAAAAACTGTCCTTTAATTTAATTTATAATAATTATCTTACTTAATTAAACAAAAGATTTGCTTCGTCAGTCATGTGCACAAAATACACCACCTGTAATTTCAATAATATCTTAAATCTCAATCACAAGAGCTTTTAGCGTAGTGACGCTAAAGTTAAAGCCAATCTTTAAAAAATAGCTCACATGCATAGATTTATTATATAAGTTATGCATCGCAACGAAAACTAAACTAATTTGCGATAGAAAGTGTTCATACCTAAAATTGTATGATAATAACGCAAGTTTAGCTATAAACACAATAACTCACTTAGGCAGGTCTAAAACTTAGCATAATCATGTCGGTTTACCTTCCTTAAAATCCGTTCGGGAATCAACCCCGTAACTGTATTGCCACTGGGTTGAATATTCAGCACCGTAACGGTCATTTCCATTACGTGCAACATAATCGTCATTACCATTACGTTGCTTGTTGTTTAAGTAGTAGTAATGTAATTTTATTTTATTGCACACCTTTCGTGACCATATACAACTAACTAAACTGCAAAAGAAAATCCATTACTTTATGTATTTTTTTAATTTCAAGTAGTTTGCATTATTAATAAAACTTTTATTTATATTCAGTGCATTGAGTGAAAGTAGTGAATGTAAATACGCGTAATATAAATATATGACGCAAGGATGACGTACTGGTCGCCTAGCCACATACACTACGCTGAGTTTTGTGGGTTCGATTCACACGGGTTAACAATTTGTATGATCCATAAATGGATTTTTTAATCTTGATGTTCTTTGCGTCCGTTATCTGAATGTTTGTAAAGTCCCCCGCTACACAGGATTGATTGCTAGTGCGGGAATTGTCTTTGTTTAAAACAAACAAAACAAGTTTCTAAATATGTTTATTTGTTGCTTTCAATAACATAGCTTTATTATACCTTTGAAAGTAACCAATAAACAACTTTAGAATCATGCGACGCATCGCCGAAGCCCCTGAGATTACAAGATACTTGAAAACACACACAAAATACGCCTCGACTCAGAACAATAATTCGCAAATCACACAAACAATTATTGTTCCGTGTGGAACGTTGCCACCACGTTCAGTTATGGATTCGAACCCACAACACTCGTGACAAAACTTTATTCAACTCGAAGGCAGTGGGAAGTCAACCGCTTGTCCACTTCGCCATACGTGCATATTATTCTTATAGGTAAGTTAAATTTCTATAATAGAAATCTAGGAAATAATAAATTCACTTTGTATATAAATTTGAGTTACTTGTGGTAGACAATAGACATAACTATTATAAAGGACGAAAATATTTTATATTGATCTGTTCTCATCTACACACCATTAAGCTGTGTGAATTTCAGCTGCCTCGACAGTTATTATGCAATTATGGTCAACTAATAGTACCCATTATAGCTATTATAATATAGTTTATCTTTTAAATATATTTCATGAAGAGAAAAACGGAAAAATATATCAAATATATTAACGTTGACATTTTTTTTAATAATAGCAATCCTCCAGACCGAATTTCGATCATAGCGGCCAATCATAGAGAGAATGACTATCTGCGAAGGAGATATTATAGTGCACAAGCGTGTGCGCAAACACAAGTGCAGTCTTTATTCCTTAAGTCTTTTAATTCGATGGGACGGCAACCTGACAAGACCGGAGAGAGTACAGGCGTAGGACCAACAGCTTTGTGTGCTTTTCGAGGCACAGAGTGTCTAACACCGCCAAAGTTCTATATCTCGGAGTGCTATATATCTTTCTTAAGAATAGCAGTAATCTCCGATAACATTTCGTTGTCCCTGTTTCAAACCCGAGGCCTCATGCATAGAAGTCACATTCACTATTAAAATTTACATATAATTGCTAGACGTATCCAAAACATAAAATTATTATTGTAAAAACAAAAAACTCGACTGCGGTGAGTTTTGGTAGATCTTTCTTTGCCCATAGATAACAAAGTATTGTTTGTCCCCGCCTGCAGCACCATAAAGTATTTAGTTTAAGTTATTTGAATATACATAGGTATGTAGTTATTTCATTATTTGATAAGGTAGGTAAGCTTACAAAACAATGTATTATTCAGTCGAATTTTATATAGATATTGTGATACTTGTTTTTCTCTTTTCAGTTCATTACTTTTAAGCAGTCGGGTTTTTTATTTTTATAATAATAATTTTATTTCAGACTATTTAGTTTTATTAACTGACAAGTTATTTCTGTTGTTACTTATGTAGTATTATAATATAACATAATATATATACATAGTTTTATTATAATATATGTATAACTAAGTAGAGGCAATGTCATTTCTGACTTAAATACATTCTTGCTAGAAAATGTTACTTCGGGCGTCCCGATATATAATTGATACGCTTTTTGTCAATTTTTGTTAAAACAGTAATATAAACGTGATATGATACATATATTTTTGAAATGGTCTTTTCACGATGTTTCACCTGATGATACCCATATTGCAAAGGTAAAAATAAAAAAAAAAACGCATCCGCCCTATTTTTTTTATTTGCGGGCACTATTTTGAAAATTTACATAGCCTATTTCACTACCACAATTCTGATGAATTCAACGATACCTCATATGTCGAAAACCGTCCAGCCGTTTGGGCTGTAGGGAGTGCCAAAGAAATGGACATACATACACACATAAATACATACATACATACGCACGAAAAACGTTATCCTCCTTCTGACGCAGTCGGGGTAATTAAAATAAAAAATTATACCCACGTATTTAGAAAAATTGGTTACTACGCGACATTCTCGTGACATTTATTTTGTAAGTTATAGAGAGGGTCCTCTCTCGCGCAGCACGCTGTTGCACAATATTGTGTAGTGTTTCCGAGGCTTAAATGCTACGCTAATGTTTTGTTAATTATATTAGAGTTCATAGCATGACTTTATAATAATCCATCGGTCGGCTTAATGACCGGCCGTGGCGGAGCGTTTTCGGTAATTAAAGGCAAACAAAGACGGCTGACTACACTTTGTTATGATCAAACACATTAGTCGGGATTTGCTCGCACTCATACTTATTTCTTAAAGCAAATTTTACTTCAATTCATTCCTTTTGTCAAATATTTGTGCAAATGGTTACAAAGTGCTAGTGTTTTCTTTATTTTATAATATAACATAAAACAGGTCTATCAATTGTTTAGGTAAAGGGACCGTTATGATGAAACGCTACTTGGTTTATATAGTTTAAAATAAAACAGACTTTATAATAAATACTAATATTAATATCAGACCTGCTTTTAAAGTGATGCTTTCTTAACGAGAGAAGGGTTAGTCCATCGTGCTCTTCCCGTGGAATTTGGAGGCTGAAGTGCTCGCTAAAGTGAGTGAAGAAAGTGTGGTAGGAGACGGTTTGTTATCCCCTCTGCGCAGTGATTAAGCGAGCGCGCGATCGAGCCCATCACGTCATGATTGGAAAGTGGAAGGCGCGGCTGGAGGCGCCCTTGGCCGATTTCAGAACCTTTGGGTCCCTCCAGCCAGTGGTGGAACGGTGGGTAGAGCGGCAGCATGAGACCTTTTTCTTCCAGCTGGTGCAGGTATTGTCAGGGCTTTGGCAAATACCTGCACAAGGTCACTAGGAAGAAACCGAGTTCCATCTACCACCACTGCGAGTGTGAGGAGGACACGGCGCAGCATAAGCTCGAGTAATGTTCTGCTTATCAGTGCAGCGCCGTGACCTCCTGGACGTTGTAGGTGAAAATCTTCCGCTGCCGGTCGTGATCAAAGCCATGGTCGACAGCGAAACGAAGTGGGTAGCGGTCGCAGGAAGTCATCTCGCAGAAGGAGGCGGCGGAGGGGTTCTGTGAAGAAACTATCCTGGTAGACCCGTGCCACCGCTGAGGCACTGGATGGCGCAGGCGCGCGTATGCGCACCTTATGCCATCGTAGTGAAGGCCGCGGGGAGAACGGGGATTTTTCGCCCGCCAGCCATTGAGTCGGAGTGACGCCCTCTGACGTGCCGGGCCGTCGCCCTGGAGTCGTCAACCGCAGACATTCTCTTTTCTGCATTGGGCCCTCGGGCTCGGTGGATCGATGAGGTAGTTCTAGTTTCACTGACCCACCTACCTTACAAAGCACCGAGGTAGCACAACATGGTGGTTTTTGTCGGTAGGCCCAAAATCTCGGTAGAGCCCGACATAAAATTCTTCGCCTCTCTTTGTGGTGAAGGAGTATGAACCAGGAGCATTTCCCCAGGTGAACAAAAGGCCGTAATTCTTTACGTTGGTCCAGTGTGGCATGGCAGTCTTCCTTCACACACCTTCGAGACTTCTCCGACATGCAGAGTTCCTCACGATATTTGTCTGCGTCGCTAATGTAAGCAGCTTCGAAAAGTCAGAGACCGAGTCCGCTGTGTTTTCATATTAACTAAATCTGATAGGCAACATGAATATTTTGAACAACAACAGCACGATATGCCTAAAACACACATATGTATGCCCAAATATAAGAAAAGAAAAAGAAGAGAAGGGAAATACATATATCCTAGTCACTTCCTCTATTAAATAATATAACATAAGTAAGCAAAAATTATAAGCCAGTTGAAAGCGTCGGTTGATTAGTTATAAAGTAAAGGAGTTGGTGCGATGGTTCGTCCTCGCGGAGTGCAGCGCTCTGTAAAAGTCGATTACGATGGTCATTAGTCTTCAGTGCGCGAACTAATTAATACAACGTTTTGAGTAAAGCATCGGGATAAGATTCCTTACGGCGCGCGGAGTCGAGAAGAAAAATCCAAAATTTAATTAAAAAGTTTAAGTGAGTTTTCACGGGCGAGCGTACGCCCCGAAGCTCTCAATAATTTAGGCAAATTCTATTCTTTCTACAACCAAATTCTTTGGGGATCGCCTATGAACTGTAATTAACCGCTTTTAATCCCGATAATTAAGTTACTTTGTGACATTTGTTATCAATTCATCATTGAAATTCGGAGGGTCATTAAAACAGAAAGTATAGTTCCGACGTGGGTACCCTTTCAATTTACGTCTTAGTGGTATTATAACTGCTACATAAATTACATGTAACAAAATAGGTACATGAAATATTATTGTCGGAAAAAGTAAGCCAGAAATAAAGTACGATAATCCGCATACACTTATCTCATAATAAGTGACTGTACGTAGTAAGGGAACACAAGCATGAACGCGGCGTCAACGCCAGTGATTAGTGCGGCGCGGCGGCGCGGGCGCGTCGCCTTTACCGTCGCGCGTGAATACTTGGAACTTGTACACATTTTTGTAAGCTCATTAAAATTACATTACAGCTCTTATTTAAACAGCAAACAACTAAACGACGCTCGTTAATGCGTCTCGCCGTTGAGGATTTTATGGACATCCCACCCCGAGCAAACACTAAAACATTAACGTTATGATACACTCGATTAATTGTCTCTCGTGAACTTGTTTCGAATTCATGTTCACCCAAATATTTAATTGCGCCTTCGTGAGCGTTTAACCCATTAAATGCAAATAAATTATGTGTTCCTTGTTAAATAGTTATGGTGTTATTATAAGAGGTTGTCCTGCTCGTCCAGTCCTTCACTTGGTTTATTATCATAATTACCGCTGATAGCTTTAGGAAACGGAGATTCGAATAGCTTTTTATATGCCCAGAACTTACACGATATTGTTGATAAGTGAATAACAGTCTATTCCTTTGTGTATTTACTTATATAAAAAGATACGTTTAATATTATATTTCATTTTTGGGCTGATTCCTTTTGCATTCTTTGGTACTAATGCTAGAGATTTCGCATTGTTAGGATCACGTACGTAGATTGGTTTGGTAAGGAGATGGTCTCCAGCGTAGAAGATGTAAGATGTCAGTTTATGGTTAAACAATCTTTCTATGAAAGCTGGTCTTCCTTACTTATCAAAGTAAAGGATGTAAGTAGATAACTACTTTGGGCACCTGCTCAAAGTAGTTACCCAGTGAAAACAGGTATTATAATAAATGCATTTATTTATATAAAGATTTTTAATTTAGGTTATTATTGATCATAATCAATATTAAATATCAAAGTTGTAAATTATTCAATTTACTCTTTAAGATCACTTACAATCATTGTTAACGACAAATATTGTGGCCATTGCAATCAAAACGTATCTATCCGTTAGCACCCTCTCGCCCTTAAAAGTCCCATACAAAATCAGTACGATCGTTTTACCTTAAAGCCTAACTCCCAAGTTAGTTTTCCTTCTTCTTTATAATTTTATTTTGACATTAACTATATAGTTAACTGAAGATAATCATGTTTACTAACCAATGACAAATAATCGAAAATAATAATATATCTTCTAAAGAGCAAGGGAAGAGATGTACCATTGTCATATAAACATTGCCAGCTATTTATATAGATCCAATGCAATTAATAATAACCAATTTTGGTCTTACGGCTATAAACTCTTAGCTAATGTTAAGAATATTTTTTTTAAAGAAATTCCAATTTATAATTAAATGTATCATATTCCTGAATCAAAACCCTGAAGACAAAATAATATTTATAACTTATTATTGCGGCTCTTTACGATGATGTGCTTGAAAACAATTTTTCACGCGTAATCACTATGTAATTATGTAGTCACAAAACTATCTGGCATGTCCACACAATTCTACAGAGAATATTTAAAATATACTACATATTTGTTTGACAGTGTTATGTATTTTAAAACCAATTTATTTTTATATTAGCAGTAAGACCGAGTCTTGATGAGCGCGAAACTGAGTGCGGATACGCCTATACGCGTTAGTTACGCACGCATTTGGCTACACTGGACGCACGAAGCATTTTGTTTGGTCGCTACAAAATGCTTTGCATATTATTTATATTGACTTGTTGCCTATCTGCACTATTAGTATAAGTATTCATGATAATGTCAGCCCTGTGTATAAATTCTCTCACTGCTGGGCACGGTCTTCTTCTCAGAGTGGGAAGGGTTAGGCATAATCTACCGCTACGCTGGCCCGGTGCGAGTTGGCAGAGTTTAAGTATTTGAGAATATTATGGAGAAGCCTCAGACATGCAGGTTTCCCCACAATGATTTCAGTCGCCGTTAAAGCTAGCGATAATTACCTATTTAATACGCAGATAACTTTCAAAACTCAAAGGTGCGTGTCATGGGATCGAACTCGAAACCTCTGCGTGGCAGTTCAACGGTTCATAGCTTACAATAATGGTAAAAGTAATAAATTAGTTGAAAGGAATGGACAGTAGACTTTCATCCTAATCGAAAGTTTTGAAAACTCTACTAAAGCCTCTAGACTGCAATATTTATCAATGCTATGTAAGATTAGATTTATTGAATCAAGGGGTCGCCAAGTGATCGAAATTCGACTATAATTGATTTAAATTTTAAGTTTGATCGTTATTAAGGTTTTATTGTCTATAACTATACCCTTATCATATCATTTCATTTAGTCATCTACTCCACATACATATGTAACTATAGTTACGAAGAACAATGCCGAAATACTACGAACGTGATTAACTGTGCCAAATTTAATACTCCTACGTATGCACAATTTTCGTGAAAAGGGGTACAAACTTTCTGCTTCACGTATGACAAGTCGAAAATTTGTAAATAAGCTTGTAGTGGCGCTAAATAACTTTTTAAAGGTCAGTCAAAGGACGTCACTAAACATGCGAAATCAAAAAATGAATACAGGTAATTAATATATTCAAAAATCTATTCTCGAAAGATATATGACCATTGCTTCAAGTTAGGTAGGTATATTTTATGGATGTCATAATAATTATGTTAACTATTATACAGCAGCGCTTTTATAAAGATCAAACTACACTCGTTTGATATTCATACGCATGATCTTCGATAATGCCGCTGTTATAATAACTAGGTTTCTGTACGTAAGAGATAGCAATATCGATTCTGTGATCCAGTAGAATGGCAAATTGTATGTATTTAAAAAGATAAAGTATTTTTTGGTGCTATTTTATAAAATTTTTGCCATGTCACACAGCACCAGATCGACCATTTAATATAATTTCATTAAAATGCTTTAAATCATATATTACTATATTTTACCCGCGGCGCCGCGGCGCCGCTTGCGTAAATGTAGGTGAAGTCAATTTTCTATTCTTTGTTCTGGGTGAAAAGTACCCACCCTATGTCGTTTTTTGTACCCCTGACAACGTGTGTGCGAAATCACATGTTGATCAGTCGAGTGATTAAGTCGTGAAAGCCTAACACAATTTATAACAGAAAGTGTTATCTTAAAGGCGTTGGGTACTCATAGCGTCAGCACCGCAAACATCTCCACATTGCGCATGAGGATTGTTTTAAGTGATTGCCGATCAAACATAGCTCGTGGAAAGTCCCGAACCATATTTGTAAGGCAATCAACTTAAAAGCTTTTGTAATATAATAATATACACTTTTTACTGTATTCGTAAAGGTTTGTGTAATACCTCATTAACTTTTTAAAATAATTTGAAGTAGATCATCGCTAACGTCGTCTATACTAAGTATTATTATAAAACTGTAACGAAGCCTTTGCTTACACTTAATAACAGTTGAGATAAATTGGTACCTAGTTTTGAGTTTGACTTAAAATCAAATAAGTTTTATCAAAAATATTTTGGCAGTTTTGTAGTGTATGATGATATATTTTTAGTAAATACTCACCTTACTCACTCACTCCTAAACCTATGTGGAAAACCAATGTGAAACCTGGAAATGATAAAATCTGGACACTAATAAAACGATAAGGTAATCATTAAATAAATATATTTATTTACATGTTAACGGCAAAATGAAATAGTAAATAGTAAAGTAAATCTGTCGATGTTTATGAAGTTGACAAGATTGTCACATCGGCTGTACAGTGTACGGTAGTATTTAATATTAAACATTCAGGGAACATTTTACATTAGCCAATAGTATTAAGTAACGACAGTTCAATTTTTTACATAAATACATATTTTATCGTAGAAATCTTTATTTTACATTAGGTATTCTATCTTAGAAAAATTTAGCATTTATCTACATATATAGAGGTCTCAACTTGTTTATTATTAAACAAAATAAAGATTTAGCATGCCATTTGGGTCTCGTATGATCGTTATAATTAATGCGCGAACAACATTCACTGAAGCTGTGTGGCGGAAAGTAAAACACATTCCACCGTATTTATAAACGCAGCCTGCCAAATTACTGCCTTCGATAATTCAGAAAACATGATCGTTTAATGATGGCTTATGGCATATAATACAACAGGCCCCATTTGTACTCAGGTGGACTTTCACATACATGTTAAACAGTTAAACGTTTATATTATTTATACTGAAGTACCTAACTAACCATTGCACCACTCCAGAGTACCAAATATATCACTATTAATCTACAATCTTAGCTCCGTTGTGTAGACTCTCTTAATTAGATATCCCTCTACAGAAACTTATCTTTGGTAAAAAATAATAACATTAACATACGTAACCAATCAAAGTAAACAAAAAGTAAGAAATTATTTTTAATAAAAGTTCATACCTTGTATGATAACAATATTTACGTTTAGTACATGTACATTACATACATAACAATGAGATCGATTTTATCAATTAATATTTTTAGCGTCTGGACCTGAATCGTTGTGTCACGACAAACAATACCATCTGCACAATCAATAAATTCGTTCGCCTGACTACCGAGGGTAAATCTATCTGGTACATCGAACGGAATAAATTATCGATAATACTCTACTCCCTAAATAAAATTCAAAATAACGTATTCAAATAAAGACCTAGGGTTGCGAGTACGTAATGAGCATTTTATCCATTGTCTTATTTATTGGTACGGGCGTGTCTAAATTGGTTAAGCGCAAGATGTGGTACAGAAGGTACGATAAAGTAGAAGCGAGACCGCGCGCCCTACCCACGCGGCGCGGCGCTGCTATCTTAACATGTAAACAAGTGCTCAAATCGTATACATAATGGAAATATCGTGTTCTAACAACGTTATCGTACTCATCCCGGACACTTTGTAAAGTGGCCACATATCCACGAGTCGGCCGCTCTCGCCCGCGCGCCGTACACCGTCTAGCCTAATGTACGCGCGCGTAGCTTACAATATATTCCCGACGTCTTGTTCGTGTAATTTTGCACTTAGTCACCCGACGTCTTGAATACCCGGCCACCTCGCATTGTACAATCGTCCACATTCCTTAATATCAATAACATTTTTGAGATTTCGTAACATAGTTTAGGTTCGCAATACTTTATAAACTAAATATAAAAATAAAGCATTACACACTACTCTATTTTCTAGATTAGGTAGGTTTTGTAGGGTGATGGCTAGTTGTATGTGTGGTGAAGGAACGGATCACGCTAGTGTCTATTTTTATCGTGTGAATGAAAAACGTTCATCGATTGCCGAATGTGCTTATCCGAACGCTGAGGATTTGCAGGCAGCCTACGCGCCTCGCCAACACTCAGTGGGGCTTTACCTGCATCAAAATAGAAACATTAATCTTGTGAATTAGTGTAAACTTACTTATAACAAGAGCTACGAATTCTTTACTAGCAAGAACTATTTACTTTTTATCAGAGATGAGTTTATTCTTAAATTTATCGTTAATGCTTTTAATACAGCCAGCAGATAGAATAGAAAATATATTGTTTACGAACACGTGGTGACCACGCCGACACTCAGCGACCTAAAGAAAGAGATATGTTCAAAGTTTCCTACTCAATAACAACAGGCTATGAAGGGAACTAAATATAGTGCTTACCGAGGCGAGATGTCGGCGTTGGACCGTCGGTCATCGTGCGGCATCACACACGTCGGGGTCAGGCGGGCTACCGTAGCCGCTGGAGGCGTCGTCGGCGCCTGCGCAGCCTCCTACATCCTTATCAACCAGAGGTCCTCCAGGCGCGGCTGCCCCTCCGCAAGCGCCGACGCCGCCGACGTACCCACCACCACCACCACCTCCAGTTGGTGACTGCATAATATTAATTCAGATTACTAAATCTTAATATTTAGGCCCCCATATCTAATTGTAGTTAATAAGAACACTGCGAAATTATTGATGTGATACCTCGTCTAAACCGCCGTCCATGCGGCGCCAATACTAGTTAACCATTGGCAAAAAATGGAATGGGGAAGTTATATAACTTAAAGCCATTCGTATTTTCCAAATGTATGCATCCTATGGATTGATTGCGTTTTCATTTTCACGTCAAGCCACTAGTTTTCTGAGTCACGTGGGCAACCACGTGACAACTTTCAAAACTAGTGGCCCGTTGATGAATAAAGCGACAAGTTACTAGATTTAAAGCACTCAATCAGCATTGGGATCATATGAGCTAATATTCGTATAATTCCTTATATAATTCACTTATGTTTCAACAGTAGACCGTGCAAGCAATCAAAAAGTCGATTAGAAATGTCGCGCGGCTGAATAGACTCCTCCACTCGCGCGACTCATAAAATGAAATAGATTCCCCCACATTCGCATTCCGACAAGCGTTCGTACGAGAAAGATTAATGATCACAAAAGAAACATAATAAAGTGGAGATAGAATCTCCCACTAACAGTGTCCTTGTGGGAGTTATTTACTCCGCCGACTCGGCTTTTTCACGTGCCCTTTTACCCGAAAAAAGTCGTTTGAAAAATCTTCTCGCTTTAGTTATCCTAAAGTATTTCTAAATATAATTATACCATAAGCAGAAAGCAGGAAATATAACCGCGGAACAGTATGAAATCTCATCATTTTGGAATAAATTGCACGCCTGTGTAGGCTGTACGTAATAACTGAGTCCGTATTAAATCGATAAACGTGTAATAATGTAAATGGCCGGTTACTCGCCACAATGCGAAGGTTGATAATAGCGTTGCTTTGTAGCGATCAAGAATACAATAATATGGTTTAAGAACGACAGCCGCGATACTAAGTTGCGGTCCTACAAACCGCACTGGCCCACGTCAGCACGCTCGTCGCGCGATGTGGACGTAGCACACTCGCACTGAGACACGTCAGCCAGCCGCGATGGGAACCGATGATACTCCGTTATTAGTTAATTACAGGCCGTATGACACCGCAAAACTTAGAAATGCTTTTAAATGAATAACTAATACAGTAATGGTCCAATTTCCCATGCAACTTGAAAGTAGATCTATTTACATCAATGTACGGGGTCAATCAATAACTAGTAAGATATTGTGATTCCTAGACAAATCGGTTTATAATTAAAGTCGTCTAGACGGTCTCTGAAATAGGTGTTCCATAAATATTCACCTGTAGCCCGCTTACTTGGCGACGGATGTGGGCCAGGCCGCTGGGATTGGCGGCCATGCTTGCGAACACCAGCCTCTCCTCATAGTCATACTCGCACAGTATCTTATTATCGCACAAATAGAATCTGTCGCCTACGCAGAACCTGTAACAAATTTATCGCCTATGTTTAACTTGTCGATAATAATTTAATCCTTATCATTACAAATTTCATTGCAGTAAAGTAAATCTGATTTTACGTAATCTCTGCTGCAGTATTAACGTCGAGGTACTCACCTATGATTGCACTGTTGACAAGCGAAGCATTCTAAGTGGTAAACGAAACTCTTTGCTCGCATAACCATTTCGAAGGCGGGAATGACTTTGTTGCACGCCACACAGTTGCCTGTGGCACCGAATAACCTGTTAAAAAAATAACAAGACTATAAGCATAAAATACTTACGACTTATAAATACCGAAAGCACTTTACATTAAACTCGTTTAAAGCATAATGATGTGATATAAATTGAGAGGGTAGGTAGGTAATGTAATAGGTAGCTTAGGTACCTAAGGTAGTCTCTTTTGCACAGCATAAGATCTGCCTTGTAGTATAGTTTGGAGCCGACTTCGCCCAAGCGGCAGTCGCAGCATCCACATTTCAGGCAGTCCTCGTGCCAGAATCTCTCCATAGCTTTTAGGAGAAATCTCTCGGTGATGACCTTCCCGCATTGAGCGCAGAGTCTCGCGCCCCCTGTGTTGCCTGTAACTGTGCTACTGAGACTGTACTTGTTGTCATCTTGTTGACCTGTGAACAAACAGACTAGGTATTAGTAATGGTTATAATTAACAGTCAAACATGCGTAAATGTATAAATCTCAGCAAGAGACATCCAAGCCAATAATTAAAAACATAAAAGTTAGTTCATAAATAAACAATAAAGAGGTAAAGAAGTAAAAAGAAAACTGTTTTAATGATTTTCTTCACCGTTGGTATCTGTTGATAATTGTGGATGGTACGCGAGTCGTTATGGTATTAAGCTAGTCTTGATTGTTTTATACAGTGTAATTGCGTCAATTAATTCGAGCAAAGGCACGCCGCGTGACACACAACCATTGCTTGCTGACGTCATTAAGATGCGCATACGCATTTTTCTCACACCATAAAAAACTGCAACATTGAAACACGCGGACTCATTATGTGCATTAACAGCACCCAATAAAACTTTATGAAGCATTCACGCCGTAAAAGGCTAAACTACAATTCTTATTTCCTTTTAAACAAATAAACTGTTACGTGAACGCATTCGAATGACACTTGAGTCGCTTTTAAAACACACTTGGTGTACGCTGGTATAAATAAACCTTTGGCCATTTAGCGAACAATCAGTTCCAATTTATCGGCATACCGACCACATAATAATAGTGCGTACGTCAAACCAATCAAGGATCCAATTGAAGGGGTAACTAGGTGGACATAACTCATCGCAATCGATCACTTGCGCATCGTCGCCCGCCGCCGCCGGTACGTCTCGTTTATTGGAGCCGACGTCGCGACAATAAACTTAATTGGGGTATATTAATGACGGCTCTTTAATAATAAAATAATAAAGATGACAAACGGTCTTCCGGAGGCAGCGCTTGCAATTAGTATTACAGCATGGTGCCGCCGTTGGAGATTCAGCCACTCAACCGCCTAGCGTATCAAATTGTAGAAAAGATAGATTCACTCAACTTGCTTAGCAAGTATATAGTATACAAGTAAATAATCTTTGTTGAATTGCCTTCAGTATGAAGTATATATATATATATCATATGTACTGAAGGCGATTCAACAAAGATTATTTAGGTGCTAGTTTCATTTATTTCCTATACCTACCTACGTCGCGCGCTCACGCGAAATGCTAAGCCTAATCAACTCAGTTTGGTTTCCCATAATATCCTGTGAACGTGTGTAAGTGTTCTTCGTAGTATAAATATTGCGTGAGATTACTTTTCGGTCTAAACTTATACTAACTGGATTATCCGGTGTATGATCTTTTTGCATAATCAGCTGTAACACGTCCTGCCAGTTTACTTAATTATGTTTGGTTTTTAAACTAATTTAGACGTATAGGTATTTTCTTGATAATAAGCAGACACCGAAGCCTATGGATGCTTGCAACGTCAAGAGTATCAGTCACGCGTTACTAAGGACGCTTTAAAAAGGAGTAATTGTGGTAACACAAGGATTCTTATCCTATGTGCACTTCCTCGCTTATAGCATAACATCTCTTTTATCTCTTGAAAATATCATCAAAATGTTCTTCTTATATAAACTGATAGACTTTTCAGATTTAACATAAAAAAGCATTTGGACGATATTTGGATGTGGTCCTAAAAGATTATAATGCAAATTACACTACCTACATTAAGGTGCCATTTAATAAGTGACGATGTTATTGTCGTTTGTCAAACACAGTTAGAGTAAGAATAATATTTAGCAACATCACGGCATAGATGTCGTGCTGTGCCTAATACGTGATAACGCTGTTATCAAGTAGATTCACTCAACTACTGCAAACACATACGTTTCGGCTGTATAACGATACAGCCGAGGAAAAGAACAGCGTACATAAAAATACAAAATCACGACTAAAATATTGCTTCTATTAGAACGCTCTATGAAAACGACATTAATGCGGCAGGTTTAAAAATCTCAATATTTTTCTCGGAATGTGCGGTAAGGCGACAGTAAGCGTGCAGTCACTGGCGTGTTGTGTCCATTTCAGGTAATGCATGCTGTTAATACCGCAATTACAGTGGCGCACAACGCTCTATAAGCCAGATGAATTTTATCGATTTACTTCGTACAAGTATATGGTTTGTGTGGTTTTAGGATTTCATACCCAACGAGTGCTGATGGAACCCTATTACTAAACCTACAGACTGTAAGTTCAAACAGCTGAAATTCATATTTCAGAATATGTAATTTTTCATTTTGGCGCCTTAATACATTGGCACAAAATTAGTAAGAATAAAATTTTGAAATTAAGGGAGTGTCAGAATACTTGTAACGCGATAGCACATGTACATATGTATATCTATATAAATAAGTTTAGAATTATGGTATAAATATCAACGTAAAACAACAAATGATAACAATTCACGAAATTGTTAGCTAAATGTACGTCATCATGCGTAAACCATTAAGATTATGTAGAGCATCCATTAGTTATCAGTTGAAATTTGAAGATTTCATTTTATAAAACGTACGATGTAATACAAGCATACGGCTTGGCTAATAATACGGCGTTACTGTAACCTACGATTGCTTACCGTACCGGGAATATATCCTATGCACATCTCCGAGCTAGGTAAAGGAATTAAAGATGGAAGGTTAAAAGGAAAGAGACGGTAAAGATAAGTATATGAGTTTCACGACTTATGCTCACCGGGCGAGACGCAGTAAAAGTGTTACTACTCTTATGCCGGTTTCTGTATGAGAGTAGCAGCTACTTTCCCGGGCAAGCTGAGTCATTGGTTTTGTCAACAAATACCGTTCAAATACCGGTAACGCCTGTACCGTTCAAAATTCAAACGATTAGAGACACGAATCGAGCGTCGTCCTAAAAATAAGCAAATATTTTCTTAACTCATAGTTTTAATAGTGGTGATAGAAGTAGGTTTACAACACACATTCCAAGACAAGCTTATATGTAGCTTGACGGCTAGCTCCCTCCACCTGCCTTTCTCTATCAAATAACAATAAAGGTGCATTAATAACGTGGACTGTACATAAATATCCGCCGGTGGTAACGCGCTTCGTATTATTTTCGTTTTATTACCTTCGGGGTCGAGAATTTGATGGAGACTTGGCTACCGCACTGCCCCACCAGTATAATTTCGCCGACACAGCCGGTTGGCCACCGCCAACGTATTAAGGCGCCAAAATGAAAAGAAACTCGGAAATAGATGAAAAGTAATTTATTTTAACGCGAATGCGGCGACAATGGTTGCCTATATGCTTGTTTTGTGGAAGGGAACCGTTTAATGTCTCGAAGTGCACAGAAGCAAAGGACACGAGATGTTCTGCCTTCACAATATTAATTTTATAATGCCGCCGCGAAATTACTTCTAAACACAACATCTAATTAGAATTCGTAATGGACTTTCGTTCAGAAAATCCTTTCTTACGAACAAACTCATTTCCGTTTGCTTTGGCTCGTGTAGAATGCGAACCGTAAGCCATTACCAGTTTGTATTTCATGCTAATTTGCGTCATAACATTATATTATAAAGAACCTAGTACCTTATATCTCAGAGGGATTAGACATAGCTATATCATATTATCCTCTTGAGTTAAGTGATGATATATGTATGTACATAAAGTGACTGGCAACAGTTAGACAAGCGCTCTATGACGATAGGACATTGCTGGACAACTCGTAGAAGTAGAAATATATTTAATTTTATCCATTAATACGTGTGGCCATATCTTATTACATCAAGAATATTATTATACGAGAATAGTTCGACAACATGCAAGAATACTTAAATTGTAAAATTATGTTATGCTCATTAACAATCCATGATAAAACATACAAATTCCTTGCATATAATTAAACGCCATGCTGCAGTAATGGGTAGGAATCACGAGCGGTACATTCCGGGTAATTTACAATCGTTCAATGCGTTTAGCAATTAACGCGCCATCCCTATATGCTAACGTTACATGCCTTCATTGATTATTCATCATTCTCGGAACATGATTTCTACAAGGTTTTGTTGTAAATGATCAGAATACATATCTTATCTAGTACCATTTACTTCTTCTTGGAATGCCTATGTGTTGACTTGAACCATGGAACACTGACAGACAATGCGATAGACTTGGCGTTAAACTTTCTTTTTAGATACATAGAAGAGTCAGATTCGCTTGAATGCATCGCATTATATAGTAAAATCTAAATGGAGGTTTAATCGGATTACTGCACGAATGACTTTAAGACTAAAAGTAAAACAAGCAAAGGGCACTGTTTATGTATTAATAGATGAAGTAATTACATGATACTCTAATTGCGTTAATTCCCACATTATGATAGAGTATGTCGGCAAGGTTTTTGTGGAATTGGCTACTCTCTGGAGTTATATGCAGTCATACTCGATACATACTTACAGTCAGGAGAACAATATACTTAGTTATCATCGTGTTGGTAACTATTAAATATAAATAAATGGTTAACTGCATAGAGTTGTGGCATGAACATTGCAGTTGCATACACTTTCCTTCGTCTACACTATTTCGTGATTTGATCACTCCGATATAGCCAAAGAAACGAGCATATTGCATTTGCTTTTATTAAATGACAGTTACGACGTAGAGACAGGCAAATTGTCTCGCTAACCATAAGATTCTTTATTTAAATTCTTGGTAGAATGGCTTATTTCAATCGCATTTATATTAATAGGGCTAGCTTAGCTACATTTTTTAGTTTGATGAATATTTAATGTAACATTACGTAACTACCTACCAGCAGAACATAATTCACAACTAAATAAAAGCATATATATTATATCACCTAATTCTCTAAAGATGTTTTATTAATAGTAGTTACTTAAAATAATGAATATAAGTAGCAAAAACATTTGCCTGGAGCTAAGTAAAAATGTATAACACCTATATTTCTCCGATTATTTTTAGGACGCACGTAACAAAGAATGAGTCTAGAATCTGATAACACACTTATGTCATAAATTATTATTTTATTATTGCAACATGACTCAATAATAAACTCGCGTTATCGAATACTCGTCACTACGTATACTGATCAGACGCCTTACCGCGACTCAGGTGCCCCAGGGCACATCAACATGAGTAAGCCCATAATATGTATTCCGCTTTCCAAATATAATGACTAAAGCTCAGCTATCATGAGATTACAAAGATGGTATCATATTTTGTAACGTTTTAAATATGCACATATTTTGCCAACTACCAGCGGGTGAAAACCCATTATTTGGAATAGTTTACATAATTATGTCCTTACATAAAATATCAATCAAATAAATTAGAACAGTAATAAAAGTCAAGACAAATTTTGACAAATACTATTAAAGTCGGTTTAAAAAAAAACAAATAATAAAATCATGTTTAAATATGACTGACATCTATAAAACAAAAAGTGAAATACCCTTTTATTGCGCGCATGGAACAGTGTGCGACTAGGCATAGCTAAAGATTTTATGGCAAATAAGTAAAGAAAACAAGTAATTTATAAAATAACTACAAATATATTTTTTTATTTAGTGTTATACGGTCGACTATCGACCACTGGGCGACTACCAGTTATAATAAAACGAGTAGTAAAATGACACAATTGAGCGTCAAGTGCTGACGCGACACAGCGTTTGCTGTTCCACAGAAGCATGCCAAATGGCATAATAACAACGGCCATATAAGATGTTTACCCACTATATTACTTTAATGCATTCATGCAGTAACATAAACAACACGCTTTTGTATAGATAAACTAATACCGGATAAACTTTCATATACGCAAACGCATTATCATAACCCCAACCGCTTATTCAATTTAATTACTAAAACAAATATATAATCATATGTACAATCTAAAGCACTAATGGATTTGTATAATGACTGTGGTTGCAGCTGTTCTAAATGGTCACACAATACATTTAGTTTTAGTCGACGGTCACTCATTAAACAATGGAGTTGATTACGTACTAACGATACTATTTATACGGGTCGTAATTAAATTTAATCAAATGCGGGTTTTGCATTAATAGTGATTAAAATGTACAAAAATAACGAACAGGATGTTCGCCCTGAATAACGTTACATTCTCGTGTTACTAAATAGCTACGATACCATCTATTGCATTCAGCGCTGTACAAATATAATTATGTGTGTTCAATAGAGGACAGGCTAGATTTACAATGCGAATTTACTTGTTCTATGTTGACCTACTGCCTTGTTAGTCTCATGTCGTAAGCGTAAGAACCACTGATGGTCAACTCCATTACTAGGTTTTCTGTTAGTGACTACTCTATAGTGAAACGTAACCTGCAGCTACGATCAAAATTATTTTTAACTGCATATCGGACCCGACCGGGCAAAATTCCTTAGTCCGTACTGCTACTAAGAAATTTGTAATAGACACCCATTTAAATTTGCACATCCTGAGAATCCTACCCCAGATCTCTGTATCGTACACAGACATAAGCGCAAACTTATATACCTATGTGTTTGAATGCCATTTAAAGGGCATTGTTGTCATCATTAAATTAATACTAAACTAACTAACAAATTAACAAACAAGTTTAATACGTACAAAGTACGGAAGCATAGTTAATATTCTTTGACGCACGCATGCTTTAATGAATTGTATAATTGGTGCGATGTTTGATATCGTAATTTATTCATTTAAGTAAAATTAATTACAATTATATTTGCATATTCAATGCATGACGTCTAAATAATATTATACATACATACATTTAATTTTATATCCCACTTCAGATATCAGCAGGATCCCAGTTGGACTTAATAGGCATGCATTAACATTAACACGCTTATTATTAGGTACATAAATCGGTGTGCTGCTGCGGTTGCATCAAATACGGAAAAAAGGCGCAGCTTAGTAATAAAGTCTGGGTACCAACCCAGTGAGTACGGGATTATTTAAGGTGTATTTAATCAGAGTACATCTCTAATTTAACAAATGATTTGGGAAATTCTTAAACGATACTTAAAAGAAGTAAACCACAATCAATAGTCGACTACAGCAGCTGATACTGCATGAGATTTCATCATCAGGTGCCTAACTTCTTAACGTTTATGTTCTTTCTTTGGGTTTTAAGGTATTTCCTTACTAAATTACATGAAATTGGTAGCAGTAAGTGCGTATCTAACAGAGACTTATATTGTTAGTAATCATGTAAGGATAACATGGTTCACAAGAATTATATTTTTATCATATCAGTATGAAAGTAACTCTACTTTAATTAATGTTATACGAATACAAATAAATGTAAAGTTACATTTGCTCCGTCTCGCAAAGGTTAGAACAGAACCTGATTATTGTCACTGTTTTGTCGGTGTGTAAGTCAGACAAGTTTAGCTTTTCAACAACAACAGCAAGATAAATGTCTGCGGACTTATTACATCACACAGTCTTTATAATATACTGAACGTTCATAATATTGAATGTAACGTGCGTGCCTTTTTATGAATTAGACCGAGAACTTATTTTTCATTAGCGCAACCCACACTACAGAGTATAATGCTAGAATATTAATTAATTAATATCATTCATTTTCCCATACACGTTTAATGTATTTCTGTCACGTTAATATTTACACGGTAATGCTATTAAGCTAATTGCTATGGATTGGTCGACATTATAGGGGCTCTGCTTTGTCCCCCTGCACTACGGGACCCTTATACAGCCGCACCTAAACTTAATTCTTATTCAAATTAATTTCAGTTAATATATTGAATTAAATTATAATGTCTCGTAGATGTAACCAAACTCGTTATGGTAATGAATCGATTGAGAACGGTACTTGAAGTAAATCTGTGAGTGGAGAGCGTTAAATAACGAGGTGCAAAGGTGAAGGTGCAAGTAGCGCCTTATTAAAATTCCGTCTGACCTATGGCAACCGAACGCACCCTGCAGCACTCCCCACTCTCCCTACCTATTGCCGCCATCGTTAACATTTCCGTTATTAAAAAAGTACGAGACTTTGTCATCAGAGAAGTTAGTTTTTTTTAATTAAAATTATAAAATTGATATTGCTTTTACGCCGGTGCTCGCTTCCCAGCTCAACCTTGTGAAAGTTTAAATTAATTTTTGAATTAAGCCTAATGGCAGTGGTAAACGATTTCTAAAGAAAGTGTTTTCAGCAATTAAAATTTCAATTATTTGATGGCAGAAAACCGTATCTTAATTGCTTTTCATTACTGAAATAAAAAGAGACGGCTTAAATTTGCAATTTGCAAAGATTAATCAGCTTCTACAGGAAATTATTATCTAACCAAACAGATTTATTATGAAAATATACCGTTATTAACTTGTTGAGTATTATTAGTTGTTAAAGCATACAGGCATGGTAAATATCTACAAAGATCTTTGTGCAAGAAATGATGTGTTTGTTTACATAAATAATTAAAATTGAGTATACAAGTATCTTACATTACCCGACGGATATGCACTAAAATAAATAAAGATCAAGAATGATTTAGTATAAGTTAAATAAGTTAGTTCGCATCTTCAATGCCTGCTTAAAAAATTAAAAGTAAAAGTTTAAAAATAAAATGTTGATATTCTTACATAGTAGTAAGTACTGCTAAGCGCAAACCTTAATTACTGTTTCATTCTGTTCCCTAATGTCGATCGTTTCAGCAATTGAAATTCTGTTTCCACAAAGTTGTATATATTAATATAATTAATTTAACATTTCATAATTAATTAATAACGTTATTAAGCTAACATTCAATTACGTAAAGGATAATATAGATAAGCCAATCTAGCCGATATGATCTGTATCACAATATACGCCTCTCTCTCTCTAACAGCTCGCAGGCTACTGAGATCAGCTGATTTGTTCGATGTTTTCCTTTCATTTCCGCTATCAACGGGGGACGTGTAGCGTGTTGTCATCTTTTATATTTAATCTATACTTCTTAGTACGTTAATTTCCATTTAAATGTGATGTTTACATTATTTTCGAATCACAACTAATCTTCACTGTACAAGTTATGACCATATGAGAACAACAGATTTTTCGAATTGTTGTCACTTTAGTCGATTTGTTTATTCGTAACTAAATACAGTCATTATTATATTACATAATGATTTAAATATAACACTAATATAAAACGTGTAGACTAAATTGACAGTTCTAAAAATGTTCTGCCTGTTTATCTTCGTTTGTGTAATGTAATTAAAATTATTTTAGTGAATTAAACAATATAATGGAATTCTACTCAATTCTACTTGTTTGCCGTCTTCGATAATTAATTTAAGATAAATTATCATAGTCATAACACTGTTCACGTGATAAATATTGAGTAATAAAAACGTGTTTGTTCGAGTCTGACAATTTATTATAATTGACTGTCAGTGGTTATCAGATACGCGATGAGTTTGGAATAAATAAGTACGATAAGCTTAATAAGAATCTTTGTAGCTACGCATTCTTTATAAGCCTCACCATGTAGGTACACCAATGTCATGAGTTTATGTAAATCATGAGGTTTAAGTAAATTCGTACAACGTTAGTTAGCTAATGTGAATTAAACAGTAATGTAACGAAACATCAACACAGCTCTGTCAGGCACATTGCTATGATAGATCGTATCCTAAAACGACAATCAAACGTATACAAAGTCGAGACAATCTACGTCATAAATTATTTTCTCAGAGAAAGGCTCCGGGCGAAACTTAAGCCTGACATAAGTGGGCAATAAACTTCAGCCAATTTGGAGATTCGCATCTGGAGGCTCTTATTAAAGCCCGAAAGTTAGTCCTTTTCATCCATCACTCGTAATACGTGTGTGAGTTATTGTATGAAAAATTGAAGAATAAATTGAGTCGCTGCAGCAGCGGCGAGACATAAATCCCAACTGAGCCCTCAATATTGTTTTAAAGGGGAAGTGGCCATAAATTTTATCAGGGCCGCCCAGAGCCGCCGCGGGCGCCGCGCCGCCACCGAGTCGCCTCCGCACCGCCGCCGCGCCGCCTCGCGCCCGCTGCCGCGCCGCGCGCCGCACTCCGCAACAACACTATGTCGCCGCAATTTTCCGCTACTGCTCCTACTGCATTTGATGCTCATGCTCATGTGAATTTGTTTTGTTATTTCAGAAGAAATTGAAATCTTCCTCATGGATAACTATGTTATCGTGAAATATGAGCCAATATCCACGTACATGAAATTGGCCAATACGGCAATCTTCTACAGCACAGCCGGTAGACAATTCACAAACTGTAGCTGCTATATTATTTATTTTAGTTATTTTGTTATAAAACTCAGTACTACAATTGTTTGAATAACATACTATTATTCTATCTACAAAAGTAAATACACAGTACTAAATCGTAATTTATTACTTTAATTCACGACTAATATACATATTAATTTCTATTTCCTATAATCGCTATTTCCTACAACATCTGGCGTCATATCAGAACTTAAACCATTGTATATTCCGCTCATGAAATCGTAGACTACAATCAGCAATACTGTAGAAAAACATAGTCGCAGTACAAGTTTGTGGGGCACAATAAAAAATCGCTTATTTTTATCAATACGATCTGGGTGTCGGACATTTCGCATAAATGTGATATTGCAATATCGTTCGTCCCCTTTTTAATATCGCGACGGACGCTGCTGGGCGGTTTATGGCACAACCCTTCCCGAGTTTTATTCGCGACCTGTTTGTCCTAATATTATGAAAAAATTGACGTTGGCAAAACGAAAACGTCTCGGCTGCTTATATTTTTTGTTTCTTGATTTACTTATTGTGTGCCTGGATCTTAACCTACTGCCAGTTTTCTTTTTCTTTTTTTGCTCCTGTCTATTCCGACATTCGCTTCCATTACATGAGCGCTGTTTGTTAAAAAACCACTAGTGAGAAGTTGAGAATCATGTTAACGAACAATCGATCCTTCATTTATTACTATGATCAGTAAAATACACCTTATAGTCTTTGAATCTTTATCTGTTTCTGTTTTTAATTCTTTATACAATTCATGTAGTTTTGTAGAAATTAAGAACTCTTTGCCTATAAGTTAGAAAATATAAACGTATAATCTACAATAAAGTATTTGTGTAAAGAAAAGATAATACTAACCCATTTTTTTAAAACCAAAGATCTGTTGTTGTTCTAAAAGTTATGATTAAAATACTATCTAATATTTGCATACACACAGACATAGTTCTTGATAATGATCTATACTTACTGATGGAGTTGTCAGGTTTGTGCATGGCCGGAGGATCACGAATCATGGCGGCGTCACTCGCGCATCACACAACAACACTTATGTCCTGCAACAAACAATAACGTAATGTTACAACAATGAATACAGCATGATTCCTTTTTATTTCTATGATTGAAATTCAATTAATGAATCTATTAAATATTTAAAATTATACTATCGCAATGACAAAGAGATATTTATCCACAAACGATCTGGCTTAACGTCCCGTTGGAGAGTTTGGTAGTACTCACTCATTGGGTAACTTTTTAATTTACACAAAGTATGATAACTAGGAGAATGTCGACACCTCGAGATTAGGTATATTTTGCGAAATTCAATGAGAGGTGACGACACAAATACTGTAAATTTACTCGCATATAAGCATTTTCCTTGTCAGAATGTTGATACACCTATGAGAAAACATAGAAAGCTGAAATTTATTCACAAATACTTAAAATATCAACTTTGATATTATTCTGGTGGCAGCAATGGTAATTCCTCTAAGTCGTCATCAATTTTACTTATTCAGAGTTTATTTAGCTTTATTAGTTGCCGAAATTCTGAAATTAATTAATTATATTGTTAAACCACAAACCACGAGTTCTATGACGAATAAACAAAAGGCAAAACGGAACGTCACTTCGAAGTCAACTTGTCCAACTAGTATGGTCGGATCGTCTTTATCAACAAAGATTTCTATCCAGAGCTAAAGGTAATACGCTGAGAAGGCGAGTACGAGGAGCATGCGTCTCGCTACGAAACCTCATTAGAATAAACGATATCCTCTCCTTACGTCCACTCCGCGAGACCTTATTACTCCGACAAACTGCCGTCAAACGGTAGCAGTCAGGCGCATAACAAAACATCTAAAACATACTCTATTTACTACAATATACGGTGTCTTTTACAGTAGCGATACACAATTCTAGCACAGATAATCATTTTCTGTCTTAGAAATACGCTGTAGAGTCGAATTTCAAATGTAACATGAATAACAAACGCACTATCAGGCGGTATTATTCCGTGAAGGTTGAGACGTCCAAGCAAAGCTGTAAATTGAAACCTGGGGGAGGTACTAATATCTCTCGTGGCTTGTCTCGTGTGCATATTGGATGTCATCAATTTTCCAACTTCATAAAATGCGCTCATCATTTGGCCAGTTCGGCAGTCCCACAAGTGCTTTCATTTATGTATGCATAACGTTTCTGCTTCATCATCGTTGATGTCATTAGTTTGTAATAACAGAACTACAAATAATTTTGAGTAAATTTAAATTATGTACTTTATTTTATATTAAAATAGAAGTAATTTTTTCGTTAACTTGTAAATAACCTGACATGTGACATTAATTGCCTACATAAGTTTACTATAAAAAAACTGTCAGTCACGAAATGCATTTTATTTGATAGATGACGTAAATTTTCTTATAATATCAATACTTAACATTATCATGTAGGTATTGGGGGAGGCCTATGTCCAGCAGTGGACGTCTTTCGGCTGAGATGATTATGATTGGATATTCAAAATGTTGTACATCGCTGTATAAAATCGTGTTGTCATAAGTAAGCTCTTTATGACTTAACAAAATCTTGCAGCCCGGGTAAAACAATGACTGACACCTCGACAAACTAATAGTGACCTCACCAGTAATAGGGCGCCAAGTGAGAATGTATTCATAGAACCATGGTCAGTGGTTTAAGTGAATGACTCGCTGCTGCCGCCGCATCGAGAGTTGTGGGTTTGAAATAGATGTTCCGAGTCTGGATGTACTTTGTGTCCGTAGTTTGAATGTTTGTAAAGTCCTTCACGACACTAGAATTACTCATAGTGCGGGATAGAAAAATTTAAGAAATATAGGCGCTTGTTATCCACAGAAAGCTGTCTACTGACGGCCCGTACGGTAATAATTTTCACTTAGCATGCGAGAGTTAGTGCTCTACATAACATAACATAGCTGCCAGCTGATTAAGGTGCACGACGCACATATTTTCTTATTAAATATATATTTTTATAGAAAAACAACTCCTGTCTTCAGAACGTCATCTATATCACGGAAATCTTTTTTCTTCTTCTTTGCGTATCGATGGCAAACACTTTTAAATTATATATTTGCTGCCCAGAAAGCAGCTACGCTAACTGCGTTGCGTTGTCAGAGGCAGCCAAGTTGTCGGGCACGCAGGGCACGATGTAATGTGGGACATCGT
This sequence comes from Catocala nupta, assembly GCA_963675205.1. Classification (NCBI taxonomy): domain Eukaryota; kingdom Metazoa; phylum Arthropoda; class Insecta; order Lepidoptera; family Erebidae; genus Catocala; species Catocala nupta. Next base: position 16,397,507 of record OY776081.1, read on the forward strand.
TTGACTTGCACCGCACGCGCAAGCCAGATCGGTACCGTCTGAGAGTTTCCACCTAACCATGTTTTCTTCACACCGACCGACCTGGGTTCGGTGTCTATTTAGCGACTTCCAGACCGACCATGGCAATTGATGTCCAGGTGGAAGGCTCTCAGTGGGTGACACGAAAGGTGTAGGTAGAGATATTTTTTCTCGCCACAGGTTGCATCTCGCCTTTGATGGCTCCAGAGTTAGTGCATGGACACATTTAACAAAGCTGTTACGGCTCATCAGCCTTTGCTGCACTGGCCTGTGACCATACAAGGGCTGCCGTGCATCACCATCCATCTTTGCTCTCTCTGCTGAGCTAGCCACAGCCCTGCGGATATCCAGAGGTGCGATGCCAGCCAATGGCTACAGCAGCTTTACCGGGGTAATCGGTTTAAGGCAACCCGTGATAATCCGACAAGTTTCATTAAGTGCTGTATCCACAGATCTTGCATGCACCGATCGACTCCATATAGGGGACGCGTATTCACTGGCAGAAAAAGCTAGCGCCAGGGCGGAAGTTCGCAATACTTGCGGTGAGGCTCCCCATTTCGTAGTAGTGAGACGCTGGTACAGGTTATTGCGAGTGTGCACCTTCTTCTTCAATATCTCGCAATTTTTCCGTATATAAGAGACCTATCAAGAGTGATTCCTAAATATTTGGGATGTTGATTGTGGGCTATAGGCACACCCTGCCACGTAATATTGAGTTTACGACCCACTTGGTTGTTACGCAGATGGAATGCACACGACTCCGTTTTAATTGGGGTGGGCTTAAGTGCGTTCGCCTCATAGTACTTACCCAAGGTGTTAAGAGCCGTAGTGAGGTTCACCTCTATTTCTTCAAAGTTCGTTGCTTGGGAGGTTAGGGCGAGATCATCTGCGTAAATGAAACGAGATGTGTTTAGGCAGGAGGGTTGGTCATTAGTGTAGATGTTGAAGAGAAGCGGGGCCAGAACACTTCCCTGAGGCAGTCCGTTCTTTTGAGTTCTCCAACGACTCTGGTCCGATAGAATATGAACCTGAAAGCGACGGTTATGGAGGAGCTCCCGGAGTATCATGACAAATTTTTAGTCACCGGTCATGGTTTCCACGTTTCACAAAAGCCTTCTGAGGTTCACAGTGTCGTAGGCCGCAGAGAGATCAACGAAAACAGCGCCAGTTATTTTGCGAAGTTCCAACCCGTCTTCTATATGCTGCGCGAGTTTCAGTGTCTGGTTGCAACATGACTTCACCGAAAGCCGCCTGCTCTGGAATCAAAACTGGATCTATCAAGCTCGTAAGCCTGGTCAGCAGCAATCGCTCGAATAATTTATATGTGTGACACAGTAGTGATATAGGGTGAAAGTTTTTGGGGTGCTTGCTTGCCCGGCTTTAATATAGCTATACTTTAGATTTTCGCCAAAGTCGAGGTATAAGAGTGGATTCTAGGCAGTTGTTAAAAAGAAGCAGCAACCACGACACAGCATTTGGGCCAAGATGTTTTATTTGCTCCACTGAGATGTTACCACTTTTGAGACCGCTAATTGTAATGACTATGTCGGTCAGGCTGAATGGCTTGCTAATCTGGTCACTTGAGTTTGTGCAGCTAATTGTCTTTAGGACCTTTGCAAGGCAGCATGATGATTTGCCATTTAGTAAGAGCTGATGAGCAATTTGGTTCGAGGTGACTTGATAAGAAGAGATTGGTCGTGGTATGTCGTTGGTCAGCTTTCGGATGATATTCCATGCTTTCTTACTGTTGTGAGTAGGTATATGCCAGTAACGGTTTTAATCCACCTCTCCTGTCGGGTGTCACTAATACGCGAAAGCAGCTCTTCACTAACCAAAGTGGTTTCCTTGGAGAATGGGTCTTGGCTATATAGGAACTCATACTCTTTTAACAGGTCCACATAAATTTTCGATAGCCCAGGCATTTAAGATGTCCGACAGCCTCTAGATATATGTGTTGTTGGTGTGATGTTTTGGCAACTATGTCGACAAATCGATCGTAGTTTTGTGGAATAGGCGGGACATTCAACAGAGCTTGATCTATGAACTGCGAGAACTGTTCCCAGTTTGCTTTAGAGTAATTGAATCGACGCTTTAGCGGGACGCTTATAGGTCGTACAACGGGTCGAATCGTACACATGATCGGCCTATGCCTAGGGTATTGGGGTGCATACGGTCTTGGTGCACTGTGAACTTATGGTATGACTAATAAAGATAAGGTCTGGATTATAGCCACGCTTCCATCGGCCACTGTTAAAGGAAGCTGGTTGTTTAGGATTATGAATCAGTATCAAATCATTTGCTTGCCCACTCCTCGACTGCTTGCCCGCTAAAGTCCGTATCGTTATAGCCCCAGCTCGCATTGTGGCTGTTGAAGTCGCTAATTACAACATTTATGGGCTGGTCGTTGAAGTTCTCGGGAGGAAAAAATTGAAAGGGAACATTCGGTGGCTTGTAAAGGGAAGTAACGGTGCAGTATCCTAGGTCTATGGATATTATTTCGATTTCATTCTGGGTCGAGCATTTAGTCGACTTTGTGCTTACGCCGGGAGCAACAAATGCGTTACCGTGTTTCGGGTGACAGATCTCAGCGATAAGCTTGTGTCCAGGAATGTGTGGCCGGCTCTGTGATCCGTCTCTGTGAGTTTTTTGGACACACAGGACATTGCAGCATGTCGTACGACATAATTCGGCAAGTATCTCTGATTTTTTGCCTGAGAAACCTTCGATGTTGACAGAGAATACACACAGGGCCGGCTTTAGGGCTGGACTGATGATGTTTGCCATCGTGGTGAAAGGATTGGCCAATCAGCGTGGGGAACTCGCTAATTGTTACCAGGGTGCGCCGGACGTACGGGGATTCTGGAAGTACGTTCGCTCGTGGAGGCAAAACAGTCAAACAACTGATACAAGAATACCTAATTATTGTGGACTACAGTTCAGTTTTACCAGACATGTCTATGTTTTAAGAAACAGGCAACCCTCTTGTCGTAGAGTACTTAGTTATGTGTACCGGAGTTTGTCTTGTATGACAGATAAATCGAATTACACTTTTGCATAAATGTCAATAATTAAAGCTATGGTATTAGCAAGGCAGTTAATCGCTGTTTCTCTGGCTCTAATGAAATAATTAAACCTCTCTTTAAGAAGGATAAGTCTTACCGCTGGAGTAAGAGCACAGCAGATTGCTCCTTCCAAAACCTGCACGTATCCATGTAGGATGTATCCGTGATGGACAAGAACAACTCGGGATAGAAAGGATGAACCATGATGCTGTGTATGAATACAGCAGTAGGGTTCACCTGTTTCACCCGTGGACATTCTCGAGTTAAAATGTACTATAATTTAAACAGCTCTATTTTATATTTCGCAGTTTAGTAGAGTGTTAAACAAATACATAAATAAATATTCTGATACATTTGTTTTTCAAATCTGCTAAGGATAAACATCGAAATACAAATTATATTTAGTAACGAATTCCTTTGACTTGTATTCTCAGAGCAAAATATCATTGTATAGCAGATCTTCCATGTAACAATATATCCGGCAAGTACAAAGCGACCACCAAAGGAGAGCTACTCGTAAATAAACTAAACGAAGTAGGAGCGCACACACAAAGGTCGGAAGCAAACTCTTTATCATCTGGGCCTGTGGTTGCAATGAAGCGATCCATCTTAGGAATACTTTGAAACGATTTATCGGCATCCGGCGGCGCCGGCGCAGCTTCACGATGTATATTACTACAACTAGACAAAGAATTTAAATCTAAGAAATATTGCCTATGCTTATATAATTTTGGTTTTATCTGATGCTGTTTACGACCTGTAGCCTTTTTAGTGATTTTAAATATTATAATATTTAGTGATATATGAAAAGTTATTATGCTTCTTAATAATAATATTTTAACATAATATAAAAATCGACTTAAAAGACACTAAACTGACCATCGAATCTAAGTAATGCGTAGTCGGTGCCGAGTAAGTGAATTAACATAGTTAGCCGTTTTGGGCACCGACTTCAAATCGGTCAGATTCGAATCGACTAAATGTATCGATAAGGTAAGACTTAAAACAACATTAATATTACTTGTTTTTCAGTGTTTTTAATGTTACTTTATATTTTTGTTTGATTATTATTATCTTACAATTTTAAGTAACGTTTACCAAGCTCAAAAGCCGAAATAATGGCCCCCAATTGAGAACTGCCTTCCTTTCTGATTATGGTTAAAATTTCATGGAATATTATACCTTTTTACGCGCATATCTCTTCGCGGGGTGACGGAGAGGTTATGTCGGATTCACCGGGAAAAGATGGTGAGCGACATCCCGGTAATACTGACTAAACCTACCACGGTGTTCCTCGACATAACCGCAATCGGTGCGGCCGCGCGAATCGCTATCACATGTAAACCCAACCATGATTCTCAGATCAAACTATGAACTAATAAGTAACTTTGGCAAATGATCTTATGTACGTATTTACATAAGATCATTTTGGTGCTATGTCATATACGGTGATTTATAATTGCTGTCTATCGATCACAATTCTACACTCTGTACTGCTACTTAAATATAGATCTGACAGAAATTCACGATCATCATGAAATTTCGGATACACGTTAACAGGGCAACAAAAGGGACATAAGGTACTTTCATCTGGAAAAAAATTTTACTGATCTAACCTTACCTACATTTAAGCAAGCAAAGTCGCGGGTAAAATCTAGTAATGTTTTATAATAATCGCTAAGAAAACCAAGATATGCCGAGATTGATTTAGACATTTCAGACAACACGTCTTGTTAAATATTATAATTTATAACAATAAGAATACATGTAAACAGTAAATTTGTTGGCGTTTAAATATGACAGCAACTTTCAGTTACATACATATTTTAGACCTAGATATGTTATATCTGAGAGCACAAACAAACTGATGCTATCATACATAACGTATTCACTCTCATTTTCTCATTTTCTTTTAACTCATTTTCTTACGAGATTTTGATATAGCTACGATATTATAGTAATGCCCACAGCAGTAGGTATAGCAGGTATTAATGGCGAGATGTCGGGCATAAGCACATTGAAATGTGATTTGTATGAGTAATTAGGAAGTCAGCTTTATAGAAATATGTTTACAATGTCACTTATTTATTTGTGCAGAAAGAATGGGCGCCATTAACTACTATACAATCAATTACCCATCCTTATCACTAAACTATTTTCAAAATGTTTATTCAATAGTCATTCAGAATATAAATGTATTTAGAATTTGGCGTATTATGAAATAATCTTTCTATTCTAAATTAATGAACTACTATTTTATATTCATTAGTTTTCTGTAAAATGTTGGTATATGTGCATTAATTTTATAATAAAAGATGTATAGAAACATTCTATGGAATATATTTGATGTAAGAGAAAGATAAAATCGTAATTTAGATTTAAAATTCAGTTATGACGTCTTGATTTCCTTAGAACATGAATAAAAGATATTCGAACAAGGGTGTCTTATTTCATAAACACGTAATATTATAAGAATAAAGAGTCATCTGTCATATATATTAGTACATAGACATAAAATAAAAACAGAATATGCTATCAAACTCGAGTGGAATGAAAAAAAATTTATAACCGCATCGAAATTCCCATCAGCACCTGTTACAAAGGCGGCTATCAAATTACCCGCGACATACCCGCGGCGCGCGCCGGAGCGAGCGCGCCTCCATCCATAAATACGGTATTCGTTATGCATTTCTCATATTCATGAATCCGTTTTATTGGCCCCAATAAAATATGAACATCTCAGAATGGATATGAGAGAGCGGGCAAATCTAATATGGATTGCTGTGCGCCGGATTCTGTCCGATCGGCGGGTGGGGACGGACAGCTGTGCCGCTGCCAGCCTCCGGGCCGCACCAGTAAGCCACCACCGTCGTTTATCTTTTCAAAACTATCTGGCTTTAATCACCCGCACGATTCACAAAGAGTTTTATTACAGCACAAGCAACGGGATATTGTCGACTTAACAATCACACAAAGAAAGTAACATCCCTCTCGGTAATCTGTCGCTACTTATAGTGTGAGACTGACAAACGATGTCGGCGACAGGACCCACCCTATAATGCGAATTTAAAGGACTCGGTCCCACTAAACCACCTGAAGAAAAGGCCAGTACTTGGGCGACGTGTCAAAAATTCAACAGAGTGCCGGGATAAGTGGAATGGATGACGGGCGACGCAGTACCGGATAAAATATTCTACGTCAAATCGTACGTCACCGGCTCTCGACTTGTTCTCGCTGAGAGTACTTCGCGGAAGTCGATTATTTATTCGCTTTTACGTCATCTATAGTACGCCTCTTTTGTGCCCTTGCCGATTTATATACTACTTACCAAACTCAGAATCTTATAAAATGCCAAGAGCAACATGTGACATTGTAGAGCTGATCTCACGTGGTTATTGGCTGAACGACACTAAATAAAATTGATTATTCAATAACTTTGAACCTGTACTAATATAAATTTATAATAAAAATAATCGGTTTGACTAAAAAGAAAAGTGCCGAACACAGCCATTTATGCACTCAAGTGAGGGAGGGCGAAATGTAGTTTGGTATCTAGGAATGGAGCCATCATTATGATTACGTTATCAACGCGATCAATTAAACAGCATTACGTTAAAATTCACCCCAGCCATCAATTACGTGGCAGCCGGCCGACGCGTCATCAAACACGACGTGAGGCGAAATATGGACCTGCTACACTTTACCTCGCGCTCACACAATACTAATTTAAAATTCATATTGGACTATTTGTTGACAAGTTATCTGTGAAATCAATTTTCGGTCAGTAACTATCGACATAATCTGTTAGACGCTCCCTTCTGACTGTGCACTGATCGAATTCATTATTCACCAGCAGAGAGCAATTAAAGCCCCACTAATCAATCTCAAACTTCAGGCTGCGCTGAACTCTAATCAAGAAAACTCCTATTCTGTGAAAGCTTTTCGAACAAAATTTAACTTAATTAAAAATGTAAATTAAATTCCTAGTCGCTTCCACAAGCATGACGTCGCGGCGGCGGGCGCGCGGCGCCGGTCCCGCCGCGCCCCGCGCCGAGCGCTCTGGGCTTTTGATTGCAGCTAAAAGGTTTGGGATTAGTGCGCGAAAGAGCTTTCAGTGCATTTGTAGAGCTTTTAAGTGGGAAGCTTTCGCTTAAGACACTTACATACAATGTAAATTTTATGTAGATACCTATCTCGTGAGTGTATCTTGGCAACTTTTAAAACGTACTATCTCTATGGGTGACACTTAGCACCTACTGATGGTTTTATAAAGACAAATGCACAAACTGTGTAATCGCTAATTTTGTTTGTTTTACAATTGTGTATCTGCAGACAAACAACGCTAAGCGAAGGGGATGTGGGGTGTCTGGGGAGGCGGCTAGAGGGAGCGTGGATCTGACCAAGGAAGTTCGGTGTCCGGAAATAAACCACCCGTAAAATTGTCAATTCCGAGGGAGCGCCGGCGCCTGGGCCCGACAATTTTGAAACGTGCGGTTCCAACCGGCCCGCTGATCGCCGTCCCGATTCAATGTTTAAAAGGCATCGCATGTCAGCACTTTATTTTGATTTCACTGCACCTTCATTATTGAGTAGGTTAAATGTGTATCAAAATAAAATAGATTCGCTCGTTTCAAGATCCGATATTAAAAAGATGCAAGTAAATAAAACGTGGACTACACATTGCAGCGCACGCTTCACGTCAGCAAAATGCGCATTGCCATCTGGGTGTGCGCCAAAACAATCACTGTTATTCAGTACTTAACCGTACGATACTGTAAATTACACAACATTGTTTCACAGTCATTAATTCAGCGATTTTGTGATTAAAATTTAATTGCTCCCAACTGTCGGTACACAGTATCATCAACGAGAAGTGTAGATTGAAAAATAGCTAAATGCGTCGTAAAGTGAGTAAAAGAAAATTGGGCGAGATATATCACGAGTAGCACACGCAGATAACACACGCATAACCCATCCAATCACAAGGAGCAGCGAGCAGAAAGCTTATTATCGGGACGCGGCGTTGCGTCACCGGGTAATGAGGAGTGCGGGACGCGATCCTTCGGGGCGGCCACGGGACGGACCCGAGCCGGACCGGGACAGGACTGGACGGATCGTGAGGCGCGCACTGCACACGTGCACCCATCGAACGAACTCTCACGCTTTTAGAACTGAGATCATCGCGACGCTCATCCGTGAAATTGATTCTCGAGAAAAGGAAAGACTAAAAGATAAATAAAAAGGAAATAGGAAAACACAAGCTAAGATTTGGCGTGAAATTGTTTTTCAGCACCCGGCCGCCGCGCGCCACCGACGCGGCTACAGCGGCCCGGCTCGGGAATTTCCCAATTACTGGGTGTGAATGTATCTACTTGATTACGTAATGGATACTTCACAGACCCGACTTGGAGTGTTCTGCTATTATAATTTATCCTCCACCGACTTCATAATTACTCAGGCTGCCATTCACTTACAACTTGTTTCAATTATGACTACAATTATAAATATAACAGATAGATTAATTTGAATGATTAAGATGTTTCGTCATTTGAAACGTATATAACATGATTAACGAATCAAAACTGTCATGTACAGGCTATTAGCTGTCCGAATATAAGTAGAGAGTAAACTATCTAACGGATCGGTCGAATTGGGATCTTAAAACACTGTGACATCTCATCCACTACGTGATCCATTTGCCGAAGTAAGAAGCAATCTCATTCAATACCCGGCCGCCCCGGCCCCCACCCGGTGCCTAGGGCTGCTAACAATGCGATACATTGTGCGCGCCGTATCACAGAACGCAATAAAACTTTACATTCCTCTTTAACTACTTTTCCCGTAGTTATCAGCGTGTGATACGAAATGGGGCATAAATACAGAATTGTTTGTTCTTTAAATCTGTTCTAGTAACTTCATCCAATTCCTGATACCAATTATGTTGATGTACTACGTGTATTGGACGTATGTTGTCAGCTCAAGAAGTATTCAATGCTTATGAAGTGGTAACAAAGCTGTGTACTAGTTCATAATATCGGTAGAGGTAGCTTCGAATGAATTACTTATGAATTACTGTTAGGAATTACTTTAGATAATTTGCACCAAAGCTATTGATGTAAATTCTGGATTTGTCCAAGAACGTGTATAATAAGATTAAATAAACTACTTACTTGCAAGTTAAAAGGCACCGTTGCCGTATATTTATTAAAGACATCTTCCAAATTAGAAATAAATCTTGTGTCACGGAGGACTTTATAAACATTCCCACGACGAACAAAAATAATTCCTAGACTCGTCACAACTATTTATCTATTTGTGGATCATATAAATGTTTGTACCGCGTGGGGATCGAACTCACAATAGGCAGCGCAATGGCATGTGCGACGCGATCACTTAAACCACCACGCCATCCGTGCAGTATATTATGCGCGTGATTATAAGAACATAAAACAGCATTAGCATTACTATGAATTTCTTGCGCCTGCAGATAACCTCGCCCCACCTAAAAGGAAATTCGATAATCCTGCTGCTCATAACTATACCTAACCAGCATCTTACGTAATTGATTAATGATTTTGTAAATCTCTATTACCTATAAAATTATTGAGACTAAACTTTTTGAAATAATGCAGTTATAATAAGATTTATTTCTACGAAGTATTCAATGTAATATTGTCAACCCTAAGTTAGTAGCGAGTATCGCTTTCCCCGATTGTATTAGATTCAGCTGCCCTTTTCATCTACATGTCGTTCTCTCTTTACCTCTCAAGAGGGTCGCGAGACTAGTGGATATGCCGTGGACGCACCTACTCTTCACACACACAAACGCATATACTAGTGCTGCGCTTTATAAATTGCAATAATAAATAAACGAACTTTACGAGCTAACCATTAATATTCACTAAAGCAATTGCCTCATGATTCCGTTATGCTTCAATTACATTACGTACATACATATTTATAACAAATACTATTTTATTGCAATGGTTTCCCAATAAATTCGATCAGGAATCGCTTTAGGATCAGCGTAGCTGTCACCTATTGGTTTGTGAGGGAATTTAGATTAGTATCGCCGTGTGAGGTCACCACCACCGCCGCGCAAAAACTATTTTCATCTAAAAAGTCATCTATATTTTGTCGAAAAACTATGAATATGATTATCCACACCATTCCAAAGGCTATCATCCAATAAACCTGGTAGGTACCAAAGGTATCAAATCTTTTTCGTCCGTAGTGAAATTGAATATTTATCCGGGTAGTATCTCTATTCCGGAACAATTTTTATGTAGGGGGAATACAATCTCAAGATATTTGGGAGGGCCACTCCACGAGGATATTGGCAAATACCTTGCCTACATTACCTTTATTGGCTCGCGACGTTGCGTGCCCGATTTGATCGTATCTACGATTATTTGCGTATTATTCAATGTTTCTAAATGTTATTCGACTTGAACTCTAATTCGTTATTCATGAAGCCGATAACAAAGAGTAAGGTTTTAATGCAATATTCATTATTGACGGTAATGCACTACCATTCATGTTTATTGTCTACATTTACATTTGTCTATGTGTAATTAAAAATACTTGCATGAAAGAATACATTTACCAGACACTTGTTTTGACTTTGTTAACCTACATAATGACTTAGATTTACATGCATTAACATTGCTATGAATTTTGTTTTTGTGCACGCTCAGTCATTATTACCCACTGTTTGTGTGATTTAACATGTAAGCGTTGACATTCTCTAGGTTATTGTTACAGTTGTTTTGTGTTGTTAATGTATTCTAATAGCGATGCTCGAGACCGCAACGATTGCCACCCACACTATAAAGCAGCAATTAATGATGCGAGGTGTACCGAATCGGACGTTCTTTAATCTGCCCACGAGTCGGGCGAGGCGCGAAACCACCGCTTGAAATGTAATTTGCGCAAATTAACCCAGACAGTCTGCATAATTTAGCACATAAAACTCGCCGCCATATAAGCCGGACACTGGTGGACACTTATAATTGAGTAACCGGACGTAATGGTATGTTTCACGCCATGATTTTATCCGTAGTACCGACTTCTGTGAACATTGATTAGGTGCCATGCTCAAATTTATTTTCTTAATAGTGTCCAAAAGATTTAATGAGTATGAACGGTACAGTGATGCTGCAATAAAACTATTTACATAAATGTTATACGTCATACAAGTAATTACGTAAAGTCATAATTAAATAGACTTATATTGAACTTCATGAAAAACATACAGCAAAAGAAAAGGTTAGTTACCAAAGTTGATAATAGCAACATTTGCTTCAAATTATTTGCAACAATAAGAGTTAATGTTTTAAAAGATAAACAAATAATCATACATTAACTGGATGAATAATTTTGATGTAATATAACAATACAATAATGCTTTTTCACAAACGTTTGTGTTGGAGAGAAAATAAAAATGTATTGACTTTACGGTTTGCCTTTAAATATGACTAACTGTGGCTCCTATCTATATAACTAACGTTACCTAAAAAATAAGTAATTGTTAACCTTATGAAATATTAATTTAGCGCAATCGGTTACAAGTATTATGTCGTTACCTATGCTATTATTATTATTAATAATCTACATTAATTTTAAACAATTTGTGTCCAAAGTTATTTCGATTAGTGTTTCTTTGGCTTCATTGCGCCAATACGACCATATCTAAGGAGCTCAAAATGTAGCAAACTAGGGACTTGTAAAGTAACATACAATTAAGTTTCCTATTAAATATTGATTAAATAGTTTGGAAACACGGCGTAACACTTCTTCTAAACGACGATTTAATACGAGTAGCTTAAGCCAATAAAACTGTACTGTTAACTGATAACTTTATAACTGCTATCATAATTAATTTAATTGAATAAGTACCTTGAAGGTATATCATTAATATGTATAACGTAGTTAGATATTCTAAAGGGCACTCGTATCGACTAATTAATTTGTGCAATTATTTAAAATGGATCAGACATAAGAAAGCATTCAATAAATAATTTATTTTTGTGTGGCAATTTTATCAAAAGATAACCTTTAATTCAAAATGTGTAATGATTAACCTTATTCATTTTATATCCAACTCAATTATACAAAATAAAATATTGTTTATGGATGAATTTCTTCTCCCTAATGTTTTCAACGTTGAAAGGAGGTGAGAGAATTATTTGTTGAATTTTTACTTCTCCAGTCGCCTCATTCACACTTAAGCCTTTTTTGACATGAAGGAATTTCGGAATTTCAATATATCTTTCATTATTATGTGTCTTTAATAATGAATCTATTCTTTAAAACATATCACATAACATATTTTCAAAGCCTCAATTTGTATTGAATTGCTCTTTTTCTATTTATATGTCCATTCGTGACCAGTTTTGAACATTATTAATAATAATAATGCCCTCCTGACCGAATTTCGGTCACGGCGGCCAACCTTAACGGAGACTGGCCATCGGCGCAGGAGATATTATAGTGCACAAGTGTGCGCGCAAACACAAATGCACTCTCTGTTCCCTAACTCTCATGATCAGATGGGACGAATAAACCGACACGACTGGAGAGAGAGCAGGCGCAGTACCAACGGATTTACGTGCTTTCCGAGATACGGGGGTGTCTAACACCGCCAACTTCCTAACTCCAGGCTTGTATTGAGATTTCTTAACAGAAAAATCCAATAACTTTTTGTTGGCCCGACCCGGGATTCGAACCTGAGACCTCATGCACAGCAGTCGCATTCACTACCGCTGCGCCACGGAGACATTATTAATACATCAGTGTCCAAATATTCTTCGGTAAACGTATTGTTCAGTCTCTAACTGTATACCTATAGTACTGAATGTATGTACATGTTCGAGAGGGTTCGGTCGTACGGGCCCCACACTTAATTTAAACGCTGGTACTTACACAGTACGTATAATAGAGTATAGATCGCTTGCGGTACAATTCCCCCACATAATTGTCATTGTTACACGTCGCGTAGATTCAGCGATAATGTAGCTAATTAAGGAGAGACGAGCGAGGCTGATTGTACGCTGTACGTTGACTTAAGCTGCAATAACTTAGCCCCAGTGCAGTAAATAAGTGTTCGTGATCGTCGGCCACTAGGTATTTTAATGAGATTTAATAGCGGCGGTCTGTCAGCCGCCGACCGACCGCCGCACAAGTAACGTTGTCGGCTTTTAAGGCCTTAATTGGTTCCGTACATGTTTAATCCGCTTAATGGTTATTTTGTCGGACAACACACAATAACAAAATCCGGTTCCACGCCGATAATTCTGATTGATGTGAAACTTTATAGACTTGTCACTTGACATTCTTCTCGTTAAGCAAATTCGTGTTATCGGAACGGAAAAGGCTGCGTGAAGACATTTCACCTACTCACGTAGGGAATCAAACATTTACATCATCGTACTTGGTTTGAAACTACTGAAATAAACGAATATTTTAATGGGTTCATTAGATGCGAGGAGTTGGATGTTAATCGTTATTTATAGACAATAAATTATTATATTCATAGTGGTCGGAGCGGAAGGCGCATAAATTCGACGAGCGAGTGTCGGGTTGACACCTGTGATTGCATTTACAATGCTAATTCACGGCAAAATATCACGTCATCTGCCGCCACAGTTCGCGTTTTCACAACACAGTCGCTAACAGCATACACCCACCACTGCCATGGCATGCCGCCGCGCCCAATTATACAACTAATGCCACGACAACAACGCGCCAATACCCTCTCCACTTTTTACTATATCCAACTTAATCACGTTATTGGCAAAGAACCAAAGCCATGCAAATGGCCCGCGTCGCCCGACAACATAATATCCGATATTGACACAAACCATGGAAATGATTGATGATTTAAATTCATTATTAAAAAGATAAAACGGGGAGTGGGTCGTTACACGTTGAGATAAGCCGGCGGATAAGCGGCCGCAATCCATTATCGAGCAGTTAATTGATAATTACTTTCTTCCATTACGTCGAACGAAAAACGTGGTGATTAACTCAGAATCGCTTTAACGAGCACAATGGGTCGACGTTCAATTAAAAACCCTTGTCGAATGTCGACGGCTTCGCAGAAAAGAGGAATCGACGCTGACTCAATCTCGTATACATGGAATAAGGAATTACTCGCGTGCGGAAAGTTTTTAATTAAATATTCACCCGTTTTGTAATTAAGACGCGATTCAATTGAGCACAATGGAGTTTCGTGCGGCGCTTTCGAAAGAAATCGGAGACAGCTTTAACGTTTTAATTTAATGCTCGCTTACAAACAGATGTATTCGAATGTATCATTTAACTTCTTTGGTGATATTAATTAATACATGCATCAAAGCTAAGCGCTTTAATACCTACATTATTGTATTGTTTGCCCGACGTGTTATTTATTTAGTTAAGAAACAATTTGTCTTCGTACGCAAGCTTTTGAATGAATAACTGTCAAACTAATATCTCAGTTGTCGGTTTAAGTGGAAGTGGGTGTTACTCAAATGTTTTTGTATTAAAAGCTAATCGGGTTGTGCAAGCGAGCCGCGGCGTGCCTGCGCCGTGCGCGCGGCACACTCGACTTCTCCGCCGCACATGCCGCATTTGAGCGTAATTTAAATGCATGCACATTACTCGAGAACGACGCTCTACACAATACCTTAATTTATTATAAATAGCTTTATTACATGACCAAACTCATCAAAGTGATTTTTAAAAAGCCTGAGTTTGTATTTTATAACGAGCGTGTCTGTAATAAAGTTTTATTATAAGAATACATTTTAATAACTTGAAATAAAGACTCTGTGTTTTCTCCTCTAAATAAAAATGACATTGTCTTATAACATGGTACATAAATGATTACGTAAATAGGATGTTTTATATAACTAGCAATAATATTTTGAAACATTATATAACAAATTTATTAAGGTACCTAACTGGTGTTTTACATTTTGGACCATTATGAATAAAAGAGACAGATTATATTAAACTCGATAGGATAGTTAACTTTACACCTGAGCAGCACCATATCTGATTTATTATTTCAATCAAACTTTGAAATTAGAAAAATTCAGCCAACTAACTAAACTTCAAAAGTCTAAACCGCTTTTCTAAAGACTGTAAATTATATTTCCTATTAAATGATCTGCTGGAACTGATAAGACATAAATTTAATAAAAGTTTCTCAAAGTAGTTCAATAAACGTCTTAGTTATCTCAGTGTAATCCCCAAACGGCCCAACTGGTAATCTCGCAGACGTTTAATTTCGCCATTTTAAATGAATCGCAGATCTCATATCCCATCCCGAAATCCTCGCTACGATTGGTTCGTTCCTCCGCGCGTATAAATTCTTAAGGAAAATCATCTGCAGAATTCCAATAGCTTGCTGCTGATGTCCAAATTCGTGATATATCGAGGCACATACGTCTCGGGTGCGCCTGTTTATGAGATATTTCATAACGTGCATAATTCTCTGATCATTTATCATCACTGACTTTATATCGAACCAGTCCTTTTTTGAGATAATGCAGAGTAAGATGTTCCACAGCAGGGCCAGCTGATCCTGCGCTTTACAAAATACATTTTTATGCCAGTACAAATTTTGCGAGCACCATCAATTTATTAATAAAAATATAGAGGTGATGGTAAGATAAATGCACGCCTCAGCTAAATATTACTTCAAGCCATTAGCATGAAATAAGAAAATATTTCTTACCCATGTGCTAATGGCCCATATGAAAAGTTGCGATGTCGCTAATGAAACGGTTTCGGCACAAAGTACATATACACATTGTCGACGGTTTTTGTCAACCACATAAAAATTGTTGAAGTGTTAGTGGCAGATACAAATTATTTTTAACACATATTTTAATGTACCTAACCTAACAATATATGACTCCCAAAATTAAAGCGATAGGTATTATGTAATATAAAAACAGTGATTAGTTTACCATTTCGTTATTAATCCTTTAAAAGTCACCGCGTGCACCGGGGACTGCGCACAATAGATTTAATATAGTGCCTGCTGCGCGGCAGTCCATGTGTTAACAGTGGCGCTAGTATTAATTGTAGATGATGTATGTTTAACACGTACGCTAAGTGTGATCGTGGTACATGATTACAAGGAGCGGCGAGACGTGCGAGTGGCGTGTCGCCACGTGATCGGTCCGCGAGTGTCGGACCCCTAGCTCGCACGGGAGCTCACTAGCTCCATAAACAGGTTTCCGTATTTTTCAATCAGAGAGCTGTCAAAGCGTTCTGACACCCTCATCCCGTCGGCTCGCACTCGCCGAGCACCGAAATTGGTTTTCTACATTCAATCCATACAAAGTTTAATGTTATTCGTTCGCGATATCACCGGGATGCTGCCGATGTTTACCGACGCGCCAAATCATATTGGATTTGCAAACTTTTGTTTGCGGACTTTATTTCATTTCACTGTTAGTTCAGGCCGAGAGAATGTAATTTTAGATATTGTCCTCGTCTATGTTTTGAATAAGTCTCTTTTATATTTACTTTCTACGTAGTTTAAGATTTTATTAAAAATACTCAAGAGCTCTCGATTCATACATAGAACGATCGCGTTTTTCTTGTTACAAGTGCAAGTTACAAATTAACGGCGCCGGATTTATCCACGAGTGAAGAGCAGCGCACCAATAGACGCGGCTAAAGGCTGAAGTGTGCCCGCAAGCGTTTATAAATTGAAGGGCTGGTACCTGAGGCTTAATACACCGCCGTTTCCGGTTCATTTCCGGGCGGCGCGCGCGGCGCCGGATATTGCTTTTAAGGTTGCGGCGCACGCCATCGCTTCGCATACACACGAGCATTATACGCTACGCTATACGCTCCGCTGCACGCTTTACTCTTACAATCACACCTACCGTTTAGTCGACTGTTTGCACTACTCAGTATACATATTAAATGTTAAAGTAACTAAGCTCCGAAATAGTGAAACAGCACTTGCTTCATAATAAAAACAATTTTAGCGAGTACTGAACTTTGTGTAAATTTTTTATGAACAATGTACAGAAGCTTTGTAAGCACTGCGTTAAAGAACGTTGGTATAATTACAAATAAAAATACGAGAAACATAATCCCTCGGAGCCGCTCCGGAAATTAAATTTTCCCTTAAGCTTAAAGTTTAATTAACTAATATCACGCGAGTGCATAGTGGGCAGTGTTGTGGCGGAAAACGAAGGGCGCGCCGCTCCGCATCCCGGCCCGGAGTGCACGATTTGATGGACAGTCAATTTAAGAGCGAAGCCGAAGCGGTAACAGCGTGCACTTTAATTTATACGCGAATAACGAGCAGAACGTGCGAGCTATGCCTATCGCATGTACTAAGTTGATTGCTTTTTACTGGTTTTTGGACCAAAAAATAACGCATATGGAGATTTTTATTTACATTTTGTGCATATATTTACTAAAGCGGCCTGCTGGCAAAATTCAATGGAAATGCCCAACTTGACTCCATTTTTCTGTATGCATTTATTGGAATGATAACTTATAACTTAATAACTGTTACATCTGCAAGTCGTGATACTGTACCAATGTATATTTACAAATGGGAGATTGGGATTGCTTCTAAAATAACGAGTGATATCCACCCAGAGTCCATTAGTATCGACGACCTATCCACACGTGATAGGGGACCGTCCTCTATTTCCAAAAGTTGCCTGTGCATAAAATTACATTCCAAAAATGCTTATTTCTCATCAATTACTTTTCTTTTTGCTCGTTGTTTATTTGCTTTAATTAAACCACAACACAAGTAATAGGGGTTAGTTCAAGTATAGTTCCGCGTAGAAACTCGTATGCAAAAATGACTCGGATTTTCGAAGTAGGTATCCATCTTTCCAGTCTAAGCTGAATAAAAAAACAATTGAAAGTCGAAAATCGAATGATGCACATTTTTTAAAAGAAGAATCGTATCATGTTATGTGTGTCAATCGTATCATGTGAAAAAAGTTTCACTTGAAAATCTCACACCATTAAGGTTTTATGTCAATTCAAATTATCTATTACTATACAACGGCAACTTCATACTTTAACCCCTAATATTTATCCATAAGTAATAATAAAATCTACATTTCGAGGGCGATTAACTATAACTAGATTGTGTTAAAAAAATCTCGATAAAGTTCGTATAAAAAGGCACTTTTACATAGTTACAGACCTGTGAATAGACACAGCAATGAATAACAAAATAAAAATCCAGAAAAATATACTAAACGCAAGGTTTTGTTGGTCATCTTACACTTGCTTCAATATTACACTGTGAACCGTTTTAAGTGCAAAAACATTAATCTGGCGTTCATATCAAGCAGGTGGCGACGACGGTCGTCCTCAGTTCCTGGCACCTTCGCGACATACCCGCCAGGCGGCGCCACAAGCGCCTTATTAATTATGTTCTGCTTACCGTCATACCTTTATACCGAAATTGTTATGAATATAGGTTTATACTCCAGCATTCGGTGGTTATGAATTCAATTAATATTGTAAGCGAACTGTATGTTTCTGTACAAAAAGTTTGTTATGATAAGTGCACTCAAAATCAAATAACATCATAACTCAAAAATCATTTTTGTTCAGGCAAAGAAAGATGAGACAAGAAAGTGAAAAAAAAATTGTGCACTTGATATTTTATTTTTATTTTTTCGATAATTTTTCTCCACTAGAAATGAAACCTGTATCGTATGGGATTTTACAAAAATTGAAACAACAGACACAATGAATAATTAGACTCGGAGCATCAATTAGTAGATCATAAAAATTATTGTACGACATGCGGCGACAGCGGCTAAGCGACTGCTTAAGACACAGTGCCCATCTATGGTGGAATTTGAAAACTCTTAAGTACCTATAGCACTGCGCCGAGTGTTGTGGGTTCGAATCCCACATCGTGATCCACATATGCTCGTTCCGGATTTGGGTGTTTTTGTGTCCGTTTTTTATATGTTTGTACAGTCCCCCACGACACAGGAATTATTGCTAGTGCGGGATTTTTAAATAACAATGTTTTAACTCTTGTAGTGATAATAATGTTAAATATTGCAAGTATTATGTAAGTCATAAGCACGCAGTCGCCAGTGTATAAAAGACTTGGTTTCGGTGCAACCAAATGAAACCTTCATACCTCCGCATTCGGCGCATAATGTTAGTTATATTTCATCGTAAGTAGTTTTATTAAGTTCATATATGTATATTGTATAGACTTTCGGATTCGTATTCGTTTTCTTTTATTATTCTATTTCAACTTCAAACTTCAGATAAAAATAATAAATTTTTTTAGTAGTGAATTGAAATCATTAAATAATTTCTAAAATGTGTACAAAATCATATTTGTAAAAACACAATAACATGTAAACTAATCCTTTTGTTCTTAATCCAGCCAGATACAGAGCGGTGATTTTAATTGATTTGATTTGAGTTAATATTCAACCTAAAATATTTCATTTAATGATGTCCACTTTACAATTTATTCTCGAAGTTGAACACATTCGAAGTTTGAACAAATTTGATATTAATTTACAAATTAATACTTTGGACTTGTCTCAAACTCCTGGTTAGTTGATGAAATTATAAACAGATTGAATATGGTATCTAGTTCAACAAAAGTTTTGTTGAACTAGATACCGTATCCAATTTTATTAGGGACATTTCAAATATAAAAATATCTATTTATTCTAAACGCGTTAGAAAGGTATATACTCACATATTGACGCCCATGTTTAGATTCCACATAGTACTAATCTGGCAAACTTAATAATATTATTGTAAATCTAACACGCTAATTTTAATCAGACCATATGGATTTAATCACAGCATCTCAAGCATGACATCACAAACTATATTTTGCTTATCCACAATATGTGTATATTCGAAAACATTATGAGCAACCCCCAGCCATGTAGACCTCATTGTGTTTGCGTTTAACATCGAAGTGGTGACGATACGTATGAGCTGGCTCGCTCGGCAATGTAACACTCTTACTGCGTTTCGCCTGGTGTATGAGAATTCCGAAGGCGCTCACATATAATACCCCATTGCTTTCCTTTCATTTCTTCCTTAAAACCCTCGCCCCAAAATCGGCAACGGCAACTCGACACACTGGTATTGCAAACGATCTTATGCTATGCAACCGCTTACCTACGCTTAAGTGTCTTATGCTTGTTCGACAACTGGGTAGTAACCACAATATAAGAATGTTTAAATAATCAATTATCATAACTCAGCTTGCACTTAAAATATGCACCGTGTCAATTTTAAATAATGGATAGTCAGAGCGACGTGTGAATTAAATAAAGTGTCTAATGTATGTTTCATGTTTTGAGTTTTTCCCATCGGTAATGATGACCATATGGTACATTAAAGACTCGTGTAATAGACAAAAACGTACGAACAATCCATTATGTGAGACCAGCAAGTGGATAAGCATGCGGTTTCAATTAGACTCGGGTATTACGAAACTTCATATAGTAATTACATTTTATTACTGACATTATTTATTCAGCCTGTTGTTTTTAAATAACGTGTTCGGTTTAAGAATGCGTGGCTACGTACGTAATAAGTATACTGAATTTAACGAATATTTAAAATTATTTTTAATTACAGCATTCCGATGGAGTTATTACCTCTTTTTAACGAAGATGTTCAATTATAGCTTAATTAGTAGCTGTGGTTACCACTGTGTAATCGAAAATAAATTATAGACATGATATGTAACATGGCGCATCTACATAACATCTGATCACGTTTCTAAGCCCGAGAGATGGTGTAGAGGTTTATCAAACCCACATTTCGCTGGCTATATTTAGAATCCAAGCAATAAGGCCTATTACCACTTATATATAACAGTTCCATGCCATGGTTTTATTAAATCAGCGTAATCACCTGATATAATACGCCTGGTTGGTCTAGTGCTACAAGTCTGCGGTCGATTGTGGCATCTCGGATTCCATTCTCAAAACGACCAGTGTTTTGAAGGTTTATTGTTGTTTGAATTTTTAAGTAACAACACTGAGTCCGGAAAACACTGTGACAGGGACACGGAAATAGGCCCTCTTTTACGCGGTATTTGAAACATAGCTATTGCAATGAAGTTTAATGCAAGTCTGCCTACTCTTTTAGGGATACACATAAATAATTATTTGTATGGCTGTTTTTAATCACTTGTATGTTTTTAAATACATATGAGGTAATAGTTTTACATAACTATGTTTATCTTCGTTTCTTTATGTAAAAAAAGCACTCGTCTCCTTTGCTCTATACCGGTGCTCAGAAATAACAACTACTACATGCAAACAAAATCTCCGCACCATTACATTAAAGAACTAAAAACTCGTATTATTTGTCTCTATCTAAACGAAAATAAAATATTACAATAACACGATCGAACACTTTGAAAATTAATATCTATTTGTGAACATTAGTAAGGAAACTGGTCTTATCGCTCGCCCTGATTCGGCTGCATTAAATCGTTTCCATTACTTTAAGTAGAATTCGATGTTTATGTCAAACGCGACGGCGATAATATCGCAATTTATTTTATTAACACATTCAGTCTAATGGGGAGCAGGTATGTGATACCATGGACTTACTCGCACGGATTATTTTTCATAACAGTGTATTAATTTAATGCATTGGTTAATCGAGTGTTGTTGACCGGCGCCGTACCCGTTATCACGTGAATAATATAAGAATTATATTATATATTATAAGTAAATCTTTGTTGACATAATTTAGTTGACATAGATATAGTTTTTGTTAATTCTCTCTTTCTGTTTATATTTCTCCTGCACTAGTGATCACTGTGTATTACTAAATTTTGTGTATTCCCTTCTAACAGGGATACCTACGTTGTTGATGTCAATAAAATCATCATGAAGTAAAATATGTAGTGGGTAATAATTTTGTTGCTTTTAGTACTTTTTGTGTTAAATGCTGACTTCTTCACGGATACGCAGTTCAAATAAATTCGATTAAAGAGATTCAGTAACTATTATTTTATTAAAAGTAAGAAAATTAACACTCATTTGACAGAATTATACTCGTTTATCCCAAATGGCAAATAAATATCGTTCAGCATCATTCGTATACGGTCAATTCGAAGGCAGTTAGATACAAATTAGCGACTACCGATTCAACGATAACTTTACTTTAGCCTGCTAATTTGTCCGATAATATTATTTGCATAAATCCTCTAATAAATCTATAATCGTGATGCAAAACTATTATCAATCCGTGCAATGCAAAATAGCAGCCTACATAAAATATCGTTATATATATTATTTTTATATTCATCAATTTAATTTTTAACCCGCCATTTTTTGGAATACTAGACATAATTATTGAATACCTATTGTGGTTGGCCACCGGTGAGCCACTGTCACTTAATAAGTTAAATTAAAACACCATAATCATGTTTATTTTAAAAGACTTAAATATTGTGTGTAAAAGTTTCTCTGCGAAAATATTTTATAATACTTTAAAATACGAAACAGCACCCACTCAGCTATAAAACGGATTTAAACAATAAATATCTATCGGTTAGAGTCGAGGCGTTCGTTCTCACGATTAAGCTATAACGTATAATGTATCTAATGTCAAATAGTAGATAATATCGTGTCGATTTCCTTCGTTAACAAAAGTAGTGTGTCTTACTCAATAATATATCGATTAAATCTAGCAGTAAATGTAAACTTAAACTGCTTTTACTATTGCGGTGATGGACTCTAATACATACATATCGACATAGTCTCACGCTACTATCCCTA
Source organism: Catocala nupta (assembly GCA_963675205.1). Classification (NCBI taxonomy): domain Eukaryota; kingdom Metazoa; phylum Arthropoda; class Insecta; order Lepidoptera; family Erebidae; genus Catocala; species Catocala nupta. Next base: position 16,420,371 of record OY776081.1, read on the forward strand.
AAGGTAAAGGCAGAGGTGTTTATCACTCACATTTTGCCAGATATGCTTTTAGGTTCTAAGTAATAGGAGACAACCCTATTTCCGCCTGCCGTCGTGCTATATACAACATGTAACATAATAAACGCACATCCTAAAAGTAGTTTGTTCAAAATCGGTTACTGAATCAATTCCAGCAATTTTTAATAAAGGTAATTTTTATCCCTAAAATGATTAAAACGAATTAAATTATAGTCAACCCTTTATTAAACAGCTGAAATAAACGAAAATGTATCATAATTCAAGGCAATAAGGTGTTTGATGCAATAAAGGCAATAAAGTTAGATTTATTGTAATATACCCATACTATCCGCGCACAATAAGGTGAACTAATTCGTTAAATTAAAATATTTAAGTACATAAAAGTAACATTTTAATGATTATGTTATTATTAAGATTTAATAATCTAATTGGGATGTTTGAGGTTTTGCGTTATATCTGTGACATGTTGTATATATAGCTATTAAACTCAATAAAAATTTGCTCTGCCAAGGAATTGAAGCCGATACTCATGTAAAGCAGCCGCATTCACTATCGTAGCGCACACTAGGCAGTCTTATACCAAAATTAGAACATCTTTGAATGAATAAACCGATATTAATCAAGGTTTCGAATAAGCCCACGTTGACAGATTACTACGGGAAATTCAAAATTGGAATGATGTTAACGTTAATGACAAAATATACTTCGACATATAAGGCACAAGCTTTAATGTTCAATGGATTTAGCATTTTGTTTATGGGTAGATATGCTTTTATCGATTTAAAATTGAAACGCATTTTGTTATGCCAAGTGTAAGTAGATTAGACAGTTTCTTTCCGAATATACCCTCACGATCCCTTTTAATACGATAATATGCCTCTATCTTTCGTCTGCAGTCACATACGACCCTCGTGTGCTAATTGAATTTAAGGAATAAAATCCAATCGCCCCGATTCTTTATTATTCAAGATCCAATTTGGATAAGGTCTGATCGGTCCGAGGGGCGCGGGCCGCCGCCCGAGAGGGGCAGTCGAGAATAAAATTGGTTTGTCACTCAAAACATAAGGTTATCAGCTGTGATATGAATGTGTTGTATCATTTTGTTATGATCTACACATTCTATTGGACAGTAAAGTTTATCTGTTGACCTCCCACTGTTTACATTACAAGGTAATTAATTCAATCGTACATGACTTATTTTCATATTTTTGTTGCCTGAGTAAATTATCTTTTGAATTTTTATCTTAGACATTTATTTTTGAATAACAACCTACCCCAATGCTTCTTTTCCTTACAGACGATATACGGATATGGTAGGGTCTAATAAAGTGCAAAGTTTAAAATGTTATTTGTGGGGAGACGCGTGCGTCGCTGCGTGCCATACGATCGACCGATAGCAGTGTTACCACAATGTTATCGCGAGAACACAGAAACTACCCCTTGACTATACTGTCCGTTTAATAGTGATGAATTCAAGAATAATTATTATAGGAAACATTAAATAAATTTACCTTATATTGACATTTTTAGATATATATATTTGTATAGAAAATTGTATGGATATTGAGCTATTAAATATGATTGGTTGTAGAAATCTTTAATATAATATGAAGTCTGTAGAGCAAAGGGTTTTTTTATGATCAATATAAGCAGCCTTTAATTTCGTATGCGATTAAAAAGAGTGGCTATGAGTTTCTTGCCCGTTCTTCTCATGACACACACCCTTGCTTTGCTGAACGTGGCAGTAAATGTAAATTCATAGAAAAAAATTACGTGTAACTTTGACATTCATAAGTGTTACCTTGTAACCTAATTTGAATAAATTTATGTTGTTTTTTTTTTTTTTGATTCATACAAACGATGTTCGATACTATATTTCGTGCTAAGTGTATATGTGTAACAACCCTAACAAGAATGAAGTCATTGATTTTAGAAACATCTTATGGTACCTATCTTTTATCGAAATTGAATTAGCATCGGAGTTCTAATCAAATCTATATTATTCTTGAAATATATACCAACTTACATTCACTTTTGGAAAATTTACCTTTTCTTCCTTATTTTTGTGTAACAAAATAGCTAAAACGGTAAGCATTTAAAAATCTTAACTTACTTATTTTGACTTCAAAGAAAGCTGGGCTAATTTTGAATTACGAATTTTAAGTGATGCCTAATATGTATTATTGCGTTATCTTAATGTTTTGGGATTATAATAAAGAGTTAGATCTGAATTTTAAATTCGATTTCCTTTTTATATGAATCAGATGCTAATGACATTTTGTCAATTTTATACCGAGACAACAGGGTTAATTCCATTTTAAGTATTTCTGATCATAAAATTAACAATTTTATGGCCAACAGAATTCCAAATGGTAAGGTAAATTGAAAATTTTATTGATCATTTAATGTGCTGACAAAAATATTTCACCTATCCAAAGTAAATTCAATTTTGCACCTCAAACCTAACGTTAATAGAGCAGGAAGTTTAGGTAAATATTCTTTTGCAACTGCAGTGCATAAGGTTTTGGTTGCATTGCCCGGGCCGGGTAAAGTGTTATTGGGTTTTTCTATAAATACACTCTCAGTAGCAGCACGGAGTGTGGAACTAAAAACGGTAATATGGTTTTAGGGTCCAAAACCATATCTCGCAAAATGTGGATGTAATACCTACACCTTTGCATACCTATAAGGCGTGTACGTATAAAATAAAAGGGGTTAAAGTATGAAGTTGCCGTTGTATAGTAATAGATACTTTGAATTGCCATGGTGTGAGATTCTCAAATGAAACGTTTTTCACTTGATACATATAAAATTCTTCTTTTAAAAAATTTGCAACATTCTATTTTCGACTTTCTATATATTTTTTTATTCAGCTTAGACGGGAGAGATGTCTTTGAAAACCCGTGTCATTTTTAAATACGAGTTCCGACGCGGAACTAACACGACAGAAACAGAGGAGATGCTGAGAGATGGAGAGGAGACTGCTAATGAACGCACCGTGCGTTTTTGGTTTAAACGCTTTCGTAATAGAAACTTCGACTTGAAGAAAGAACCACGTGGAAAACCGTCCACACAGGTGAATAACGCTGAATTGAAGGAGATGGTGGAAGCCGATCCGAGTCAAACTACTCAGGAATTAGCGGTATGGTTTAACGTTATTGACTTAATTGTATCAAATCAATAAGATTTTATCTTAAAATCTTATCTTATTTTCAAATTATCTTAAAATCTTAAAAAAAGGTTCCTCATGATTTGACTGATTTGCAGAAAGAAATGTGAAACTTGTGTTGCCTTGTTGAAACGGTTCCGAAATGAAGGAATATTGGATCGAATTGTGACATGTGACGAAAAGTGTATTTTTTACGATAACCGTAAGCGAAAAATGCAATGGCTGACCCCAGGTCAAACGCCGCAACAGTGCCCTAAAGCAAAGCTTACCAATAAAACGGTAATGGTAACTGTTTTGTGTTCTCTTCATGGTGTAATTTACTACAGCTTTCTCAGGTCTGGTCAAGCCATAACAGCAGATGTTTACTGTGCCGAACTTCAAACAATGATGGCGAAACTGATAGTGAAACAGCTCCGACTCGAAAATCAATCTTTACCATTATTGCTCCATGATACGTACGCTCCTTCGCACGACGGAAATAGCGCTCTGGTATTCAGCTGGCGAATTTGCTGGCCCCGTCTGGCACCATAGTGCACACGCTACAGCAGTAGACGTCGCCCCCAATGACACATGCAGAATAGTTACGGGCTAAAACCAACATCACTTAACACCTTATATCAACTGGCAGGTATAGGCCCACCAAGTATTAGAAGGGATGTCACCTGCTCGCTAGAAAAATCTAAACAAGAAGCTGACTCTCGACATCCCCTACACGACTACAGGATGGCTGAGGCCCAACTCAAAAGCCGCAAGAGCTTACTTCGGTGTACGCAACCTCTTCTTTTGGTATTTTTTTCGCGACTGAAAATTCAGGCATTTATCACCACCTGACCTTCTTGACCCCGAAGAAACTCGCCCACCGGGAAACGACCAACCCTGGCCAGAGTGGAAGTGTTTAAATAGACTGCGAGCGCAAGTGGGACGATGCAAACATAATTTATGTAGATGGGGAATACTGGATCAGTCCCAAACTCACTTCGACTGTAGTGAACCCAGTCAAACAATTATGCATCTACTGACCTGTCCAGCATGTCCTGCATCCTGCAAAAGAGCCGACCTCAACATCGCCACTATTGCCGTCATAGCGGTCGCCACTTTCTGGCCCAAGCCAATTTGACCGCAAAAGGGGACAAGAGCATTGACTCAAAAAGAAGAAGAAGCTCCATGATAACGCAAGACCTCACACTGCACGAGAAACCGTTGTAACTCTACAGGAGCTGCAGTTAGAAACCATACGTCATCCTCCTTACTCGCCAGACCTTGTTCCAACGGACTACCACTTTTTTCGTGAGTTGGACAATTTATTACATGATAAAAAAACCTTCCCAGGAGGCAGTACAAAGAGCTTTCACACAGTTTGTCGAATCTAGATCCCCAGAGTTCTATCGTAAAGACATAAATAAACTTCCGTTTAGATGGCAGCAATGTATAGATAATAAGGGTAAATATTTCGATTAAATAAATATGGTACATCTTAGAAAAAGTTCAAAGTACAGTTTCAGTACAAATCGGCAATTTCATACTTCAACCCTGAATATTTGTTCTCGTGACATTTTCTAGTTAAACATATAAAAATATTATTTAATTTCTATAATGAATTAGGTACCATTCTTCATATGTAGCAGTCAACGCGCAGCACACGTCAAAAAACATACACGATAAAACATGATGGTTCCCCGCTGTACGTGACTGAGTTCACGAAATTAATGGCAAACAAACACTGGCTTCTATTAGTGTGCGACGCACTGATTGCTATCGCACAAGATGGATTGGGGCGAATTCACCCCTCTATGCACCTCCTACGTTACATAGTTTCTTGGTACTTTTACGGATATTGCACCCACATGTAGGTACAGATGTGTATGATGTTTATCTGATACTCCTCCTCATAACTTTCTTCTTTCCTTTGACTAGATTTTGCTCACAATTATGTTTTGTTTACTTAGGTTTACAATTAAGTATAAGATAAATTACAATCATCACTTTGATATTTTAGTAGAATAGAGGCATAGACTTCATTATACACACATTACAGGAAAACGTTTAGAGTTTTAGCATCCACGTTATTAAAACCGTCTTAAGTCGAAAATCACATACAGGCTCACATCCTGGAAAGATTTTCGTCGTCGATAATTCTATGAACCTCACTGCCATGGTCATAGCACATGCTTTCACTGCGAACAATAATAGATTATCTATTGTGCTCATTGGAAGACAGACGGTGCTTAAACGTGCGCGTCGATCCGTTCTCCGCTACGCAAGCATCGGTGCGACCACGGACGGCCTTTTCTTCAATATTTCGCCGATCCGTGGTTGTACGTACTAATCTGTAAAATCACAGACTGTGTGCAACCATCTATAGATGGCGAGCAAAGTTCTGTTTCATTGATATTGCGTTTATATTAGTATGCAGTTATTTAAAAAAGGGGTGCATAACGTAAATAAACGATAAGAAGTTTAAATTGTAATAAGACATTACAGCAAATCAGTAATAGCTTACCCGCACTCATATTCTACTCAATGGTTAATTAATTTGCGCATAACAGTACATTATTGTTTAATAGAACAAAGCTTAATGGATTCGTTTGTTTCCAATGTTTCTGCGGAAAATTGCACTGTTATTCGTATAAATCACGGTTTGTTATGAGTTATAGAATTATTGCATTGATAAATAATCTAGCAAAATACTAGATTATTTATTCATTTTTATGACGAAAGACAATGATCAATATTTTTTTATATAATTGTTGTCAATTATTTGGTGAAAATACGAATAAACCGGCATGCGTCACTCTTCCTACCTCCCTCTCACATCTTACGCTTACGCCGGATCCTTCTTACCAGAAAACCGGCAAAAAGAACTAACTCTGATACTGCGTTTCGCCCGATGAATAAGAGTTACAAAGACTTACATGCCTACCTCTTACCTTGCTAATATCCCACCTTAAATAGTTCCTTTACCTTTATATATGGTCAACAACGCGTCCTGATAACCCTGGTATTGCAAACAGGCATAAGTTGCGATAACCGCTTACCATACCGATAATGCATTTTTGCCACCATGGCTTTAAAACATTAAGTCGCGGCAAACAGGTAGTCTCTAATAAAGCAAGAAAGCTGTTTCAAGTAGGCGTATCATTATTAGAAAAAGTGTGAAATCAGACAGATCCCATCGAATGCTTCTGACGTACGTCTAATACGTAAGCGTTTCGAAAACCTGAATAGAAGATCTGACAATAAATCACAAAGACATATCATTATAATCTGACAACGTTTTCTCAAAGTGCTAAATTTAGATGTAAAGACGTTGATTTCCTCACGTCCTGAGCAACTGTCCGTTATAAAAGCCGAAACAATGTAATCTGCGTGAACAATCAGAAATAATACAATCTCAGAAACAGCAAAGACGTTGCGAATGCATTTAATTGCCTAAACAGAGTGGATCGTCATGCGTACCGAAATGGCGCTGGCGTGCAGGAAATCAGTCTGCTAAACTGAACAATACCAATTAACATATGAAGCCAATTTGTATGAAACTTTACTCCGTAGTTATTATAGTAATTGCTATTTTAATAGCCCGCGACTTTCTTAACTATTTTGACCGCAAAAACAACAGAATATTCTGAATCATGCAGGAGTAGAGCCTTTTTAGTTGTAGCTCGAGCAAGGAATTACTACCCTCTCTAATACAGAACGTAAGAAAAACAAGACGTAAAGTTGCAGTAAAAGTACCTACTGTTGACCTTCGGTGAGTGAATGCGCCGAAAGCCAATCACATAACATAAGGCACGATAGCTGCTTACCATCAGGCAAACCGAGTGTATTGGTAATTGGTAAGAAAGACATTCTTTGGTATTGCTTAAAATACAGCCATAAGCGGCAATAAGATACTACTATTAGGTCGGCAGAGGATTGACTACCGCCACCAGCAATAAAAAATCCTTTATTCGACGATTACATTTTCAACTTTATTTAAAGTTAAGTGCTAGCATTTTATTTTTATATATAAAATATGTGGTGGAATAGAGTATCTCGGCTCGTTTTAAGGCCCCAATCAATCATGCACCTTCAATACGTTCACGGATAAGCTCGGTAGCTGACAAGAGCTATATAGTTGAATATGAAACGATCATTGAAAGCGCGGAAATTAAATAGCCGCTCATATCCGGCCCGTGAAGTGTCATGTCGGGCCCGCCATCGACAGCAAGCGCATGTACCTACTTACCAGGTACCGGGAGCGCCACGAGGGATCAAATGATGCTACACTTTTCATACTAAGCATCTAATTACATAGTGTGATCCTCTAAATGCACATGTTTGTCAATCTAGTTTTTTAGGTACGTTCCAAATTTACGTGATACTAAATTATCCAAAAGAAATGATTTGGTTATCCCTTTCTGTAAAAATTATGCTTTTCTTCAATGTGTAGTAAATATTATTTTAAGAAAAGCAAATATGTTTAGTGATATCGAAATAACGACGAGATCTTTTTGAATATAGCCATTGCCTAAATCTATTCTTAACGTATAACCTAGGCAATATTTAAAATTTTCTTAATAGTCTTGATTGGTCAAAATATTCTATATTAACTATAGATTGATTACAGGGGACGAATCAACTATCGAAAACGCGGGCTCTAAGAAAACCACGATTGCAAAGCGACGGCAGATGCTGGACTTTGAAGGAAGACTGTCGGCAATATGCTCTCTGCCATTGGTTAGGCATAAGGTAGGTAAAGAACAGGCTCAGGTAACGAGACAACATCCTAACGTTAACTACTCTACAGAGATACAAGTATCTCTGTAGAGTAGTTAACGTTACGCAAGCCTCCTGCACGTCCGATACTGTAAACTTCCTAAAACACATGATACAAAATATGCCTGCCATTTTCTTCTTCCTTAGCTTTTGTAGGCACAGTAAGAATGTATGGCACCCACATTTCGCTATCTATATTAACGTCCCACCTAAAAGTGATCGAGCCTATTGTCATCTACCAGGCACAATAGCTACCAGACAATTCGTATTGAGAATTACTCGCCAGAAAGAACTAATTAATAATTATCCTATAACTCTTAACACCTAATTTCACTCTATATTATACAGAACCTAACGTAGCTTGCAAATAATGGTTGCCGCAAATATCTGCCTTTCCCTGCAGGGAATGTACAAGCGTGATGCTATAATATAAAAGGTAATAAGTACTTAATTACCGCTGCCTCTGCTTGGTCTCGTAAAATATTAATTATGGATTGTTATCATAATAAGCGGTTAGTCGGGCCCGTATTGTGCGTGGCGATTCATACGCATGCGCAACAGCCGTGAGATGCCAATCAACCCACACCAATCAATTTAAACCACACACCGTTGCAAACGCTCAGGTTATTATTTTAGGAATCCATACCTTAACAGGAAACCACTTAGATACATGATCATATATAAGAGATATACATAAGCTCATATATAAATATAAAGACCTAGCCTTTTTGACGGTAATTTATTTTATAATTAGCTTCAGAGAAGAGATATCGACTCTACAAATAAGATGTTGGTGCGCTATCAGCATTAGAAACAGACTAATTATCACTTGGCGGACAGTCTAAAAGCCAACTTACCACAAGAATACAACTCAAGATGGCTCTGGCTTTGTGTAAGATAGAGATACACATCTACTGTCAGTGTGTACTAGGTTCACGCAGATACACTACTACTACCGTTTAGGTCATCTGTATCCACTAACAGCATAATTCATCGACAATGGAGAGCTCCAACTTCGGTAGACCGAATCCGCTCGTTGTGTATTCATGTTTTCCTTTTTTTAATTTAGCCTCAGCACTAGTTCCTGTATCGTGTGGTCTTCACAAATATTTAAAAACGAACTGATAGAACTAACTCTCTGGCTATCGATACCTATACCTACCAGACCATATTTGAGACCGATTCATTCTATGGATCACACAAACTCTTGTTATAAAGTATGGAGAACTAATCGACACCATTCTCATCGTGCTGCCAGTGGCAAAGGTGGCTATTTAATCCACTAATTTTAATATATGTGTCTATTATATAGCGAACAACTCAAAGGTTTGGTTGGAAAATTGGAAATACTTGTTTTAGTTACCCCACATACAACCAATTATATTTTATAGTCGAACTTATCGTCCATTCCTCTAATTATTAATTTAATTAAGAAAAATATAAACAATGATAAGTAACAGCGCCTCATATATAATAATTTTACTATCACATTCATAACAAGAATAATGTCAATTTTAATATGTCTTTTGTGCCGGTTAAACAATTGGTCATTAATTAGATAAAGTAATACAAAATATTGTTTACCTTGATTTGAGAAAAACGTTGGTAATAAAATATATCAATGGACATAGATAATACAATTTAAACCTTCTAAATATAACTAAGTGAGAAATCCCCTCATTCATTCACAAGCGATATTATCATTATCTTAAGCGGTTGTGGTGTAAAGGGGCTGATTGTCAGTCTGCCGAGTTACATATATAATTATGTCTCTACGACAATTTTTATACGTTTTATTATTCCCACGATCATTGAATTGGCTTTCTAAATATAGATAATGATTGATAGGAACGCATAGACTATTGGTTAATTTATCAGGAAATAAGGTACAGATGATGACAATGATCTCACGATCATAAAAATATCCTTTAATTGCCGGATGTAGTGTAAAACCAATACATTTCTTGATTTTATTACCTAACTATAGGGATGGTACAATAATTTAATTGATCACCTTCACTCAAAAGAAACAAAAAAATTATTGCACCGAGTCTACGTGTAAATTCTCTGTATTGAGACTATATTCCTAGTGCAAGAATCCTATAAAATGATAGTCTTTTCTTTGCCTATAAGAATCCAATGATTATTATAGGCAAATGTCAATACGCCCGATGTTTTAGTAAATAAAGCAATGCGAACAAAATATAAATGGAGTATTCTATGCAATAGTTCAATTACTGTATTGTACAAATAGCAATAGGATAATTGCGAAAGGTATCTTCGTATACAAGGTTCAGATTAAGAAAACATTTAGGGAAATCTTACACCGAAGATAACCGGGTTGAAACGCCATAGCATCAAGCGACATTTGATCTCAGTAACAATGTTCTTGATGTGAGTGAAGAAATTGGCATAGCGTCAGGTGTTCCTGTGGAGTCAGAGCCTATTATACGTAATGACGATGAGTATATATTTTAGAGAAAGGCTCCTGTTAGTGCGGGCGAGCCAATTAGAAGTGTTAGGAGGTGTCGGAGTACCCGCGCTCTCCCCCTGCCCGCCATTCTCCTCGCCCCTCGGCTGTCCAATTAAACTCACTCTCGCCGCTGACGACGACGTACTCGCCGACGCCGCCGGAACCGAGTACCACCTCGTAATTGCGTAAGCCACTTCAAAACAAACCTCTAGTTTTTTGCGCTGACGCTAACAATGGAATCATGTCAGACACCACAAGAACACCCCTCCATTCTATTCTTCTACTGTGTAACTATTGAGTTGTTAATTAAATTCGCACAACATAATAAGTGGCCGAACGCGGCGCGCTCGCGACTCCCTAGCCCCTCGGCATAGAGGTGATTTCGGCTCGAGCCGCGGTTAGCGATCCGTACTGATGCAGCTTCTTGTTTAATTACAACAATAGTGGCCCCTAATGAGAGTTTGCGCTAATAAGCACTGCAGAATGTAATCAACATGCTTCGTCGGTCTAATGAGTCGAGTTCCTGGCAAAAACAAGAACGTCGACATTTCACTGAAGATTAATTAGGCGTTCTACCTATACGCCGAGTTAGGTATCCCCAGTTACGCCGGCAGGCCCCTGTTTCTAACTCAATGCTTACTGCTTAAGCATTTTTCTAAGAAAGCTTAACGTTAAAAAGCAATTCGTCTCGTATCACGTTCGGTATGGACAACATAGTCGTGTTCGTCGTACCGCGAATCAAAGTCGTTTGTGCGCCGTGTGATGTGTGTGACAAACGAACGTGTTCAGTGTCCGCCATTAAATAACTGCTATTGACAACAAAGTACACAGCGCTGGTAAACGTCGTTAACTTAAATAAGTACGTTTGATTACGTCGTAGCTAGCTACCCCATTAAAACTTAACGAGGGGCAACCCCGGGGAAAATAACTAACCCAATTTCCCTTTGCCGGGAAATCATTAAAAGTCTTAAAAGGGTCTTTTCATATATTTTTTACCCTGGAGCGTACGTGCAAATAAACACATTTTTACATACTCGAACAAACAATTCTCCTAACGAGGCGGGAGCGTAACGAGCGCGCGGCGCGGCGCGGGCGGCACGGGGCGGTGACCAGCGGGCTCGCGGCGCCCGGCGCCCGCCGCCCGCACCACTCGCTAATTGGAAGGATACGTCCGGAAATGTGTCTCGTTACAGGCGCCTACCTGCTACTACCCGCCACTACCCGCTGTTCACCTAACGACGCCTCTGATTTATTTGAGCCAATACATCCAAATTGACAGCCGGAACTGACGAAACCTCACAACGCAGTTCTGCCGTGCTGCCCAACCACCGCACCCGCAATCACATGATAAAAGCTCGCGATAATAAGAAGATTTCTTCACTAAAAGACATAAAATTATACTAATTTGAAAGACATCATTTTTAAAACCCGTTATTATTGTTGTGACATTAGCGACGTCTTCGTTGACGTGGGCGCTACTTTCTCAATTCACACGCAATTTAACGGAGTCATCTTTAAGATTAAAATATATAGCTAAATTAGCTCATTCTATTTTTGTAATGCCTTTATATATTCATGACTGTGTCGCTGGAAAAAAATATTCATCCAGGACTTAATTATTCAATTGGGCTACAGATGTATAGATGATTAAGTATCAACAATAATTGTTCGTATCTGGCACCGGTTCATTCAACGTGCTCATGGATTGCGTGATACACTAATAGGTAATTTAATTAATAGATTTCCCAATTAGTGTTCCCTGTATAATTAATGGGTGTGTGGAGTATTAGCGTCGCATCGGATACAATCAGATTCGAGACTCGTCGGCAATTACGGACGGCTACAAAATACGTCGAATTCCGCGTAATTGCTGAGAATATTACGGCAGTGAACTTAATTGTTCTCGACTTAATTAATTAAGCTTTTGTTTGAAACTAACAGCAAAGTGTAGACTTGGCAATTCTAAATTGGATCTTGTAATTACCTTACCCTCCCTTTTGCTGAAACTGTATACCTACTTTCAATTATGGGCCAAGCTTTGTTAATGAAATCAATTATAATTGGGACACAATGAAATGAATTGTATTCACAACCATCGCGTCGGTACAATCGATTATTTGTTAACTAAATTGCTCTTGTTTTATGCAAACAATGGTAAAAATATCTACGAATGTTCACACAATAACACAATACACAAGCTGATGGCGTCTGGTGTTCATTTCATATCTCATTTGAGTAGATATCGCTGTCTTCATTACGGATTGCCATTAGGCCGTCTGCGGATCATTACGAATGCCTCTAATGAGTACCTCTTGTGTGTCTAATAATAATCGCAATGCGCATTACTCAGGGTGCAGGGGCGGTTTCAAAACAAACTCCTGATTATTGCCCTTTTTTAAATTTATTATACAGTGCACTGTAACATTAAATTCAGTATGCGGAAGTGTGTTTAATTAAATATTAATGTCGGTGTTGTAACATTATTGACAAAGTAATTATTAACGGTGATTTAAATGTTATAATTATAGAAGTTTTATTCCTATCATTATTATTAATTGTCGACATAATTAGGTAGAACTGGGTAATTGATATTCTGAATTGCATGATTAAAATAGCTAAATACTTTTATGATTGATTTAGTCATTACCTATATAGGTATATACGGGCAAGTAAAATAGATTCAAGACAAAATAATAAATTTTGTGTATTTATTATTTACGTTGACACACTCTTCCTGTGTCCTGTGTATGTTACAGTTATTAAAACAACTGATATAAAGAACAGTTAGACTCTGTAATAGTATTTGCAGATCTTACATTTTTCTAAAATGAGGATCGAACCTAAAACTCGGCGAGGCGACAGCGGCGTACCACTTAATGTGTTTTAAATAAGTTGCTATATACGTAACGTATGGTCATCAGTAATTAAGATATGATGGTGAAATCATTGAATAACCCAATATTATTAATTAATCATTATTAATGTTATTTGTTTACTGACTTAGTTTCAGAACGTCATTGGGTTTCAAAAGCATTATGAATTACTTAAATCAAAATATAAATGTCATTTGTATTCGTCCATTTGGTAACATTTAAATGTCCAAATGTAACTTTATATCTTTTTTATTTTTTAAGTTGGATATTAATATTAATTATGTTGCTTATGTGGTTCTGATTTAATAAATAAGATTTGAATATAATAAAGACAATTTACAAGTCAATATAACAACATCAAGGTACAATGAAAAAAGCATGTGTATGTATCTATTGAGTATTGAGACAAAACGTACAAAATAGATGTTTCTACATATGTGAACGTAATGAATGATACAAAACAGACGTATGCATGTTACAGAACATGGTGTACTCATATATATATATATAATATTATATTATCTAATATGATTCCATAGCTGACATCCCTAGTTCAACAAATAAATGCAGCAAGAAGCAGCGATATTCTTTTAGAAAGACTATTGCACTGATGGCAATGCAATAGTCTTTCTAAAAGAGTCCCACGGCACGCATCTCTGATATTTTAATGTTATGTGTGTGTGAGCGATGTAAGACGGAAATGCGTTATCGAAGATGTGTTAAGTTTGCCAAACCGCATTGGATTATTAGCGTGGTGGACTATGCCTAACTTTTCTTATATTAAGAGGAGGCTCGTGCTTAGCAATGGATCTATACGTTTACTTTAGCAGTGATGAATATGGAAAACGACGAGATCTGACTCGTGAAGTTCCCGAAAAAGTTAAACTGTCTTGGAATAAGGAAAAACAAGGAATAACTATACTAACAAAGCTTATATTGTATTATTATGATAAATATCACAATAATTATGTTTGAGTTGTTGTTAAACAAATAAACTATTTTAATAAATTAGCTAATGTTGTACAATTCGGCATCTACAACGCAACTATGGATCGATTTGATTTCTGCATAGAGATATCTGACAGAGCCGGCAAGTGACGCAGGCTTCCTTTGTCCCGATAAACGCACGGTTTATAGGGTAGTTATTTTTTCAGAAGCTACAGGCCACAAAGTCAGTGATTAAAGCCAGTTTAAAACACACTCCTTAAAAAGGACCACAGCTCTCTGTAACACGCTGTATAGCCCTTTAAACAACTTTGATATAAGTTACAAGTATTAAATTGTGTGCTGAGGAGAGAGCGAGGTAGAGAGGGGGATGAGGGACTCTACCAACTTTAATTAAGACACAATAATTAAAATAACAAGCGGTGGGCGTAGCGGCATCAGTATGCGAACTCGTGGGGGCGCATACAATACTCTACTAATCCACTGGACACGTTATACAGCCTGCGAAGTAGGGACAATCATATTATACCGACACGTCTGTATTTTGATCCGGAAATAGTACTTTCATGGTGCGTATTGTTTGTAATGTCATGGGTTTGGTTCTAGGGTTAGACAATGTATTGTTATGTTTTGCTGTTAGTTTGTTGTCTGAAGAAGTTGCGCGCCCAGAATTGTGCCGGTTAGAGACAGATTCTCGCTCTATTATAAGGGGCCTAAATCTAGAATAATTTAGCGTTAGATTAAGGTTAGACCTCTGCGCTTCTTTTAGTGATATGCAGGCGTGATGTTATACTATATTCTTTATTGTTGTGATTACTTATTATTTTATCCTTAGGTGTCAAGATTCTTGAAGATAGATATTGCCGATTTTCTTCGTTTATGTGTATAATTAAACTAGGTAATTGGTATCAGTGGTTTAAGGGGCCTACACGAATCTTGTGTAAGCGCTAAAATTATTAAGATGATAGGTACAATAGAAAACATATACAAGACAATACATAACTCTATCTAAAAAAAATTGCTTTACATGCCCACATGAATAAAGTAAATATAGTTAACATATTATTATAGGAATGGTACAGAAATATAAATAAAAGAAAGAAGGTAGGTAGATACTTATTTGATGACTGCAGTATTCAAACCACAATAGAAGCAATAAAGTAATATTGGATAATAAAGACGGCTGCTCTACGACTGGTGAATCATTCAAAAATATAATACTAAGAATTAATAATTTAAGAATGAACATTTGCGCTACTATTTTAACAAATTATAAAATCTTTTTATTTGTACATAATTATTACCGGACTCTACCAACCTTTTACAAAAATCAACTCATAATACTCTACGGAATACTACGTACAATCAAATTATCTTTATTTAAATATATAATAATATCATAATTAATCTATTGTTTAATTAAATACCCAATGATTTCCTACAAGTCGATCCGGTTATTCAATAACAACGCAAAAGCTATCAGTTAGAGCGATCGACTTTTGCAATTAGTCAATGGACACCCATCAGCTGTCCAAAATACAACTTCGTTAACTTCACATACGCGACGTAAACAGGAAATTAATGAATGGATCGCCTCCGGCACTTCCACGAGGTAGGCTCTGTTAAATAGGGCAATATCATAGTAGTTATGAAAGCGAAAAACATTAAATACTGTCATATCTGTATTCAACATTACAGTAATATTATTTTATATCTTAATTCACTGGCTTTACCAAACAGTTTCTTTGCCGGAAAACATGACATGTTTTTTAATGAAATGAACTTGTAAATTAAACAAAATTTATGAAATACAAATAAGAACGGATAAATAATATTGGTTGCAACAACTGAAACAGGTTGACTGGAAAAAGAGGTTTATACAGACACATAAATATTGTCGTGCCAGTAATGCAGTGCAACAATGTAGCGAAGATACAATGTTTATTTACCTTTGAACTGTTCTTCCTACTGATATCAGCCAACAGAACATGTATCTCCAACACTCGCGTCTCGATCCACGTCCAACAAATCCACAGTCAACAAATCGGAACACCAAAATAAAATAATACAATAAGTTGTCCACTCCAACAATTGTCACTTTCAGAGAGATTTATTATAAATGTTATTCGCCAAGACAAAGTCCGACGCAGGTTCGCGGCAACCACGATGCCGGCGAGTCAGTCTACTTAGACCGGCGGCCAATTAAAATGATTTATTAAATTTGTAATTAAACGACGAGGGAACGTTTACATGAGCGAGTGGCTCAGCTCGTGTAAAGTTTGAATCTGGAAGGGAGGAGGCCGGCACGTGTGGCGGCGAGGAGGACTCGCGGCGAAGTGAGGCTCTCCGCTCTCGGGCCGCGCGCGATGCGGGCGCGCGCCGCGCCGCCGCCGCTCCGGGCCCGGACCGCCCGCCCGACCCGGGGTGGAAACGAACAACACTCTAATATAATGACAGGGTCGGAACACTTTAATACTCTAATTGAAAAAGTATACTCCGACAGCTTTTAAGTGTAATTAAGGTTACGCTTCCACATTGCGATTTTGCTCATTCAAATACAGATTCTTCCACCGTGTTGCATTTCATAAATTTTGTTTAATTTACAAAATTATCTCATCTATATATAAAAGCCATCCTAATTGTAATTCGAAATTAATGACCTAACCGTTTTAAATGTAAATCTCATCCTTTAGGCAATCGAATGGCGAATTATATTGTAGACAGGAGGATTAGGTGCAATTATATTTACCTATATCGCTTTTAAACTATAACAAAAACAAATATAATAAATAATTAACGAACAATGACGAAATTATTGTGTATCAGTTTCACAATAATATGGTACGCAGATATCATAAAAATGTTCCACACGAATCGATACGTAATAAATGTAATCGGCAAGTGCGTCACGTCCCACTACTGCTCCAGAGGTAAGAAATATCACAAACACAAGCCCGCTAGTGAATTCCGGCCTAAATTCAATTCCACCCCTTTTCTCCGCACCCGTTCGACTAGGAAACCAATCTTCTTTACATTCCCTCGCCGACAAATTTATACACCGCCATACATCGTGAGTATTGGGTGGATACCTGGAGCAGGTTGGGCTGGCGGCGACGCCGTGGTCGCCGGAGCCTCCTAAATTATTAAGCAGCCGCGGTGCGGATGCCACTCCTCGCAGTAAGCTCCAAACCGCGCGCCGGGCGACGAGCGGCGGTGACCCGCAAAGAAACGGCAAGTGTGTGTCCAGCGGCCGCGCGCCGTCTCTGAGAATTTAATTTCCACGGGCCGCCCGCCCTCGTCGCCATTGTCCGCCCAGTATTTCATTACGGCTCGAGCTTTTCTATTAATAAATCACTCTTCGCCTGCGCCGTTTAATTACGTCCCGGATCCGACCACCGTCTGATTACACTTTCATCGAACATCTAATTAGGAGTGCAGTCAAGCCGAGCCGGCCGGGAACGTGTGTATTCTTTGTTCGAGAGATATTACACTCGGCCTATATTACACCGCGAAGCCTCCGACCTAAGTTCGAAATGAACGAACTTTGATTAAAATCGACCGCTTGCACTGCAGCTAAAGTAACAATTTAAATGTAGGTAATGTGCCTTTAAATACCTATCCTGTAGGGATCTCTCGACTATATATGAACTTCATTTATAGATGATGCAGCTTTTTGTATAACGCGTTTAGTCTTAGCATATCCAATCTCGTTAATATCGGCTGATTTAAAATCACTGAAAGCAAAATCAGTTTTCATTGAAAATACCTAGTTCTGGAAAGTAATTACGAACTGAAAGAACTTTACTGCGTTACCTATAAGGACGGAGACAGCTGAAATGATGCGGAAGCAGAAACGAATATACAAGGGAGCAACACGCGCACTACGTACTTAGTAATTAAGTGAATATTGTAGTGGCAAAAGACGCGGTTGCTCAAGACATTTTTTTAATTTCCTGGCGCGGTGTAAGCGGGCGCGGGTGCGGGCGCGGACGCGAGCGGCGCGGCGCGGGCGGGCAGCGGCGGCCCGCCCGTTTAACTTATTGCCACGGTTAACGAGAATACGCCGTTGTGTGCCGGCGAAATTGAAGGATTTACTCCGCGTCCCTCCTTTATTAAACGTATTGCACACTCGCGCAGTGGCCGTGTGTGCGTGCTCGACCGTACACGCAGTATGCCGAAATTACATTTCACATGAGTCGTAATAACAAGGGCGGCGTAAATCACTAGCATTATTAGTTTCTCTTGTTACTCGTGCCATTTGTCACTTTATATTGATGCGAGAATAACGAAAGAAAACTTCATATAATAACATTAAAGCGTGCCGATAACAATATATCAAAGTTGATAATGGGTCCAATCCTGCTGTACGCCTTCCTAAACTCAATATAATTTTGCTATATCTCTCCATCTCAAATATCGTAAGTAAAATGTTTTTTCTTATTTGACCTATAAGCCAGTAGTCTTATTATTTTAGTTAATAAATTTGAGTTAGTAAAATAATTTACTGGAGGTGATATGGCTATTGCGTTTTTAGTAGCATATAGATCATATGTCTGTTACCCATAAATAACATAAACTATGTCTTTCTAGGTCTTAAAGTGTTACCGTACCAAATTTCATTAAATTTGGTAGGCGACCTCACTGTGAAAACGTAAACGCTGGTTTCAGCATGAATGGGCCGGCACGACCGGCGAAGTACTACCCTCTCAAAGATTATCGACGTAAAGTGGCAATTAGTGTATGTACTGTTGTGTACTGCCCAATCACCACCTCGATCCCATCCGTCTTCTAGCCCCTTAGTCCCATCCTTTTCCTATTGACTACAGTAACTGCTTACCATCAAGCACACTATGTACTTGTATGCCTCCTTTGCAGTTTTAGGCAGTGGCATAGTTGTTTTTTTTTTATTTGGAATATTTATGAGTGGCGGTTACTGCTTACAGTGCTTACCGCTGGACCGCTGACTCTTTTGCTAATAAAAGTAATAAAACACATTTACAAAATTAGTGTAGATGTACGGTAAAGTAATATAGGTAGTCATTCTGAACACTGTCTTAAGTGTAGTAGGGTTTGTCAGTCATATTGTACTATCGCAGCGTGTTCTCCCTATCGTACTAAAGCAGCGTGGGTCTGCAGCGACCGATCTAGTCTCGTTATCAATGAAGCGATTTCGTATTGTCAGGTAAGTAATTGGTTCTAGAGCCAAAGAAAAGTATTAGCTTTTCTTAATGCTACCGAAAAAGTGTGAAATCTGTCAACTCGCTCTGGCTTAGCATGCTGACCCAACCTGTACTATACGCAAAGATCCAAAACCTACAGTGGGAATGACTGATTGCGACTACTATCTATATTTTCGATACGACCGAGTACCTACCAGTAAAACGAGTAGTGCAAAAGGAAATTAGTTACTTATATATAGTATTATATTATCTGTGCTTATATCATATGCTTCAAGAAGTATTGTCTAATGTGAAACATTCACCCAAAATGTTTACATTTGTATATTACAAGTTTGTCAACCTACTACATGCATATATAGGTACAGAAGTGAACGTATATTGAACGAATTTAATCCGTGAGTGTAGACGATGGTAAAGCAACAATTGATCGTGCTGAAACAATAGCGTCGCAAGCTGTGGGGCGGAGGGGACGGTGGACTGTGGCGAACAGCAGAGCGGACGCTCGTCACGGACGCACCCGTGCGCAAGATACTATATCGCCGGACTTCCTCTAAGCTGAGCGTATCGCATCGCTTAAAGTTTCGCAATATACGCGCACCGAGCCCGTCCTTTATTAAAAACTATTCTCACATTTTTAATTAAAACTTGTGTTCCCCCACTAAAACTTTATTTAAGCAATAAAGGCGGCGCAATTAGCGGCGCTGTCCCCGACGGCGACTTCACCTACTTTTCCTTTGCTTTAATGAGTGTTTTTTAATAAAGCCGGAGACTGGTGCAAGTTTATTAATTTAGTTTAACTCGTGTCACGGCAGAGCCCAGTTGGTATGCCCGCCCTAGCTCGCACGCTATAACCATACTTTTTAATTTACCGCTTCACTACTACATAGACACACCATTGCTACTTAAATATAACTCCCTGTATACAGTTTACAGTATCGAACAATAGTGAATCACTGTATTGTATGGCAGGGAAAAGTAGGCTGATTTACCTTCCAATTGCTACACATACTTAATAGATTAGTACCTACATAAATACTAAGCTTGCTTTACAGTAATCATGATAACTTATATTATAACAATTTCTCTATAACTTTTTATTCCATGAACAAATAATCGAACGTCAATAAAGGTACCACGTACGTTAACGTATTTTAAAAATTTGTAGAACTTTAGTTGTTTATAATTGTGGGTACTTTAATACTCTCGTTTGGATAACCTCGTATTTCGTTGGTCAAAATACGACGCTTTATATTATTATAGGTACTTATAATATAACGTAGGTATCACAGAAAGTTAAGTATACATTCAGTCACGTAGTTACGAAAGTTGACCTATATGATGACATAATAAAGAGGTGAGGCAAATTTCAGACGTGAAAATCAGTTTGCCGTAACATGCATTATGAATCCAAAGTAACGATCGTTGTCGAGCAACGAACTAAAAGCTTGAATGACGTGGAGACCCCCGTTGCAACCCCCTCCC
The DNA here is from genome assembly GCA_963675205.1 of Catocala nupta. NCBI lineage: Eukaryota > Metazoa > Arthropoda > Insecta > Lepidoptera > Erebidae > Catocala > Catocala nupta. The sequence goes on from OY776081.1 coordinate 16,441,266, forward strand.
CTCAAGTGTTCCGGCCATAATTACATTCCCGTGTCTAACAAATGGAGAATCGGTGTTGATTTGTGTTTAGCCCAGTCCGTGATCCGCGGCCCGGTCGGACGGTACCACTACGAACCTATATCGGATACGTGCACTATCTACAATTCACTATTCAGCGATTTTCTTTTTAAATAAACTTCTTTTAACGTAGGCATGTGAATATTATCAACTTTTTGAAATCCCAGTATACTATAAAACCCTTGTAAAAGTTTCCAAGAAGAATACAGACATTACAAGGGCACTATTGACTAAATACAGTATAGCGTAAATCACTGGATAATTATTGAGGAGAGTCTTATGTTTACCAGTCGAAATTAAAAAAAAAATTTAAAAAATTGTCTCTTAGGTACAGCGTCCGCTGAAGGACCATCTTTATTAAAATTGCCCTAAGTAAGGACACTTACAACACCAGTTACATCTTTCGCGTAACGCAACCTTTCAAAAAGGATCTATCAGATCTGTGCTAAAGTCAATGATAACTGGTTAATGATAGCACAACGCCGCTTCAACTACCCCGGGCAATAATCATCGCAGAAACGCAAAACAATGTTGGTTGACTGTAAATAATACATTATAGTTTTTAATAATTTTAAGCGTCGTAACAGTAAGGACTTATACTATTACACCACAAACACAGTCAAGTAGATAATATATTATGAATAATATAAGGACTTTTCCATCCAACGAAACAAGAGCACTTCCATTTAGTACATCAAATACTTAAACCAACAGCTCAACAATCCGAAGTTCAATTAAAATATATCACTTATCTACTGAAATTGTTTAAGTTATGGTAAGTGATATTTGAAAGTCTTCTATGAGAAGAGCACTCTCGGCTAATTAGACGAACCATCTGGTCAGGAGCATTTCGATGATACTATTTGCCAGCCTTCAATATTACGAGAGAGACCTATCCCCTTCAAAATAATCTTACCTTTATAACTCTCATAGTATCAAGTGAAACGGTGTAGTAGACGCAGACAATGATTTGCCATGCCATGGCATAGGCATACAATCCTTAACGGCAGCAGAGAGCAACATCAAGGAGTGACTAAGGTATCGAGCAGTGCGCCACTGGATTTGCCATCACGGATCTCGGGTAACTGAAACCCGGAATAGGTGTCTCCATAGCTCTGTAAAATGACATTTCCGCCTCCGAGCACAAGTCTAAGCCAAAGGAGATTGTTTCTCGTCCATACATCGTCTGCCTCGGTACCAACTGCGAAGAAAAAATATTTACGTGTTCTATAATACTCCAACATGCTCACGAAAACAATATTTTATGACGGACATCCCTTCCTCTACGACTATCCCAGTTTATGATATAGCGTTCCTCTACACCAACCAATTAGGCAACAATAGAGGAGCCGCTGTATCTTCCAGTGCCCGAGAGCACCTTCCGGGACCAGTTATAGACAGGTCTTGTCCCCAAATCCCGACTCTCCACCCTAACCTCAGAGATCCGGTTCTCGTAAGCGAGCTACCTCGTGCCCAAGTGACACTACCTATTCTCCAGATAGGTACCGGAGCAATAAAGCCGCTCACTACTCGCAACTCAAAGGAGTTGCTAACGATAACCTCGCTGAAGCCGACGGAGAAGCCGCCTCCCATATCTCCAGTATGGTACCGGAGCTGTGTAAGGCACGCTCACTTCCCGACATACATCCGTATGCCTACCCAAATAGGCCTACAAGCCGGGTGTGGCCCAAGTCACTCCAGCTATGACTCTTACTTGCTGAGCAGGCAAGCTCCCGAGATGCGTTGCGGCAGGGAAACCACACTGCCACTTCGCTAAAGGCAACTCCGTGCCTCATGCGACCGACTGGTTCGCACTGGCCGCGTCTGAGTCCGACGCTCGAACGCAACGTGCTTGCCGAGCAAACGAACATGTCGTCCTCAGCGGCCAACCACATACCCCTGCGAGTCCAACTCCAATGTCAGGCACCGCGCACTCTAGTCAGCGGTCGATAGAACACGCCTTTCGAGGCGCAGTGGGCTTCCTGACCCCGCAGTACCCTGGTCCAAGGTCGAAACCCTATCTACTCGGTACTCCTATTTATGACGGACAATTCGGAAAATAGATTTGTTTAAAATTATAACTTTGATTTTGAGGTTATTTCTCTTAAGCGGCGCGGGCAAGCCGCATGCTGCGCGCTGTTGACAAATTGTAGTATGCTTTATTATTGTTGCCTGACCAATTATTTAGAAGTAATCCTACCAAAAGAATGGGAGGCCTATGCCCAGCAGTGGACTGCAGTGTGCTGAATTGACTGAATAGTTGAATTTTACCATCGTGCTGAAAACATTGTTTTTTACTTATATAATTACTACGATTAAACAACTGTCTGTAGCTAAATATGTGACTAGATAAGCATGCAGATTCTGTAAAATATTTACGTAGGTGCTTAAATATCAATATCAACTAAAGTTGATGTTAAGAATATGACGGCGCCTCGAATATTTCTAGAGTGGCAACACTGCTACGTCACTTCCACTCTGACGCAACACCGCATGCTGGTGCAAAAAATTATCGTTGGACGGCGGCCATTAAGTTGGAATCCGTCGTGATCGAAGGAGTGCGCCACGTGTTCGGTGGAGTGTCGTGTTAAATTGACTAATCGAATTATCGTGGACTTAATAGTGATTGTATTTCAATTTGGTAATGCAATAATTGTAACGAACTGAAATTATAATAAGTTGATCAAGTGGAAAGTGCATTTATTCTCTTCGCCCGATTACCCACGCCTATTGATCGTTTACCCTACTCTATGATGAAGCCTACGTGTACTGATTCAGTAGATCCTTCATCAGAAGTGGGATGCGAAGGGCCTCAACCTGAAGAGAATAGTAACGTAAACCAGGCAAGTGCATCGACATCGGCGCCAGTACCGGATTTGTTGCGTAATATGGAAGCGCTGCTTACTCGATTATTGGCTGCGTCGCAACCACAGCAAGCTAGCACGAGTGTGTCACCAAAGCAGTTTGTGCGCTTTGACCCCGATGAAGCAGATGCCGACGTAGAAGGATGGTGTAAAATTACAGAAATTATCGTCAACGGGCGCAATATACAAGGTACCGAATTATTACTAGCACTTACACATGCGCTAAGAGGTCGCGCAGCTACCTACCTTACTAGATTGCCAGATTCTCAGCTAACATGGCCGCAGATAAAAGAAATGCTGATAGCTAAATTCGCCAAGCCTATGTTGCCACAAGATTATTTCGATGAAGTAATGCGCTTTCAAATTAGTCCCAAAGAAACAGCTAGCGAAGCGGCCGCACGACTGTGGAATCTTATAGAACGTATACCGCGCTTAGAGATGGTAGAAGACATAATAACCGGTTTTGTGACATCCGTTTTGTGCCAAAAAGACGGAGCAATACGAAGAGAACTTCATTCCCATAACGTAGCCACAAGAGCCCAGCTACTACGCATTCTCAATGGAATGTCACAGAAACGAAGACACGACAACAGCGATAGCCACGAAGCTGATAGTAAAAGGATGCGTTATAGTGATACTCGTTTCATTGGGACATGCCATCGATGTGGCACCCCAGGACATAGAGCAGTTGATTGCCGCAAACGACGCGACGATTCTGCCAGTGGAGTCAAAACGTCAGGTCAGACATCAACAGTGTCTGACAAGACTCGCATCACTTGCTACGTTTGCGGGGAGCCAGGACATCTTGCATCGACGTGTCCAGGACGCAAGGGAGGTGGAAGTGTGCCAGTGACCGTCAAGGAGGTTTATGTCTGCGAGCGCAGGCCCACGAGGAGTAGTCTGACCACATCATCCGGTGAGCTCGTTTCTTTTCTCTTTGACAGTGGATCCGCTTGCTCACTAGTAGCAAGTAGCTTTGCCGATAAGTTCCCGGGTACCTTGCGTAGTGACATAGTTTTCCTTACGGGTATTGGTAAGGAAAATGTAAAATGTGTTTCACAGGTACTTAGCAGGGTTGATATTCAGAGCATCACATTACCCATATTATTTCATATAGTACCCGATGATGCCATTACTGAACCAGTGATAATCGGTAGGGATCTATTGGAAAACGATATCCACGTACAAATAGATAATGCTCACATTACTTTTTCAAGATGCAAAGAAGTAAATTTTACAAAAGCCTATGATCAGTTTGACTTTAATAATATCGACACAGATTTGCAAGGTAAAGATAAGAGTGCTCTTAGAAAGATACTACAAAAGTATAGTGAATTCTTTATTGACGGTATACCGTCCCGACGTGTTACTACCGGAGTTTTACGCATAGATCCTATTGACCCCAACAAAAGCGTACAAAGGCGCCCATATAGGTTATCTCCATTGGAAAATGAGATAGTTAAAGATAAGGTAGATTCGCTTTTGAAAGCAGGAGTCATTCGTGAAAGTTCATCACCGTTTGCCAGTCCTATCCTGCTCGTAAAAAAGAAGGATAACACAGATAGGATGTGCGTAGATTACAGGGAGCTAAATTCCAACACGCGTCCAGAACATTTTCCTCTCCCCAGGATAGATGAGCAAATCGATCGTCTCAATGGTGCCCGATACTTCTCTTCACTCGATATGGCTTCTGGCTATCACCAAATTTTAGTTGATCCAAACGGTGATAGCATAGCGCGGACGGCATTCGTGACCCCTGATGGCCAGTACGAATATTTGGCCATGCCGTTTGGTCTCAGGAACGCTGCATCCGTATATCAGCGTTGTATTAACAAAGCCTTGGGCACCCTAAAAGACTGTGTAGCTTTGGCATATATGGATGATGTTTTGTGTTATTCGGTTAGTGTAGCCCAGGGGCTAGAGAATTTAGATTGTACCTTGAAAGCTTTGTCTGAAGCTGGGTTCTCATTGAATGTCAAAAAATGTAAATTCATGAAAACTGAAATTGACTACCTTGGTTACGTCATAAAAGCAGGACAAGTAACTGCCAATCCCAGGAAAGTGCAAGCATTGGTTGATGCCCCCGTTCCTAAAACTGCTACCCAGGTTAGACAATTTCTAGGCCTAGCATCATATTTTAGGAGATTTATACCAGGTTACACCCGCATCGTAGGACCACTTTACCCTTTGACGAAATTAAAGGGACCCATAAAATGGACTGACATACATAACGAAATTCACATGAAAATTGTGAAGATACTTACTTCGGAACCGGTTCTGACCATATTCGACCCTGACTTACCTATAGAGCTGCACACAGATGCCAGCTCGGATGGTTACGGCGCCATATTAATTCAGAGAAGGGATAGTGCACCCCATGTAGTTTCCTATTTTAGTAAAAGAACAACTGATGCGGAGTCTCGTTATCATTCCTACGAGTTAGAAACCCTAGCGGTTGTTCGGGCTGTTGAAAATTTTCGGCATTACTTGTATGGCCAACATTTTACCGTATACACTGATTGCAACTCGCTTAGGGCTTCAAAATCTAAAATTGACCTCACTCCAAGAGTGCACAGATGGTGGGCTTTCTTGCAAGCGTATGATTTTGATATTGTACACAAACAAGGAGCCAGCATGGAACATGCAGATTATTTGTCTAGAAATCCTTTGCCTGCGTCAGTATCCGGCTCTGACAAACCCCCACAGATGCCCGATATGGCGCTAAAGAACAAAGTTGTTCAGTTCGTAGAATTACACCAGGGTTGGCTTGCCGTAGAGCAAAGGCGGGACAATGAGATTCGGGAACTCATCAATAAACACAATAATAATGAGATGCCCGAAGCAGTAGCACACACGTACGATGTACGTAAAGGGGTCTTATATAGGAAAATTGAACGCAACAAATGTAGTCTTTGGCTTCCAATAGTACCGCGGTCCTTAACGTGGACTTTGATCAACCATATACATTCAGAAATCAAGCACCTAGGCGCGGAAAAGACTCTTGATAAAATTTATGAACAGTATTGGTTCCCCGTGATGGCTAAGCAGGTTCGCTTATTTGTTAACTCATGTATCGTATGTAAAGCATCAAAGGGTTGTTCGGGCGCCCAACAGGTTCAACTACATCCCATATCTAAAGTGTCCACACCATGGCACACTATCCACATTGACATCACGGGGAAACTGAGTGGTAAAAGCGATCGGAAGGAGTATGCTTCGGTCATAATCGACGCTTTTACGAAGTACGTCCTTCTTGAGTACACAGTGTCTCTTGATGCAGCCAGTGCGATATGTGCGTTAAGAAAAGCTGTTTGTCTTTTCGGTGCTCCTAAACGTATAATCGCCGATCAAGGCCGGTGTTACTTGAGTGGAGACTTCAAACAATTTTGTAATGATCACGGCATAGAACTTCACTTCATTGCCACGGGTTCTAGTAGGGCTAATGGCCAAGTAGAGCGCATCATGCGGACTCTAAAATGTCTTTTAACAATAGTGGAAAATGATCCTAACAAAACGTGGCGTGACGAACTTTCAGAGGTTCAATTAGCTTTAAATAGTACAAAATCTAGGGTCACAGGCTACACACCAACGGAATTAATGTTTGGCATTCAAGCGCAATCTTTAGCTATAGCTAGTATCACTCCGAATTCTGATCCTGAACCACGTTTAGATTTAGATAGAATTCGTGATACCGCGTCTCAGAATATTATACAAGCTGCTACTTCAGAAATCAAGCGTTTTAATCGTGGTAGGGCAACTATAAAACCATTTACTGAGGGCGACTTTGTCTTTATAAAATGTAGCGAACGAAGTCAAACCAAACTAAATAGAAAATTTAAGGGTCCATATGTCGTCGTTAGTGTCTTAAATAATGACAGATACAAGTTAAAAAATATCGATGGATCTAATAGAACTTACAAATACGCGCATGAAAAACTGCGTGCAGTACCCGGGGGCTATGAAGGCTTATTAGATATAGCTACCACCTTAATTAATAACTCAGAGACGGCCGAAACGGCGATTCATGGTCAGGAGACTGGAGGCGTATCATCTGACGATGAAAGTGATACGGCGTCAGTAAGTAGTGGGCATACCATGACCGCCAGTTCTGAAACCCTCTCGGCCTCTGAGCGAGAGGATCCGTAGTTAGAGGTAAACTATTATGTAGCTTACCTAAATGTGTTGTAAGTTTGTGTGTTGTGAGTTTGTGTGTTGAAAGTTAACTATCCAGAGGTTTTTGTGAAGCTGAAGTCAAGCATGCATTGTGTTGATCCAAGGGACTGACTTATACAGGTCGATGTTCCGGGATTAAACACTAGCTTTTCATCATAAAATGCTAACAGCGAATAGTGAGTACTCGATCGAGAAACTGGCTTACATTGGCCGAGGTTTCAGATCAAAACACTACACCGTGGTTTTTGTGGGACCTATGAGAGGTCAGTTGAGATGTGCTGAATGGTTGTCCGGTCCATGTCATCATAGGAGATGATGGCTGGTCGAAGGGACGCCTCACTGATCGAGGGGACGCTGAAGGGTTGTCCGGTCCATGACATCGCAGGAGGCGATGGCTGGTCGAATGGACGCCTGTTTCGGTTGTCCGGTTCAGTCCGTGATATTTGAGAAAAAGGAACGGGAATCGAGCACTAAGTTGTTAAGCTGAAATGCTGTTTAAGGGCTACTAAAGTTACGTGTGAGTCAGTGATGGACGAGCGTCAATAAATTGTAATCTGCAAGTAGTATGTCTTCGTCTTTGCAGGTGGGACGGCGGGACAAGACACGCACGAGGGCGTGCGAAAGTCAGTCTGGCCGTGACGGCGCCTCGAATATTTCTAGAGTGGCAACACTGCTACGTCACTTCCACTCTGACGCAACACCGCATGCTGGTGCAAAAAATTATCGTTGGACGGCGGCCATTAAGTTGGAATCCGTCGTGATCGAAGGAGTGCGCCACGTGTTCGGTGGAGTGTCGTGTTAAATTGACTAATCGAATTATCGTGGACTTAATAGTGATTGTATTTCAATTTGGTAATGCAATAATTGTAACGAACTGAAATTATAATAAGTTGATCAAGTGGAAAGTGCATTTATTCTCTTCGCCCGATTACCCACGCCTATTGATCGTTTACCCTACTCTATGATGAAGCCTACGTGTACTGATTCAGTAGATCCTTCAAATATGTACGTAATAATAAAATTACGCATTGAGCGCCGCTCGATATATTTTAAAATTTAGAGTCTAGGTGTAATTTTGATTTTGAATAGGTATGGCTGTGCATCTCGCTTGATTATATTACTTACTGATATACGGAATTCGGAAAAAAAATAATTCGGTTATTTAAAAAAAAAAACACAATGTTATTTGTTTATATCAATATATTATGTTGCGGGTTCGATTCCCGCACAAGTCAAAAATTTGTGTGTATGAACATGAATGTTTGTCTTGGTCTGGGTGTTTCTATGTATAATATGTATGTATTTACAAAAAAAAAAGTATATATGTATGTATATCCATTGTCTAGTACCCATAGTACAAGCTCTGCTTAGTTTGGGCTAGATGGTGTAGTGTGTTTGTGGTAGAATATTATTATTATTATTATTATTACACTGCCATCTTATTGTTGTAAACATCTGTTAATTTTCTTAGATGGAAAGAGTTATTAATAATTTTAATACAACTAAATAAATCGATTTGTAATACTGTGATACATGTTTCATACATGTATCACAGTATTACAAATCGAGTCGATAAAAAATTAAGAATAGACATCCTTAACCGTCATGTAATCGGTGTCAAAATTGTCGAAGATGGCGGGATCTTCGACGTTCTTTGTTCCGGTACTTTTAAATTTTAAATAAGGAACGCAAAGTGTCCGTTTGATACGTAAAGCGTAATAAGTATATTAAAATATAACTCGCCTAGTGCTCGAAATTCGACCAAAGTTTGCCTGTAAGATATTGCTGATACATGTCATTAATAATTGATATATGTAACCATAGTTACGCGCTTCGACTGCGTGTGTCAAATGCATGGTTCTGTGCGTGTAGTGTTTTTTCATTAATTTAATGTATTTCTAATGCATATTTTATATAAATATTAGGAATCGTCACTCCTTCTCCATATAAACTTGAGCTGTGCCAAATTTAATACTCTTCCGTCCGCGCAATTTTCGTAAAAAGGGGTACAAAGTTTTTGCTTCACGTATTAATATATAGATAATAATATTGTCTTCTGTTTACGCGAATGTTATTCATTGAAATTAAACTACTATATACGGATTTTATCGCGTTGCTTATTTATCACTGTCTTACAAAATTTTGAAAATATTACACTACTACTACTATTGATTTTATTTTACTAATTTATAAGCTAATAAAATTATTTAAACTATTAAATCTATTTATCTCCCCGTGACCATGGCTGCTGAAAAGCAACCGAAACGTCGGGGAAAGTGTAAACCAAAAATTAATAGAACCTTCGACAGTGTGTGAAGCGACACGCAATTGGCCACTTTTTATAATCTTGCATAGTTACTACTTTTCGTGATGTTAGGTAGAGGTGATGCTATTTTCTAGTACACAGTCCGCCGCTGTTAGGATTACTTACTGGCTTTATGGTAAAAACAGCGCTTCTGCTATGCTTGCACAATATCTTCAGTCATACTACATACTTATAATTATGGATGCCCACTTTCCTACGCTGGCTTAGTACATTCGAGTTAGGCGTGTGATCTTTGGTCACCAATAATCCAATCAGCTGCTTATACCTGATATACCTTACTATTAAAGTAGGTTGACAAATAACAAGATTCATTGAAATCTGGCTTGAAATTTATAGTCAATATACTAAACAGGCCTGTCTAACAACAGGACGATCGACGATATTCATAATTATTATCAACGGAATAGCTTTTTTGACTAATGGTTAGTGTATACGACTATGTGCGTGCTGTGTATGCTCTTAGAAGCCGTGGTCGTCTTGGCCGTTTTCAGATTTAACTAAAGAAGATACTACCATTGTACACGACACGTGAATCAAACCTGAGATCACACTTATTTAAGCCACGAGATCAACGAATTATCTTTTGTAACTATAATAGTAAATTCAATGCATTACACTGCAGCTTCGTAAGCAGTAAATATATATTATTTTCTAGTTCCATTTTCTTCATACAATTCCAACTTGTGTTATACGTCTAGAAATATCTAACTCGTTAAATAGTTTGTGCGGGGCGAGTGATTGCGAGCACATCGACTAAGTGAAAAACGAAGCTCGCCAGCCTGCCTAAAAGCTTCGCGGTAGATTGCATCAGCACACGGATTTTCCATTACGCGCTAGTTCTTTATTACGAGCTTCGAGAACCAAGTTAAGGTCGATGCTTTAACAGGCCATTTTAATTAAATAAAAGGCCGTAAAGTTTGCCCATTCAAGTTGGCGCAGTCGACAAACGTTATAGCTATATCGAATCGTTTTACAATCAGTTTAGAGCGGGTGATACAAAACATTTTAATATGAAATGTTCCACAAAATACATAATCACGGTGGGAGGATCGGACAGTGGCGTCTCGCGCAGTCGGCACGGGGTCGTTTGTGCAATAGTTCGCACGGAGCGGGCAAGGAGTCGTTAGAGCGCTCGTATATCCTCGGATAACCGCGAATATTGGCCGCACTAACAATGTGCGTCTTTATAAGTTTTTAACGAGCTCGGACGATATAAATTATGTGTGCGGCGGGCAGTGGGTCTCGTTATCTCGCTAACGGCGCACTAGCGGAAGCTTAATGTACCGAGAGCTTTATTGTAGCCACTTACGAGCGCGCACTGCAGCTCCGTCTACTTGTACAACACTATTGTCCCCTCGTTATATTACTTTTACTGCTCAAAATAACTATGTAGCCTTTTTATATTCATTTCAAAATATTACTATTGCTTTAAACTGAAGGCCAAGGAGCTAGCTCGAGAACTTCCAATTAAACAGCATATGAGATTGACATGGCATTACTGAGTGTCGTATAGTAGACTCCATGAATAATATAAATCCGGGTAATCATATTTTTAAGTTCAGTGTCTCTGATAGAAACCTTAGATTTGCATGTATTTAATTTTAAATAGATTAGAATTTATTCTATATTTGACAAATTAGCCAACCCTTTCCTGCCGAGAGCAGATCTAAACAAGTGTAAACGAAAGACAAATTAAAGTTCGTTAATTACTTAATACGCGTAAACGCCCTGTTGCCCTCTGCTACATAATAATAGTTATCTAGATTATAATAATAGGAATACATGACATAATATATTACGTTAAAAGCGCCTGGTCGCTAAAGTGGTCGCCTTGCCACTGCGCAGAGTTTTGACTTCACTGCTATTACGCCGAGTGTTGTATTCGCTGTTTATTGTTTGTAAAGTACCCCGAGGATTCTGTTTTGAATCATTTTGGCTACGGAACAATAACAACTACTTCTCATGTGAATATATTTACTAAATGATTTTATTATTTTTGGAGGGACAATTCATTAGCTGTCAAGATAGACGAAATTTTAACTGTTTTTGATTTGACACACGCCGCTCGTACGTCCCGCTCACTTAACGTTCTAGATCACTTGATTGATACGATAATGTTATAACCAAATAGATTATCATCTAAGAGCTGCCAGATCTACGTCATTGTAGCACTGCTAAATTATAACAGTAAAAACTTATTTAGTGTAATACATCAGCAGTAATATGTAGGTAAAAAATGCACTTTTGAACTAACTCATATTACCTATTACGTGTATACTTTTGAAATTGGGCATTTTGTACATCTTGTGTTTTAACTTTATTCTGATAGACACACGGTCTACTGTACGCCTAAAGTAAACTAAGCCTGCCTTATTAATTTGCAAGTTGACAAATTGATTCGAATCTATATTTTAATACAGGGTCAAGAAAAAGATACATAGATACAATTTCAAACCAACGAATATACAGGATGTCCGGTAATTAATGGATAACCTGGAAATGTCTTATAGTGGAACTGACGGCCGTTCAGAAAAATATGAAAAAAAAATATCCTAACTACTACCCGAGATGTGTTTTTTTTTTACACCTGCCAAGAGTACTGGCAATGTTCTACACGCTGTGTCTAAGTCACTCCTACCTGCCTGTGGAATTAATGAAAACCTATGTAATCCCAATTGTTAAAGATAAGACGGGTGATACATCAGATCCTACAAATTACAGGCCCATATCGCTTGCTACCATAATGGCCAAGGTGCTGGACGGTTTGATTGATAGACACATGGCAAAACGTATCAAGCTGAGTGACGCGCAGTTTGGGTTCAGGCCGGGTTTGTCCACGGAGACTGCAGTACTGTCTCTCAAGCACACCGTCCAGTACTACACGTCAAGAAAAACGCCTGTAAATACGTGTTTTCTAGATCTTTCCAAGGCCTTTGATCTGGTGCTGTATGATTTACTTTGGGTTAAGTTAGCCAAGGAAACCACGGTGGACAGGGCAATTATATCAATACTGCGTTATTGGTATAGTAATCAGACAAATTGTGTTAGGTGGTCGGGGTCAATATCGGATGAGAACAGGCTGGAGTGCGGGTTGAGAAAAAGAGGGGCCTCCGCCCGGCCGACCTGCGCCCCCCGCGCCCCACCGCCATTGTGGTGGAGCTGACAGAGGAGGGGCTCCGGCAGGGCGGCAGCTATGCGGGCGTCCTCCGGCAGGCCACTCAGGCTATGAGAGACAATCTCGCCGAGATGGGCCTCGCCGGAGGCGTCCACTTCAAGGTTGCCGCCACTGGGGCCAGAATTCTGGAGGTCCCAGGTGCCACCTCCGGTGACAAGGCGGACAGGGTAGCGGATAAACTCCGCTCTCTGTTTTCGCCTGAGGAGGTCAAGATCTCCCGCCCGGTGAAGTCCGCAGAAATGCGGATAACCGGGCTGGACGACTCGGCCTCCTCTGAGGATGTCGCCGCTGCGGTGGCACAAGCCGGAGCCTGCCCTCAGGCGCAGGTCAAGGTAGGGGATATGCGCCGCGGCAATGGTGGTCTGTGCACGGTGGTGGTGCACTGCCCCATCGCCGCGGCGAAGAAGGTGTCGGCCGGCCGTTTGCTGGTCGGGATGGTCTCGGCTCAGGTGAATCTCCTGGCGCCGAGGCCTAGGCGGTGCTACCGCTGCCTCGAGCCGGGGCACGTGAGGCAGCAATGCACCGCCGAAACTGATCGCAGCGATCTCTGCTATCGCTGTGGTCAGCCCGGCCACAAGGCCGCCGACTGCTCCGCCCCAAAACCTTCCTGCAGTCTCTGTTCTGCTGCAGGAAAGCCGGCGGAGCACCGGATGGGGAGCAAATCTTGCTCCCCACCGAAACGACGTAGAGCCAGAGGGGCGGTCGCCGGGACTCCGGCCGCCCCGGCCCCGTCCCAAGCAGGGAGCAGTACGGAGGCGATGGACACATAATTAATTTTGGCCCATCGCCTCCTACAGGTGAATATTAACCACTCCGCCAGGGCGCAGGATATCTTGCTGCAGCACATGGCGGAGTGGTCAATAGACATCGCCGTGGTCGCCGAGCCTTACTGCGTCCCCAGCCGGCACAACTGGTTTGGGGACCTCGGAGGCTCGGCGGCCATTGTTTCGTCCGGACCCTCGCTCCTGGTGATGACAGACAGGGGCGAGGGTTATATATGTGTTGATTGGGAGGGAACCGTCCTGATCGGGGTGTACTTTTCTCCGAACCGGCGCCTCGCCGAGTTTGAGCAATTTTTGGGCGCGGTGGGGGCCGTTATTAACCGGTACCCATCGCGTCCGGTCGTGGTGGCGGGGGACTTCAATGCCAAATCAACGGCTTGGGGATCCCCTGTCACCGACGCTCGCGGCGACGCGCTGGCGGAGTGGGCGATTGCGACCGGTCTCGTGGTTCTTAACCGGGGATCGGTCGCCACGTGCGTGCGCTGGCAGGGCGAGTCCATTGTGGACATTTCGTTCGCAAGCCCTGCCGTAGCGCGCCGCGTCCGGGACTGGCAAGTGCTGGTCGAGGCGGAGTCACTGTCGGACCACCGTTACGTGCGGTTCGACATCTCCGCCTCGCCGGCGATCCCGGACGATCGCCCGAGGAGAGGGCACACCCCGTCGTCCCCACGATGGGCGTTGAAACGTCTCGACGTAGATGTACTGGTGGAAGCCTCCATCGTCCAGGCCTGGACCCCGATGGGTGAAGGGCCTGTGGAGGTTGAGTCGGAGGCGGAGTGGTTCCGGGGCGCGATGACGCAGATTTGCGACGCGTCGATGCCCCGGGCCAGTGCTCGACCTCCAAGGCGTCAGGTGTACTGGTGGTCTGACGACATTAGTCAGAAACGCGCCGCGTGCATTGCGGCGCGTCGCCAGTACACTAGGTACCGCCGACGCAGGCGGTACCGTGACCAAAACCCAAAGATGGGAAGAGTTCCTGGGGACTCTCGAGGCAGATCCGTGGGGCCGCCCGTACAAGGCGGTCAGGGGCAAGTTGCGCCCCTGGGCCCCACCGGTCACCGAGAGTCTCCAGCCCCGGCAATTAGAGGAGGTGGTCTCCGCTCTCTTTCCTTCGAGAGCGGAGCATACGCCTCCCGAAATGGCGCCGCCCGATATCGAGGAGGGCGGTGCCGATGCCGGGGCGCCAGAGGTAACAATGGCGGAGCTCGGCGCGGCAATGGTTCGGCTCCGGGGCAAAAACACCGCCCCGGGGCCGGACGGAATTCCTGGCCGCGCCTGGGTTTTGGCCTACGACGCCCTAGGGGACCGGCTCCTCAGGCTGTTTAGCGCCTGTTTGGAGTCGGGACGGTTCCCTGCCATGTGGAAGACGGGTAAGCTGGTCCTCCTGAGAAAGGAGGGCCGCCCCGCGGACTCTCCCTCCGCGTACCGCCCCATAGTGCTGTTGGATGAGGTGGGCAAGCTCTTTGAGCGAGTAGTGGTTGCCCGCCTCTCCAGGCACCTGGTGCGGGTGGGCCCCGACTTGTCCGAACATCAGTTCGGATTCCGAGAGGGCCGATCGACGATTGACGCGATCAGTCGCGTCAAGGCCCTCTCGGATGAGGCGGTCGCCTCGCGCGGGGTGGTGTTGGCGGTGACCTTGGACATCGCCAACGCGTTCAACACCCTGCCGTTGGTGACTATTAGGGAGGCGCTCCGATTTCATGGGGTGCCTCCCTATCTGCGCCGAATAGTCGGGGACTACCTGCACCAGAGGAGTGTGTTCTGTGTGGGGCGGAACGGAGAGACGTTCTGGAGGGAGGTGTCGTGCGGTGTTCCGCAGGGTTCCGTTCTTGGACCGATCCTGTGGAACATCGGCTACGACTGGGTGCTGCGGGGCGCCCTACCCCCGGGCGTCGGCGTAACTTGTTACGCCGACGACACGCTGGTCACGGCCCGGGGAGAGGATTACGGGGCAGCTGCCCGTCTTGCCACGGCAGGGGTGGCCCTGGTCGTTGGTAGAATTAGGATGTTGGGACTGGAGGTGGCGCTGGAAAAGTCCGAGGCCCTGTTATTTCATGGGCCTCGGCGGGCGCCGCCACCAGATGCCCACATCATAGTTGGAGGGGTCCGCATCGGGGTGGAGCCGAGTATGAAATACTTGGGGCTCCACCTCGACGGCCGCTGGAACTTTCGCGTCCATTTTAGCCGCCTGGCCCCCCGGCTGATGTCGGCGGCGGGAGCGCTTAGCTCTCTGCTGCCGAATATCGGGGGGCCGAGTGTCGTCTGCCGCCGCCTCTATTTGGGGGTGGTGCGGTCGATGGCCCTTTACGGGTCGCCCATTTGGGCCGGCGCCCTCGATCGCCGAAACATCGCCCTTCTGAGGAAACCTCAGAGGGCGATGGCGATCAGGGTGTCGCGGGCGTACCGCACCGTCTCCTTTGAGGCGGCGTGCGTCCTGGCGGCATCGCCGCCCTGGGATTTGGAGGCGGAGGTCCAAGCGTCGGTGTATCACTGGCGCGTGGACCTCCGGCTCCATGGTGAGGAACCCACTCACGGGGCGGTGGAGACGCGAAGGTCCCAGGCTCGACTGGTCCTCGAGGCCAAGTGGGAGGAGCGACTGGCCCAGCCCCGCTACGGGGTGAGGACACTCGAGGCTGTCCGTCCGGTGCTAAGGCAATGGACGGACAGACGGCGCGGACCGCTCACCTACCGGCTTACTCAGGTGCTCTCCGGACACGGCTGTTTCGGAGAGTACCTGTGCAAGATAGCCGGTAGGGAGCCGACAACCAGGTGTCACCACTGCGAGGAGTGCGACCGGGACACGGCGCAGCACACGCTGGAGGAGTGTCCGGCGTGGGCCGAGGAGCGCTGTGCCCTGGTCGCCGTGATTGGCCCCGACCTTTCGTTGCCGACCGTCGTATCCATGACGGTCGGCGACGACAGGTGCTGGGGCGCAATGAGGTCCTTCTGCGAGATGACAGCGGCGGAGCGGGGGCGTGAGGAAGATCCTTACGCCCCGGACATCCGCCGCCGGAGGAGGGGGCGCAGGAGACGCGCTTATGTCGCTCTCCTGCCCCCCACCTAAGGGTTCTGGGTGGCAAGGCCTCAGGGGACCCTGCCACCCGTGAGTAACAACCCATAGAGGGCGCGCGTGGTGTTCCCGCGCGCCTTCTAACGTCGAAAGGGGAGAGCTGTGAAATGCTCTCCCCCGGGGGCGAGAGGAGGTCGGGTCCGATTGACCCGGCCGGCACCCACACGGGGGGGCCTGCTATGGATGAATCTTTTTAGACTCCCAACTGGCCCCCCCCCATTGGGTGGGAGAGGGAACACCCCAGGTTTTTTTAGTGGGTATCCCAGCACTAGGCTGGTGAGTCCCACACGCCCCGCCGATGCCATCCCCTAGCCGCAGGTAGTGCATCAAGCATTTCTTCCTGGGAATCAAAAAAAAAAAAAAAGAAGGGTGGGCTAACCTAACTCGTTACCCGTTGAGTGTCGTTGATCATGTCTAGCGGCTCAACGGAACCGAGGGGCTTGCCTTAGTTGGCCGGCCCGCGAGAAGGAAAACTCACACCACCCAACAGCGAAGTTGTAAAAACCTCTGGGTACCTGCCGTCCCCCAGCAGTATGTAGGCCTTCCCCCGGAATGAGCGTCACCCGGGGGTCGAGTTTAGATCGGCTCCACACGTGGGAACAATATGGAAAATTTTATAACACAAAAACCTAATGAGAAGAAGACGGAGGAGCGTGGAGGCGTATTGCGCGACTCCAAAGGGCGCTTTAAACGCCCTCTACGACCACGCGCTGGCGATGGCGGAGAAACGGGGGCATGCACGCCCACTCGCGCGTCGACGCCTGACGGAAGCCGGAGGAGCTCCGTCAGCGTCGAGTCTGGGTCCGAGGCGGGCTCCGGTTCGGAGGCCAGTCGACCTCAGAGCCGATGCTCGTCGGCGGCTCGACGGGAGAGGGAGGAGGGGGGGGGATAGTCCTGCTTCCCTCTCCCGCAAGCTCAGGGCGACGCCCGGCGCTTCCGCGAAGCGCCGGAAGACGTCGCATCCCGTGCCAACGCGTTCGTGCTCGGACACGGAGGTTGAGGTAGTAGAGGGGATGCCCTGTCGAGAGGGCGCTGGTTCCCCGATGCCGCCTCCCTCCACTAGGAGGCTCCCAGGGCAGCCTTTATCTGCCCGTCGGGATGCCCCCAAGACGGCTGAGGTCCCGGATGCGTCCCCCTCGGCTGGGGACTCGGTTGCCGACCTCAGGCAGCGGTTCGAGGTTGGCGCCGAAACCGTCCTGAGGGTGGCGGCCCGGTCCGGCAATTTAAAAGGGGGGTTCGTCCGGGACCTTAAAGAAGCTACGAAGGAAATGAGGGAAGCCTTCTTCGACCTGTGGGGGCGGACTTCCTCCGATCTTCAGAGGCGCTGGAGGTCGGAGAATGAGGGGCTGCATAGGCAGCTGGCGGAGCTCCGGGCGGAGGTGACGGCCATGAAGGTGGCCGCTGCCACTGCCGCTCGGGCCAACGCCGCCAAGACGCCCTCAGCCGCCACCGGGGCGCCTGCCGGGAGGCCACGGGAGGAGTTCCCACCCCTCCCGCGGCGCACAGCGCGGCCCCTCACCCCCGCGGAGGACCGGCGTCCCGCCTGGGCGGACGAACTGATGCGGGCCACGGTGGCTCAGGCGCGCAACGTAGTTGATGCGTGCCTGGCCAACTATGGCCTCACGCCCGTCCCCACCCTGGGCCCTCCGCTCGGGGGCCGCCCCCGGATGATCGGAGGCACGCCGGCTGGTCCGGCGCCCTCCGACCCACCGGTTACGCGCCAGACATCTGCCCCCACACCATCGGCTTCCTCTTCTAAGGGGAAGGGGAAGGGCAAGGGGAGAGCGACCGCCACTGTGGCACCGCGGAGCCCCGCCTCCCAGCCCCAACCCCTCCCGGTGGCCTCTACTTCGGCTGAGCAGCCGTGGACAGAGGTCGTCGGGAGGAAGAAGAGGAAGAAGAAGAAGAAGGCCTCCCGGGCTATCCCGGCTCCCAGCCAAAAGAGAGGTTTGTTTATCCATTGTCTAGTATCCATAGTACAAGCTCTGCTTAGTTTGGGCTAGATAGTGTTGTGTGTATGTGGTAGAATATTATATTATTATTATATTATTGTGGTGGAGCTGACAGAGGAGGGGCTCCGGCAGGGCGGCAGCTATGCGGGCGTCCTCCGGCAAGCCACTCAGGCTATGAGAGACAACCTCGCCGAGATGGGCCTCGCCGGAGGCGTCCACTTCAAGGTTGCCGCCACTGGGGCCAGAATTCTGGAGGTCCCAGGTGCCACCTCCGGCGACAAGGCGGACAGGGTAGCGGATAAACTCCGCTCCCTGTTCTCGCCTGAGGAGGTCAAGATCTCCCGCCCGGTGAAGTCCGCAGAAATGCGGATAACCGGGCTGGACGACTCGGCCTCCTCTGAGGATGTCGCCGCTGCGGTGGCACAAGCCGGAGCCTGCCCCCTGGCGCAGGTCAGGGTGGGGGGAGATGCGCCGTGGCGATAGTGGCCTGTGCACGGTGGTGGTGCGCTGCCCCATCGCCGCGGCGAAGAAGGTGGCGGCCGGCCGTTTGCTGGTCGGGATGGTCTCGGCTCAGGTGAATCTCCTGGAGCCGAGGCCTAGGCGGTGCTACCGCTGCCTCGAACCGGGGCACGTGAGGCAGCAATGCACCGCCGAAACTGACCGCAGCGATCTCTGCTATCGCTGTGGTCAGCCCGGCCACAAGGCCGCCGCCTGCTCCGCCGCAAAACCTTCCTGCAGCCTCTGTTCTGCTGCAGGAAAGCCGGCGGAGCACCGGATGGGGAGCAAATCTTGCTCCCCACCGAAACGACGTAGGGCCAGAGGGGCGGTCGCCGGGACTCCGGCCGCCCCGGCCCCGTCCCAAGCAGGGAGCAGTACGGAGGCGATGGACACATAATTAATTTTGGCCCATCGCCTCCTACAGGTGAATATTAACCACTCCGCCAGGGCGCAGGATATCTTGCTGCAGCACATGGCGGAGTGGTCAATAGACATCGCCGTGGTCGCCGAGCCTTACTGCGTCCCCAGCCGGCACAACTGGTTTGGGGACCTCGGAGGCTCGGCGGCCATTGTTTCGTCCGGACCCTCGCTCCTGGTGATGACAGACAGGGGCGAGGGTTATATATGTGTTGATTGGGAGGGAACCGTCCTGATCGGGGTGTACTTTTCTCCGAACCGGCGCCTCGCCGAGTTTGAGCAATTTTTGGGCGCGGTGGGGGCCGTTATTAACCGGTACCCATCGCGTCCGGTCGTGGTGGCGGGGGACTTCAATGCCAAATCAACGGCTTGGGGATCCCCTGTCACCGACGCTCGCGGCGACGCGCTGGAGGAGTGGGCGATTGCGACCGGTCTCGTGGTTCTTAACCGGGGATCGGTCGCCACGTGCGTGCGCTGGCAGGGCGAGTCCATTGTGGACATTTCGTTCGCAAGCCCTGCCGTAGCGCGCCGCGTCCGGGACTGGCAAGTGCTGGTCGAGGCGGAGTCACTGTCGGACCACCGTTACGTGCGGTTCGACATCTCCGCCTCGCCGGCGATCCCGGACGATCGCCCGAGGAGAGGGCACACCCCGTCGTCCCCACGATGGGCGTTGAAACGTCTCGACGTAGATGTGCTGGTGGAAGCCTCCATCGTCCAGGCCTGGACCCCGATGGGTGAAGGGCCTGTGGAGGTTGAGTCGGAGGCGGAGTGGTTCCGGGGCGCGATGACGCAGATTTGCGACGCGTCGATGCCCCGGGCCAGTGCTCGACCTCCAAGGCGTCAGGTGTACTGGTGGTCTGACGACATTAGTCAGAAACGCGCCGCGTGCATTGCGGCGCGTCGCCAGTACACTAGGTACCGCCGACGCAGGCGGTACCGTGACCCGACCGTGGAGGCACGGCTGCGGGGCGATTATGTACAGCGGAAGCACGCCCTGCAGTCCGCCATCAGTGAGGCCAAAACCCAAAGATGGGAAGAGTTCCTGGGGACTCTCGAGGCAGATCCGTGGGGCCACCCTTACAAGGCGGTCAGGGGCAAGTTGCGCCCCTGGGCCCCACCGGTCACCGAGAGTCTCCAGCCCCGGCAATTAGAGGAGGTGGTCTCCGCTCTCTTTCCTTCGAGAGCGGAGCACACGCCTCCCGAAATGGCGCCGCCCGATATTGAGGAGGGCGGTGCCGATGCCGGGGTGCCAGAGGTAACAATGGCGGTGCTCGGCGCGGCAATGGTTCGGCTCCGGGGCAAAAACACCGCCCCGGGGCCGGACGGAATTCCTGGCCGCGCCTGGGTTTTGGCCTACGACGCCCTAGGGGACCGGCTCCTCAGGCTGTTTAACGCCTGTTTGGAGTCGGGACGGTTCCCTTCCATGTGGAAGACGGGTAAGCTGGTCCTCCTGAGAAAGGAGGGCCGCCCCGCGGACTCTCCCTCCACGTACCCATAGTTCTGTTGGATGAGGTGGGCAAGCTCTTTGAGCGCGTAGTGGTTGCCCGCCTCTCCAAGCACCTGGTGCGGGTGGGCCCCGACTTGTCCGAACATCAGTTCGGATTCCGAGAGGGCCGATCGACGATTGACGCGATCAGTCGCGTCAAGGCCCTCTCGGATGAGGCGGTCGCCTCGCGCGGGGTGGTGTTGGCGGTGTCCTTGGACATCGCCAACGCGTTCAACACCCTGCCGTGGGCGACTATTAGGGAGGCGCTCCGATTTCATGGAGTGCCTCCCTACCTGCGCCGAATAGTTGGGGACTACCTGCACCAGAGAAGTGTATTCTGTGTGGGGCGGAACGGAGAGACGTTCCGGAGGGAGGTGTCGTGCGGTGTTCCGCAGGGTTCCGTTCTTGGACCGATCCTGTAGAACATCGGCTACGACTGGGTTCTGCGGGGCGCCCTGCCCCCGGGCGTCGGCGTAACTTGTTACGCCGACGACACGCTGGTCACGGCCCGGGGAGAGGATTACGGGGCAGCTGCCCGTCTTGCCACGGCAGGGGTGGCCCTGGTCGTCGGTAGAATTAGGATGTTGGGACTGGAGGTGGCGCTGGAAAAGTCCGAGGCCCTGTTATTTCATGGGCCTCGGCGGGCGCCGCCACCAGATGCCCACAGTCAACATAGTTGGAGAGGTCCGCATCGGGGTGGAGCCGAGTATGAAATACTTGGGGCTCCACCTCGACGGCCGCTGGAACTTTCGCGTCCATTTTAGCCGCCTGGCCCCCCGGTTGATGTCGGCGGCGGGAGCGCTTAGCTCTCTGCTGCCGAATATCGGGGGGCCGAGTGTCGTCTGCCGCCGCCTCTATCTGGGGGTGGTGCGGTCGATGGCCCTCTACGGGTCGCCCATTTGGGCCGGCGCCCTCGATCGCCGAAACATCGCCCTCCTGAGGAAACCTCAGAGGGCGATGGCGATCAGGGTGTCGCGGGTGTACCGCACTGTCTCCTTTGAAGCGGCGTGCATCCTGGCGGCATCGCCGCCCTGGGATCTGGAGGCGGAGGTCCAAGCGTCGGTGTATCACTGGCGCGCGGACCTCCGGCTCCATGGTGAGGTACCAACTCACGGGGCGGTGGAGACGCGAAGGTCCCAGGCTCGACTGGTCCTCGAGGCCAAGTGGGGGGAAAGGCTGGCCCAGCCCCACTACGGGGTGAGGACAGTCGAGGCTGTCCGTCCGGTGCTAAGGCAATGGACGGACAGACGGCGCGGACCGCTCACCTACCGGCTTACTCAGGTGCTCTCCGGACACGGCTGTTTCGGAGAGTACCTGTGCAAGATAGCCGGTAGGGAGCCGACAACCAGGTGTCACCACTGCGAGGAGTGCGACCGGGACACGGCGCAGCACACGCTGGAGGAGTGACCGGCGTGGGCCGAGGAGCGCTGTGCCCTGGTCGCCGTGATTGGCCCCGACCTCTCGTTGCCGACCGTCGTATCCGTGATGGTCGGCGACGACAGGTGCTGGGGTGCAATGAGGTCCTTCTGCGAGGCTGTCATCTCGCAGAAGGAGGCGGCGGAGCGGGGGCGTGAGGAAGATCCTTACGCCCCGGACATCCGCCGCCGGAGGAGGGGGCGCAGGAGACGCGCTTATGTCGCTCTCCTGCCCCCCACCTAAGGGTTCTGGGTGGCAAGGCCTCAGGGGACCCTGCCACCCGTGAGTAAGAACCCACAGAGGGCGCGCGCGGTGTTCCCGCGCGCCTTCTAACGTCGAAAGGGGAGAGCGGTGAAATTGCTCTCCCCCGGGGACGAGAGGAGGTCGGGTCCGATTGACCCGGCCGGCACCCACACGGGGGGGCCTGCTATGGATGAATCTTTTTAGACTCCCAACTGGCCTCCCCCATTGGGTGGGAGAGGGAACACCCCAGGTTTTTTTAGTGGGTATCCCAGCACTAGGCTGGTGAGTCCCACACGCCCCGCCGGTGCCGTCCCCTAGCCGGCGGGTAGTGCAGCAAGCATTTTCACCTGGGAATCAAAAAAAAAAAAAAAAAAAAAAAAGGGTGGGCTAACCTCCCCTAGACTTTTTAGCCTGTATATAAATCAGCTGATTGTTGAGCTTAGCAATATCTATCTTGGATGTCATGTGGACGGAATATGTCTTAACAACATTAATTATGCTGATGATATGGTATTGCTAAGCCCATCAATTAGCGCTATGATGAGACTACTCGACATATGTGAAAGGTATGCGGAGGCTCATGGCCTCAGATATAATGTTGCAAAAAGTGAATTAGTTGTATTTAAGGCTAGGAATAAACTTTACACTGATATACCGGAACTTAAGCTTTATGGTAATCCACTTAAACGAGTCACTAGTTTCAAATATCTGGGGCACTGGGTCTCTGATGACCTTAGAGATGACTTAGACATCGAGCGTGAACGTAGGGCGCTGGCTGTCCATTGCAATATGTTGGCCCGTAGATTTGCACGGTGTACAAAACAAGTAAAGGCGACGCTTTTTACAGCGTTCTGCCAATCCTTCTACACGTGCAGCCTATGGGTTAACTACACGCAGAAGACATACAGCGCCCTGCGCGTACAGTACAATAACGCGTTTAGGATGTTGATGGCGCTGCCGCGCTATTGTAGTGCGTCAGGCATGTCACCGAGGTGGCAGTAGATAATTTCTATGCAATTATGCGAAAACGATGCGCCTCCATCATGCATAGGGTGCGAGGCAGCGCCAATAATATCCTCAGCACGATAGCGGACAGGTGGGATAGCCCCATTATTTGTTATTGGTTGCGGCTTCATAAGCCTGTTGTGTAATTTTATTTATGTTTTTTATTATATTATGTTAATTGTGTCTTATTAATAATTACTAACACTAGCTTGTAAGTTTTTATGTAATACTAACACAATGGATATTAGTCTGAAATAAAATTATTATGTTTCTCTTATCACAGGTACTTTCTAACATATTATATTAGAAAATACCTGGCCCTTTGGGTGGCTTACACGGAGACATGGGTCCAACGTGAAGAGGCCCTTCGAGCGTTTTAATCAAAGGTGTGATGGAACAGCTACAGCGGCACTAGCCGCAGCAGGCGTAGGACTATTGCTACGTATAGATTCTAATATATGGGCTATAGGTATGGGTGTTTGGTGGACCGGTATATTGCTAACTATGGATGAAAAACGGCGTCTGCCCTGAATACTCTAATAGCATCAATGCAATGGGCAGACGGTGACTCGCCAACTCACTAGATGGGCCCCCTGATAAGCCACTATAGGCATACAAGCCAGCAGCAGAGGGCAACACCGGTGCGAGTGGCTAGGGGTGTCGAGCGGGGCGGCGCCAGTTTCACCATCACGGGTCTCGTGACAACTGAGACCCGGAGCGGGTTTCCCCGTAGTTATGCCCTTGAAAATGACACTTCCAGCCCCAAGCATATAGCTCTAGCGGCCCCTCTCTGGCCGGCCGACCAAGGCAAGCCAGAGTTGAGAGTCCTGCGGGCGCTCTTGAAGTTCCACCCCGGCCAACCAGTAACGGCAACGGAACGAGGACCTAACCAACTCTCTGAGGCATTCAGGACCGCAGTGTCGCCACTCACATTCAGCCCGCCACAAGCTGCCCTGCGGTTTGTGCGCTTTAATTTAACCTGGTGATACATTTTTTGTTTATATCACAAGGCGAAGGTGATAGTTTTAAAGCTAGTATACTGTGCCCTTATTATTATTATAACTATCTTGTATACTGCGACCATAAATGAATAAAATCCATCGGTGTTTTGTTGTTTTATTATTAAACACTAATTATGCTAATAGATAGACAGTCAAAAGTATGCTATGCTAATATAGCTTGCACTTTATAATATATATGTTTTTTTTCTTTTTTTCTGAACGGCCTTCAGTTCTACTATAAGACATTTCAAGGTTATCCATTAATTACCGGACACCCTGTATATTATAGTTACATTATTTACCTTCCTATTATAAAACTGTAAAAACTCAGCTTTGCTAAAATGACGTAAGTCTGGCTGGTCGGGGATCTGAGTCTAATGGGTCAAGCGTTAAAAACCTAAAAATCTTATGATTTTATTTGTTCACGGCGCACTGTGGGCTGAAAATCGACCTCCATAGACATAGAAATGAAAGTTGCTAGATGTTCGTTTTGTTGACGGATATGGCTTCTATTAGCTATTATACACATAACAATGTCATCTTTTTTTTTTTTTTTTTTTTTTTTACGTGGGGGAATGCAGTGACGCATATCCTTCCGCGGGGGCGGGCGGAGGGATTATGTCGGACTCGCCGGGGTAAAAGAAAGATGTTGAAAAGATAATGTACCTCCCGGAATACCGACTAAACCTACCACGGTGTTCCTCGACAAAACCACTATCGACGGGGCCACGCGAATCGCTTTCGCATGCGGTCGCGACCCCGCCGAGGTTACGGCCCGCCGTGTAAAACGGCAGGCCACTACGCGAAGAGACCTACCCAAAGGACTCACTTCTATAATATACCCTACTGTCCCCCCCCTAGAGGGGAGACGGACTCGAAACAGAGGCGCGCGTGGGAACACGCACGCCGCCTCTTGGACCTGGTGCTGAACGGATGGTGGGCAGGCCCACAAAGCCCACCACCCCCAGGTCAAACCTCAGGGTGGCTGGAGGTCATCTCGCGCCCTCCGGCGCCCGGCTCTGCGGTTGGGGAGAGGGTTTAAACGCTCCCTCTCCCGCTCCGCCGCCTCCTTGATGGAAATTACTTCCTCGCAGAAGGAGGCGACGGCGTTCCACGACCTCTCACTCCGGACCATAGACTGAACTACGGCCGGGAGCGAGAGGGCAACCGATCCGACTGCCGCGATCAACTCA
Organism: Catocala nupta; assembly: GCA_963675205.1. Lineage (NCBI taxonomy): Eukaryota > Metazoa > Arthropoda > Insecta > Lepidoptera > Erebidae > Catocala > Catocala nupta. The sequence continues at coordinate 16,466,924 of OY776081.1, forward strand.
CGGCGCTGCGATGCCCAGGCGGGGCAAACCGCCAAAGTGTGCAGCGCCGTGTCCTCAACAACGTTGCGGCAGTCGCCGCAGTGGTGACAACCGGGCGTCTCTTGCCGGCGTATACGACACAGGAACCGGCCAAAACAACCGTGGCCAGTCAGAACCTGTGTCAGCCGGAAGGTGAGGGCGCCATGCCGCCTCTCCAGCCACTCCTCAAACACGGGACTTACCGCAACGATCGTGGCGTGCCCGATAACAATGTCATCTGAGCTAACTCCGCACAAAAATGAATTTATTATAAGGTTTTTTCGAAAAAAATGTATGGAGCTAGCATGAAAAATCTGAATATCTCTGAACTTGCAAGGAAAACCGTAATATCCTTAGAGATGGTTATAGGACTAATTATTTGTGATTTTTTGACATACTTCATATAACGGTAGCTGCAGCAGATTTTTTTTTAAAAATCATCTAATTTTTAATTAATTTTTTTTAACATTAAACGATTTGTTTTATTGTAAAAGTAAAGAAACAACACGTTATATGCATATAATAATAAATCTTCGCCAGTTATTTGTTAAAATATCAAGAAAATTATTTTTGCCTTACATAGTATATATGTTTTAAAACAGGTAATTGGATACCATTACTAAACTTTGCATACAGGTAAACCACTGAATATTAAATTAGCCTTCTAATGAGTTCTGAATAAGAGATTAAGTGATTTGCAATATCGCACAATGGTAACTACGGAGTACAGTAATTAAATTCTTACAGGTAAGTACATAAGTAAACTAATTAGTTAATTAGACATGTTACGAGTTCTAAGAAATATTTTCGACAACTGTCTAATTATTTTATTATTATGTCTAAATGAAGGTATTTTTTTAAATCATTAAATTCTACTTATGTCAAAGTAAAGATCAATCGATAAGTTAGTTATTTTATTAACGCTAATAATAGGCATTAAATAAAAAGAAAAATAAATTAAAAAGGTATTTTTTAATAGTTGATAAAATTTATATAAAACAAAACATAGGTACAAAAGTATGCAAAAATATAAATAGGTACAAGAATAGTAATATAAAATATTTAAAAATAAATCAATTGCAAAACATAGTTACGTACCAAAGCTAAATAACGAAAGATCATGAAAAAATTACATTGAATAGAATTATAATTAAAAGCACAAAAAGTTTCTAGTTTTCCTTATCACTCTCGTCGATTTCTGAATCAGAATCTAGATTGCCTAGAAACTCAAAGTCAGTTTCTTGAAACTGAATTAAATTGAGGGTTTCAGGAAATAAATCCTCCTTTTTCTTGGCATCTAACTTGGGCCTTTGTACATTTATAAAAGGATCTGAAGAAACAACTAACATATTAAGGATATCATGATTCGAATCTTGCCTGCTCTTTTTCTGCGAATGATGTTCCCGAAACCTCCTAAAATCTTTATTGCGAGACTCGGATGCTTCTTCCGAGAGACTTCCTATGGGTACAACATCATTCTTCTCGATTATGTCTGCCCCGTGTATAAGTAATTTGTGGACGGTTGATGACATATAGTACCAGTCATATAATTCCACGTACCTCTCTGCTGTTTTGAAGGCATAATCTTTAAATTTAATTATATCTACTTTTTCCCCGGAAGTTATTGCCTGTAAAATCACAGCAAATCTTCTTATTAGTTCTTCGTCCAACCCAGTAATGACTGCAGTTTTATGGGGAAATTTGAAAAACTTTCTTGCAGTGTAGCCGTCATTAGTAGTTCCGGAACCTTGTTTAACAATGTCAATCAATAGATTTAATTCGTCTTTAAATTTGTCTTGAATAATCTTTTTTCTCTTACTTAGCATTTCTTTGTGCTCGTTACCTCTCGCAGCCCACTCTTTAAAATCTAGTCTATACGAAATATGTAGTAAACATTCCATACAATTTATACGGGCGTGTAGAGATGACAATCCAAACTCGTATATATCAGAAGATACGGTCTTTGCTGTTACTACACTCAAACGGTTCATTTCTGTCGGTTTTGCCAGACACAAATAGCATGATGAACTTGATCTGGCTTGAGACAAATACGTGCAGACTTTACCATCGATCATTGTCATCATTAGGTGATGATTTACCCTGTTTCTATTATTGCACTCTGTAGGAATGAGAGCCTTAATTTCTTCATCCATTCGTCGTTTGTGTTCGATGACTACTGCTTCGCTTTCCTTCACAAAAGTAAATTGAACTGGACGACAATACATTGCTGAGCATGGTTTTGGGTTCATCCACAAAGTATTGTCTCCATCAGTCAGTTTTAGTGGCACCAAGGAAGTCATGAAAATACTTGAATCGTCTTGATCGCTATCCATTTTCTGCTTGTATCGGCTTTGGTTTGACGCACCATCGAAACCCCATTTAGATATCAATTTTAAATCCTTATTTTGCACATCATCGTTAGGAAAACTTTGGAGGATTCTTTTGACCGTAATGTCGAGTAAAGCTTGAAGGGTTATTCTTGCCGATGAATCGGTCACTAACACTGATTGCTTCGGAGGATAGCATGCCAGCTTGGTTTGTTGCACTTTATAGTAGGATGGATAAATATCCTTTCTACCTTCCCGAATAGCTGACTCTCGTAAAGAGATGTATTGCCACTTTGATAATTTTAATGAAAGGAGTAATCCAAGTGCTTTTTCTGGTGTAAATAAGATAGTTTTCACCGGTTGCTTAAGCGTTTCCTTAATTTTAGAGGCTGCTTCAGGATGTTTCAGCATATATTCGATTACAGATGCGATATCCTCACAACCTTCTTCCTTAAAACGCGCTGCTGCTGTATATGCCAATTCACTGGGATTGTCAGTTTTATGCTCATCAGATCTTCTCTTCTTCTGTTTGCTTTCCAGATCTTCGAATGGTTTTCGTGACCTCTTTGTCATTGTACCAACAGAGTATGATGTTGAGGGTTCTGGAGAGATTGATCTTGATCCCTCAGCAACAGTTGGTTCTTGAGCGACTAAATTTATACAACTTGGCCAATCGATAGTTGCTTGCAGCCAAATTTCGTATTGTTTTCTAAAAGTATCAAGAATTCGGTGAGATTTTTGCCACCTTTGTGATGCAGCTCGTACAAATCTCCGACAAAATTCTTTTAGAGTCACTTGATCTTCAACGGAAAGACAAACGTCTAGGCAGGATATAACTTCACTAAACAATACCTCATGATCAAATGAAGTACTCTTACATTTTAGAAGAACGAATAGGTCTAAATTGGTATTTAAACTTTCCATTATAAATTTTCACAGTGATATGTTAGGGGTAACAAAGCTTAGAATAAACTAAATTATGATGCAAAATGTTAACCATTTTATATTTCAGTCCAACATTAGTTAACGACCTCATTAGACAGTTGTCGAAAATATTTCTTAGAACTCGTAACATATCTAATTAACTATTTAAGTTACTTATGTACTTACCTGTAAGATTTTAATTAGTGTACTCCGTAGTTACCATTGTGCGATATTGCAAATCACTTAATCTCTTATTCAGAACTCATTAGAAGGCTAATTTATTATTCAGTAGTTTACCTGTATGCAAAGTTTAGTAATGGTATCCAATTACCTGTTTTAAAACATATATACTATGTTAGGCAAAAATAATTTTCTTGATATTTTAACAAATAACTGGCGAAGATTTAGTATTATATGCATATAACGTGTTGTTTCTTTACTTATACACCAAAACAAATCGTTTAATGTTAAAAAAAATTAATTAAAAATAAGATGATTTTTAAAAAAAAATCTGCAGCAGGTACCGTTATATGAAGTATGTCAAAAAATCACAAATAATTAGTCCTATAACCATCTCTGAGGATATTACGGTTTTCCTTGCAAGTTCAGAGATATTCAGATTTTTCATGCTAGCTCCATACATTTTTTTCGAAAAAACCTTATAATAAATTCATTTTTGTGCGGAGTTAGCTCAGATGACATTGTTATGTGTATAATAGCTAATAGAAGCCATATCCGTCAACAAAACGAACATCTAGCAACTTTCATTTCTATGTCTATGGAGGTTGATTTTCAGCCCACAGTGCGGCGCTGAGTAATAGATAATATTGTTAATAAAATTATGACAGCGCTTTTTAACATGTTTACGAGATACGAAAGAAACGAGATAGAAAATCAATTAATAGCTTCCCTATTGATTTTGTACATGTAGATTTTGATGATTTGTTAATTTTGTTACTTATACTTAAAAAAAATTGTTGTAATACGAAATACCCTGTTTAGTATTAAGACATGTTTTTTAGATAAGATGATTGTGAACTGACTTTTCTATTCTATTATATATAAATGAGTAAGTATTTATAATTGTATTTTTAAAAGGAAATTTAATGATTACGGAGGTGACTGTTGTAACCTGTGCTGTAACATCACTGGCTGATAATAAATAGAGAATGGCACTAATGCATGGCAATCGCAGCACTGAAGATAATCTCCATATAAACGCTATATCTTGAAATGTATCTTGGTACACGAACAACGCGAAAACAAAAAAATTCACATGATTAAATAACTGTTTCTATGATCCCACCGCCAGCCACTTGTGATTTTAGCTCTAAAATCACCACACCATTACATCTGTACAATCAAATCCTTACTAATATTATAAATGCGAATGTAAGTTTGGTTGTTTGTTACGCTTTCACGGCTTAACTAACCACCTGATCATCGCGGAATTGCGCATACACCTTGTCAGGAGAATAGAAAAGGATATAGAGTACTTTTTATATACTAACATGGATTTACGCGAGCGAAGCCGCGAGCTAAACCTAGTTATTAATAATTAAACCTCTTACGGCCACTCCTACCACTAACAAGTAAAAGTTATCCGAAAGATAAATCGCATGCTGTCTCACTCATGTTAGGTTAAAGAAAAGAGATGGCGAGACTTTTATCTTATAGATAAATTATATCTAGAGGTGGTAATACAAGACCTTAGTGTAACCTTATCTACATTATAACGGCCGGCGCAATGCCATGAGTTAAGGTTTGAGTATTCGAGCCCCTCATGCCGACAAAAGATGGTTTTCTTTTACGGACCTTATAATAAATTCCGGCCATGTAAAGGTACTCTAAGATTATACTTAAAACCAGTGCCCATGTTCAAAGAAAGACAAATTGGTCACACTCATAAGGTCAATGTAACCGTTACTAATTAAAACACTAAGAAATTTCCAAATCAACAATTCACTCCAGTTGTAATACGGAACCTTTAAGGGTGGTTGAAAGTTAATAAGTAATAAGTACAGTAATTGGTTGACAGGGACGGACTCAACTCGCCTCCAGACACGTTCGTTATAACGAACTCAATGTTTTTATTTCACGTCCTATAAGGACTGATGTTAGACCAGATAAGGCATAATCCGTGTATAATCACGATATAAATGCTACATTGGCATCGTTAAAAGAATTTCACTATGTTGAGATAAGTATAAAAAACCTTAGCATATGTCAGATACTTGTCAATCCATGCAAATGTTAAGTGTAAATTGATAAAGGCTCTCGTAAGGTAGACATTATTATGGTTAATAAGACGATGGAAAATAAAATAAGATATTGAGTGTTGTTTTGACTGAATAATGATCCTAGTATTGAGATAATTGACGTGAGAACGTTCCAGCGTATCTGTGCATTGTTTTGCTCAGAATTACCTAAAATAACCGCAATAGTAGGTCTCATGACATATAATATGTTTGTGCTCGCACCTACGGCCGACTAAGAAGTCTCTGGTTCAAATCCCGAATCGAACGAAATGTTATTGAATTATTCTGTTATGGGATCATTTACAGTGCAGTTGTAAATGTGCAACAACACTGAAATGTGGGTGTGATATGCCTTTGCCTACACTTTTAGGAAATGGCGTAGTTCGCATGTAAAACAATAGTTATTATAAGATCTGTTGATTGGATCTGTATACATATGGAAACTCATAGGAGCGACTGATTTTACATACATGGAAAATAAAATTTAATTTATTTTTTATCTCTAATTACATTGCATACAATTTATAAGCATAGACATGTAGTTAAAACTAAGTATAAATCAAGCAAAATAATAGTACTTACTTTGTATCACATAACAAACTTATCATAACATATGTTAGGCGTTAGGCCTATAGAAAACAAATAACGTACCTGTACCAGGTACAAATAAGTATCTATTGGACATCATAGGCACGTATTCTCGCTAATACCAATGCTACCTGCGTGTTAAAATCCTGTTCAGAGATATTTCTTTTATGCAGATTGCGATATGGTTTAACTATAAAAAGTATTGATACTCACATACTTACAGTGTTACTTATAAACCTATATTATTATAATACATATTTTGTATTAGCGTTTAGACAGAAAAAGATCTTACGTTTAAACTTTACTCAACGTTAAGTGTTAGTTAAATGACAGCAGCTTCGATTACGGCTTTGAGAGCTATTCAATTGAAAGATAGCAAAGTATTAGTTAGCGAAATGTTTATAAGTACCTATTATCTCCAATGGGTTTGTTATTATATTCCCTTTTGATTGTGGTGTGTATAGATTACAGCCTAAAAGAAATAAAGTGAGTCAGCCTTTATCTTATATGTTTTCCGTACCAAGTAGGAATCTATAAGCCAGGAGTACCTAAGCCAAATTAAAAATAATTTTATAGGAAAAGCGCTATACAGTAAATCGCCTGACATAAGCCTAGGATATCACGATCAGCTGCGCTTGTAGATACGATAGTTAGTTTTACTTTAGAATAGAAATCCATAATTGAAGTTTAACTTAATTACTAATCCTTTTCATTGTTTTTATTTTTTGTGCAACTAGAAAATATTCCTTTTCATGATATGTGTTAATTTAATGACAAAAAATAATTTGTAACTTTTAATAGGAGGAAGACACTGGCTCTTGCAACACAGTTTTTACTAGTGCAGGGGTCAGAGAATTCTAAATTAATTTAGCTTAATATATGTCAATAAATAATTATTATATTATTATTATATTACTGAAAATTATTGATTTTAAATATACATATATTATTACTTAAAATTATTATAAATTCTTTGCATGTCGGGTAAACCGGCGAAATATGTGAACATTTTTATCATGTACATTTGAACAACTTACTACCATGTTTCATGCAAATAAATAATCATTTCATTTTTCATTTCATTTCATTTCATATAATATTCTAATGCAATATTTATTGCAATTCTTAAAGGAGACAGGCGGAGTCCCTTAGTTCGTCAGGCCCATCGCGGACAAGAGTGAAAGTGTAATCAAATTACTGCTAATAACATACAATTAATGATATATGTAAAAAAAATGTATATTAATGGTGGTATTAAAGAAATATTTGAGTTTATATGTATAATTCTAGGTTATAATAATGACACCATTTTGTTGGTACGAAAATTGTAGGTACATATTTGTTTATGGTTTATATAATTATAATAAGTAAATCATATATATTTTATAGATAAAAATATTTTAGGTATAAATAGTAATATTCATAAATACTATTTTATTGCTCTTTGATTAGTAACTTGCGTGGGAAATATGAGGCTCAGCCCGTAGTGACTGTAATTAATATCTTGAGACAACTTACACAAATGGCCAATAACAACAAAGCCAGGTCAATCGAAGATGCAGTTTCAGAAGCCAAATAAATAGCCAGGTCACAAATAAATCACAGTCGCAAAAATAAGTACTAGTTTATTAACGTTCACTGCGCACGAGTGCAAAGTCAACACGAATGTAACTTGTTGCTATTTTTGACAGCTTTATTGTTCGTTATTGCCATTCCGTTTCTGTTATTGAATATAAGCCTTTTGATCCAACATAAAAATAAAATAATAATAGAAGAAGCGCACGTATAAACATAAAGTCAAACGCCAGTAATTATAGTTAAACATACCTTACCGTGATTGATATTTATTTAAACTACTATAACTGTTCAAACTGACAATCGAGACCATGTGTTGTATATTAAAAACATTCATTTAAAAATAATAAATAGTGCCCTTATCTAATTTTAAGGCTGGCAACATTAGAAACTCGAAAAAGCAACTGTTTCCAGTTTTACAGTACGTTTATTACCTTTTTCATGATATTTATATCTAAACCATAGATTTTTCTGTTTACAGTAATTAAAAATCAATAAAAATAAGTACTTTTTTTCTGTATACATTTAACTTCTGTCCGTTGTTTTTGTGAGGGCCGAAATTCGCCGATGTCCTTTGTACACAACGCAAAGTTTAAAACAATTATCTAAAAGTATATTTTGGCAGAAGGCCACAACCACGACTGCTATAAATGGAAACGGATAGTTATCCTAAATATCCTAAATACGCTGATTTCGAATTGATTTTTTTTTAGCAGTTGCTAAAAAAAAATCGAATCGAAATCAGCATATTTTGTTACGAAAGTTAAAAATAACATACGTTTGATTGCGGGCCTGGCGAGTCCCTGGCGGGCATCACGACGAAATGAAGGTTTCCTACCCTGCAATTAGTGCTTTACGGTATTAATAAAGAAATCCCTTAATTCTTCTTTAATAAAAGAAATTCTTAACGTATTTGATGCCGGGAAAATTCATTAGCATAACTCAGTTTTCCTTGGCTTACGTTATTAATATTCGTAGGTAAATATAAGGACCTAATCTGTACTGTAATAAAATTGTTCGGAAGGTTGTTTTTGTACACCGCGCGACGATATTTGTTTTTCGTGTTAAGGTAGCGTTTTAATGTGGTTGTACATTTATCAGCGGATGCTTTGATCATGATGTCGCTGTTCTAACATATTTTGCTACAGTAAATCTTATAATACTACTCCTTCCTTTTAAAACTTATTTTTATTAATTATATATCTATCTATTAGATATGCTGTTTATGATACTCAGTAACAATGTAAAAAGCTTTATTTAAAGTTAATAGCGAGAAACAGACGGAGTGAGAAAGAAAGAAAATGAAACGCACAAATTGTTACACGCAGCACAGTACCAAAAAAGGTCTATAATTAGCAGTGGACATTATGCATAAGAGATGAGATAAATGTGACGATTTTAAAGAAATTAAAAAATATATACTTTAAACAAATTTTGTAATCACCGTATCACAAGTTTATTTTCTCAGTTATGTTGTACCTAGCATGGTGTGCTTCTAAGCTACTTTTATATTTAGCGGAATTAGGGGCGCCATAACTATATTTATGTCGGCTCCTTTTTACAGAGTTTAACAGGAAGAATCTTCTATCTCGACTAATTAGTTGATAACACCGTGCAACGTAATTATTACATACGATAATTATTTACAGAATTTCACCTTTGATGTTTTGACTCTTCTTTAAATATTAAATACAACTGATACTTTGAAGCCGGAGCGCTAGACTAGGTAACCTATTTTCCCAACCTAACAATAGTTAATCAATGATCAGTTCAACTTTCTGTATTTGGTATGAGATAAATGAAAAATAAAAATGAGATAAATGAGAAAAAGGCAGAATACTTCAGTATCTTGATAAAATATAAAACTAAACATTAAAAGGTTTTAATATTTGTATTTGTATTTGTTACAAAAGCATGTTGCAATCACTGTAAGGATTTTTATGGAAGACCATTTTATAATATATTATTTCGCTTCAAAAAGGATAATTTAGTGCATTGGTTCGAAATAAACAATTAGTCTCGTTCGAAACAACAAATCAATCGAAAGGCTTCTTCTATTGAGGTCAGTTAATGATTCGAATTTAAATACAAAGTATTAGCTGAGTGCGCATCTAAATACCTTCGTAGAACATCCCGTCGACGCTTCAAAGCTTTGATTAAAAATACCAATTAAGATTACGACCTTTTTATTTCACTTGTAATCAAGCAGTTAATTAGGATTTAGCGTGGCGCTTGCCCACCCTCGCTACTTACCAACAATTCATAATGTTGGAATTAACGTTCAACTATAATTAATTAAATTATCACTTCTACCACCTGTCTATCACTTTTGCTTTTGACCGTGAACTAATTTTTATCTAATCGTCCTTTTTCGTCTTTGCTAAGACATAGAACATTAGCATAATACCAGGTTTATATGTGAATGTAGGAACATAATAGTTATTTTTAGAAATTCATTCACATATCTGGTATAAGGTTATAATTTGATAACTATAATTGATTAGTTTAAGTTTAGGCATCGCGTCGCGCGCGCAATAACTCCTGCCAATGATATACATTAGAGAAACGAAACAGATAGGGACTGCCCTCACATTACATGTTTAGTTAAATGTACTTGTGGTCATTTTCAGGTATTGTCTACATATAGCATCGCGTCATATTTTTTAATCAAGCTATGCAATCGATAATCTGCGTATTATCTTCGAGAGTAAGTAATCATCGGTAAAACAGTTTATAGATTCAATGGCGATTTAAAAAGAATGGCCCTGAGTACCAGCATGGCTCAATTTACATACTTAATTGAAAATGGTCAACATATACCTAATAAAAATTGTTTACTTTTGGTAAACATTGTACTTCAATAATGTCGACAAGATAAAATCAGGAACATTTCAATTGGTACTAAAAAAAATGATTAGGTATATTAAATCACCATTTTTATTTCATAACGATGTAATTGGCACACCTGATAGGATTTATGCTTTTATTATTAAACTACAATGCTTGCCTAATTGAAATTATATTTATTCTAAGACCGTTTTCAAAATAAACGTACAGTTTCGAGAAGTGCCTTTTCTGATAAGTATAAGATGTGATCCAATGGTTACGAGCCCATTGCTAAGTGCACATTTTGCGCTTTACTAAATGTAGCTTCGGTAAACTCATTAACCACTAAATGTGATATTCATAAGTGTTACGTAATTACAGGTATAAAAAATCATTATTAAAAGTGATTTTGATATGTAACACATCATCTGCAACGAATTATATTATCAAATTATATCATGTTATACCTACATAGAGCATCGAAAAATAAACAACAAAACAACGTCCGTCTAAATAATATATTAAACCATTAAAAAGGGTTTCACAGATATTTCTCATTGTCAATTCTGTCGTCCAATGACGCACATATGTACCATTGTTATGTACGACAATATAAATGGGTCAACTAAGTTACTGTTATTTCCAGTGAGACAATAACTTCTACTTGTTTTAAATATAGGAACGAACATGAAAGCCAAGACATATCTCTCCCATTTTAGGAGCGGCGGAGTAACAAATCAATATTTGGAGTGAGTGCTTTTTCGTGCTATGGAGAAGCTTTTATCTGGACAACGGTCGGATGGCAGCACAAACAGTCAAAGGACAGAAACATTCACTTAAATATAAAACGCTCCATCGATCCTCACTCGTATTGCGTAACTTTGGTACGTTTAAATTGTCTAAAGAATCGCATCATTATGTCTCCAAGAATCTTAAAGATGACCTGTTAGCAGTAAGCTCGGATAGGGCCTTATCGTTTGTTTCTTTTAATAACCGAAGTTATACCAAAGTTGACGATGCTTGAAGTTGCTTTGTATTTTGTCGGATTTTGACGAGTTTTTATTGTGACAATTTATTTATATTATTTGATATTCTTTCTCACAAGTTAAAATTATGGAAGATTAGCAAACCATATACCAATAATTACATAGATTACAATCATAAACAGAAACAAGATTAAAATTAGTGCCAGATTACAATTTATTTATGTCTAATTCGTGTACCTGTAACGTCACATCATCTTTTTTATAAACAGTTAGCAAGGGCCTCTTCTTCACATTATAAATATTTCACCAATCCAGCACATAGGCCCGAGAGTTGTCAGACTTCACTTATCTTCGAGTTTCATATTCCTTACGATAGTTTCCTTTTCCGTGAAATAACTATTGAATATACATAAAATGTTAAAAAGCTAGATATGCGTACTTTAAGCTAGATTTTTCCTGCTTATTGTATAATTTATATGATCTACCAATACAGTACATGGCAACTACATGAATAAAAAAATTAAACCTTAGTTTCGGTAGGTATTCTTATTAATTAAATATAATGTCATCGTTTACAATAATTAGCGCGGTTGCACAAAGCTTATGCAGTAAGGGAGATGAGAGACAATATTTGGGAGCGAGCCTATTTAATTAATTATAATAAAATACGATTCTTTATTATAAAATACCTAAAAAGCGCATCAATATTTTTATATTCCAGTTTAAGTCGGTATAATCACAGACGATTAGTTACAAATATATTTTGTCGATGAGTATATATATATATATATATATATATATATATATATATATATATATATATATATATATATATATATATATATATATATATATATGTATATATATATATATATATATATATATATATATATATATGTTCTATAGGTTCCATGTACCTAATAGGAATTGAACTAATTTTGTCCATCGTTAAAAAATCCCGACTCTTTTACTACTAAGAATATATGTACACAACAACCGATATTATTATCGATACCGTGCTATGGCCACCAAGCATAAGCGCACATTGACACCGCTAAAAAAACACAAATAATAAGAATAATAATAAAATATCCATAACTATACTTATTGACTGTCCCCGTGAAATTCGATAATAAGCCGGCAACAAAGGTTTCTTTGTGTGACCTGTTTTTATAATTACTGTATCTAATATACATGCAATAGTCACGTTAATATACCTACAAGACAATAGAATGGACTTTTTCCATTATTATTTCAGGAACATGTTCAACCTTATTAAAACAAATTAAAAGGGGCGGAAAAACATTTAATTAACGTTGCCAATGGTATAGTGAGGTTTAACCAATACAGACTAAGTGGAACTTTACCGCAAGCGTTAATTATTATCTGCGAGGAGTGCTCTTTGTTTAGTTGCTAACTCTAAATTAGTTTTCGAAATGGATCATTCACACCCCGGCAGTCTCCCCAATCTCCCCACCGACCCATCCCCCCTCTTAGTAATTGGAACGTTCTGAGATGACACCACTCGGCAGCCTCTAATCAGTTAACAAGAAACTCACTACACGCCATTGTTGATCCGCACACACATGACACATATCATGCGAAACAACCACTTTGACAGGGCCACTGAGAACCTCTTCAGCAGCACACCAGCAGATAATGTCTGTGTATATACCAGGTAAAATAACTGGTTTCTTCCTCGTAGTATCAATGTTTAATTAAAGGGTGTAGAGATTATATACCGTATCGGTAAACAAAACTGTTTTCATAACGAAACATAGCTCGCGCAGATAATATTATAGCCAGCAAGATGGTTGTAGCGTGAGTATATTGAGTGTACGCAGACACTTTACAAAATTAGAATGTTACTTAGGGCACCGAACGCAGTGTTGTTTTGTTTCAGTCATTCGACGAGGGCCGTAAGTAAGCACTTATCTTTACAGTTCCTGCATTAAGTCGTCAACAATTAAGCCTCATTAAATTTCATTAGCGGAGCGGTACCGCGCGCGGGCCGGGCGACGCGGGCGCGGGCGCGGGGGCGGCCGGACCGACGCCGCTTAGACGGATAATCTCCAGCTGTCAGCCGCTAATGCGTTTTAGAGTACGTAATTTGAACCGTCGAGATCGGTGGTAATTAACGGCCGCAATTAAGCTAAGTGATTATTAGTAACTATGAACGCAAAACGTTAGATGCAGTCATCGAGGCGACTCACTGAAGCCTAATTAGAAGTGCCCGAAGGCGACTGAAAGCTTCGGCGATGCCTTCATGACTCCAATCAATTATACTCCAATTCACAAACTTTCAATATTATATTTGTCTATGGACAAATGATAAGATGGGACTTTTTTGCTATTACAAGTAAGACGTTTCAGCTTTCCAATAAAATGTAATTTAAGTGAAGATACACATGAGAGCAGAGTGAAGGCTTTACGTCACTTCAATTTTGTGTTAAAAGTAAGTGTGCGCGCCTCAAGTAACCCGGAGGCAGGGGTAATGTATTCCCATATATACATAAGTGAAAACATTTTAAGAAGCTCCACGGACCCACTGCATCACCCCCGGGGTTAGGGCCTAAAAGCACTATCTCGGAGCCAAAGCCTTACAACTCTTCTCAAATTCAACTTACTTTGCTCTGTGTGGAGGTGCTCGTACGGATGTTTTGTACCGCAACAAATAGTCTTGATACATCAAACGCTGAAATATTTGTTATTTTTTGACTTATGTTGTAATATTCTGGGCATCATTTTAATTGATTGTATGACTTAAATAATTGATGCAGAGCTTATACGACGAAAACTTTTAAAGAAGAACATATTTACATACGTGTAAATACTTCTGGGTACATATTTTACGATTTTATGCATTAGAAGGAACAACTTTAAGGTACTGCAATAATTTTAAAACTGAAGTATTTACATTCGCACATGATTGAAAATATTCTATTCTTTTTTTATTAAGTAATCTCTTTTTTACATAACTGTCCTACAGATACGCATTAATTATTACAATGACTAAAGATATCGGTTAGAAACTATAACTCAGAGTACCAGCTTACATGGACAGCAAGTTATATCAGCTATATTTTAAAAATAGATTAGGATAGCTAACAGCATCAAATAGGTGTAGACAGTACACGAACACGACACACGTAACGAATTCAAGTTTAGTGTCGCGCAGGACTGAGACTGGGAGCCGTGGTTGCAATTGACCACCGAATAGACCGCAGTTCCACCGAGCGCCCGCGGCTCGACCCAGCTCGGATAACGCACCCGGCTATGCCCGCCATACTCTCACAACATCACACATTAGCTCTGTTTTTCTTAAGAAATGCCGCCAAACCAACGTCTGTAAGTTCGCTTTACGTCACGAATACGCTATGCTCGATTTCATATAAAATAAATTGAAAAGTTTTCGAGTTTAATTCCGTTCCTCAAGCCGCCATCAGTTCGCGCTCGCGGCGGCGTGGCGGAAGCGAATCTCGATGTTTTGTAATGGAGCTTTTTAAAATGGAAGTCGAACTTTTGTCAGACACTTTTAGCCGCGCCGGAGATACATTTAAGCTTTTTAACTTTTCCACTCCGGTAATGTATCCCACACTTTCCTACGTCTGTAGTGGAGATGTCGAATAAGTTTTTTTTTATCTGAGTAGATAGATGAAGTAGGCAACTTTTTTATTTATGTGACTCAGTTCGTCCCCAGTCGCTCGCAATAATCCCGCCAAAGAGCTTCTCTCTATCCGACTTCGCACTGCTTGTTTTTTTCATGTTCGACGACAGTGTAAACATTTTGCCTACGATCCATTAAGTAAATGCACTCCGGCCGCCACTCGGCACTGCATTAATATTGCATTTCTAACTCCTCCCCGCTGCCCCGAGCCCCCACGATTGCGAGCCCTCAATGGACATTTACTTCGGCAGGTTTTCAGAAACAAAGCTAATGGACAATGTTTTACATATCGCACGAATATGGCAATCAGTAATTAATAAACGTACCCGTATGTAGACAACAATGAGTGTGCATGACATTGGCGTTTCTTTTTATTTATTAAAAGACCACTAATAGTGTCAGGCGAACAGGAACTTCGATAACAGCGATAAAGGGCTAACTTAAGTCAAAATAAAAGGGCCGAAAATTACATATAAAAGTCAAAACGGAGCAGTTATGACATGCCCGTTACCTGCTATGGACTGTTGCACCTACAATGGCGCTTTGCCTTTTTTTGTAAATTCAGATCAGAACTCTTAATTAAGTAGTAAGTAAGTAACAGCAAGTTCATAAAGAGGATATTTTTATTATTTTATTTGACTGACTGCACGGATCCCGTATTGGTTAAGGTGGTAGTCTCGCTACTGCCATTGCGAGTATTATGGGTTTGATAATGTGAGTGTAAGTAAACATCCCACAAGAAGCTACCATACATTTCTGAAGATAAAAGGCATGTATAACTCGGTCTCATATTTTGTATATTAAAAGATACAATCAACGCTCGATAGATGACGTTGTAGCGGTTTTGTTTAAATTATATGTTTTGAGTTAGTGTTTTAGAACAAATAAAGCTAATAAATATTCCTATTAACTCATTGCAATTGGGATATTGGTGACCGTTTAAAGATAGCTAGCTGAGCCAGATCATTGTAAGTGCCGGTAGAATGGGGTGTCTTTGATCAATCAAAAAGTAGAATCGCGATTGAAACTATTCTTAAAATATGCGTGCGACAAAATATACAAAAATATATAAATATCGGTTTTGTATATACTTTCAAAATATTTAAAAATATTTACGTTTTGATTATTTTTCGAGAAAAATAATAAAATGTCAGTGATCAACATTAAACTATGTAAACGAAGTTTTTATCAAAGTCACCCCGTGATTCAAAGTATATGACAGAGGTATGCCTAAAAATATTTGTTTTGATTCAATCCACTTAGGTCATTGTTATTATTAAGTCAAACTGTAAACCTTCGGTAACGGCTTAAGGGTGATTATTAATTAAAAATCCACGTAAGCAAAGTTGCGGGGAACTGCTTGCCAGAAATATTTATTTTTCATTTTTTCATATCTTACCTTGCACGCTGCATTGAAGTACTAAAATATTTAAAATTATTTTACGGGCCTGGTCAATTGATTTATTGGATTGGTTTAAGTTACAGATATCAAGCTAGGTAAACTGTAAAAACATTGCTGTATATTGTAATTGTAGGTATAGCTATCAATATTGTGTGCTAGATTATTTTTAGTTTATTGAAATTAAACTACTATATACGGATTTTATCGCGTTGTTTATTTATCACTGTATTACAAAATTTTGAATATATTACATTACTACTACTATTGATTTTATTTTACTAATTTGTAAGCTAATAAAATTATTTAAACTATTAAATCTATTTATTTTTGGTTTACACTTTCCCCGACGTTGTCACGATTTACTTAAGCGTGTATATTGCGATATACGTAATTCTCTAATATTCTAATACTTATTCAATAAACTTATAATATATTTACTAAACTAATATAATTTTAAAAACTACAAACCAATTCGTAACAAACAATATAAATAATAATAATTAACAGACAGACACGCAAACTTCCTTCGACGCACCGTTTTATATATAATATCAGAGTCCCTTCCATTTTTATGTCGACCGCAAGCGCATAATTCATTTTTCGCTAAGCAGCCGCAGTCGCTCTCAAATCGTGATCTAGGCACGACACGTACTCGCAGCTTAGCGCACTGTACCGATTCCTCGTATTTGTTTTAATAATTATTTTCTATAAGTACGTAATTAGATTTATATTCTGTGTTTTTACATTTGGTTAGCCAAATAAGTGCCTTGTTTGTTTCCGTACTGGGTAAGTTGTACAATTTTGATTGTTATTAGTTGTGCTGTTGCTAAAAATGTACATAGTCGCCGCCTCTTAATTTAAATGTTATAACGGCTAGTTTCGAAGAGATTGATCGCACTATCCTTCCTATCTGTTGTGTAAATAATATGTACTTGGTGTTGTGAACTATCACGAACACCAAATGTTTTATTAATCTTATGTTTTATCGTTTTATTGCTATTAGTAATTAGTTGATTCAAAAGTTTTAATCTTGCCTACTTAGCCTAGACTAGCCATCTAGTAGATGCCGAACTCTCGTTCTGTTAGGTGAAGGCTTATAAATTGCAACTTACAATATTAGTTGCTAATGCAATTTTGGGAACGGTGGTTCCAGGAAATGCTATGCGGCTGAAGACGAATGCGACTAGCCGGCTCATCCCTGTCACCGCTCATAGCTCCGCCGCAGCGAGGGACACCAACCATCATCGAAAGCCACCAAGAAGGGGAGTGCGGTATTAATCAGCCCACTACGGGGTCCGACTTTTAACCGGCCTTGCTCATTGCCCTCTTATTATTTTTATTGTAATGGTCTTTCATATTGCCTTTTAATTATAAGTTACTTGAACTCTGTTTGTAATCGTTTTATTTTTACACATTAAAAAAAACGTGACAACGTTTCGGTTGCTTTTCAGCAGCCATGGTCACGGGGAGAGTTTAGTAGCTATTGGCGAGCTTAAGAGTAAAAAAATGTCAGTTAATATTCTTTTAAATATAGATAGACAAAGACAAAACAGTGCAATACTTATATATAATATGTATCGGGTACCTTTTTAAAGTTTGACGTTTCGAACAGGTTACACCGGCCGTGCTTGTGTGTAAAAAGGTAAACACATGATCACGGTAATACCCAATACGTACTCGTATTATATATATCATACAACGCGCAAGTTTAAAAGTTATTAGTGCAGTACTTACCTTTTTCCTGTTTTATATATACATATAAAAAGTGTATTTTCTCAGATATACAATGAACGAGTATAAAAGAGTAGAAAATAAATGTTAGATAAAGTAAATTCAAAATTTTCCTGAAATTTTAAACAATGATTACATTATATTACTAACGCATTAGTAACATACTAGTGGTACAATATTATATTTAGGTCGATCGATTGTCTATTGATGGTTTATTATGACAGAAAAAATGAGGTGTTATGTGATTCCGTTGTGTACAACCAATTGTGTGATCTTTGTAAAATTGGTGTAACATCGTCGGTGAAGTGTTGGCCGTGCGAAGAAAGTCACGGGCCATGTCCCTTACTTAGAATAAAGTAACAAAAAGCCGTCGATTGTTAAGGGCCTGAAGCGTAATGTAGGTAGGTGCGCAACAGTTTATTCTGTTGAAGCACTTGCCGAACAATATAATGTACATCGATATGTTGTTAAATGTTTCATGAGGTGCCTGGGCATCACCTGGTGTGACGAAAATAACAAATTCAGAACGCTTTTCAAAACAACACTCAGCTTGTGCTACATTATGCATGAAGCACTCCATTTGCTGATCCGCTCAGAAGTCCCGCTCGCGGCTCGTTAAGCGCTTACATTAGCTACAAACACTTATTGATTTTGAGAGATTGATATAATTTGTAAGAAAAGTACCGATGCTACGTCTTTTAACGGAGTTACGTCGTCTTTCTTTGTAATTTTATTGTTGATATTGCTAAAACTTCGCTCTAATAAATTCTATATTGCGTCCGACGCTTAGGTACGTGATTTGATAGACGCTCGAGTCAATTTTCAAATAGGTGTAACAATTTTGAAACTTTTAGTATAGGTACCTTGAGAGATTAAATAATTTTTTCTATTTTTAGTAATTTATTTAGTACTTGTAATAAGTAGTACTACTTCAATAAATAATCTGGCATTGTTAATTAGTATTAGTTAGTAGACAGTTTTAGTCAAATTGTATATTCTTAAATGTGGAAAAGGCTCACGTTAAGTGCGTTAGTAAATACTCTGCGGTTTAGGTACCATTTTCCTAACCAAACCTTATTATTGCCAATTCTATTGAAATTGGTCTATTATCCGGACCAGTTCCGTTTGAACATAGTTTTTTTTACGGAAAGCGTAGGTACCATTGGGCCTTCATAAGCTAAACGATAACGATTGATTTGAAGTCTTACCACGAAATTTTAAAATCTTAACCAGATGTTAGAACATTTGAGGGTGCTGATTTACCATATTGACTGTCGTGGACGCGACTGTCAGTCCAGACCTACGGCTTGACGTGTTCTCTGAGGGTACCTTCGAACCTCGGTGAACTAAAGTCATCGTATAACTTTTATCATTTGATCACCTATATAGCACAATAGTGAATTACTTGGCGGATCAACTGATCTGCGTGGTCGTTACTGCTTCACCGGACCCTCTTACGTGGCATGTAGTAACGGTTAAATTTTTGACCGTCTATCACAGTTCTTAACACCATGCTGCTATTGTACAAGTCCGTATAACATTTCGCGAGAATCAAATACCTTTGTGAATATACGTACATACATAGTCACAGACATATATTGGAGGCACATTTCACCAGCTATCGGCTTAGGTCCCACGTAATAGGGAGCGACTTTATTGCCGTTTACAGTCACGACTCCAGATTCCGTGTTGCTATTGAAATTTCGAAGACAGAACTGTTCAAAAACACTTTGCCCGACCTGACAGTCGAACCCGAGACGTCACACATAATAGTCTTATGCATTACTACCACCGAGGCAGTAATTAGAATACTTATAAATAGATTTTACATTAATTAGTAAGTATTCTAATTAATGTAAATTCTAATTAATGTATGCTAATTAATGTTTTCTTTATATTTTATCAGAACAAGGATACGTATTATACTATCACCTGCATTGCAAAAAAAACGGCCCTTTACTGGTAGCTCTTTTGTTAATATCTAATAATTATATAACGCCTTAAAGTAAATGGTGGCACATAATACAAATATATATTAAGTATTTTCAGATGACCCACGTCTATAATTACTTCCTCGCTCCCGTAACTCTTAGTGTGTTGCTATAAAACCTATGTCACTTCTGGATGAGCTTTATCATGGTAATAGAATTATTGAAATCGGTTTTAACTAGTAATTAAAGAAGTATACGTACTTTAAGATTGTTTTTATTTAATTATAATGACAATAGTTAATTAGTAGTAAAAAAAAAAAAAAACAAAATTAAACAACAGACACAAAGGACACCTAGATTAAGAATAACTATTTGTGGATCACACATTTTTTGTCTCTTATGGGGATCGAACCAACAACACTTGGCACGGTATTGTAGTGATTACTTATACCATTGCGTCACCAGTGCTGTTACTTTAGGTTTATTCCTGATTTGTAAGTAGATAGAGTTTATATTGTTATAGACACAAACTAAATACGCATTTTACAACCATATAACCGCTTCTATTACACGAAAATTAGATGATACTTGCATAGATTTAAAGATGAACCGAAACTATTAAACCTAGAATAATTATAATATAAAAAGCACGTTTATACCGTAAGTTAGCGTTGACAGTAACTCCAACTTAAATCATTACACGATATCAGCATCTCTGTACCGTATCGCTAGTAAATTTGAACTTAATTGAATGGTATTTAGAATTAAGTGAGTTTTTAATTAGAGTGAGAAGTCCGCTAAAGATAAGAAACGTCATACTTCTCACATGCGAATTTTTATATAGCAATAAAACACATCCATATAGTTAAAATAATCTACGACAAGGCGCATTAATGTATTAGATAAAGCAATTTTGCTCTTTAATCGCTTCTTAAAAAGTAATATAGACATTTTGTAATGTCAGAATTGCTGCTAAAATGCAATATTTATCCTGAAATAAAAATGAATATACATATACCCACATAGTGTTTTCAATTTAATTATTGGAAAATACAACCTTACACTACTACTAAAACATTCAAACAATGGCCAAACTTGGAACAGCTGATAGAGCATCAAACAAATTATTATACTTGGTGGGAATCAAAGTTCACATTACATAATTCATTGTTTATGTTTCTTGTTTAATAATTTTACACTTACGTTTTATTTAATTGTTAACGCACGAAAATCTTATCTTTATCCATGAGTAGTCTTGCCATAAATATTGTTACTAGGAAAAGTTTTTTTTTCTATTGCATAAAACATTTATTACTGCAATGTGTATTAGTTTATACATTAATATAATAACACCAAAAATAAATGAAGCTCATTCAAAATTATCTCCATTGGCTTTAATACAGTCGTTTAAACATTGAGGCCAGATATCAATAGAAACACGCACTTAGAAAATCCTTCGTTGCCAATCTTATGGATTGTATTAGGGAGTCCAAATTATGATGGCGTTTAGAGCTTGCCATCTTGAAACTGATCATAAATCATAATCCAGAGGATTAAGATCGGGTCAAGATGACGATTCAGCTCTGGTGAAGTCCGAAACGTTCGTTTCCAACCACGCTTGGGTAGATCGAGCTTTCTGACCCGGTGCTGAGTCTTGCTGAAAGGACCATTCTTTATTATTGAACATGGTGTTGTTATAAGGCTTAACCACCTTCTCAAGAATCGTATCTTGATACACTTGTGCCAATGTTTTGACACTTTTTCACAAAAATATGGCTCAGTTACTCCTTGATAGCTAACACCCCACCAAACCATCACTGAAATCGGATAATGTCCACGTTGTACTCTGCTGACTAATTGGGCAGCCTCTACAGAGCTTTGAGCATAATCTTGGTCATTCTGCTTGTTAAAACATTGCTCAATAGTAAAAACGTATTCGTCAGTAAATAATAATTTTCTGTGACCTTTCTTTACATACCGCTTAAAAGTTGTTTTGATTTTACTGCCCTATTTATTTTTAAATTATCAGTTAATTAATGACCAGTGTGTCTCTTACAGGCTGCAAGTCGTAAGTCATCTTTTAAAATACGTGACATGGTTCTAGGTGCTATATTTATTTCCGAGATCTTTCTAATCTTTTGATTTTTTGATTTCGGGCAGGATTTCTTCAAATTCTTTCCTTCGCTGCTTTGAGCTCTTTTTTCATACGAATACTACGTGAAAGGCCAAATCTTTTTCTGTCACAAACAGAGGAGCTTTTAATTGTACCTATCAAAAGCCTGGTACGCAAATATTCTACTAATAGGTACCAAGAGTATTAAGAGTTTAAAAATTGCATTTGGCTGGCTCCATACGTACTTTGTGTAATGCTATCACAGCAATTCGGTTCTCTTTATTAACCACTCCATTTTAATATCACAAAAATATTTAACACCGATTTTCGCGAAAATGAGAAAACACAATGAATATTCATATAAAAATGAGAGATTCCAAATTCAAATGTACATTGTTTTTTTTTAATTGTAACTGTATTTATGGCCAGACTAAGTATACCTATATAGATACACTTTTCTTTCAAACTTGAATGGCCTGTTGCACCCAAGAAACACAAGAATACTCTGTTTGGTAGTTGCACCCTATAGAGGGTAAATAATAATTTCTGTGAGACGGCTGTATTTTTTAGTGTTTTTGTGTTTTTTTTAGTGGATTTCCGTTAATTTCGGCAAAGGTTTAGTTTATGTAAGCCCACGAATTTCCCTCAAAGAGCGTTTTAAATAAATTGGTATACTTACCGTTGCATCGCAATTAATATAAATAAATATATTTACGAATATTATGTTTATAACACATAATATTCACAGTTCACTTATATAATAAGAATAGTGATATTTAATATTGTCTTATGTTTACGCAAATGTTATACATTACATACTTTATAATACGGATTTTGTCGCGACTAAGATGGTAGTTGTCCCAATGTTCTGAACATTGGGACAACTACCATCTTAGTCTCCCCGTGAACATAGCTGCTATAAAGCAACCGAAACGTCAAGTGTAAACTTAAATATAAATAGTTTTAATTAAATTAAATAGTAAAGTTCAATAATAGTAGTGTTAGAGTTTTTAAAATTATGTAATAAAAGTGTTTTAGAGTAAAATAAACAACGCGACGAAATCCGTATAAAGTGTTTAATTTAAAAATAGTGATATTCACATCTTAAACACTAGAAATAAGCATAAGTAAGTAGGTCCGTACCATCGTTTAAATAAAGTTCATAATTCATTTGAGGGCGTCAGTATACGCTTTTTTAATAAACTACCGATTGATATTATAAATTTACCTTTACTCAAATTTAAAAGTGCTGTTAAAAGTCAGCTTATCCCTGAAGGGCTAAAATTATTCAATCAATGATTACTTAAATGATAAAAACTCATGGAACTATAATAGTTGCTTGTTTCATATAGGATTCAAACAATGTATGTATTATATAAGTCAATTTAGTTATGTGAAGGTACTTCGTGTTTATTTTATGATGTTAAAGTATTATTTCTTTTCTTTTAGACAAACGTTATAAGTATTAACGTAAATTTTGTTTTATCTACCTTTAGTCACGAACTACCTTTTCACGTCACAAAGTGTAAGTGTATGCGTCCTCATGCTATAGGTACTACTGCCAATTACAAATGGCTACCTACTAATAAATATTATTTCAAACCTCAAATGCTTCTTACATAATATTATTAACTATTTCTTTATTTTAGAATTTAGTTTTATATGGACAGTGACATATGGCATAATGACTGCAACACCTGGTACATAAATGAGTTGTAAAATACTGAAATTATAAGTTGATGGCGATGTAAAAGAGTGGCCTTGAGTTTTTTGCAGGTATCTTCTCATAGGCTCAACCTTTTGACTGAACCTTGCAACTACAAAAATGTAAATTCAGTAAATGTAATAAACTCACTAACCCCTTTGACGTTCATAAGTATTACTTTGTGACCTAAGTGAATAAATGATTGTTGACTTTGATTTTGACTTTGAAAGGAATGGGTTTTCTCACTATAAACCTTACTACGTTATTATACTTGGTACTGGCAAATCACCCATATCTCGCGGTGACAGCATTATGCCGACACCTGCCATTTGTTTTCTACATAATTATATACAATCAATTAGTACCTAACAAGCATCGTACTCAATCGGTTGACCTAACAAGTGTGTCATTGACTGTAACACATATCATATAGCAATAATATAGTATTAGATAATATTATATTTTAACATTACTTCGGTAGAGATAATAAAAGTTATAACAAGTTAACTTATCTCTATCATTTCATCATCCTTGGTGTATGGACTATTTATCATATTTGTCCGTACATACTTAGTGCATGGTATTATATCGTAGAGTATTTTAAATTTCATTACATGCGCCAAGTAATATTTATACCAAGTTATAAGCAAATAATATGATGATGTAATAATATGTACCCATATAGGAACGGAATATAAAAAGGCTTGCCCTTTTCCTTTTTATTTTGATAAGCTTATATCTAAATACGAAGATAACATAAAATATATAACGATCACAAATATCGAGCATAGAATATCGAACACTACAACTTAATGAATTTAATTAAATAACTCTCTAATAGTCCCTGTCAGGGCTGTTTCGATTATCAGGTTGGGCAAAGTGTTATACATATATGTTTTGCTCGAGATTTCCTTTAAAAAAATTCGCAGTGAGGAACACGGAGCCTAAATGGCATTTACTGCCCCGACATTAGGCGATCCTATTGTCGTCTACCCCTATCCATAGGCATCTCTACAACATAAAACCTAAGGGTTAAGTCCTCACTGCCTTTTTTTTAACGTGGGGGATTGCATTTTCGCATATGTCACCGCGAAAAAGGGGAGCGGTAAGATTATGTCGTGCTCCCCAGGGGCAAGATGGAACGTCCCAAGTACTACCGACTAAACCAACCACGGTGTGTCAACTCGCTGCCTTGAATGGTAGGTAAGTTGTTGGAACTGAAACTACATCAGTGACCTACCGAGTATTGCCCAACGCAGGCACGAAATGCCTTCAGGCGATGATTCCTAGGTGACACTCCGGCACCACAGAGGGCGTCGCTTCGACTCAATGGCTCGTAGGCGGGATATCCTCGTTCTCCTGCCCGCAGCCTCCACAATGGCGGCATAAGGCGCGCATACGCATGCCTGCGCTGACCAGTTTGCCGACGGCGCGCGGCGGCTCGGATTTGCAATAATACTTTTTTTTAATCACGAATCAGCTCCGCCGCCTCCTTCCGCGAGATAAAGTCCTCGCTGAATGATGCGACCGTTTACCCTATTACTCTCGCAGTCGACCATGCCTTTGATCACGGCCGGCAGTGAGAGGTCAACATCCCCAACGTCGACGAGTTCACGGCGCTGCACCGCCCAGGCAGGATATGCCTCGAGCGTGTGCTGCGCCCTCTACATCCTCGCAGTGTTGGCAGATAGAACTTGGTTCCCTCCTAGTGACCGTGTGCATTTGCTAAAGCAACCATGCCCTAACTATTCGTGCACCAGCTGGAAGGAAAGGTGTCATGCTGCTGCCCTGTCCACCGCTCCAACACCGGCTGCAGGGCCCCAACGAGTCACCAGCGACCGACACTGGGACCCCCCAAGTTTGGTAATAGCGTACCTCATGTGGGCCTGAACGGGAACACGCATCGAGAACTCCTCACTGCCTATCTCAACTGGAATACAGATGTGTGATTATATGTCTTCTAAGGTGACCCATCACCCTCAGAAAGCGAGGCCGACAATGTTAATGCATAAAAAGGGCGAGCACACCTTATACAGGGTGGACCAAAGACTTACAGTACTAATCAGTTGAATCGATAAAGATAAAGATAAAGATACTTTTATTTGCAAAAACATGTGTGAATAATAATACATTGACATGCTTATTATAGATGTTAGTTTACATGATTAGAACAACATGTTTTACCATGATTGGTGTACAAATATTAATTTTATGATGATGTTGGTTTGACGATTATACAATAATAATATTAATTAAAATTATAATTTATACTATTACAGAACATGAAATAACATTACAAATGAATTAAAATTTAAATAAAAGTTAACAATTTATTACCAAATAAGAATATGCATCTAAATAGAATTGTCATTCAAAAATTCATCTATATTATAATAACATTTACCAGTCAAAAAGGCTTTTAATGTGTTCCTAAATAAATTTGTATTTAATTGTTTAATTTCATTGGGAATTTTATTATAAATTATTGGAGCTTTACATATGATACTTTTATGAAGCAGTGCTGTTTTAGCTGGATGAATACAAAGTCTATGTATATTACGGCGATTACGTTTTACTTTATCACATAACCGAGGAAATAAATGGGTATTTTTTTTAACGAATAGTGCTGTTTCTAATATATAAAGCGACGGAAGTGTCAATATTTTATGTTTTTTAAATAGTGGCTTACAACTTTCAGTGCACTGAATGCCGAACATACCGCGTATACACCGCTTTTGCATTTTGAAAGCCATATCCTTATTTGTTGCATTGCCCCAAAAGATAATGCCATACCGGAGGGCAGACTCA
Source organism: Catocala nupta (assembly GCA_963675205.1). Classification (NCBI taxonomy): domain Eukaryota; kingdom Metazoa; phylum Arthropoda; class Insecta; order Lepidoptera; family Erebidae; genus Catocala; species Catocala nupta. The sequence goes on from OY776081.1 coordinate 16,493,783, forward strand.
ATGAGACCATAGTATGCTAATATTAATGAATTGGTGTTAATAGACAGTGCAAGTTTATATAGTGCGTAGGAAAGGCTACAAATTTTTTTACAAAGGCTGTTAATGTGTTCGTTCCAATTTAACTTATTATCTATAATCAGGCCTAAAAATCGGGCAGTTGAGACTTCCTCTACTTTATGGTTATTTAGAATGACGTTTACGTTCAATGAATTTTGGGTTCTTTGTCCAAAATGCATTATATTTGTTTTTATGAGGTTAATTTTAAGATTATTATTATTTAACCATGTGATAATAGATATTAAAGATTCATTGATGTCAGATTCATATTGATTAATGTCCTTGCATGATATTGTAACAGTACTGTCGTCAGCAAATAACGTCATAGGGTGTATCGTTGCCTTTGGCAAGTCGTTAATATATATAATAAACAAGAGAGGTCCTAATACGCTACCTTGCGGCACCCCGTATGTTATGTAGCGCTTCATAGAGGTATATGCCTTAACAGTTTTTGTTTTTGGATCGACTCTATTAATTACTGTTACCTGCTGTCGGCACATAAGATACGAGCGAATTAAGTTTGAAATATTAGCCCTAATACCGTAGGCTTCCATTTTTGTTATTAATATATCATGATCCACATAGTCAAAGGCTTGTGACATATCACAGTAAATAGCAGAGACGGGTGACCTTTTGTCGATGTTACATATAACATTTTCAATGAAATCGTAGATTGCCATATTTATGGTTTTATTTTGCCGAAAGCCTTTCTGTTCACTACATAAAATTTTGTTTTTTTCAAAATAGGTACATAATTCATTATAAAGATATTTTTCAAAAATTTTTGAAAGGATTGGCAGAAGTGCTATTGGCCTGTAATTCTCCATTAACTGTTTATTTTCTTTCTTGAATAATGGTTTTATAATGGAAAGTTTTAAGACGTCTGGAAATATTCCTGATGATATTGATAAGTTAATCATATAACTTAGGGGCTCACTTATTTCCTCGTTTACTATTTTAATAATTTTTGTACTAATATTATCATGGCCGACACTATTTGTGTTTTTTAGGCTTTTTATAATTTTATTTATTTGATAAGATGTACAAGGTGCAAGAAACATAGAGCTTAGGTGGTTATTAATTAAATGGGTGACTTTTTCTCCAGTACCTAAAAGTGGTTTTACCTTGTCTATAAAATAGTCATTGAACGCGTTGGCTATTTTTACAGGATTATTGCAATTCTTATCACCTATTTGTATATTGGCAATCGATTCTTTAGGAATATTGAGCCTTGATTTATTTATAATGTTCCATGCGGTTTTACATTTATTACGTGAGGTTTTTATCTTGTAATTATTTTGAGCACGTTTTGTTAAAGTTACAATTTTTTTAAATACTTTACAGTAGTTAGCATATTTCAGTTTATTTGCTTTTGTCGGGTTTATTCTTAACTTCCAAAGCAGATTTGTCTTATTTTTACTGCAGATTTTTATTCCTCTTGACACCCATTTTGGTTTACTGTTGACTTTTAATATATACTTAAATTCCGGAAAACAGAGATCGTAAAATAGTTTAAAATCACTAATGAAATTTTTATAAGCTTCATTGGGGTCAGTAGTGTCGTAAACATTAGCAAAGGATAGATTCTTGATACACATTTGGAATTTCTTTATATTACCGGGGCTAAAATCACGTTTTATGATACGCCAACAATTTAAAGTTGGTGTTTTTTTGACTGGTATCTTAATTAGTTGGGCGGTATGGTCCGATAGACCCAATTCTAAAACTTTCAATTTACACCCTTTTACAAAGTTATGTGCGAAATTATCTATGCATGTTTGACTGGAAAGTCTTGTCGGTTCATGTATTGCCAACTTAAGATTATAATTTAACAATATACATTCAAAATCTAGTGTAATAATATTGGTCTTTAAAACATCTATATTAAAATCACCGGCAATTAATATATTCTTACAGTTAAATTTTACAATATGGTTCAGAGTTTTTTCAAGCCTATTAAAAAATGTGTACAAATTGTTTAGTTTCGGTACTCTGTACATGCATATTACCAAAACATTATAGTCAACTAATTCAACTGCACAACATTCAAAAGTATTCTCAAGACAAAATTGCTGAATTTCGGTATAATTCCTGAAATTATGTCCATTTTTCAGTAAGATGCATGTACCTCCACGTTTACTTCTCTGTCGACTGTATGACGACGCCAAGGTGTAGTTTTGTAGGCATAGATTTGACTCATGCCCAGCCATCATGAAATGCTCAGTTATGCATATAGCATCCACATCTGTATTGTTGTCTCTCAGTTCTTCTAAATTAATAGTTAATGAATCTGATTTAGAGAGCAGTCCTGCTATGTTTTGGTGAAGAATGTGGATATATTTTTCAGAGAAAAACTGGGTATTTCCGTCTTCTTGGGCGATTTCTATGGATTTTGTGTTTATGTCAATTTTATCAAAAATTTTCATGTCAATTGAGATATTATTCATTATACGATCATAAATATTTTTTATTCCATGTCTATTTATTTTGCCAGTGGAATAGGAAAACATGTCCAATGTTAGATCATAATTACTGTCAAATATGTAAGCATAGTCATTGTTTTGTATGTCAAGATATAATAAATTATTAAACATTTCAACCTTAAAGTTATATATAGGTGCTCCTGTAATGTATGTCGGTAAACAGATTATTTTGTTAGTATGTGTCACTTTTTGTAGCGATTCCTTAATGATATTGATCGTATTTATATGATATGTCTCGGCTTTGATATCATTTTCCCCTATGAGGAATATGCAGTAATCATTCATAGAAAATTTTTTCAATTTATTTTCAATGTCACATAGCAGCTCTCTTATAGTTCCATTTGGGATAACGTAATGGCAGTAATCAAAATAGTCCGCGAAGACGTCTTCAATTTGAGATATTGATTTATTCGTCTTTATACTACTGAAAATATATAGTTTGTTCTTTGGTTTGCAGGTTTTTACATGTGACTCTTTTTTACCATGGTTAATAGTTTTATCATTCTTTGTAATATGAGGAGTCAAATTTTTCTTGATTTTCGTCTGAACTTCATAACAAGTTTGTGTCGCTTTATTATGCGTTTGAATAAGGTTTTGGCCGCCGTCACTATGGGTTTCGCATATGTTATTAATTTGTTTATTGTTTATCTTGTGAAGAGTTTTGAATTTCCGACCTGATGAAGGTGTTAAACTTTTTCTCTCTGGTGTTAAACATATATTTTTGCAAGTATTTACGGTCTTAATCATATTTTGTAGATCGGATTTTAGACGAAAGTTTTCTACATTTAAGTTCTCTATTTCTTGATGAGCACTCTGTAGTTGCATCGTTAGTATTTTAATTTGTTCACTCATTTCATTTATTATACAACTATTGCCATCTAAGCTATCCGGTATACTCATCATAGTACTGTCAAATATTGTTTTCTCCTGTGATAAGTTAGTGAGGTCACTTAATGAGCTTGTTCTACAGGGTTTGCGGTAGGTAATGTTGTTGTTTGATAAATTGTCCATTTTTGCTTTAAATGCTCAAAGACTCCAGCGCCCTCTCTTTGAAACTAGTTCAAACAGTGTATTTTGATATTTTTCTTCTTATGAACAATTTGTTGAAGAAATCTCAAAAAGACAAACTTTGGCGGGATTTGAACTCACGGCAAGTAGCGCGCCGTGTTTATGCCACTCGACCGTGATAACGTTAGCAATAGTAGGCGAAATTATCGAATGCTTTCTACGTCTACGTGTTTTTGAATAAGTACAAATCGGTTACGGTGACTCATGCCTCAGGAATTTTTCTAAGTTTATTGCACTGTTTAACTTGAAGGCAAATCACTGTTTTTAGTTATCTTACGATTTGTATTCACTTTTTATTGCTTATAACGTCACAATATATTAAGAAATGATTGGTTGATAGTTATTGTTGATTATTTGCACTTAATTTTACTGTATTTTGGTTGTTTCACTTTCAGAAAAATAAGTTTATATTTTGTCAGTTTTAAGGGTTATTATTATTTGTAAACACTTCCACACGTGAATTGATGGTCTAGTCACAGAATTAACTTAAATTTATAAGAAATAATACACAATTACTATTTTAAATTAAATATTGTTACGGAGCTGTTTATAAGTTTACTTTACTGGATGGTGGCGCCATCTAGTCTTTTCGATGGAGCTTTATTTCTATGCCGAATGTTCTAATGAACACAAAATTTTCTTTGCGCTATAGTCGAAGAATCGTTGTTCCGATAGTACTCGCGTACGCAGCACGCACGTTGTGCTGTGCTGAATGACGCCATGGCACTGAATTCCCATTCGCTGCTCTTGCATTTCGTAACCCGTCCGCCTTACTGTCGCTGCTCATCACAACTATCGATTCAAAAGTAAACGGACTTTATATTGTTACACCAAGTGCCATCTCTCGGCACTATGGGGAAACGTCCGGCCTATCACACAATGTAATACAGCGCCATCTATAGACGTCTTACTGAACTACATAGATTGTCAGTACGCGAAGAGTAGAGAGAGCGCTAGAACTTTCTCGTACTGATTGAGTGTATGGCACTTCTAGAAATTTCCAGAAATGCTTTAACCACGTATAAAAGGCACGGCCAGCCTACGCCAAGTCAGCTTACAATCGTAAGCGGTCAAGTATTAAACGGAGCGAACGAAAGCGAAAATATCACAGAGTTTAAAGCAGTCATAGTGGGAAAGTGTATAACTAGTGTGTGTGGTGTTTTAAATTTAATTTTGTGTTAGTATAAAACGTGTTTAGTCAGTAACATTGTTTAAATTCTTATCCCTCGAACCCAGCACGTAAGAATATTTTAGCTATTTTAAATGAATAAACAGAAAATTATCGTATCTGGGAACGCACGATCGGTTAGAAGCGTAACATAAATATTTATGCCAAAATAACGAAAAACACTATTATGAATAAAATACCTAATCAATATGAATTACTGAGGTCAATTTAGTATAAAGTTTCGCAGATAATAACCAAAACAACGGTTTCCAAGAATAGGTCATTAACAAATCAATGAGAATGGCTTAACTTTTTAAACTGATTGTTTAATTAAGAATATCTCTGGTTGTGATTTTAACGTACCACAAAGCTTTAAATCTTTTACGATATCATGTTTAAATACTTTCGGGAAGATAAATATTCATAGCTACGTATTGGGATTTTGTACAAGAATAGACAACAATGTCGGAGAATGAAATTAGAAACGGCGCTTACACTGACCAGCGTAAATAAGGGATCTACTTGACATACAGCCTATTTGCTTTACTAGTGTTATAATAGTATCTACACAAGAATACAGTCCACTATTTAGCAAGCGCTTACTATAGACTATGAATGACTGCAAAATCAAGCGTATAATTCTCTAGGTGGCCCCAAATAAACGATACCCTTTAAAACAACCGTCACTATGTGCCCAGGGCAAGGCACATACGTTACTGATTTTCTCAGCACTCTAAAGAGCTTGAAAACCCAACTCACTGCAGGAATGTAACACTAGGTTACTTGTTGTGATCTTCTGCAAGATAGAAGCAGTTCTCCAGTTGAACTGACAGCTCTAATTTGACATAAGATTTAAGACGAAGAATTCCGCTGTGCGAAGTGCGCAATCCGCAAGTATTTCTTTAATTATTTTTTTAATTAATTGCCCTTAAAAATATTTCTGTTTTAGCGTACAATTAAGATAGCACACAAGTATACGGCCCACCCGATGGTAATTGGATACCATAGTTTATGAATGCATGTAACATAAAAAGAATCAATCCCTAACTACCAGTAAACAACAAAGAATCTTCACATGCTACTTAATGTATCTTTAAGGTATTTGTCTGCGATCTTCTGCGAGAAGGAGCTACTTCCCTATTGGTGCTAATCAAAGTTGGACTTGTAGTGGAAATTCCATAATTATTGTGAACTAATAAAACTTTATATTTATATTATTACTGATAGACTGCCTCCGTGGCGCAGCGGTAGTGAATGCGACTGCTGTGCATGATCTCGGTCTCGGATTTGAATCCCGGGTCGGGCCAATAAAAAGTTATTGGATTTTTCAGTTAGGAAATCTTATTAGCAGCCAGGCGTTAGGAAATTGGCGGTGTAAGACACCCCCGTGCCTCGGAAAGCACGTAAAGCCGTGGTCCTGCGCCTGATCTCTCTCCGGTCGTGTCGGATTATCGTCCCATCGAATCATGAGAGTTAGGGAACAGAGAGTGCACTTCTGTTTGCGCACACACTTGTGCAGTATAATATCTCCTGCGTAGTTGGCCAGTCTCCGTTAAGACTGGCCGCCGCGCCGTGGCCGAAATTCGGTCTGGAGGATATTATATTATTACTAGCTGTGCCCGCGGTTTCACCCGTGTTTATGGTTACTGCACCGCCCCCTTGGGTCGTAGCGTGATATTATATAACCTATAGCCTTACTCGATAAATAGGCTATCCAACACTAAAATAATTTTTAAATTCGAACCAGTAGTTCCTATATAAATAAGTATATAGTAATAAGTAGTTCCTAATAAACAAACAAACAAACTCTTCAGTTTTATAATATTAGTATAGATATTTATATTTTTTTAAAATCAGTGATTCGTTAAACTGCTATTTAACAAACTTACGGTATCTAGCTACTTAGTTCTAAAACTCGGAATACTATAAAGTTATTTCCACCTAAGATGTATATACCTATTTATACTTACTTAGTTGTTGTGTGTTAAAAAGCTACTTAACTATATAACAAACAAACATCATTACTTTGTAAGTCACTCAGTCCTCTTTGAAAATAAACTTCGTCGTTATAACAAGTTTTTGTGTTTACGTAGAACCGTGATAGAAACATAAACGCTGGCGTCCCACAGGGCACGGTGCGGCGTGCCGTCCCAACACCGTTTCTACTGATATTATACTACTATGCTATGATACTACAATGATATTAGAATTCTGTCTGTTAGCAGCGTTCATTGTTATCTAGACGATAATAACATATATTGAATTTAAAAGTTGCAGTGGCATACTTCGTTTGTCCAGAATGGAAGAAAGTTGCGAATCACAATCATTTCAATTATAAAACCATTTATACTAGATTCTCCGAACGGAATAGACTATATTTTGCCATATAAAACTGCAATAAGACACCCAAGCAGTAAATACTATGCATTCGTGGTTAGTTAAATGTAATTTCTCGTAACTGTACAATTTTAAAGCACACGCCTCGATTTTCTAAGAACCTTCCTATGAAGAGGAGTTGTCGCCTAAAATGCATGCTTGGCATGTTCAATAGAGCGAATCCATACTTGCGAGCCAAAGGCTTCTTTTCCAAATTGCATATTCAGCTTAGTAGAAAAAGCTCCACAGTCGTTTCTAATCGAAAACTACTGACTACGTGATAAATGTAGAAATTACTCGGATACTTTATATTGAACCCTAATATCATGGTTTGCTTGAGCTAAACGGCCGTAAGAAAATAACTTCAAATATGGTCACTCTATTCATTAGGAATACAAGCTGGAGTTCTTAACAGCAATACTGGCTTTTCGATGATTTTAAAGTTAAAGGGCACTGTCCACTACCATGACCATGGGAGCACGGATTAGATAGATGCGAGCCCATATTACTCTTACCGAGCTTTAGATGTCATTGCCATTAACATTTGTTATGCTTTATGTTGATAGAATATTGTTGTCGGATGTTTACCGATTTGTTTAATAACACATTTAGAAAAATAACTCTGTGTTGTGTTCAAATAGAAATAAAAATTCACCATTATGATTCAGACTACACAGCACAGCCTAGTTGGTCTAATAACGTAAGCACTGCCGCATGCGCAACTATGGATCGTGAGGTTCCAGACTCGATTGCAATCGCAGAAAAGAATAATTAATTATTTTCTGTTAAGTTACTCTCAATAGCATCTTGGTACTTAGCACTGTAACCACTATGCGATGACTTACAATGGCAACTAAGATTAGGAGATAATTACTTCGGTCTCAAATATAGCAAAATACAGCCTTGTCTAATTCTTTTGGCGTGTTAAATTAAATAAGTACATTTTCGACAAATCCATACATTTAACCCCAACTAATCACAAAACACGTACCTAAGTAATAATCTAGTACAAATCAAATAATATTTTTCTAAGTTTGAAGAGTTTAACCTTTGCAACGCTCCAAACACAAAGATAATCATAAAATGAATTCGCGAGAGTCCTGGCATAAACACTAAGCAGAAATCATCTCTTTGCTATAAAGCGAAATTTCTATATCCTTACGTAACTTTATTAAATGATAACAGGAGATAACCGGCACCTCAGAATTAATTAATCCACTCAGAGATTGCATCTAAAAGCCCCGCTGCCCCCGCGCGCCTCATCCCCCCCGGGGTCGATCCGTTTCCAGCCACTTAAACTTCACGCGGCGCGCTTCTAGCTTCCGTTTTAATTACAAAATTAATTCAAAATGTAATTAAAGTTAACAATAAGGCAGCAAACAATTGAAGTTATTTATGTTAGTTTATGCTTTATGGCGAGCTCTGGTACGTTGGAAATGCGATTTACTCCAGAGCCAACTTGAATATGCTGACTTCTATTGTTACGTCTTTACCTTTGTAGGCAACACCAGACACATTTTACATTATAAATAGTTTTAAATATGAGTAATGAATACTTTATTACTTTACCTACATAGCATTCGTACAATCAGAATAAGCGGTTCCATAATCTGACATTTTAGAGCGGGAACAACAAAATGTAGATGTTGACTGTGATGAATGGTGTTCCAATCTACAACATTCAGTGCACTGCTAGCTCATAACCATAAATGATTATTATTGCCATTTGAGTACTTCGGCATGCATTTATAATTCATTTAAAATCTATAAATAATTCATGCCTTTACTAGAGGGCATCTATTGTAAAACTAACCAGCAATCCACTTGATAGCAAGCGGTAAATGCCACTAATAGATATTGATATGCCAGAAAGGGAATACAGGCTGCAGAAATAATGCCATAGAAACAAAGCTATGCAGGTTTCAGACAGATCTTCGACACTGTCTCTGTCCCACTACTGCTCTCTAAAATGGAGTCGATGGGCATTCGCGGTGTTGTACTGGAACAATTTCGATCTTACCTCTCAAATAGAACCCAATGCGTTAGAGTAGACAACTTTACAAGTTCGCAGCAGTCGCTTTCCGTTGGTGTTCCGCAGGGTAGCGTGCTAGGCCCTACTCTAATCTTACTGTATATTAACAGTTTATGCACCAAGTCGCTACCTAACTGTAACATCATCATCTGCGTTAATCGTGCATGGTAGGGATTGGACTGAGACTCAATTCCATACAGAGCATGTGCTTAGGGAGGTAATGATGTGGTTGAGCGATAATCTGTTAACTTTAAATATAGGTAAACAAGATACGTTACTTTTACACCCCGCCTCGTACAAACACTCAGCCGCCTCCTGATTTTGAAATAACTGCACATACCTGTGAACTACAGAATGGATGCAGTTGCCCTCAACTAACCCGTACTGCAAATATAAAATATCTGGGTGTTATAATAGATTGCTCTCTTAATTGGTTACCTCACATAATGCTATTAACAACCCAATTTAAGAAAACTCAGAGCATCTGCCAATATCGATACTCTTCTATGTGTTTATCATGCTCTTGCTCAATGCCTACTCCAATACTGTGTTACGGTATGAGGTGGTATTAGCAAGACCACACTACTGCTTTTGGAACGTGCACAGAGAGCCATATTGAACGTGATACTAGGTTAACCACGTAGGTACAACACTAGTCTTCTGTACACTGAATGTTCTGTGCTAACCGTCACACAACTTTTTATATTATCGTCTGTACTCCAGAAGCATAAAAGTATTACCTATAACGCGATTACAAAGCGAAACAAAACGTAAGTTTGCTCAGTTACTCCGCATCGTACAACTCTTGCCAAAAATCGACCAAATAACATGTATGCACTAGCCACCAATAAATGCAAGGATACTCTACGTAAGTGGTTGTTAATCTTAAATTATAGTCAAACAGAGGACCTATTAAATTCCTATACTTAAACCATATATTAGTAACAAATTCACTCCTCATACATTCCGCACTCACACCATCCATTTGCACACATACACACACTCACACACATACCATACATACATTCACACAAATCACACTAACTCACATGAACAATTATTTGTAACTAGCGGTCGCATAGTGTTCGAAATTCAACAATAATTGTCAAAAAAATTATTATATTAATATATGTAACCATAGTTACGAAGAATAGTACGACTGCGTGTGTCAAATGCATGGTTGTGTGCGTGTAGTATTGTTTCAATAATTTGATGTATTTTTAATGCATATTTTATATAAATATTAAGACTGCACCGAGCGAAATGTGGCAAAATAGGCGGTCACAGTTAAGTTGATTAAACAACACTTTTTGTTTAATACAAATATAAAATATACATTTATCATAACAATGAATGTGTTTACAATTACTCCGTCTAAAAAACTTAAAATAATTAATATTTTTGCCTACAAAATTACGTAAATTTGCACGAAAAATGCAAAAAGGTAAGATCGTGTTAAGTGATTTTTAGAGTTTAACAGTAGAAATCTTTCCAAATTACAGCTTAAACGAAACATAAATAGTTATATGACAATTTGTCCGTCCCAAATATTTAAGTTATTGGTTGACAATAAAGATACATATTTATAAAAAAACCACTTCAAATCCTCCATACAATTTTACTATGGCGGCCTCGCGCCGTCGCCGATTTGAATATCTGTCATTCAGTAGGTACAATACAAACGTGTCTTACGCTCGGCGCAGTCTTAAGATTCGCTCCTTCTTCTCCATACAAACTTTAACTATGCCAAATTTCATACTTATCCGACCGCGCAATTTCGTAAAAAGGAGTACGAAGTTTTTGCTTCACGTATTAATATATAGATTAGGTACCTTTATTGATGATCTTGATCACTCAAGTGGTAACAGTTTTAACTATATTTTCTTAAATATTTTACTACTTACCTATTATGTTAATGTACTAGTGAAGTCAAAACCAAAATGTATTAGATTTTAATTTTATTTCTCTCTTTTCTTGATGTGCCTAATCAATTAATTTCTTTTGTAACAATCTCAGGGTGGAAGGTGCTGGCGACTGTAGCATAGTTTATATTAGTACGGTCGTCATCGAATACTCTTTTCATATTTTAAACGCTTTCTAAAATTTATGTATTAGATAATGAGATTTTTTTTAAATACAAATTATGTAAATAAATTGTTATTATTATTATTATCTGACACTTTGGGGTACACAAGCAGTAACGGCGACAGGGTCGTGCCACAAGTTATGGAGCTAGAAAAATCTTACCTTAGATACCGGTACCCACTGTTAAAGTCGGCGTGTCTAAATAGGCATAGGTATCGCAGATAATTCACAAATTAGTGCCTATCCGAATGCACGATTGCTATTACTATTTATTTATAGACCACTCTCGCATCGTTTGTATTAGGACTAGGAATAATATCCAGACATTCAAAAGCCGACATAAAGTACCTAAACCCATACTTTGGAAAACTATTCCTTAATCACAAAAGCTTTTGACTCATGTGGAAATCCAAATCCCTACAGCTAGTGCACAGGAAGTGGAAAGGTGACCGCTAAAATTACAGCGCTATTCGCTTATCCAAAATCTCAAAGAGAACGGAGTTGATAGTCGAATTACATGCTGTCATGGCTTACCAATAACTTATCTTAACTGGTTAGTATAATACATATTATATTAACCAGTTAAGATATATTAACTGACTTTATAACTCATAAGGCTATTTACAAAGTGATATAAGATAAAATACAGAGGATTCTGGTTCTATCTTCTTCTTCCCTTGTACCAAGCCGTGGCTTACTCTTTAGTACCAAAAATGCAAAAAAAAAATTACTATTCATTAACGACATCTGTCGGTACGGCGCGGCATGGTAACAAAACGAGTGATTAAAGCAAACTTTTACGTAAAGTATTTGAAGATGAGCGTCGAGTTGGACTCGTCCATTCGCCGTCGCTATACAGGCAATAAAGCTCTGTTCAAAACCACTTAACAGGATTGATTCAGACCATTTACCATTCTATAAACAAACACAACCTTTCCATTATGGTAAATTATAAAACCTTTTAGCAAATCGAAATGGAAGAAAAAGGAGCGGTCTGAATTGAAGCTATTGGATATTATTATTTAAATAGGTTGGTTTCTAACACCGAATTAATTTTGTAGGTATGAATTTCGTGACGGAGGAGGGCTACCAGTTTCATATGTGGGCGTCCTAATCAAGTACATAAGTAAACGTTATGAATAATCAGACATGTTTATGAAACGAAAAATATGTTTCATAACAGTTAGCAGTCGAAAACGAATTACTTAACGATGTAACTATATGGGCTATATTTATAAAAATGTACCTACTCAATTTTGATAGCTATTACTAAATGAAAGCATTATAAAATTGTTGAACATTAACTATAATATCCACGATTGTTTCTTAACACCACCATTAACAATGTTTTATAGAGGCCCATCACCCAGCTATCTGGCGATTCGATATCACTTTTCACTGTGCGTGTTCAGCCTAGTCAGCGCTTTCACGTCTTAGCTGCTCTGTACCTTGAACGAGTCATATTTGCCATGAACAAGTGGCTGCAAAGTAATAGAGCGACTGAACAACTTACCCACGCACGTTCGTGTTGCAATTTTTTTTTTATTATTTAGTATTCGTTTTTTTTTTCCTTTTGGTAATGCATTGACGCATACCCCTCCGCTGGGGCGGGCGGAGGGGCTATGTCGGACTCACCGGGGTAAAAGAAAGATGGTAATGATGATAAGAATGGACCACCCGGTAATACCGACTAAACCTACCACGGTTTTCCTCGACAAAACCGCAATCGGCGGGGCCGCGCGAATAATTTTCACATACAGTCGCGACCCCGCCGAGGTTTCGGCCCACCGTATGAAACGACAGGCCACTATACAATAAGACCTACCCTTTGGTCACCACTAATTTTAAAATCCCTTAAGTCCCCCTCCCCTCCCTCCTAGAGGGGAGACGGACACGACACAGAGGCGCGCGTGAGAACACGCACGCCGCCTCTCGGACCTGGTGCTGATCGGATGGCGGGCAGGCCCACGAAGTCCGCCACCCCCAGGTCAAACGTCAGGGTGGCTGCAGGTCATCTCGCGCCCTCCGGCACCCGGTTCTGCGGTAGGGGAGAGGGTTTAAGCGCTCCCTCTCCCGCTCCGCCGCCTCCTTAACGGAAATTACTTCCTCACAGAAGGAGGCGACGGCGTTCCACGACCTCTCACTCCGGACCATGGACTGAACCACGGCAGGAAGCGAGAGGGCAACCATACCGACTGCTGCGATCAACTCACAGCGCTGCGATGCCCAGGCGGGACAGTTCGCCAAAGTGTGCATCGCCGAGTCCTCAACAACGTCGCGGCAGTCGCCGCAGTAGTGACAACCGGGCGTCTCTTGCCGGCCTATGCGACACAGGAACTGGCCAAAGCAACCGTGGCCAGTACTGACTGGCCACGGTTGCTTTGGCCAGTTCCTGTGCTTTGGGAGAGACGCCATGGCGCCCTCACCTGACACAGGTACTGACCTGTGTCAGGTGAGGGCGCCATGGCGTCTCTCCAGCCACTCCTCAAAAACGGGACTTACCGCCACTATTGTGGCGTGTCCGGCGCTAGGGTGCGCAAGTCGATTTCTCCATTCTTCCACCAGGACCTGGTGGAGCTCGGACCGTGCCGCCTCTAGAGCGCGAGGAGGTGGTCCTTCGCCTCGAGCCAGCGCCTCCTGGCGCCAACAGTAGAGCGACGCCAGAAGCGCCGCTTCCAGGTCCCAGGGCATCGATCCGGCGAAGAGGCTCGCTGCCTCGAACGAGATCGTGTGGTAGCCTCTAATTAACCTGACGGCCATTGCAAGCTGAGGCGTACGAAGCGCTGAAATGTTACGGGCCGTCAGGTTATGTCCCCAAACTGGGGCCCCATAAAGGACCATGGACCGCACGACCCCTTCGTAGAGCCTCCGGCAGGAGGTGCCTGGCCCCCGTAGAGCGCGCGAGCGCACCTGCAGTGCCCAGAAGACGGGGGTCCAGTCGACGAAAGTGGGCTACAAAGTCCCATCGGCTGTCGAGCAGGAGACCCAGAAACTTCAGATTTGGCTCGACAGCGATGTGGAACCCTCCTACCATGATGTGGGACCCTGGGGGTGGCCGTTTTGGCTGACTTGGACAGGGCCACCTCAAGTCCCAATCGCCGGATATGACTCACGACTTGTGTAACCCCAGCAGTCGCCAATATGGCCGCCGCCTGGTGCGATTTACCCCTCGCCATGACAAGAGTGTCGTCGGCGTAAAAAATAACGCCGACGCCACGGGGGAGCGCACCTCGCAGCACCCAGTCTTAACCGATGTTCCACAGAAGCGGACCCAGAACCGATCCCTGTGGAACACCGCACGACATCTCTCGCTGACTTCAAAGTTAGTGACCCGGGTAGATCACTACCCTTTCCGATAAATATGCCCCGACAATGCGGCGGAGGTAGGTCGGCACTTGGTGAAATATAAGTGCCTCCCTAATACAACTCCAGAGCAAGGTGTTAAAGGCATTCGCGATGTCCAGGGATACCGCGAAGACGACCTCACCGCACACACCGCATCCTCCGCCAGGCTCCTCACGCGCAGAATAGTGTCGATAGTAGAGCGCCCGCGGCGGAAACCATATTGGTTGTCCGCCAGATCCAGGCCCACTGAAGACAGACGCTGGACGAGGTGCTCCGCAATGATGAATTCGAATAATTTAACGACCTCGTCCAGCAACACGATGAGCCGGTAGGCGGATAGAGAGTCCGCCGGGCGCCCTTCCTTCCTGATCAGGACCAGTTTCCCCATCTTTCACTGACGTGGAAACTGGCGCTGCTCTAAGCACATGCTGAGGAGCCCTCCTAGTCGGAGCGCGAGCTCTTCTAAGGCCAGAGCCCACGCACGCCCTGGAATGCCGTCGGGCCCTGGGGCGGTGTTCTTGGAACGAAGTCTGAAGCCACCGCCGCCCGCTCGCAACTCCACTTGAGTCACTACGGGAACAATGTCGTCGTCTAAGTCCGCATTGGATGCCATCACGCCAAAGGGTCGACCACCCTTTCTCCCGTACTCGTGGGATTCAATATGGATTCAATAAATAAAACAATTTTAAATAAAACGACGTTCGTCAGAGTGAGCGGTTCGCGCACGCCTAGTCCTGCGCGATCCGTAATGGAAGCAAGCGTGCTGTATGAGCACGAAAGTAAAGTTGTTGAGGTTATCTCGCAAACAACATACGCGGAAGCTTCGCGGAAACGCTCGCGCACCTCCGTGCAAGGATCGGAGTCGGACGGCTCCAGCGAGGATGCCGTACCGTCTCCCAAAGTGCCAACAGCGCGACGAGGACGCGGTCGCCCCTCAACTCACGGTAGATACGTGGGCCTGGCCCAGGCGAAGGCCGAGCTGGTTGCCAAACTCCGGAAGGCTGACAAGGTGGAGCGCTCGTCCGAGGAGGACACCCTGATCGCCGAAGCGACCCGGCGGATAATTGCTGGAAGGCATCAACCAGTGGCGGCGCCGGATGTCGAAGACCTGACAACTTCGCACCTGCAGACCCGGCTTGACGATGCCTTAGAGGCCATCCGCTTGGTGTCCAAGAAATCAAAGGGCCTCAAAGGGACGGGCCAAAAGTCCTTGAAGGTGGCCATTGAGGCCATCAAAGAGATTGCGCAGGCCGCCTTCAGCCGGTCAGCTAGTGACGAAGCGCGTAAACTACAGGCAGAGAATGCACGCCGAGCTTCGGAAATAGCCGACCAGAAGAGAAGGCAAGAGGAGCTGGAAAAGCGGAAGGACCAGACGCAAAATACTGAATCCGAGTTAGTAGCGCTAGTTCGAAAGGAACTCGGTGAATTCTGCGCCGAACTCTCCGTGATGAAGTAGCATCGCCGCATTTAGTTAAACAATAATAATTAATTTAAAATAATTCACAAATTATAGCATCGATTGACACTAGTAGTCGCTAAGATAAGCACATGTGACAGACAGGCGAATGAACACAATAATTATGGTGACGCACCATAAGTGTACCATTTTCACCATTTCGCACAGAACCCTAAAACGCAGATACCGCCACTGAAGTTAGAAGTTCAGTGTTCTCACACCCGTTTTGATCCAATGGTCTTACCACCTTATTTAATTTCAACACCTTAGACAATGCAAGTAGCATACTAAGACTCGGATGGTAAAACTATTTGATGGCTCCACCAGCTTACATACACTTAGCTTGTAAAAGTTGACCAATTACCAACCATAAAAAACTCTATATTTGCAATAAGTAGTAGGTACAAAGCTCTAGTTAATAGCAAACACAGGCAGTCATATAAATATTTTACGCTCCATTAACTCAACAAATACCTCAATCTACATAATCGAAAACTCATGCATAGTCTACAATCGCAAGCCAGTATGACTAATAAAAATAATCTTTACCGTCAGTCAATCTGTCTTAATCTTGTAAAAGATTATTTTGAAGAATCACCTATGTATTGAATGAATACTGAATTAAATAAACAAAGATTTAGATACCGACTTAACAACGACAACTAACACATAAGAATGTTAACGTACTTAGGTATATTTCGTGGTTTGGCCGGGATATCCCGTGTTCGGCCGGTGTTCGGGCGGTGGGCAGGGCGGCAGCATGGTAATCTTGACCCTTTACCCAAGACCTCTCGCTGCCGGCCGCGATCAAAGCCATGGTCAACAGCCAGAGAAATGGGTAGCGGTCGCATGTCTCTCCGAGGACGTTATTGCGCTAAATTCCGATAAGTATCCTTGCGGATCCGAGCCGCCGCCGGCGAAACGGGCGGCGCGGGCGTCGACTATGCCGACATAGTGAAGGCCGCGGGTGGAAGAACAGAGATCGCCCACCCGCCTGCCATTGAGTCGGAGCGACGCCCTCTGTCAGGAGTCATCAGACCGCAGACCTGCCCTGTCTGCATTGGGCATTGCTGGATGGGTGGCTGATGTACTTTCAGTTCCAGCGACCCACGCACCATACAAAGCAGCGAGTTGGCACACCGTGGTGGTTTTAGTCGGTAAACCCGAAACCAAGGTCGGCAATGCGCAAGTGATGCCTCTGGTATTGCAGGCGTCGATAGGCTACGGTGACCACTTACCATCAGGTGAGCCGTATGCTTGTTTGCCACTTTAGTAGTATAAAAAACAAAAAGCCTCGGGAGAGCCCGACATAATCTCTCGCCTCCTATTGTGGCAAGGGAGTATGCATCAGAAGCATAACCCCGCGTAAAAAATAAATTATATATTTTGTGGTCGGCATGAGCTAACAAGCTTAATGGATTTAATTATGTCATAATATCTACCACAGATTCTGGCTTGTTAGATAAGCAATTTCTAAAAATGATACAGGGCAACCTATAGAAATTGTCCTCGATGTTATATAAAATGTAATAAAAATTAAGATATAAAATTAATATGATGGGTCCTCAGTCAATTAAGTTACTAATTAAGCGCAGTTACCAATTTTTTACAATAATGACGACCCAGACAGCATGAGAATTTTTATGTACCTACCACTGGCATAGATCATAATTATTCAAATGTACCTATATCAATTGATGTAAGCAAGACCAAAGTAATGGTATTTGAAAAGAAGGCGTGCATGACGATGTGTAATATCTTGATTGATAGAGAACAAGTGGAGCAAGTGAAAGAGTTTGTATATTTGGGTACTTTGTTTACAAGGGATGGTTGGTAAACACAGAGTGATATTGAAAGGATAACGATTGCTGGCAATAAAATGAATGGCGCTCTACTCGCTTTTATGAAAAATCGAAATGTATTCGAAAAGATACGTTTGGCTGTTGATAGAAGACTATTAGTGCCTATGTATGGAAGTGAAAGTTCGATATGGAAAAAGAAGCATAAGAGCAGAATAAATGCTGTAGAAATGAGAGCGCTGAGAGACATATGTGGTGTGACTCTGAAAGATAGAATAAGAAATAGTGTAATTAGGAGAGATGCAGCATGAAAGTGGATATAGTGACAAGAATAGAAAAGGGTACGATAAGCTGGTTTGGGCATGTAAAAAGAATGGACGAAAAAAGACTGACTAAGAAAGTTTATAAGGCTAGTGTGAATGGAATAGTCGCAAAAGGCAGACCTAGGCGAATGTTTCTTGATCATATCAGAGACGTTTTGGACAAAGGCCAGGCTAAGAGCTCTTTAAGCTGACAAAATTGACAATAAATTTAAGTGTTTAGCTATTTTCCTAGACTTATCCAAAGCATTTGACACTGTCTCTGTCCCATTACTTCTCTCTAAACTAGAAAGAATTGGTGTACGCGGAATCACACATGCGCTATTCAAAGACTTCCTCACTGATAGGTTGCAGTGCGTCAGGGTGGGAGAATGTGTCAGCAAAGCGAAGCCGGTGGTAGTTGGCGTCCCACAAGGTAGTCTGCTAAGTCCCCTTCTCTTCCAAATCTATGTCAATGAGCTATGTCAGCTCTTCCTCCCTTCGACCAAAATTATAGTGTATGCTGATGACACAACTATTATTTCTTACGGCCATGACTGGTCTTCGACTAAAGAGATTGCTGAAAAAGGTCTAAATAACGTTATGCTGTGGTTAGAACAAAACCACCTCACCCTAAATATCTCAAAAACCAATTATATCACTTTTGGTCCTAGACTTTCAACCCTTCCCCCAATTGGCTCAATATCAATCAAAGCCCATAACTGTACCAACCTTATTTCCAATTGTCCATGTCCCACCATCAAGAGAGCTTCAGTGATAAAGTACCTCGGTTTACAACTAGACGCATGTCTGTCCTGGAAAATCCATATACAAACAGTGTCTGCGAGAATTAGGAAGCTCATGTACCTTTTTAAAAAATTAAGGCAATCCGCCGATAACGACATCCTTAAAGTCGTTTACTCAGCACTGGGTGAATCAGTGCTGAGTTATTGTATATCAGCTTGGGGAGGTGCCGCTAAGACCGACATGATACTGATTGAACGGGCTCAAAGAGCGGTTATAAAAGTTTTATTGAAAAAACCTTTCAAATTTCCAACGCGACAACTTTACCATGAATTTAAAACATTAACAGTCCGTCAACTATATACTCTTCGCACAGTAATGAGAAAACATGCAAAACTCCCATACACTTCAAATGCCAGTCCGACAATTAGAAGAAGACCTAAACTGGCTTGTCACAAACTATACACAACCACATCTTTTGCTCAACGACACAACCCCTACCTAAGCACGCTCATTTACAACAAATTAAACCAACAACTAAACATACACAAATTGAACGCTCACAGATGCAAGGAAAAAGTTAAAAAATTTCTACTTACCTTAGATTACGATGAAACTGAAGCACTAGTTAAACCCCCATATACATAAATACACCCGCACTGTCGCATACACACACACACATACTCAGTCACACACAACACACACATACACACACACACACACACACACATAGACACACACACACATAAATACTCACACACAAAACTATAAAACAGAGTCTAATTTGATCTTATTATTAATTTATATTAACTTATATAAAACGTCTTTGTTAAGTCCTTAGTTCAACAAAGCTGTAACATAATTTCGGACGAATGGATGACCCTGATAACACAGGATTTACCTAGCTTCGGGGTCATTATTCACATAAACAAACAATAGAACTATGTTATATTTTTACTGTTTCATATATTATGTATTGTTTTGGAAAATAAATTTTATTATTATTAAAAAAAAAAAAAAAAAAAAAAAAAGCCAGCGAGCGTGTATGAGGAATGTGATGAAAGCGAATGAAGCCAGGGAAGTTGTCAGGATCGTAGCAAATGGAAATCCATAGTCTCTGCCTACCCCTCTGGGAAACAGGCGTGGATCTAATGTATGTATGATGCATGTCATAGTTATCATACTGTAAGTAGCGCCTGAGATTTTGTAATTAGTATGAAGTATTTCTTTAGCAGGAGTATAAACACTGTCGTCAAATTATATAAAACCAAGTTTTATGTTTACCTACATTGTATTATTATAAAAGCAATTATCTTTCTCGAAACAAATTCTTTTTAAATAGGTAATTAACTATAACATAGGCATGATAATCTGTTTTGAAATAACACTCATTTAGGTTTTCTTCACTGCCACGAAATAATGTGAATCCCTCCGATTCAACATCTCCATAGTATTAGCAAAGCTCCTATCATAAACTGGAATTAACCGGTATATCACAATTATATAACATCGATTGTAAATTCGAGTTTACATTTTTCTATTTCTGATCACATGCCTACTTTGTCAATATTGACACTGTTGACAGATTAAAATAGAAAAAAATATTGCACATGGATCGCAGATTACCGACTTGAGATAAAATTATCTATTCCATTGTCTTTGTTTGTTTAAAAAAATATTTAATTACACTTAATTTATTTGTTTGGGATAACTTTAAATACAATGCGTGCTACTCGTAAGAAAGTAATCAAAACTGTATATAAAGATGAAAACAGCGACGAGGAAGACGGCGATTTTAGCGATTCTGGTTCGGAGGCCAAAATATCTGAACCTTCTAGCTCAGAAGAAGACGAAATTGAGTCGGAGCATTCGTCAGCTGAAGAATTCGATCAAAAAAGCAAAACTAAAATCACCAGTCGCAAATGCCCGCCAAAAAAAAACAAGTTCTCGAAGAGTATCGTTAATAAAATAAATGTACAGAAGAGCAATGAAGACGAAAATAACGATAAGCCGCCCGCAATTTTCTCTATTAAAGATCTGACCGAAGCAGATAAATTGTTGCCCCCTATTCTAAATTTGTCAGAAAGTGGTAAGTTCATTCATACAACATACACAATATTGCACAATTTATATGTAATCTGATAAACATGATAAAAAAGTGTGATAAAAGTTGTTTGATAAATTGTGCCAAAATATATAAAAGGTAGGTAGGTACTTTAAAAAAAACCTGATACAACAATTTCATAGTGTTTCTGTGCTTGTTTTCTAGACAGCAGTGATGATGAATCTCCAAACACAACAAATAAAAGCAATACTACCTCATTCCAAGCAAGCACTCAAAATAATGATAGTGATAATGAATTTAATGCAGAATATAAAGATGTAAGTATACTATTTAGGTAGACTTACTTGAACTGTATGGATGTTGCAGTGGCTTAGGTGTTCTCCTTGTTATTGTCTTTATACCAAGGGTTTTGAATGAACCATTTTTATTTTAGAAAAAAATCAGATAGTCTGCATTCTTGTGTGCCTTTGTAAATATCTTGCAATATAAAGACAAGAAATTGTCATTATAAAAATAAGATTGATTAAAATAAAAAATATTAAAAGATAAAGTTGTACATAATGTCTTCTACTTTGATGCAAGACTATATATACATCTAATATGTGGTGTTTAAAATTACTGGTTTTAGGGACACAGAATCCAATACCTGAAATCAGACAGTATTTATTCTATAAATATGTGTGTTACTTTAACATAACTGTAGTTGAAACTGTGACACAACGAAAACTCCAAACTATCTGAAATTTTTATTACTTAATTATATCAGTTTACTAGATTTTGCCCACAGCTTTACTCATGTAAATGTAGGTAAGGGTAGGTGGGTAACAGTTCTTCTTTATGGATTAGAGGTATCCTATTTCCTTATCTGTTCCCCTGACAATGTGTATGCTAAATTGCATGATGATTGGTTGAGTAGTTTTAGGTGTGAAAATGTAACAAACAAACTCACATTCGAATTTATAATATTATAGTTAAGATTAATGAAAGTAGGTATTTCAAATATAATTTAATATACTGTTTCAAAGATTACTATTGATTGCCCTTCTTGTCTGTTTTTAAAGGTATGGTCTAACAACATGCAAGTTCAAGATGACAGTGAAGAAATTGCCAAAAAGACATTCATGGAGCTGGAACAACACAAGTCTAAAGTTGAGGAGACTAAAGCTACGTTACTGAACTATACGTTAAAAATGAAAGATAAAGAATCAGATGTGAAAGATTTGTTAGCATTGGGTGAAGAGCTACCTAGTCCTGAAGTAGCCACTGTTAATAAGAAACCTAAGTTCAAAAAGCGAAAGGATGACAGTGACTCTGAAATGGAAGACTGGGAGGAAGTTAAAGGTAATATAATGTTGAGCTTCATAAAATATTACTGTGTGAAATATTATTAAAGGTTTTGTTCGGTCCATGTAGTACTATACAGGAACATATTTTAGAGTGTCTCACAGTCTTCTTTTACATATTAGACTCATAATTCTTTTCTAGAGTAGGTAGACATTTTGGATTTCTGCTTGCTTTACTCCTGGCATATCTCTCAGGCTTTATTAACTCTCATTACATTTTTAATGCTTCAATTATCTAAATTATTTGATGGTAAATAAGTTTCTTGATTAATAAATAGTAAATTAATCAGAAATGTACATAATAAAAAAATTACTTTGTTTGTACATAAATTGTAATGTGAGATACATATTTACACCACATGAGTCAACTAGAAGTATATAATAATATCTGTATTTAGCCACTTCACAGAGTTTATCACCCAATTAGTGCATGCATAAAAATAAAGGTTATAAAAACAAAGCAAAGGTGAGAATGCGGTTACCTGACATTTGAGTAATCAATCCGTTTTGTATAAAATAAGTGTGTGTTTGTGCTTGGTGACTTTCTTACATGTAAATAGGAAGTTAATATTTGAATAAATTATATAAACAGGATTATGTGTTTGAGTTAATGTGAACTAAAGATTTATAAAAAGACAAATTTTACACAGATATAAACTACTAGCCTAATCCCCGAGCATTGCTTGTGTCATTCAAACATAGCACACTACTCTAGAATTTTTTGAATTGTAATAGTTCCAGAGTTCACCCTGCACATATTTTGTCTAAACAAACAAATGTTACTGTTAATTTTGGTAAATATAATAAATTTTCTAAATTCGTTTTCAGAATCTAAAGCAATACCACAGCAAGGCATACAACTCTTTGTTGAATTCCCTGATGCTGCTTGTAGAAAGAGTAAAAAGGTTGATGTTGAGATGATGATGAGAAGAAAAATTAATAGAGTGAAAAAGGAATATCAGGTCTATATGCATAAAGTACATGTTTTATGTTGGCTGGGTCATGGAAACTACATTAGCCGCGTTTTAAATGATCAAGAACTTTTGGCTGCAGCTTTGTCGTTAGTACCTGCAAAGGAGTGTTATCCAGGTGAAAGAGTAGACATGAAATATGTAGAACAAATCACAGCATGGTACAAAGATAAATTAACACTAAAGCAAGATAAAAATGAAGATAAATTCAAACCTAAAGCTCCTCCCCTTAAAACAATACTGTTAGACCTACTCAAAAGAAAAATGGTCACAGCAAAAAAGTATTTAGTTTTTATATTCGTTTCTATGTTGAGGGCACTTGGTCTTCAATGTCGTATTATGTTTAATTTTGTTACACTACCCTTAAAGCCACCTACATCAGAACTATGTTCACTTTCAACAAAATTGAAAGATGAAAAGTCCCCTGATAAAACGAAACGAACACCAGAGGCAACAAAGTCAAAAATTGGAACAATAAAATCACCAACCAATAAAACAAATGCCACAACACAGAAAAAAGACAACAAGGGAGAGCCGAAAGCAAGTACCAGTAAAGCAAAACCTAGAACACAAAAGATTGCTCAAGTAGATGGTAACAATGATAGCTCCTCTTCAAGTAATGATGAAGACATGGAAGTAGATGTTCACAACTATCAACATTTTAACAATAACTATGCATACATAATGCAAGTTGATGGTAATGACGATGCTCTCATTGCCAGAAAGACAAGATCCATCAAAAGATCTAAAACGAAAGAAAAGTTGGAAGAAGAAGAATTGGAAGATAACGTATCACCGCCTAAAATACCTAGAAAGAGTATCCGTAATTCACTAAAACCGACCATAAAAACTGAGGCAAACAAAGATTTAGATATAGGTAATAAGAAACCCCAAAGAGGCAAAAAAACAATTGATACAGAAAATAAATGTGAAGCTACTAATAATATTCCCAAACCTACTAATAAAGAACCTTCTAAAAGTTTAACTCACAGACAGAAAACCAAACTTAAAAATACCAATAATCTTGAATCTCTACAACAAAAAAGCACAGCTAAAAATGGATCTGGCACTGCTAAAAACAGAAAAACAAAAATTACAATAAATGCGAAATCAAGTTATCATGTTAGCGAGGATAAAATAAATGTCCCAACAATATCTGTAACAGATGAAAATAAGAAAGATGTTGCAAGCAAATATTTTGAAGATACAAAACCTGTTGAAAAACAAAGTCGATTGTCACGAAAACGATCACACACTGCAAACCCTAGCTCATCAAAAAGTACTAATCAAATACAAGTAAAAGAACAAAATATTAAAGCAAAAGGCAGAACTAAAAGTGCTCCTGGGACAACTATAGAACATAGTAAATATTTTCCAAATGACAAATCTAAGCAGAACACACTCAAAAAGCCAGTGCGAAAAGCAAAAGAATCATTGAAAGACAAGCATAGGGTCAGCCACAGAGATCTTGCAAAAGGTCAGAAAGAAAAGGATGTTACTGGAGATCTGGTAGACATTATCAAAAGCAGAATCAAAGAAGCTAAATCAGAAGCGAAAAAAGGATTTGTCAAAGGTAACTTTAAATATTTGATTTGATATTTAATCTCTTTGTAAATTATTATTTTATTAGATTATATAGGATTTGTACTGTTTGACTGAAGATTCTGCTGTATACAACACGCTTATATATATTCTGTTTCAAATTATTATAAATAATTTCTAATGTATTTCAATACAGTATGCACTTTTTAGGTAAAATTAAACAGGAATCAGACGAAGACAGTGATTATTTGCCAGTAGAAGATTCAAAACGCCGTGATTCGGATAGTGAAGATAACTTCAAACCTACCAAAATCAATCCTAAACCAAGTGCGAGTCGTCGCATTGACCGCCGAGTGCTATCAACCCTGACCACAGAAGAGCCGAGCAAGAAGAACAAAGTCGACGTATGGTGTGAAATATTTGTCGAAGAACTCGAGCAGTGGTTATCTGTTGATGTTATTAAAGGAAAAATACATTCTACTGGAGATCTTTATGTATGTACAGCAAGTGTATATAATATATTATACAACATTACGAACTTACAAACTCTGTTATTACATTATTTTATCAAAGATAAAATGATAGCATTGTTACAAGATCTATTGACTGTTTAATTGTAACTCTTTAGTCGTAAATAGGCCAAAAGTATTAACATGAAAAGGCATCTTAATAACTAATATATAACTGCTAATATAGAGATAATACTAATTTAAAGTGGTAATTTTACAAAATTTTAATCTGATTACGTTTGAGAAATATATTTCGTATTATTTTTTGACCTTATTTGGTGTAGCAGAGTATTTTAAATTGTCGTTATTGTATTCGTTATATTATAATGATGACTGTCGAGCTGAATTTCATATTTAGTACTGATTTCTAAAATAATTTAATTGTCACAATGCCATACACACGTACCCAACTTGCCATCAGATATTCAAAAGAAACTATTATTTTAACTTTTTTTAAATATAGTTAGTCCATGTGCACATATATAGGTATATAGGTCCACTTCAATAATACACGCATGTGTATGAAATTAATATAAATGACTAGGCCTCCTAAATGCTAGTCTGAAGGATATCCAAATGGTGTTCTTATCGTATACTGACCTTCCGAGCGACAATAATCTTTTTATGGTACTAATTTTGCCAAACATATCTTTAATGTGATATATGCGTATAATCTAATCAGATTTCACCTGCATATGTTACATGATAATTCGCTTATCGACAGAATAATGCTACGCACCCAGTGTGCTACGTGGTCGGTTGGGACAACAACAATTACTTGAAGGACCTGACCCGTAAGTACGTGCCGCAGTACAACACCGTGACGCGCAAGCTCCGCGCGGAGGCGGCGTGGTGGGCCGCGGCGGCGGGCCCGCACGCCGGGCCCGCCACAGCTCGGGGCAGAGAGGAAGACGAATACTTGGACAGAGTGCAGCTCGAAGCGCCCCTACCGAAAACTATTGCTGAGTGAGTATTGTTTTTTATAGGTAATGTGTCATCATGTCTAGCTAAGTCTAGGAATAAGGATCGTGTCTGAACGCAGCCGGCGCCTGCAAGTTGATTTAGCAATTAAATAGGCAGACAAATGTGCTCACCAGGTTACGCAATCAGCGCATGGTGTCCTTTCGTTAAACAGAGGTTGGACCTGTGATAGACGACTAACAGCATTCTGCAACTGCCTTGAATCTCTATTCAGGAACCCAATACAAAATTATTATGTTACAAATTTCTATTGCGTATTTTTCTAGGAGGGTTACTACAGGCATGGGGTGCCAATTAGAACAAAAAGTAAACAGTTCCAAAAATAGATCATAGATGGCACTATGAGTTCCAATGTTAATATTAAGTTCGATCAAAATGCTTTATTGGAAGAAAATTGACCATGAAATGTTATTATAAATAAACATTGTACATATTTAATTAACGAGCATCAAGATAAACGCATTTATTTTATGATTTAAAGATATCGATATATCAGTATTTTTTACATCACACATAGGTAATCTACCTATCATTTTATTTTACCTAGAGGGCTAAATTAGACGCTAGATGGCTCTTTTATATGTTTATACAAGTCTACAAAAACATTGTGTTTTTATTTCATACCCTTCTTTTGGTTTACTTCAATATTTGTTTATTACCTACTGATACTAATTAATAAGAAATTACTTATAATATGCAAAATATGTATGCTTAATAAATGTCAATGTATTAGACAAAACGTTTTGTTGTACTACATGGCATTATATTCAAACACCTGGTCGGTTCTGGAAACTTCTATTGTCAAATTTCATTTGCTTGTGCGGCAGTAGATATAGCGCAGTCGTTGGATTCGTCGGCGTTATAATAATCATTATCTCTGTGCTACCTACTTATTCTGAATTGAATTACAAACTTACGATAAACATGTCGATAGAAATGGAGTTTTAGTAAATCATAGCAACATTTTACTAAAAATAGTTATGTAAATATTAAGTAACCTATCATAATAATTATTCTATATATAAAATTCTCGTGTCACAATGTTCGTTCCCGTACTCCTCCGAAACGGCTTGACCGATTCTCATGAAATTTTGTGAGCATATTGAGTAGGTCTGAGAATCGGCCAACATCTATTTTCCATACCCCTTAGTAATAAGGGTTGTCCACCCCTAAAATTTTTTTAAATCTTTGGTAAAATTTTCTTTTTATCGCAAAACAACTTTTGCCGGGTCAGCTAGTTATTCTATAAAATTAAAGACTGTTATTTGTTTATACCGCTTTGTTAGTTTGGTTTTTACGCAATTTCTAGTATTATTTGATCACTAGACGCAACTTAACTAAATCTGTTTCAAAGGGCCTGAATGCTAGTTAGGCAATAGGCACAGTTGTGATTAGGGTTGCCACCTTTATTTTGAACAAATAGAGTATGTTTACTATCTTAGGTAAAAAAAGTGCATGATCTGAAAATAAAGTATTACCTATTTAACCTGCCTTTTGGTTACCATATTTTTGTTGATGCTAGTTAAATCTAACAAATATTTATTATTAAAGGAAAGTCGTAATCGGATTTTTACAAAATATGTCTATATTAAGATGATAAACAATTGATTTTATTCAATTTAGGGAATATTTATAGCGTTGCTTTAAGTTAACAATTAAATAAAATCTGAAAAAGCGGACATAGGTAAAATAAAGTATCTTCACGTCCTTTATTTCTTACTAAAGTATAAATTACGTTTACCCGAAATCACGTACAATACTTTACTATAAAGTACCTACGGTTGGCAACCCCAGTTGTGCTTGTTGTGAATTTCATATCCCTTGATGAAATACGCGACGATCAAGTAAATCGTGCTAACTATCGTTTAAAGGAAGGTAGTTCGTAATAAACGTTATTTTTAATCAACCCGTGACCACGATACATGCTTGTCGGTCGAAACGTCGCGTCGGGTAATCGATATAGGTATATATTACCTTTTAAATACTTTATTGTGAGTAAGATCCGTTAACTACCATTATTTTATGTACCTAGTTCATAATAGCCTGATAATGTCTTAGTTTATATACAATCTCCTACAACAACAAATCGAAATCTTTTGGAACAGGATACTCATCGCACGCGCTGGTGCGGGCGCGGGGGTGCGCAGGGTAAGACCCGCCCACCCACATGGTATATTAATGTGATCTTTACTTACATAAGTAGGTACCACAATATTCATTAAGTAAGTAGGTAGGTACTTATCTATTGTTTTGTTACTTGACTTTAAACTATTATTACATATTAATTATTGATTTCCCTACAAAATCAATAATTAATATGGATATAAAAGTAAAAGAATACAATGTCAATAATTATTATGACATAGTTAAAAGATTACGAGCCATGACTACGTAAAGCATACCTACTAACTCAGTTGTTTTTTTAATCTATTAATAGGTACATTGTATTTTATAGGAGGTATATCAATAATTATATTATTAGCTTTAACTTCTGTTAAAGTATTAAGCAGGTCCAGATAATTAATATGTCATAACAAAACTTCAGTTGACAATCAAGCTTCGACTCTATTGAGAATCGACGCGGCAGGCAGGAGCGCTACTCGACGCCGCGGCTACCGGCAGCGCTCATACACGATATTATACACGAAAACTCACGAAGCTGACCGGAATAAACCGAACGCCGCGCGCCGCCGCCAGGCGATACTCGCGCGTGCGTGTGATTTGATTTCAAGTATG
The DNA here is from genome assembly GCA_963675205.1 of Catocala nupta. Lineage (NCBI taxonomy): Eukaryota > Metazoa > Arthropoda > Insecta > Lepidoptera > Erebidae > Catocala > Catocala nupta. The sequence continues at coordinate 16,522,842 of OY776081.1, forward strand.
GCGTAGTGGTTTAATCGCTTAAACCAGGTACTTATCGACGTGCGGAGTGTTATGGGTTCGATTCCCACACAGAAAATAAATTGTGTTCAACAGATTTTTTGTGTTGAGTCTGTTATACGGCAAAAGAGTACTCGTATGAGTCTTTTAAAAAAAGTGCTGGTTATTATATTTATTTTTCGATAGTTAAATTCAAAATAATCTATGTGATGTATTTTATAAATAGTCATAACTCAGTAAATTTCCACAGAGACTAAATACTAGGCATTGCACAGTTGTTTTCAAAAATCTGAGCGCAATACTTTGTTATTTTATATTTACAGTTATAGTGAAATATAGATAACTAACTGCCAAAGTAGAATTTTATACGCCAATGAATTATTTTCAAAGTACCCGAACATCAATCACAATCGCATACATAATGAAATATATTGTTTTATTAATACTTTTTAAAACGCATTCATTAAAATGATATGAAAAAAATATATACAAGGTCAAATTTTGACAGCAACACGATATATTCACGAAAATCCGACCGAGTAAATGAGAATCACCAAAGTGTGATCGTACGCATTTCGGCACACAACACTATAGATAGATAACTTTTATTTTCAAGGGTGCGCACATTTTGCATCGGCTCGTTTAAATAAGTTCTATCCGTGGTAAACAGTCAAGTACCTATTTTAATGTCACAACGCCGTCTCTTATGAGCTGTTATCAAATAAGATTCGGAACTTGTGTACTTGTTATGGGTAGATGGCAGCAGTGGCGCTAGTTTTGTGCTGCCATCTAGTGTAAAAAGATAGGTACCAAAATAGCAAGTAGAATAGCTAGAGTTAGGCGTGTTCAAGATTTTTGTATGGGATTGAGTATCTGTACTAGTATAGTATTATATTATCTGTGCTACAGGTTTAAAATAGTTTTTAGAGCAAACCAGAAATCGGTTTCTAGGTTTACTTATGATCCTTTATCATAGAACTCGAACGACCGAGATGTTATAAAAGAGCGTGACCGTGCTTTCACAATACCTCACTTACGTCGTTTATGTAATTACACAAAATACAAATATCACTAAATGTCTTGTTGGTTGATCGGAATCGGGAAATCGGAATTGATTCGAATTGGACTTTAGATATTTACTACTGTAATAAATATTCTCATTATATACGAGTGATAGCCAAGTTATTAAAACTTGAACGTAATTGATTGCAAGGACGATGTAGTGGTTCTAGTGGTCACCTCACCGCTGCCACAGCGCCGAGTGTTGTGGATTCAAATCCCATACTGGACAAAAATTTGTGTGATCCACAAACGGTTGTTCCCAGTTTGGATGTTCTTTGTGTCCGTTGTTTGTATGTTTGTAAAGTTCCCCGCGATGCAGGAATTATTCCAAATGAGGGAGTTTTCTTAAAAAAAACAATTTTTATTTTATATATTTTAGCTTTCTAGTCTTCGTGTCCATGTAAACTTGCTGTAACAAATCTCATATTCCTCGTTCTTATAAGCTTACTTTCACCTATTTAAATATTGATTGCTTTCCTTGACGAAATAAAGTAATGGTTTATTCTCAAGACTTGACGATTTGCAAAATATATAATCGGCAGATACAAGAACCACCCTCTGTACGCGTTGAAGCGCCACCTGCTGAAGTTCGAGGCGATCTACCCGGCGGACGCGGCCGTGCTGGGCTTCGTGCGCGGCGAGCCCGTGCACGCGCGCGCCTGCGTGCACACGTGTCGCTCGCGGGACACCTGGCTCAAGGAGGCCAAGGTCGTCAAACTCGGCGAGACTCCCTACAAAGTCGTCAAAGCTCGCCCCAAGTGGGATAAGGTAAGAAGAAATTCACAGTATCAAAAAGTCATTTTGGAATACTTTAGTTTTTGAAAGTTATATAATATCAGTCTTGTATATAAACTCTTCCATTGCTGGGCACGGGTATTTTCCTAGTGAGAGAAAGATAAGGCCACGTACTACTCCGCCGGTCCAGTGCTAATTATTAGCGGAATTCACATATCTTTGAGATCATCATAAACAATTCTCAGACATGGAGGAGCCGTCACTATGTTTTCCTTTACTATCAAATAGAGCACTAATTAAATCTTTAATCCGCTCACAACTGCGAAAATCAAAGGTACCTTGAGATCGAACTTAGAACTCTGCATGGCAGTCTAACTATCCACTTTATATGTTTTACAGCTTTCGAACAAACTGATCACTGATAAACCTTTGGAGGTGTTTGGGCCGTGGCAAGTGCAGGAGTACGAGCCGCCGGTGGCCGAGAACGGCATCGTCCCGCGCAACGCGTACGGGAACGTCGAACTGTTCAAAGCGTGCATGCTGCCCAAGGGCACTGCTCATATTAAACGTGAGTAACATACTTGTACATACTCATTAATAAGTAGATTGTCTATACGCGTATTACAGCATATTACAGATAGCATTGGCTATATTTGTACGCAAATCTATACTAATATAATAAAGTTCCTTAGTTTTGGTTGCTGTTTAAACACGTTAATCTCTGGAACTATCAGTCAGACTTGATAATTCTTTTTGCATTTGATAGCCCACTTCTTGTAGAAGATTAAAATTATATGACATCATGTAGACGAGCCACGTAAGCGACGCAGTAATCATAAATGTGGGTGAAACCGCGGGGGAGAGCTAGTAAATAATATCAATAGTATTATAATTAAATAATAATAAGAAATAAAACGATTATTTTTACACTACCACTAGATAACAAGGTCAAAGCCTGTTTGCTGGTAAGGGGTCACTACTTATGTTCGCTTACAATATTATACTAGAGGTATTTCTACATGCGTTGCCAACCCTGGAATGATGATAGAGGGTGGAGATGGAAGAAATCCTTTTCTTCCATCTATAATTTCATCTCCTACCCCTAAAATAATATGTGAAGATAATATATGGTAAATATATGAGCCTGCAAAACTCTTTACGTAACATCGCAATAATGTTACTATTACTCTGGTTTCCTGTGAGGGACTTAAAGGAGCGGGCCGACTTATTTTTATTACATTTGGCAAAGGCGTGCTATTCCGTCTATTTAATAGATTAGTATTTCCATTACAGAACAGTTTATAAACGGACTTGTAATCTTATTTTGCTGTAATTTTCAGTGCCTGGCCTAAACAGAGTAGCGAAGAAACTAAACATAGATTGCGCACCGGCAATGACAGGATTCGATTTTAACGGTGGTTGGTCCCACCCAGTGTACGACGGCTTCGTGGTGTGCCAAGAATTCGAAGAGATCATCAGAGAGGCCTGGCAGAAGGTTTGTATACTGACATTTCAATAAAAACTATGCGGGCAAAGAATCATATGGCCCGCATGAAGGTAGGACTTAGCACAGAAAACATTAAAATGTAGTTTTAAGAAATTGTCTAATGAAACACAAAAACTAATATAACTTACGCCTTTTATTGTTTGTAATTATAATATTTTACTAATACAATTAAAAGGGTATTTAATTGATTGTTATTGAACTAGAAGTCTACCTCGTTAGTCCCGTCGCATGAGTTTAATTTGGGCATATATTTGAGCCGATAGTGAGGCACCGAGGTCTACTCTCGGGTAATATGATTGAATTTTCTGGTAAGAAATTCTCTGTGGCAGTTTGGGCATTACTTAAACGGCAAAAGGCTCCCATTAAATTACGTGCGACTTCAAGTAGGTAAATATCAAATAAAAAAAAGGTATGAATAATAATATGTCCATATATGTCTTCAATTGAAGCATACAAATTTGATACAGTAACAATATGCTCATGCTCAAAACAATAATATTTTAACAAATTTTTACCTTAATTATAATAATAATAAGTACTTTAATTAACAATAAATTAAAATTTATTAATGAACAATACTGAATTAAAACATAATTTATTAATTTTAAAATGTCATATAATTTAAAATGTCATACAAATTATAAAATGTCGCATAAATTATTATATAATGTCAATATTTAGGTGCCATTTATTGATAATACATAATAAAGTATATATTTATGTATGTATAATTAATTTGATTAGAGTAAAAAAAACGAGTTACTAAGCTGACTTTAACTTACTTAATTCGTCTTTATCCCAGGATCAAGAGGAGCAAGAGCGTAGAGAAATAGAAAAGACGGAACTGAGAGTATACGGTAACTGGAAGCGATTGATCAAAGGTTTAATAATTCGCGAACGCCTCAAAGACAAATACGGGTTCGAAGAACCTACCACATCAGGCGTTACTAAAGGTAAATCTAAAGGACCCAAGTTGGTTGTCAAGAAGAAAATGTAAAAATATATCCTTTTTAAATCTGGTATACAATGTGTGTGTTAGAATTTTGTTTTTAAATTAAGGATGTGTAGTGTAAAATCCCTTTTTACACCATACAACGGTGTAAAAACAGTGCAATGTAAAAGATGCTTGCGGATTTGGAATTGTGGAATGATTTAATACTTTTAACAGTGTGTAACTTAGTCTGTGTATTATAGAACCTTTTATGAGCAGTAATCATAATATAATCTATAAAAACGGTTAGATGCACATGTTATACTGTTGTAAATGTTATACTGTTTTCGGTTTATTTCATACCTAAACTAGGAATTGTTATCATGAATCATCCCAGTAAAGTTGCATCAGGTGCCGAATTAATTTCCATTGCACATGTGAGTCTAATTGTTTTTATAGATAACATTTAGTTTGTAGACAACAAACCTTTCCCGCCTTTTCATATAACTTTAAAACTTATTTTTTAGGCTAAGGGTTAAATAAGCATTTGTCACGAATACAATTGTAAGAATTTAATTTTAAATTTAAGAGATAGCTCGCACGTTCGTATTAATTATTTCAAGTTAATAATTTAACAGCCAATAATCCCCTAGAAATTGCAGCATTGCAAACCACTGGTTGACCTATAGTGAATGTAACTTCAGCCGTTACATAATGATATCTAACAGCTGAAGTTCATAAGATCACGAGCCAAAACTATATTGTCAATTTTCTCATCACCAGATGAAAAGATTACTGTGATAATTTAAACACTTTCATCCCTGAAGAGAGTTTAATCTGCTACATCCCAAGATTTAATAAACAACTATAGAAGTTTAAACTTTCTTAATGGCTAGGTTCTTAGTATTAACCAAATCGAAGATTGGAGTTTAAACTCTCTCTTCATAGACGAAAATGTAAACCTCAGATCTACAATCTGAAGTTTAAATATTCTTCGAGGTTAGACTATAATAATATTGATATTACGAGTGCTTATGATTTTGTCTAAGATTAATATTGAGCTATAGGTAAGTGGTGTTCCCCCTATGTGTATGAAACGAATCAGCTGCAGGCAGCGCGTAGTTTTGAATCAGTTTACAGTTATCATATTGAAATTAAGTTGTGTTGTGATATTTTTGCATGTTGAATTATATTTATAGTTTTTATAACCATCATTCTGTTAGCTTTAAGCGCCATTATTATTGCATGATATTTGTTAGATACATTATTTTAAATTACTAGCAATCTAAGTTGCAAATTACTAGTTTTCTTTGAACCTACTTTAGCTTAAGTGGGGTCACGTCGTCAGTGCAATGAATAGGAATCAAATACGCGCCATAGGAATAAACGCAGATAGGACGTTCTAGCTCTACTGGCGCTCATAACTTTATTATTTAAAAACCAAATAGATATATTATGTAGTGTCGTAACATAGCATCACACCTCTTTATATTATGACCCTAGAATATTATTTAACGGAACATGAAATAAAGCCGCGATTCTACTAGAGTTTAAAGTAATAATAACATTTGTGTCAAGTGACGAGCGCCGCAGACAGCAACACCGTCACCATCTACTCTAAAATGTATGTATTTAAGAATACAAATAGTCCATATATTTGTATCGCCTGTATCGTCACTGACACGCTTGTAAAATGTGATTTGCTTAGTCTCCTCTACACGAAGCTAGCGTGTTCCATGGTCTTGCATTATACTTACATTTTGTCAACTGTGTAATTTATCGGATTCAATTCTAGACGTTTATCTTTGACTGGCTAAATGAATTTACGTTTATTAGCCCCGAAACATTAAAATCAGTATTACCACATTTTACTTACATAGACATAGACTATAGACTTACAAAGCAGGTTGTTATCCATTATTATTGTCTCCTATCTAGCTTTAATATTGCATTTTTGAAATATTTTTCTTAAAGGTACTTACAAAGACACCGAAGTGCAACTGTAATATTATTTTCTCATTATAATCTCAATACAAGTTGTGATAGTTTTACATTACTGAAAGTTTATTATTTGTTCGTTCTGCTAGCAATTTGTAACATTCAGTTTTAGAAAATAATTACGTACCTACGTCTAGCTTTATGTTGTGGACAGAAGAAGTTATTGTTGATATCAGATAATTACGTACCAAAAAATGGTACCTACTTTAAATAACCTTAAAACATTGTAGTATGAAATACATAGCACAGACTATACGAATACACCATAATAATAGAGTCCCCTATTGCTGTTAATTAAATATGCACGCATATAATCTGAAAATATAGGTATTATAACCTAAGTTAAAATTGTGACATATTCGAGATGCTAAATAGATCCCGTTAAAATACTGTACTCGCTTTCTGCCATATAAACACAATAATGTAATAATAAGAAATCCAACGTCAGACAGCGATCATAATCATGTTATAGGTGTAAACTCCAAGAAAAAAATGGCCATGGCCATACCACATTTTTCATTAAATATTCAGCTTTGCTTAAAATAATCTGGTCTGGTTCTCTTACCTATTGGCGAATACTGTCTTCATGGTAAGGCAAGGGAGGAAAGCTAACCTCCATCCACCATCTTATATCAATCACTATTTTCTCTCTCAAGTATTTTGTATATACTTTGTTAGTATCGGCAATGATCATGTTTCTAAATGACACTGTATACGTAACTTATATGTATAGTTTTAAAATGGTGACTATTTTAAAACTATATAAGTTATACTTCTACTATATAACTACATATAAGTAATGCTTGTAATTTTAGTTTATAGATCACATTATAATTTTTAATTTTATACTGTGGTGTGAGGTGGCGCTTTGGCCATGAATGCCTTCGTAAAGTCTCGGGTTCGATTCTCGGGTCGGGCTAACTCTTATAGGGATATATTTTCTGTTTAGACATTATCAGTAGCAGCACGTAGTCTTGAACCGTGCCCGCTAGACCGCTGCAGGCTCGCCCCATTACATGGGAGTTACAACTATACTTGGCAAAATGTGGGTGTAATACACCCCTTCGTATGTCTAGCCTTTGGATATATCATTATATGTGTGAAACTATGTATGTGATTCTAAATTGATTAAACAGTACCAGCTACCTCATTTTATTTTAATTATAATAATATTTTGAAATTACTTCATAAATGGAATACATATGTATAGTTTGGAATTATTGCCTTATTCGTAATGTTATGTGTAATTATGTACCTTTTACTGTTATCACATTTTTATATTAATATTCCTCCATTCTGAATTATTTCTGTATTCTAATGTGAATATATATATATATTTTTTTACTGAATATTGTTGTTTATTTATATTACCTATATGATTTGAATATAATACAATCTTATGAAGAGATTAGAAAATCAAGAACACATCAACATGTCAAATGTTTATTTAATAAAAATTATAACTTATACAAATTTTGTTTATTATACCATAGTTATGCAATAAGCTGCTTTAAATCTTTACATTAACTTGATTTTATGTGCTTGTTAGATATATATAATAGCAAAAGCTCAAAAAGCGTAATATACGTAGGTAGATAGAATTTACCGTCGCACTGTAGATGTGCGTGTAGCAAATTACAAATTATTTACAAAAATTCTTTGGTGTATAAAAATATGTATAGACACTTCAGATCTTATATATCAAGATCTGGTCGGTCGAAACGATTACAATTATTTGCAATCTTTACCGCGTTTACAGGATAGTTTTTGCACATACCTTCATATCACTAATTGATAAATATAAGGTATATGTAATCACAATGCCATCATTCCTTTTTTTTTTCTTTTTTTTATTTTATCTTGTAGTATAACAAATTATTTATAACTCTTACATACCTACATTAAGTCTATTTACCTTATGTTCTACAATATTTTATAACGAACATGTAAACTAAGGGCCCAGACACATTCATCACAATTTGTACATTATTATATGAAAGGAATGTAACCTTTAATTTATACTTTCGTAACAAAATATTTGTGCTCAAAGGCTCTATTACCATTTACTTTATTAGTTTATGATATAATTTTGTATCAACCATTATTAAAGCCAGTTTAATAAATGGTAAGATAATCTGTTAAGCTAGGTAGCAATTTATAGTTGATTAGATTCCTTTCACGCTACCATTATTACTAAAACGGTTCTATAAAGACCAGCTTCATAGACTACTTATGCCATGGTCAATGTGCCTGCGCCCATACCAAAACCTACACCCTTAGGACCAAAGTTCCTGCCATAACAGCTTCGGCAATAGATTTCGCCGTTAGGTCCATCGTTTAAGTTAGTAGAATCCTGGAACAAAAAAAAATATTTTTTATAGTTAACCCTAATAACAATACTTATATTTTTCTATTTATAAGTACCGTTACAAAGAAAAGCTTAAAAGGTCTATGTTCAATTAACAAGACAAGCTTTATTAAAAAAGATGTTACGTCAAAATTGCGTTTCATATTTTCAATAAAATATGTTCACATTTTGAACATAACATGTATGCAGCCAACTCGGTTTTACTTACGAAGAAAAGAGATAAAGTATCAATAACTTGGAAATAGATACGGAATGACGTGTAATTGCTAATAGATTTAGCACTACTAAAGTTTTATAAATTAATACTAAGTTTCCAAGTGTCTTTATAACAAAAAATAACAATGCCATCAGTTCGTTATACATTGTGGCTCGCATGTATAGCATTAATTTTTGTACAAGATACTAAAGCAGAATTTACAACAGAGGATTGTGCTTCTCTTGGATTTATCAAAGCCAATTTGTTATGTTCCTCTTGTGATCAATTAAAAGACTTTGGCCTAGAACAACTAATGAGCCACTGCAAAGAATGCTGTCATCAAGATGAAACTGCACCAAAGGAGAAGATATATGCTCGAGCAGTGTTAGAGGTTTGCACTTGCAAGTTCCCGGCTTATCCGCAGATTCAAGCATTTGTGAAGAGCGACCGGCCTGCTAAGTTCCCTAATCTACAGATTAAATATGTTAGAGGTTTAGACCCCATCATCAAACTATTGGATAAGGATGGAATTGTAAGAGATACTGTTGCTATTGAAAAATGGAATACAGACTCAGTAGAAGAATTTTTAAAAGCGCATCTTGAGAAGGAACAAGATGATGAGCCAGATTATTTAAAAACAAATAAAATTTAAATGTAAATAAAGTATATAAATAGATAATATGATTTTTTATTTATTGATTATCTGAATATTATTTTGTAATACTTACAAGAGATCTATGGCAGTCCGCACATGAGAAGCACCGCTTGTGCCATGTGCCATTCTTGGAGTGCATCTGTTCTGCAGCGTAGACTGGGAATCCACAACGAGGGCAGCCTTGGCCTTTGGCTGCCTTCTGGCCAGTGAAGGGAAGTTGTTCAGTGCTGTAAGTAAAATTTGTTTACTACTTTTGACAATATTTACATTGATTATCTAGCTTGCTAATGTCATCAGAAGTGGATTAGAATGGAAAAATTGTTAACTTGTATCCCTATCAAGAAGTTTTCTATTGAGATAACTTTTCTATAACAAGAATTCTTGTACATTACATTATAGGAATTTCATATCAAAATGCTAAAAGATTACCAATCTCCACTAATATAGACATAGTAAAAGGTTGGTAAATGATGTCCCTACATAAATTATTAAGGTATTCAATTGCTTGGCAGAAATAAATATTAATAATATAAATAATCCATTTAAAGTAATCAACCATCAGAGAGAAGCCCAATTAAACCGGAAGGCACTTACTAAGTAATTGTGGGTTCAGCATCGGTGGAAACAAGGGTAGGGGCATGGCCGTAACCGAATCCCTTGGGCCCGAAGAGCTTAGCGTAACAAGCGCGGCAGTGAATCTCCTTGTCAGGGCCGTCGCACGCCAGCATCGAGTCCAATGGTCGGTGGCACTCAGCACAGTTGAAGCATTTCTTATGCCACATCTGTAAACAAATGTTTCGTTAAGAAAGTTGAGTCGCGTAATTATTTTTCATAAAGAGTCTGATTTTGCCTTTTGTTCCTACAGTTGTCTTTCATCTAAAAAGTATCGTAATAGCTACTTACAGTGCCCTTTGCTAATTGTTGTTCAGCAGCAAAGACCATGCCGCCGCAACGTGGGCAGCCCTGGCCCTTGGGTGCCTTGATAGAGGTGGTATCGGGGTTGTAATAAGGACGACTTGCAGAGATCTCCTCCTCGCTATAAACAAATACATTGTCGTGAGATTGTATAGAAACCGTGATAGTCTAGATCATTTAGTATTTCTCTTTATCGTTAGATACTCACCTTAAGCCATCGGTTTGCAGGAAGCCAGAGCCGCAGGCAAATCCATAACCGTGAGGACCCCATTTCTTGCCGTAACAAGTCTTGCAGTAGACTTCAGACTCGGGTCCATCACAAGCAATGATAGAATCCAAGGTCTTGGTGCAATCGCGGCACTTGAAACACTTGCGATGCCATTCACGGCCCTTCGCAAGAACTTGTTCAGCAGCGAACACAACACCACCGCAACGCGGACATCCTTTACCAGGAGGTGCCTGAATGGAGGCCGTATCAATCACCGTTGTCTTTGGTGCTTGTTCACTGTACAACAATTTATAACAGTTAAGAGTTTGTTCTTACGGCTTCAGGTTGAATAGTGATGAGAGTTAATTAGCACCAATCACTCTGTATATCTAATGTATTAGGTGAATGATAATTGGTTATATGCATAGAACCAAGAACTAATTATAATGAACTATATACAGTTATTTAACGGAACATTTAATTTTATATTTTTATATCCTAGGCTTAGTTCAGGTTACACGAGGATTTTGTCCGTTGGGATAAATTAATAATAGATATGATATAGTGAAAAAGTTTGGTAAGCTTCTAAACGACAGTTTATGAAATTCATTCAAGTAATGGAATCGTGAAACGTGATGTCTCATTCTTTTGCTGACACACCCGTTTCATTGTACATCATAAAGTTACTTATATGCGCCGACTTTTAATATGATGCCAAGATGCGCAACCCGTGCAATCCCGAAATTGGCAGTCTTAGAATGCGGTAACCCATGTTGTGTAATAATTGTATCATAATGAGTCGTTTTCCTTTTACGCAGCCTATAAATAAAGATATACAGAAAATGCACATCCATTCGAAATCATGTTGTAAGCTCAAAACGTGTGGCTAGTCCGCCGATATTAAAATTAGTCCGATCGAGAGCGGAGAACGCGTTCTATTTTCACGTTGGCACGTTGCCATCTCTTGTTTGTATTATAAGCTGTTTTTATGAAAGTGACTATGCGATGGAAATAACCTAAACCTGTCATGTAACATGAGAAGTAGGTATACGTAATATTGCTGAAGCTTCTGGCGAAAATAAAATGCGTCATGTGAAACATATGGTGTTAAGCAATGAATGTTACGATGAACTCTAGAACACAAGGACAATATAAAACCATTTGCTAAAGCAGTCTAGAAGCAAATAGGCACAGTATTATATAAGTCGGTTAATCATGAAACTTGGGATTAAAAATAGTCTTATAGACTGGATCTTTCAGGATCTCGGTGACACACCAATCATGTACCTTTGCCATTCCAAGTCCTTTATATCACACATAAGACCCAGGCTTGACATGCCTCCATGGCCTACACCTCTGGGACCAAATTTTTGTGCGTAGCATCCTACAGCAAAAGCAAAGCCTTATTATTGCATCTGAGGAGCACACAGCGTCGCACACAAACATCGCACACCGTGTCAAATGCTGTGCCCTCGCCAGATGAGTCACACGACCTCAAGCGGTTCTTACCCATTGGCGTAAGGGTCACTCTGCAAGACACCAGCTCCTTTTCCGTAACCATATCCCTTAGGACCAAACTTCTTCGCATAACATACTACAGAGAAAAATATTTTATTAAAACCACGAAAAAGAAAAGGGTATTATCATGCAATTATGTTAACTGTTTGTAATCACTCACAAAAGTATAAATAATTAGATACATACATAATATGTTGTACGTAACAGACGAAAATATGTATAGATTATTAATAAATAAATATTAGAATGTATAATAATGGGAGGATAACAACAAACCTTTGCAGTAAATGTCTTTGTCTGGGCCCTCGCAACAGTTTGTGGAGTCCAGCCGTTTTAAGCAGTCACCGCATTTGTAGCACTCCCTGTGCCACGCCTGGACATACAGTGAACAGTGAGGATATGTCGGGGCATGCAAGGATTACTAGCCTCTAGGACAACTCGCGTTATCACAATGTTACATGTTGTTAATGCACAGATTCACGTGAGGACATTCATCTTTAAGTGACTGACAGTTATCCAATACCTTTACAATATATTTCAAGATCTGGTCCGTCACAATGCATCATTGAGTCAAGGGTCCTGTTGCAATTTAAGCATTTGAAGCATCGCCTGTGATAGCCCTACAGCATAACGAAAATGGAGTTATTTTTACTAACTATGGCTGTAATTATGGGACATAATGTGTCAATAGGTATCTAAGGCTGTAAAAGTATGAATTCATTAATGTTTATATTAATATTGTTATAATATTTAAAGTAACTTTATTGGGCTATTATGATATTAACATATAAAAGCATCTATTAGGCAGCAAAGCTTAGTTAACTTTAAATAAAATATAGAAGTTATCTACTTAGTAGCAGATAGACACGGTCATTGGGACAACATATGAGTAAGTATTGTTTTACAAAAACATTACCTTTCCTCTCGCTAACATCTGCTCGGCAGCGTACACGTAGCCGCCGCATCGTGGGCATCCTTCGCCGGGGGGTGCCTTGGCGATAGAGCGCGGTTCCAGACAAGCTCCGTTAGTCCTTACACCCCTGTATAGATGCCGCAAATCAATCAATGTTCGTCAATGTTCAAATTAAGCAACGTTGACAGAAGAACAGTTAAAAGCCTCTTAGGCATCGGAGAATCCGTCTGCCCCTACGTTCTAGTATCGGCCACACGGATCGCGGCTAAGCAGTTGATGCCGGCGGCGCACCTCCGCCGTAATGGGAGAAGGTAAGGGCTCCCTGCCGCCCGCTCCGCATCGGCCTCGCTATAGCACTACACTTATCGACATAGAGGGCGCTTTCCTTATCCCATCACATGTATTTACTATCAGTTAAAGCGAAGACGGAAGCGTTAGCCGTGTGTTAGACAAAGGGTAAGTAGCGAGGAGAGTTAATAACAAAAGATGTCTTCGGAGCATGCTATCTAAGTGCGTCTGGAGCAGCGCTGCTAAGCCAAGGCTTTACATACTGGTTTCTCACCGTGGCTCCTTCAGTTCGGGTCGCCCCGTTGGGGAGGGTAGGATCAGTCAGGGCGGGAGCACGCTCGAACCGGCGCGCGCCCGACTGCGGCATAGCGGGCGTGCGCCGGCGTCGACCGCGCTCCGCGTCAAATACAACTAACTCAGGGTTGGTAGTCGACTTTTTATTTAAGTGTTTTTTACGAATAATAAATAATACCGATGAACAAATTAAATTAAGCGATAGCGAATAATAAACCTAACTAAAGTAATTTAAGTATAGTATGGCGTGCGTTCGCGAGGCGTCGCTGGTTGGCCGAGATGTGTGTCGGCGACCCGCTACTTGTGCTGGACGGCTGCTCGCTCAATTCCTGTTGCGACATAAACGGAGACTGGTCATGCACGTGTCAGGCGGCGCGTAATGTACAGCCAGCGCGCGCTTTCTACTGTATACGTATGAGTTTTTATGTACACGCGGTTAATGTTGTTACGCACGGGCCCGGAGGCCGGTCGTCGTTGCGACCTTAGATAAGGAAAGACCCTCAGTGGCGCGGGCGGCAGGAGTGCGGAGAGGGTTTGTACTTACGCATTCTCTGTCTTCAGGTGATCGCCGGTGTCCATGGACAGGCAACCGGCACCACCACCAAAACCGTAGCCTTTTGGTCCGAATTTGCGTGCGTGGCACATTTTGCAATACAGTTCACCTTCGTGTTCTGAGCAGTTGGTGGAGTCCAGCAACTTCTGGCACAGGCCTGCATAACATAAACATTTAATTTGTTGTTTTAAGCCTGTTTGTATTAGTAATACATTCTGCACCTCAAGGGTTCCATGCCCTGTGGTTGCCTATAGGTAACCACAGGGCACGGAATCTTCTTGGTAGAATAGCGGCACGCATTATTCCGTGCTCTGTGGCTATAAAAGAGAAGTACAGGTGAACTTCAATGAGATAATAAAATAAAATAATGTCTAGCCGCATAGCATTCTAAAGTTAGATACAACATTCAATCATGGACAACTTTCAATCTTTTAACCTTATCATGATTTTAAAATTGTTTACTGCCTTTGTAGTAAAAAAATCTATGTATAATTTTACCTACCTAGAATTTTGATTTTCAAATAATGCTTAATAGCTTTTGTATTACAAAAGGTTTATTTCTTTTTAATAGAAATCTAAATAATTATATGTGATGGTGATGTTGAATTGCCAACCAATTGTAGTTAAACTAATGGTCTCTTTGAACTTCCTGGTCCTCTTGAATCCGACTCGGGATAAATATTTGTGTGATCCACGAATAGTTGTACTGAGTTTGGGTGCCCTTTTGGTTAATTTTCCTTTCACAATAGGTTTCCTAGTGCAGATGTTGTATTTTTCTAAATCCACAACAAAAACAATGTTTGTAGTGCTACCTACGTATAGCAATTACCATGAAATTATCTACAACGGAATCATAATAATCAATTCATTACCTATTAACTTTATTTTCAATGCAATTCTGATAAATTCTAGAGATGCATTAAGTTAAGTATATGCAACGTGGCGAAGAAAACATTTCAAAATACATCCTACTCAGCATGTAGAACTTTAAAACGAAGACGCTATTGTTTTTACATCAAGCTTATTCTTGTAATTTGCACATAATTTCAAAATTATCTTTTTTTATTCTGATGTGTTTTCATTTTAATATACTTAGTCAGTTTAATCTTACGATGTGCCTTTTTCATAGACATTAATATAATATCTAATGTGTTTAGCGCTTTTCTTCCTATATTTAATAAATACTGTATAATATTTATATATAAGATGGAAGAACTTACCGCACTTGAAGCACATTTTGTGCCATTTGAGTCCGCCGGCGACTCGCTCTTCAGCTGCGTATACTGATTTGCCGCATTTTGGGCACTTTGGGTTATCTGCTGGTTTGAAAGGCATTGTGCTCGCTTAACTTATCCTGTAACAAAATAGTCAATTTTACCGTCAGATTAATCAACTGTCTTAACTGTTAACGGGAGCGACGAAGTGCAGGCGACTAACAAATTGGCATGGTCTCAACTGTCGCTTGAAAATTCTGAAGCACTTTGCGAATGCACCATGTATCCGTTGTCCATTATGCTTCACTGTCACTATATTGTATGAAGTAACACACGTTATCACATCTGAACATTTTTTGGATACGTTGTCAAATTTTATTCTAAATGCAACAGTCGTTGGCCGAAATCCAAGTCGCCTGCACCGCTTCAGTCGGATCTGAACTGACACTTTATTGCTCAATAGGCACGTATGTTGGTCGATATATTTGCTGCGCGAGCTTCCTGCGAATGCAGCAGTGGTCTAAAGAATGTAGCAAATGATGGAACGTAAAGCGGATGGCGCGTAGGCCGCTGCGCCTGCGCTCCTAATTTGGGGCGTTCAGGTAAAGTTACGTGCTGGAGCGGGCTGTTGCATCGCTAATAATAGTTCACATAGGAAGACGCCGCAATATATCACTCGCGCTTATGTTATGTTATCTTAAAAGAAGATTAAATATCACTTTCACTGGAATAAGGACCTGTTCGTCGAAGTCGCTGCGGGATGAAGCTCCCGGACGCGTTTACAGTGCAGGGCTGTGATGCCTAGACTGCGGTGCGCGAAGTTCGAATGATGCGCGAGGGCCGCGCGCGACCATAGTCTATGCGCGAGTTGCACACGGCCCCAGTGGAGGGGCAGCACGCCCGCTCACGCCGCAGCACCCACTACACCCCGCCCTACGTCACTTCAACCCTTATCTCAGTCATTTCGTTAATATCTTAGCACTATTAAGAATTCGTAAATTTGAAATATCGTGTACAACTTTTTAATAAGACTTAGCTGCAAAATACGACGTCGACGCCGATTTGTCTGTTTTGTAAAACAGTATTTTTGGCAAAAAATGCATCAGGTATTGTTTTAATTATTTTGATACGTTGATTTCATTTTAAATAGGTAAGGGCTATTGTAAGTGTACTTACTGCCGATCTCACTGTCTATATGCATATTCTATGTCTGTATAGGTATATTTGTCTGTATGCACTTATGTAGATACCTATGTTTTCTTGTAATCAAACGATTTTAATGTGCTTTTTTAACTTAAAGGTACTTTAATCGGAATGGTTACTAATTGTATTTGATAAAAATCTGTCCAGCTGTCTGGCCCAGATCTATAAAAGTATTTAACGCTTTTCGATCAATACCTAAGCCTAGTACCTATGCAACGCGGTGTCTTAAGTGCATCGATTAATGGTCGTTAAAAACGTATATTTATTTTTAATATGAAATATTTTATATAATTATAGGTAGGTACTAGATAATAAAAAAATATTCGGTTTAAGTATATTTTTTCATTGTATCTGTGTATTATTTGTATTGACGAAATATTTATTTTAAAAATTTTATAAATCTAATTTGATAATTTTATTCATATTTTAATTTTAAATTACATACCTACAGAACATATAATATTATTTAAAATTTTCAGCTCTGTGACAGGTAACAACCTGTTTGGAACTGTACAATTTATTTTATCATATCGTACATCACATAGGACGAAATATTTGTTAAATACAATAAGTGAGATTTCAGTTACTTTTTATATTGTATTATAAATTATTTGCATGTGAACAACCAAAAATTCAAAATAGCAATGCAAAATAGCAGCGATCGCCTAGTGGGAAACCGTTGGACTGCTACGCAGAGGTCTCGAGTTTGAACCCAAGGCGCGCTCCCTGACTTTTCAAAGTTATATGCGTGTTAAATAGTTAATTATCGCTTGTTTTAACATAGAAGGAAAACATCGTAAGGAAACCTGCATGTCTGAGAGTTCTCCATAATGTTCTCGAAGATATGTGAAGTCTGCCAACCTGCACTAGGCCAGCGTGGTGGACTACGGCCTAACCCTTCTCACACTGAGAAGAGACCCGTGCCCAGCAGTGGGACAGTTTAATACAGGGTTGATATTATATTTTATAACCAAAAATTCTAATGGATAAGACAATATGGAACATGGACAACATTTGTCCAAAGGCTAAATTTAGGTACTAGTTATGTTGACAAATTTGCAATTAATTACATTTATGCCGCCATTCTCCGTAGCATCTAAGTCTTTAATTTTGGAAACTCATATACCTACCAACTATGTGTTTTTAGTGTGAATTGATTTATGAGTTGGCTAGGGGAATTCTGGTTTTGCTTCAGAATCCATTTGGCATCAAATGCCCGTAAAGCAACCCGGGTCAGAAGCACATCTATAAAACTATTAGATTTGTTATCCGAAGATCCGTGGATGACCAAGGCAGAATTGAGTACGTAATAGCCAAATAAATCAATAGCATCATATATATGTGTTGCTACAAGCTATGTTTTCTTGAATTTGCAGCACCATTAATTTGGTTTTTTATTTGTTATTTCTGTTATAAGAGTAGGTACTCATATTTAAAATATTTTCGTAACTTTACAAACCTAGGAAGAGCAAACTCAAAGAAATTCGGATTACTAATGTAAATATGCGGTGCACGCACTTTTTATCTGTGGACGGATTGCAACTATAACATAATAAAATATAAAAATGCGTAGTCATCACACTATAATTTTATATTTTATTGTGTTACTTCTACCTATTACTATATTAGATATCTACTATTTAGAAAGACACTGCTTTTTACCAAATATATATTATATATAAGGTGTTTTAATATATGATTCTGTCATTATATTGTTTTCACTATATGGAATGAAAACAATATAACGTGCATAAAGTAGATATTAATTGCCTACACAATTTTTATAAATATTTTTGTAGCTATTTCTATTTCGCGACGAGACGAGGCGATACAATAATTAAATGTAAAATATGCTAGAAGATTGTCTAGATAAAATATTTAGCGCACAGTCAGTGGCAAGGTTAAGTACCTACTACCTAAACCACTGGCTATCCGTGTAGGCAATAAAATGCAGTTTTAAAAATAAATATTTGACATGCCTACTTATTCGTAAATAAGAAATGTATTTCTACAATATTTTCAACGTAAGTACCTAATATAATGTTACTGTCACATTTATCAGTATTGTTTACCGTGTAGCAGCATTTAGAAAGCGTTTTCTTATTGTAGAAGTGACGTCCATATATTAATCAAATTAAACACATAAAAAGTGTGCATACGACGTAATAATTCAAATAGTATATAAATATTGTGTACGACTGTATACTAGTTATTTCTTACATATAATGTATGTATGTATTTACAAAAGAAAAGTATATAATATGTATGTTTATCCATTGTCTAGTACCCATAGTACAAGCTCTGCTTAGTTTGGGCTAGATGGTGTTGTGTGTATGTGATAGAATATATTATTATTCATATTAAGTTTATAAAAGTGGTATAGACAGGGCTTCATGTCGAGTGAGATATACCTATGTATATGTTAGGGAGATAGCGCATTGCCGGTATCCTCGATTGCACCTTGAATTGTTCAATTTGGAATAATTCTGAAATATATTCTCCAGGCAGCTTACCTACCTACAGGAGATTGCATTAATTGTGTATTGTATCAGTAATTAGTTAGGCGTTACTGTAACTAGGCGACCAATAATGTTCTGTAGAAAATGTACCTATACACCACTTTTTTTGAAAGATCGACTACGCACGTTCATGTTCCCAGGTGTTGCAAGCGTTCATGGACAAAAAATAAATTACTATTAGACGGACCGTATAAATCTGGCAACTTTGTTGTGTATAAAAACAATCTGCACGATCCTTCTTTTGAAGTGAAAATTGAATTCAGTATCTATATTAAGGGGAGCAGATAAGTTAGATATGAATTATGTGCTTGGCACATGTAGACACGCTAAAACCATCGTCCTATAGGACTTCTTATTGTGGCACTCGGGAATTTCGTTAATAAGTAGATACCTCGGGAATTTTTTTTAAGCGCATGTGCTCAATGTGTCTCAAATCTGAGACGTGCACATGCGATTTTAAATTTATATGATAAGAGATGTTAGCTAAACAGTCCGATTTATAATTTAATGACTTACATAATATAAGGCATTTTACTGCTCTTGAATAAGAGAGAAAATATTTTACAAGGCAGGTAATCATATGTTTAGGCTCTTAATATCAAACAACAAATCTGTTGTACATAATATAACTAATACGGACCAGAAACCGCACAATAACAATCTTACCTAATATGTAGGCATTTCTACGACTTAACGGTTTAAACATTACATTCCGTCCTCAAAGAGCTAGGCAGATATATACCTACGTTCATACAATTTACACACACATTGTTCGCATATACCCTACCGGCCAAAAGTTTAAGACCAGCTTAATTAAAATAGGAAATTGAAATAAAACCTGTTTAGTCATCTTATAAAACAGTGATTAATAGACAATATACTTTAAATCTGTGAAGAAATATCAATAATCCATGCTAGAAGGGGCTATAGTTGGCTATACTGATTTTTCATCAAAATATCCTCCTACATTGTATGACTTTTTTCACAAGTCTCGGCATACGAGCAATCAATTTGTTGTTGGTGTCTTCTGATATATTGCTCGAACTTTCGCATAAAGCATTCCACATGTCTTCTTGCGAGGATGGGCCACGATTACGGACGTTCCTATCAAGCTCTTCCCACATAAGTTCAATTGGATTGAGATCGGGGCTCTGAGGAGGCACACCATGTTTTAAACCCCTTGTGCCTCTTTCTTTTCTAAATATCCCCTGCATAATTTTGAGCTATACTTTGGATCATTATCTTGTTGGAAAATGAATCCATCTCCAATTAATCGCAACCCAGAAGGAACGGCATTTTGTTCCAAAATTTGTTTCTACTGTTAAATTTTTAAAATTCCTTCTGTTCTGATCAAGTCGCCAGTTCCTTGGCTAGAGAAGCAACCCCAGACCATAATTGAACCACCACCATGAGTGACTGTTGGGACTACACAGTCTGGCATCATCTTTTCCTGGGCGCTACGTCGAACATAAATTCTTCGTTTTGAACCGATTAGTTCAAACTATGATTCATCAGGACACATAACTTTTTTTAAATCTTCTTCAGTTCAATCTCGATGGACAAGAGCCCACAATATCCGTTTTTACTTGTTTTGTGGTCTTAATAGAGGTTTTCGAACGGCAACGCGACCATACAACTTCGCATCTCTCAATCGCCGTTTTAGTCAATGATAAAGGTTTAACTCGAGTTTTGTTCATTTCAACGCGGATTTCTGTTGCTGTTAGGCATCTATTTCGCTTGGTGGTAACAACGATGAAATTATCTCTACTAGAAGTGGTAGACAATCTTGATTACTGCCTATCTCCCTGTATCGAGTTATTGTACCATAAACACAAGTTTTCGATAACTTCAGTTGTGAAGCAATCTCAAGTTCGGATTTGCCTTGGTTATGTAAAACAACAATGGCAGAATGCACTTCACTACTAATTTCGCGTGCTTTTCCCATTTTAAGATGTCTTGACTGTAGAAACCACAAGTTTAGACTAATTGAGTTTGTTTGTGAACAAACCCAAGAAACCTCAGGTTAAAGTAAGTCGGAAACATGTGTTTTCTGAAACTAAATAATCCTTATTATTGACCAATGCGAAAGAAAAGCAAAGTAGTTACTTTAATTAGTAATGAGCACATTATAAAAATATTACAACGACTCTACCACCTGGCTCTTGCGTAGCATTTGTCGATGTTTGATAACAATAGATGTTTACTGTCCAATTACTTTAAAGTAAACAAAAGACTTCTAAAGATATTTGGTATTAACAATAGAATATGCAGATGTGTATTTTTTTTGCGGGCAATTATTGCAATTGATAGATGATTACGTCGTTTAAGTGCGGTCTTAAACTTTTGGCCGGTAGTGCAATAGGTACGAGAAACGCCAAAACTATTCAGCCATCTATGTTGCCTATGTAGGCATGTTACAGTTGTTGCAACAATTTGATACTAGAAAATTGCATAATTCGTAACCTTAAACGTATTTTCCCTTTCGTTATGATGCATAAATATGTATCATAATATTCATAATGAAAGGGATAATACGTTTATTAAGTAGATATTAATATTTTTGCCTACATTTAGGCGTTAGAACAGACCTACCTAGCTTATATAACGAAGCGCTGCTGATTATTTGTCTAACAAATTGCATATATTCAACTAGTTTGAATAAAATTTCCAGCATGCGGATGTCTGGATTCTAAATTCAGAAACTGCATTGCTTGAAACTAATAGATAAAAAGCAAAGACAGTTCCAAACAGATACCACGTCGACTTAGTTGTTGGTATAAATAGACGATGCTCTAATAATCACACGGAAATATCTGCTATACAAATAATTGTAGCTACAAGTACATTCCAAATTAGGCATCATTAAACATAAATACAATTCGTGAATCATATTTTGGCAATCATAACACGTGTCCATAAGCGAATCAGCAATGAGCAAGGGCTCACGAATGAACAAAGTACTAATAGTGAACTGTAAACAGATGGAGCATCTGATCGGTGAGACGACTATGCGGTAAGGGTGTGCGCATACCTACTCACCGTGACAAAAATAACAACCAAATATACCTGCTGTTTATTATTATATGTTTACAATTAGTCCAGCGCCGTGTCACATTGTGGCATAACAGTGTTCTTGCCAACTTGCACTCGCACCTGCCCATCTATTAATATTTTTTAATAAAAATAACTTCAAGCAACATCAAACTCGTTCATAATGGTTTAATCATTGCGAGTATTTGTGTTGTGTATTATTATTACAACCAACTTGTAATAATAATAAAAATAATGTTGTATAATCATTAGCTAGATGATAACGGCCGGTGTGTGGTCGGAGGACATACCTATCGGGACGCATGGTCTCGGCCAAGAATAGACCATTCCATCACTTCGTGTTTGTATTGCAGACGACTAAAGTGGGATTATAAACTAAAACTAATCATTTTACTACGATCACGTGTCCGACGCTAGTCTCTTTCGCCCGACACGTGTTTATAAAAAAATATCTTCCCGCATTTGTTTTGATTTGAGGCATCTAATCAAAGCCATTAAAATAACGTTGAATTTATTCCCTATATATCGTCGACGTTTAAAGGCAGTAGTAGTAAATCTTGTATTTTATTGCGACGTGCTGCTCTAATTCCAAGGTGGGCCTGAAAAATGGCTCCGGTAATATTACCAAACTCTACGTTAGTTATGAGGAAGATCCAGTTAACCTTACTGGATCTTCCATCTATGCATAATCACAAAAATACTATTTGATGGTAAAATGTACAAACCAACTAGCAAATGCATAACTTATTGTAAAATGTACAACTCAGCCAATGGTCGTTATGATGATATGGCGTTAAAGCAAATTTAACAAAATTACAAAACAAAGAAAATTCACTACATATCTTTGGCTAATATACTACTTAGGTATTATGCAATAATAGGTACCTAGCCATATTTTAAAGTAATATAAATAGTAACTAATTAGGCCTGGAAATAGTTTAATACAACCATGGACTCGAGACAACTATTTTTAAATCACTTACGTTTTTATCTGCGTATTGAACCTACAACCCTCGGCACTGTTAATGGCCAGGCGATTCTGTAATTCGCTATCGCTTCTTATACGCTAAACACTAAATAATTTTGTTTTCCAAGGTAACTAGCATTTTTGGGTACAAATGAACAGTGATCTTGTTAACCTCTACAGCTAACCTAGTATGCTCGTGTTAGGAGTGAGTTCACGACGGTAGTGCAATAGATGAATTTTGTAATGATAAAATATAATTATTTAAATTTAAATTGAATTTAAAATTGAATATTTTTTAATGTTATACTTAATTTTATTAATTATCATAATGAATTTTGACATGTTTTAAACTTTAATATTTTTGTAATTTGACATGTGCATGTTATGTATTTTATAATGTTTCCTATTATTGTTTTTGTTTTTTTTTTTGTTTTTCTGTAAATTATCGACATATATTTCGACACAAATGTATTTTTGTTATGAAATTATAATAAATAGATATCTAAGACTTCTCGATCGCATTTTAGGCTCGCACCTTGTAGTATTTTGTATGTGATAGTAAGCACGTACAAAGGAGGTCACAATGACAATCATGGTCACCGCTCTATCCATATAAGATGGTCAGGTCAACGCGTTTAGAACGACCATATGCTCATAATTACGTAACTCCTCTTAGGATAAATCTCACGTACTTTAAAAAGTATATTTCTGACACCGGATTTCTAAAATCTCAGATGAAAAGTAAAATTACGAGCTGTGCTGTAATCTTCATGCTACGCCTACACGAAGAAGAAAATATAAATATTTTATTTGTAAGCGGATGATTAGAACTCTTGACGCAGGTAACGGGTTATCTAATATCTCAAACGTATGGCTGAGACCATCGCTATTTTTGCAACAAACTTTATCACGGGCGACATAAATTTTATGGCCGTGAAATGGTCTTCGAAAAATGTCTTGACGTGAAAATTTTGCGTTGGCACGTGTTCAAACCTGTCCATATTTCGATAGCATGGCACCCTTTGTGACTGTGCTGCTTTATCGAGTGAGGTAAACACCTGTCAGACATAATTACTTCATAATATTTACAATGACAGATAATGATTGCCTTCATTGAGTTGATGAAATATAGGGTATTTCTAAATTAAGTGCCACCTTCAGGATCATTGCTCGGTGTCAAAGTAATTCAGACAACACTTGGCCATTAAAAGCTTTTCTTTTATCTACAAAATATATTTACCTAGTAAACAGCAATTATCATAATTTTAATTAATGTACCTATATTATCTATCAATTCGTCACAATAAACATTTCGCTAATGGAATTTTCAATAAATCATGCAATGTGTATTTGCATTTTACTTTTAAGACTTTCGTCTTTGAATTTCAATATTGATAGGTATCTTCTAAGAACCACCAATCTTTAAAGCTAGAATCAGACATTATAATGTTCATATATGTAGATGTACATGTGGGGGAAAGGCGTACAAAATGGCATAGGCGGGTTAAATGACACACTTACTTTTCTCCGAAACCACAGACGAATTAGTTCTGACGATTACGTGTAGGTGGCCGTTTAGTAACCTATCACAACCTGTCGCGTCGCCAGTGGCGTCCGTCTGGCCGTGTGAGGTGGACAGTTGTTTATTTGATTTTTACAGTCACGAGTTTTACTCAGATGCATTTTGTTTCTTCGTAAAAGTAAGTATTTCATACAGTTCATTTGTTTTTATTGGCGTTAGTTAATTGCAATTTTACTAAATTACGCCGAGAATGTGTAGAAATCTCAAATTTGTTATTACATTTTTAGTTATTGTTTTCTAATGTTTGAGTTTATAAAGTGGACAAAATGGCATACCCCTTGTTCGGGTAAAATGGCATAGTATGTCGTTTAACCCACCAATTTTCTTCTTCCAGATAATCGAACATCATGCCTCGCAATTATTCTAGAAAAACAAACTGACAACTTGGTTAAAGAGCCATCCAGGTAGAGTTGTTACTCACTTTCAAATAGGTGCGATACAAAGTGCAAAGTCCAAACTGCAGTCAATGGGTATCAAAACACAGGTCTCTGGCCTGTTGATCTAAACATATTTCCGGATTATTTGTTTGAGGCTGCTGAGACGACAAACATCCCCATGCAACAAGATCGGGTAGAGCCCCAAGAAGATTCGACGGCAGCAGTAAACTTATGCATACCCTTAGCAACCTCAGCAGGCCCATCCCAGGTTGAAGAAAGCAGTTCGACATCACTGATAATTGCAACCACATCAGCTTTAGGCAACCCACATACACTCTCAGCAGCCTCATCTGGAGACACAGCTAATGCAATACCTACGGCACCCACATCATCTAGGTCGATACTCCAAGACATGAATATCAATATTCCAGTCAGCGTACTATCTTCAGTGCCGAAAGGAGTAAATAATAGTATGTAGCTGGACAAGGTAAACGGAAACCACGCAAAAAACAACAGTCTTCTTGATAACTTCAACGCCAAACATAGATAAGACTAAAGAGAAATTCGCTCTTCCACCTATTCTAAAGAAAGGTTACAAAAGTTTTGGATATTAGTTTGGACAGTAAAAAATATTTCTCTCCAGTACAAGCTTACACTGAAGCCAAAGATGATGATGAAGATTGCCCCTGCAATTATTGCAATGACCTCTACTTCAGGGCCAAACCAAGAGATTCGATTAAAATGCTTGAGCTGTAAAAAATGGGCTCATGTATCATGTGCATATGTTCCCAAAAAGACGAAGAGGCTTACGTATGAACTCTGCAAGTAATGAACTGATTTTCGCTGCGAACTTGGTATGCCATTATGTCCGCATCACGTATGCTATTTTACCCGCCTAGGGTGGACAAAACGGTTTTTGTTCGAGTTTTTAAAAATGATTAATAATTCTATTGTTTTCGTTTTAAGTTAATTGATCTCATTATTTCTAGCAAGGTAATGAACCAAAGAATATATAGCTACCTAAAATGTAAAAAAATATTAATAAATAAAGATTTTATGACTAATTATATAACTAGTATGTCATTTTGTACGCCTCTCCCTGCTCATATCGGTGGTTCAATGCAAATAATTTCTTATAATGTAAGTAAATGATTTATATCACATTTTAATATTTTTGTAGTACATTAAAAATTAGAAAAGGTAAACCAATTCTATGTTTATTTTAGCAACGTCAATGTTTTGTTAATTTGGACGTTTCTGATCTTTGTCTAATGGTTGTGATGTAATCATAGATGTATTCTGAATCAGTCGATGCGCTAACACGTGAAAATGCATCAGACGATATAAATAATGTTAAGTTTTTATAAGTAGGAATGTTATGAATCTGGGATTGTATAACGTTCAGGTGTTTATGAGTCAATTCGTGGCGGCAGGTGTGGTGGCTCTCCATGGAGCGGCGTGTGGGCCGATGCTAAAATAAAATGGAAACAGCAAGCGTTACTCACGCAACAGAACTCATCGTTGGCCAGTATTACTCATGTTCTATGCCGTGGGCAGCCACACACCCACTCCATATCAAAATTTTGTAGGTACGAACAGTTTTAGACGAAACTTCTACTGAAACACAATCTCAACAATCAGTCTGCGTGTGTGCGAGCTTTGCGCCAAAGACTTCGCTCATTTTACGCGTTATTCATTTTAATTACTCATTAGTCGAAAAATGACGTTACACAATTCATTGAAACAAATTAGTCTTATGTATTTTTAATTAACTACGTAAATTGATGTGAATTGCACTTTTTGTTTACTCGAAATTCATACGTGAAACATAAAAAAACTACCTAAGTTAGTTCTATTTCAATGAATTGTGTATAGTTTAAATAAAACATATGATATTATTGTCAAGTGAGTATGTTTACTTTCATTTGATAAATATGTATGTTAACTACTTAAATATTTATTTAATTAATAATAATAATAATAATAATAATATTTTATTTCTCTCCCACAAAAAGATACATTTAAAAGTTATTACAAATTAGTTGTCTTCTATTTGTGGGAGACAGGAACTCAAACTAGGATACCCTGTGCTATGAATTCCTGGCCCCCCCTCTCGGTTTTTATAGATACAATTTTGTCACAACGGTAGTTAAAAGTGAAATTTAATTATTTTTGACATTTAGGTAGGTACCTACCTGACATTCCAATCATAATATATGTTACTGAATTTTATAGTAACACTAGATAACACACACAGCTGCAAGCACAAGCCTGCAAGTGCGTAACATCAAAGAGATCTAGTACATTTCGACAACAACTCATCGCATACCATGAAAAGCTTCAGTTTAATTGATTTCTGCGGTAATGTTGGCAAAGGTTTATTTATTTGCACAGACACTGTTAGTAGTTCGTATATTTATAAATATACAAGCCACTTTCGCTTAAGTAAATGTAATAATAATGTTTTTTAACATTGTATTGCTTTTGGAAAATTGGCTTATTGACAGATTCACGTTTTTTTAACATAGTAGGTACCTACTTTGTAGAATAAACTAGAATACCTATACAGGTAATCGTTGCGTCTAACAGAATATTGCAATGTATATAAATAATTAACCTAAACCATTAAATTAGTTCTATAATTTACCAACATTTATTAAGTTCTATATAGGTTTAAAGAATGAAATAGGATACGAGAAAATTAAATACTGACCATCGACTGTTTTAGTCGAGATGCATATGCTACTGATATATTCTTAGCTACTGCATTTACAAAATTGTGCAACATTTCAGCGTGAATTTACTGAAATCATTTATCATGTATGTACCTGGAATCCGAATATTTTTTAAATATTTATTTTCAATGTTACAAATATTATTTATTACCAGTGGACGAATAAATATGTTTCAGCGCACATCAATAATAATAACCTAGTTGGCAGATGCAGTTGCGAACGGAGAAGCAATACAGAACACACTACTTTCAAGATCAAACATTAGATTCATTAATTTAAAAGTGTTTTTATGTATTTTAAATACCAATGCATGTAATAAGATTTTAGTATATGTTGGCAAGTACATAAGCTCGCCGAACAATCTTATGAAATTAGTTCTTATTATACACCGCACTTTATATTAAGATGGCCTAGGTATATGTATACAGTTTAATGTAATTTTTTATACAGCCAAGGTTAGTGTGTCGGTGTTTTTATTATCCAGCCAATAAAAAATGGCTTTAGGATTTCATTACTTATATTTTTCTAACTACCATTTGGAATATTTTATTAAAATTGTCAGTGACACTAATTGGTTACTGGCAGTATTTTTTATAATGACATTATTAGTTATAACGTGAAAAACTAGCGCGTGTATAAGAATGTTGTTGATTCTTTATAGTTATTATTATTTACCAGTTAACCCAAACTCACCATAACAACTTTCTTTGTGTCAAAGCCGGAGATATGTTACGCGTTCGTAGAGAAATTTACAAATAATAAACCGTCTATTTTTGTATAAGCAGTAAAATAGTAGGTATGTAAAAATGTTTCAGCGACAAAACATTTCCTGTTTATTGTAACATATGTATATAGGATTATTGGTCTATATTAATGTGCAATGGGAATTAATTTGTGACTTTATTTATAGTTATATTAAGTAAGCTGTAAAACCGGCGAACATTGTTTAGTATTTTATTTCGCGGGAATGCGGTAACATAATAGTGGAAGCATTAGCCGCCTTCTTGAATGGAAGTAGAAGAAAAGAAAATAAAAAGCATGTTTCCTGTGTGGTACGGCGCGGGCATGAACAGTGCAGCGGCACCATGAGACTGAGCGGCCTGCCTGCCGACCGACGCTATTTCGGTCCAGAGAATGCGCGGGCGGTGGCCGCCGCTGGAGTCCGATCGTTTCTCGGAAAATCCAGATAGCACCAGTATTAATTCGGTAAGAGTGTACACTATTAAAACTCTAACAATATTGTTTACATCATTTATTTCCCCCCATCGATTTTCTTTTATATCTTGCCTATATTCAGAAAGATCTTTTGTTTCAGTTCATATACGATGTAGGTAATTAGGTATCTACTGTTATACATTTTAAACTAAATTCATAGCTGGATTTAAAGTGTATAAAACCTATCGATCAATAAAACGAAGAAGTATCGTAACGTGTTAACTGTTTATGTTTGACGTTGAAACTATCCGTCTCACGTCTCAGTTAACCGATCTATTTTCTGAAAACGGAGCGAAAATAGCTCATGAAATCTATCTACTTACAGTATACCGCAGAATAAATAAACGCGATCGGGTAACCCGGAAAATTCCGATATTATATGACGTTTTTCAGAAAGCCGTCATGGAAATTTCTTCGTGCTGTGTGTACTTCCAGCATTGGCCAGACGAGTTCGTTGACAGCACCTGGATGACGCGGCTGGATTCTTGCCGAGTGCGTCATCTCCAATATTCGATACTTAACCATTAAGCGAATAGCTGAACTATTTGTATTGGAAACCGAGCCAACGACGTCTGTGAGCATTGATGATTTCATTGTGTATTGATGAAAGATGTTAGCTACAACATGTTAGTAATGCAAAATAACAACAATGCACAATCATACCATCGGTTTCGCAATCATTAATGTTACGCGTACTTTTCATTACCGAAGCAAGGAAGCGTGTGCGCTTACATCATTCTCCAGTATATAACGGTTGACTTCCTTTCGACTTTTACTGAACAATGTGTTCTCCTAGTTGTGCGCCATCGACGCGAGTCTATTAAAATAGTTTTATCTAGCGGTCAAAAAATATTTGTATAGGTAATAGATATTCCTAGGAATACTCAAGTGATTGTCACGTGTATTATTTTTAGGGTACCGAACCAAAATGGTTAAAAAGTATGACGCAACTTCGTCTCTCCGTTCATATTTCTTACTTGACCGTAGACTTGAAATTCGGAATTATTATAAACAAGGTTTGCCCAAATTTATTGTTAATAATTAAAATACAAAATATTCGTATATTTATCGCAAAAGGAGCTCAAAGGGTCTATACAATTTTGAATCTATTTAATATCTATGATGTAAAAGAAAAACCTTTGCTTGCACAAAAGTTTTCTGGTTAGCGAAAATTTAATAAAAATAATTAGTTTTTATAAGAAACTATCTAAATGTTACATGTAAAGTATAGAAATACCTAATGGCTCTAATTAGCACAATTTTCAACACCGAATAGTTTACTTATCTGTGATTTTCAAGAAATCAGCTAACGCGACGATTACTAGCTATTTAATAACAATTTACATTGCGTTTAAGTGTAGCATAAAACTAAAAGTAGCAAACACATAAATAAGAGAATAAGAAATATTAAATAAATAAGAAATTAAAACTATGTAACAAATTTATATATATTCGGATAAATTTTACGAAATTCTGCAATCAGGGCAGACTCAACATTGCCTTATTTTAAACCCGTCGTGATATTTGTTAGTAGTTTACTGAAAAGGCCATTTCCAAGAGCATCAGGATAAGAATATCAAGCAATGCACAGTTCCGTAATCATATGTAGCGAAGCTGATGTCCAAAAGGCTCACAGAATGAACAACTGAATTATTGCGAAACAAAGGCTACATCTTTAAAAGGATACACCGGCTTTATTTATGGAATAAGTATGCTGAGAACTGCGTTCACATTTCGACAGGAGCGTTTGACTATCAGGTTGGGTCATTTGACTTAATATAAAACGAGCCTTGAGCTCTGCTGACGATCCCAAGCTTACAAGTCGTATGTAACCATAAAGTCTTAGCTTTAATAGAGACTTTGCTTCCTTCTTGCATTTCGGCATATCGTTAAGTAATTGTTTGAGAAGAGAAAACATATTACTTTAACATTGCATCGCACGCTTATTACAAAATAAATCTTCCGCAGACCTAAGGAGCAAACTGATCGCAAACCAGACGCTTGCTAAGATTTTCTTTCGCAAATGATTAGGTAATGGAATGATATCTCTGTCAAAAACTACAACAAAGAAGAAGAAAAACCTTCTTCTTTAAAAAGGGCTTTAATTATTAAATTCACAATAAGCGTATACTATCATGCGGATCGAATGCGTTTTTACTATTGTAATAATTTAATAAGCAATGTTGATTCAATGTTAGTAAAGCCTTTTACAAACATTTAAGTTGTCCTTGACCCAGGTCAGCTATCTATGGACCGTACAATTGGATTGGCACCTAGGTATGTGGGATCAAACTCGCAACACACTGTTCTTTAATAGTATATATAATATTACTGAGACAGCCATTTTCCGATGTCGTGCAACTGCGCAGTCTAAGAAATGACACCATTCAGTGGATATAGTTAAACTTAGCAAAGATGCATGTATGAATGTGGAATGAATACTTAAGGTTAGCAAGTTCTTAACGCCTTAATATAAATGATGATGTTTATCTTATATAATTAGAAGATAACTAATTAAAATTCATCTGCTGATAGAGATGTCGACGTCATGGTGCATCGAAAACTATTAGTACTCATGGTAGACTATCTGGCAACGAGACTCCTTTTTTACAGGCTTGGTAGTAACTCGGTAGTGGATATTGGAAAAAACGGTGTTACAATCATTCAAAGACTACTGTGTTGCTTTTTCATCTGCCTCGGCTGTGACGAGCAGGAAGGAACTTATATACAATCTTCTCAATATTATATAGGCAACGGATGCGCGAGCGTTGTTATGATGTTCGAGGCACTGTTCGACTAAACGTTAAACCAATTTAAAAATAATTTATTGAGTAACGTTTACCAAATGTACAGCGTGGTACATAGAGGACTCGATAAGTATCATAAATTCTGTACTTTTAACAAAGCAAGGGGAATTGATACATTTGAAACTATGGCGATAAGTACCTATAGCCAATATTCAAGAAAACACTTACAGTTGTTTGTGTTTTGATTTACGATCTCGAAAACCATATCACACACTAGGTACTCAATAATATACTAAGATTAAAACTAACACTTCAAATTACTAGGAGGAATAAAACTGTATTCAAATTACACATTTATTCGTGTATCGCACGCATAAACAAGTTACTCAACCGTGCCCGAAATACTTGCATACCTAACAATCGTACCTACCATATACCAGTGTAATCATTTTCTGGATCGACCGAAACGTGTTCACAGGACACAAAAGCGCCAAATAGCTACAATTAAACGCAAAATATACCTCAGTTGCTGCTTTACTTTATTTGTTTATCTTATGCTAGCTTTTGCTCGCGGCTTCGCTCGCGCAAAAGTGGGTTATGTTGTTTTAAAAACAATACCATTTTCAAAATAAAATATAGCCTATGCTATTCCTTGATAATATAGCTTTCTAGTGGTGAAAGAATTTTTATAATCGGTTCAGTAGTTTTAGAGTTAAATCGTTACAAACAAGAAATCAAATCTTTTCTTTTTATAATATTAGTATGGAAGTACATAATAGACTACGTATGAATCTGGCAGCGTAAAACTACATACCTATAGAACATCGCTATTAACATATAGTTATCCTTATAATATCAGCCCTGTATTAAATTGTCCCACTGCTTGGCACGGACCTCTTCTCAGTGTGTGAAGGGTTAGGCCATAGTCCACCACGCTGGCCTAGTGCGGGTTAGCAGACTTCACATATCTTCGAGAACATTATGGAGAACTCTCAGATATGCAGGTTTCCTCGCGATGTTTTCCTTCAAGGTTAAAGCAAGCGATAATTAACTACTTAATATGCATATAACTTCGAAAAGTCAGAGATGCGCGCCTTCGATTCGAATTCGTGACCTCTGCGAGGCAGTCCAACGTTTTTCCAATAGGCTATCGCTGCTGCAGTTATTCTTAAATGAACCCAAATTATACATTAAAATTTAATTACCTTTTATACGTCACGTTTATTAGAAATGACAAATCAGTTATACAAATTTTGTGCAGTAATGTGTATATGAATGAATAAATACTGCATTTTGACTTGCCAGTATTTATTTAGATTTAAGCAAGAGGAAAACAGAATACATCTATTGTTATACTGTTTTTCAAATGTGAAAGTCTGGTTAATTTCAGGGAAGTCATAAACTTTGACGTTCATATGTATTACGGTATGACCTAAATGAATAATGATTGATGAACGTAAATTATTTGTGACTTAGACTTTGGCTTTTTGGATGTGTTTGCTCTCTCGTCCACGAGGTACCTAGTTATAATTGGACATTTTAAGAAGTATGAACTAATAGTGCTAAGCTATAAAAACTAGGTTTTGCCTGCTGCTTCGCTCGCGTTAATGTACATTTTGGCAATAATTTTCTATCGCTCAGAAAACAGTAATTTTGTCTATATTAAATACATTTCATTCAGAAAAAAGTGTGTCTTGAGTCCTGTGTCCTTTCCTGTACCCTGAAAACGGGCATACGTAATTTCATTAAGATTGGTGCAGAAATTAAGGCGTGAAATCGAAATAAACAAACTCACGTTCACATTTATAATATTTACATGAAACGTTTGGAGTGTGTCGCAATGAATCAATAAATAAATTACTAAAGTACCAGTGTTAGTACCTCACTTAAAAGTGTTAGTAGGTAGGTACTTCCTTAATATTTGAAACCATGGTTATTTGTTATTATTATTCATTATTATTCGTATCAAAAACGAAAAATTTTTGGCAACTAGAATATTATCAATTTTAGACTAATCATTTCTAAGAATGAAAAACCAAACGGCATCGCTTTTCGGGGAAGAGCATGTTTTTGAATTAATTATAGACACATTAGTTTCTGTTTCGAACATTCAGAGAAAAAGATGAATATTGTTGCTGTCTGCCGTAAACTTAATCGGATCTAGAAATACCTTTATTGCAATTCAAATCGAAAATATAATCAGCAAATAATAATAATAAGTCCCCTATAATCTTGAACACCTGACTCACGTAGGTGGCGGGCACGCAATATTGTTTCTGGTGCGGCTAACATGGCTCTGGTAACCCATGTTTATGGAGATGATAGTAAGAAGTAAACGTATCGAATCGAAATCGCTTCCCGGGGGCAATCGCCGGGCACACTTGGAGTTGACGCTGGGTGTCACAGCATGCGAACCGTTGGCGACGGGGGACTGAACAGGCGCGTTCCCCTCGAACAAAATTCTACAGCCGAACGATCACCTTCACTCTCACCAAATACGTCATCAGAACATTCACTTTTCGCTAACATTCCATCACCTTCATCAACTCACAGCTTATTTCAGTCACCCAATTCATCACCATTATCCACATATTCATCCCGAACTACAAGGTCAACGGCTGTTGTGCAGGAGGCATTAGCCATTAATCCTGCACCGACCTTTGGCCCTACCCGTGCGCGAAAAAAATAGACTGAAGATATGAACCGATTCATATGGCGCACATACATTTTGATAACTAAATGCGAGATAACAAACATGAACAACTATCTAGAATCTTTACACCTACAATTTAACAATAGATATCCGGAAATGCAAACCAGACGCCAACGAATAGGAGACCAAAGAAGAGCTATACTGAGAAGAAACTACTGCCACAGCATGTACTAGATGAGATAGAATCCGAAGTAAATGAACACATACAAACTGAGAACGTTAGCCATTCACCTATACACAATCACACAGCATACATCTCTCCACAAACAAATTACATTATTAGCCACGCCAGAATGAAATGGACAGACGAGATGAATGAAAACATCATTAAATATTATTTTGAAGTAACTGAAAAAGAGACAAATAAAACTGCCTACCGAAAAACCTACATGAATTATTCGTAGAAAGGCATCCAAACCTGTCGAACCTCACTGAGTAGAGAATTGCCGTTCAAAGACGATTAATATTTAACAATAAGATATACAGCAATAAAATAAATGCATTGAAGAGAGAAATAGAATTACAACTGATTGCGCTGAACAAACCATGCCAATCTGACAGAAAAGGTGGGGGAGCCAATGAACTAGAACACTCTTTAACAGGCCACACACAGCAAAGCTACCCCGATAACATAATAGATAGCACATCCACACTTGCCTAAGGAACA
The DNA here is from genome assembly GCA_963675205.1 of Catocala nupta. Taxonomy (NCBI): domain Eukaryota; kingdom Metazoa; phylum Arthropoda; class Insecta; order Lepidoptera; family Erebidae; genus Catocala; species Catocala nupta. The sequence goes on from OY776081.1 coordinate 16,557,970, forward strand.
ACGAATAGTCAAAATGAAAATATCCCTAATCTTAGTGGTATAGAAATAATTAATAACATCAAAATAGAATTCAATAGCGCGCTTGCCCAATTTACCACTGTACCACAAAAATCCTCACGTAAATTTGCTCAATTTGTTCATTGTTTAGAAAAGGATATTCTCCCAAAGCACTTGAACCATGACTTTGATTTCAAGACATTGCACGTCATAATATACTCTGCTGCCTTTACAGCTGCCACTTGCAATGGCACGAGATATAACTTCGATGAAAATATATCAACAAATAGGCGAAATAAAAAGCCGTCTTGGCAAAGAAGGATTGAAAGGAGGATACAAAAATATAGACTGGAAATAGCCAGATTAACACAATACCTTTTAGGAAATAAAAACCAAAGAATACTTATGACCGTAGAAGAAATAAAAAATAAATACAAAACCCATTCGCAACACGAAGAACCGAATGCAGAACCTCAACATTTCCTTGATACACTGAAACAAAAATTAAACGCGGTTTCAAAGATATTTAACATGTACCAAACGCAAACAACAAAATGCAACCTTTATAAATAATGAAAAACAGTTTTACAGATCTCTTAGCCACAAAAATCCAACCCATACTGCACAGTCGGAATATCCATCGCCCCAACAATTACATCAATTTTGGGCAGGCGTCTGAGAAAGCCCAGTACAACATAACATTAACGCTGATTGGTTACCAAATACAGCTGACACAGCAAACATTAATCAAATGGAGTCTGAAAACATCCTTGTAGACATTTTCATTTCAATCATCAAACGCACTCATAACTGGAAGGCATCGGGTACAGATAACTTACATAATTATTGGTATAAGAAGTTCAGCAATACACATCCATTCATCCACAACCACATTTGCAAATTCATTGAATCACCACATACTTTGCCAACATTCATTAGGTACACATGAAGTCACTTATATATTACCGAAAGGCTCAGACCCAAAAAATGCCGCAAATTACAGACGTATCACATGTCTTTAAACTATATACAAGATTATCACAGGATACATTAGCGAAATCATTTACAACCATTTAGAGCAGTACAACATTTCAGCAGAACAACAAAAGGGTTGTGAAAAATAGCTAGGGCTGTAAAGAGCAGTTAACTACAGATGCAATAGATTAGATCTTGATTAAATCTTAGATCTGGCTAAGGCATTCGACACAGTTTCTGTTCCTCTCCTCATTTCTAAATTGGAACTAATTGGTATCAGGGGACTACAACTTGAGATTTTTAAAGATTACCTCAATAATCGCACTCAGCGTGTTAAAATTGGTTCTTGTTTGAGTGATGAAAAAATAATCACCTTCGGTATTCCGCAGGGAAGCATTTTGGGCCCAACGCTTTTCCTAATCTATGTGAATGATTTATGTATGCTTAATCACCCTGACTGTAAAACCATTGCATACGCAGATGACACCGCAATTCTAGTCTACGGAGATACCTGGGACTTGGTTAAGCGTAAGGCTGAATCAGCTCTAACTACTGTCATGGCGTGGTTGCATGATAATCTCCTAACAATTAATTTACAAAAAACCTTTTATATTCCTTTCGCAATTCGACACAGTTCAGCTCCATCTCAATCCTTCATGATTACAGCTCATTCATGTTCGCCAAATCAGTTGCCCTGTTGTTGTCCGGCTCTTGTTAGAACAGACAACGTGCAGTATCTCGGCGTCTTAATTGACCAGGAATTAAAATGGGACAAGCATATCCAATCGCTGACGCATAAAACTCTTCGTCTCATTCAAGTTTTCAAAGCACTCAGACGATCTGCTAGTTTTGACATTCTCAAACTAGTATATTACGCTCTGTGTCAATCAGTGATCGGATACTGCATAACAGTGTGGGGTGGGGCAGCCAAAATACATCTCCTAAAGTTGGAAAGAGCTCAACGCGCCATTCTGAAGGTGATGTGCAAAAAACCTTTTAGATACCCTACTGTGCAACTATACAGCGAGTGCAAACTACTTACGGTTAGACAGCTGTTTGTACTTCAAATCACTCTCAGGTACCATAGCATAGTACCTCCTTGTAATCCAAACAAACGCACGGTTATCATTCCCACAATAAAACATAAAACTTCCTTTGCTGAACATCAGTTTCCTATATTAAGTTCTTATATCTACAAAAAAGTTAACAAACAGCTAAATATCCTAAGTTTAAATAAATATACAACAAAAAACATTCTCACAATCTGGTTGCTCCAACTCGACTATCATAAAACGGAATTATTACTCGAATACATCAAATAGTGTAATTTCACACACACACACACACACACACACACACACACACACACACACACATACACACATACAACACACACACACAGACACACGTACACACACACACACATATACACACACACATATAGGTACACACACACAACACACAAAAATAGATGTTACCAAACACTAATTTGAAGAAACAATAGATTGTCATTATGTTCCACTTGCATTGTATTATAATGAGTATATTCTCACAACCGAATTACTGTCTCTCAAGATACAGGTATAACCTAGTTTGGGAGGCAGGGTTCCTCTTACAATGACTAATAACTTTGCTGTAATAATTATAAGTGCTATGTATCATACTTTTTTGCATAAATAAAATTATTTTTTGCAAAATAATAGTAATGAAACAAGCACAGACTAGAAATAGGAATATACATACAATGTACATAGATTACAAATGGGCATTAGATTCTGTTCCACATAGATGGTTAATATTTGTATTAGAACATTATAAAATTTATCCCAGTCTCATTTTATTTTAGGTGCAGCCATGCTCAATTGGAAAATAAAAATTAATTGAAATCCCTGGACTGATAAAAATTCAACGAATCATATTTTAAGGAGATGCGCTGAGCCCCCTATGGTTTTGTATATATAGCACTCAACCCATTGTCAGAACTACTTAATAATTACAATATAAGATTTAAAATAAAATGTAATAACTCGTTTCACCTTCTTTCACACTTACTTTACATGGATGACATTAAAATTTATGCAGCAAACAACACCGAACTTACAAAAGTAGCTCACACCACACAAACATTCTCGACGGACATCCGAATGCAATTTGGAGTTGATAAGTGCAAAATACACTCTGTAACTCGAGGGAACTGAACACAATATATGTATATAATCTTAATACAGGTGAACAAATAGAACCCATGAACGAACACAGCATTTATAAATATTTAGGTTTAAATCAATCCAAGCAAATTCAGCATGAACCAACAAAATTAGAGCTAACTAAACAATTCAAAGTAAGACTAAACCAAATTTTAAGAACCCAGTTAAATTCTCGCATGGGGATTATAAATTGGTACGAATGCAGATAAAAAACTAACCCCCCTTAACCTATTAAATAGAAATGTACAGCCAAAGTTATTGAGCAAAAAGCAAAAAATAGTTTTGTGCTCCCAAAAGTCTCTGCACGGTAGACATCTCGCTGATCACGGCCAAGAACACGTCAACAAAAAAGCGTCGAACGAATGGCTACGGCGCGGGAAGCTCTTTCCGGAGACAGAGGCTTTTGTGATCGCTATTCAGGATCAAGTAATAGACACCCGAAATTACGAGAAACACATAACCCGTATACATAACCTTCCTACTGACTTATGTAGACGTTGCCATAGTAGTTCTGAAACTATTCAACACATAACTGGTTCATGTAAATCCATAGTACAAACTGATTATAAGCATAGACACGAACAAGTTGCAGCAATAGTCCATCAGAATCTAGCCCACAAATATTCCTTTATTGAAAAAAAACTGCCTATTACAAATATAAGCCCAGTACTGTTTTAAAGAATAATTTCTTAAAAATGCACCGGGATAGGAACATTATTACCGACAAAACCATACACTACAATAGACCAGACATAATATACCAGACAAAACAAAAAAAACTGTTTTCATAACAGACATCGCAGTATGTAACACACATAATCTCCTCACTACGCACGCGGAAGAAATGTCGAAGTATGTTGATTTATCTACCGAAATAAAAAGGCAGTGGCAGGTAGACACCGTTAAAATCATCCCTATTATCATTTCTACAACCGGCGTAGCCTGAGCATACTTGACATGCCGAAATCTACAATAACACTCATACAAAAAGCCATTCTTCTTGACATATGTCGCCTCACACATTAATTTCTTGCATCATCTACTTCTTGACCTTTTCCCCTCTGGCACACTTGGCTAAGGCCCGTGTGTCAGGTTTTTACCCCTCTGAAATAAAAGGGAGACGAAATATCAAACAAAAATAATAATAATAACGGGGAAACCCGCTCCGGGTCTCCGCTGTCACGAGACCCGTGATGGTGAAACCAGCGCCGCACTGCTCGACACCCCAAGCCGCTTGCAATGGTGTTGCTCTCTGCTGCTGGCTTGTATGCCTTTGGTGGCTCTTCAGGGGGCTCATCTTGTGGGTTGGCGAGTCACCGTCTGCCCATTGCATTGATGCTATTAGAGTATTCAGGGCAGACGCCGTTTTTCATCCATAGTTACCAATATATCGATCCACCAAACACCCAAACCCATAGCCCATATATTAGAATCCATACGTAGCAATTGTCCTACGCCTGCTGCGTCTAGTGCCGCTGTTGGTGTTCCATCCCACCATTGATTAAAACACTCGAAGGGCCTCTTCACGTTGGACCCATGTCAACGTGTAAGCCTCCCAAAGGGCCAGGTATTTTCTAATATAATATATTACGAAATACCTGTGATAAGAAAAACATAATAATAATATCCTCCAGACCGAATTTCGGCCAGTATTAACGAAGACTGGCCAACTACGCAGGAGATTTTATAGTGCACAAGTGTGTGCGCAAACACAAGTGCACTCCCTGTTCCCTAACTCTTATGATCCAATGGGACGGTAATCCGACACGACCGGAGAGAGATCAGGTGCAGGACCAACGGTTTTACGTGCTTTCCGAGGCACTGAGGTGTCTTAAATCGCCAACTTCCTAACACCGGGCTGCTATTGAGATTTCTTAACTGAAAAACTCGACGGGTTAAGATATTAATAAGTATAATAATAATTGAAATTGCTTTATGGAATTATGGTTGTAATTGATTTAAATCATTGGCTGTACTAGGAATTAATATTATCCATTATATCCAAAAAGCATGTAACTAAATGTCTAAACATGACCGTACTGTTTTCTTATTATGTGTTCGTGGCTTTAACATCATTTTATATCATCACCAAATTTATTATTATTGGCCCTTTAATATTTTTCTGCAGCTCATGACAAATAGTTATCGTCCTTGTACATAAGCCAAAGACATAAACATATACACACCACAGTTGGTCACGGTTAGTATCAGTCATGCGCTTGTTCTTTTTGGTTTATACCAGTGAGGTAAACCGTTAAAGATTTATAAGAAAGACAATCTCTATTATCCAGGAATTGGAACGCAAACCTCACCATTACATTGTGTCAAATACTTTTGTTTATAATTATTCGATTGTATTATATTATTAGCAGCAATATTATATAATTACAATGCGTTTGTTAAGTCATTTGAAATATTGTATAATATTTATCTCGGTATTTATCGGCTTTTGAAGGCTGAATGGTTCAACCTAAAAAAAACAACTCGTCGTGTATAAAATCAAATACGATCTTAAATAGACAATTTCATTTCGAACTATTAGACTTCTTTTTATATTGAAAGCCACCAGCATCAATCAAACAACAACTTTTTCAATTCAATTTCCATGCTTCTTTTTATTTCTTTCAGTACGTAACATAAATAATTAAGTACAAACGCTTAATAATAATTATGATTTCAACATAATACTCTCCCTACATTTTAATTAGGTAAAACTAATAGTAAATGCAAATAATTCAGATAGATTATGTTATTTGATATTATTAGGTTATATTTAAAATGTTAGAATAATATCGATAAGTAGTTTTATAATGTACTAGATATGCCCGCGGTTTCACCCGCGTTTATGATTACTGCGCCGCCCCTGTGGGTCGTAACGTGATGTTATATAGCCTATAACCTTCCTCGATAAATGAGCTATCCAACACTAAAATAATTTTTTAATTCGGACCTAAGATCAGCGCGTTCAACCGAACAAACAAACAAACTCTTCAGCTTTATAATATTAGTATAGATTTAAAAAGAATGAGAACAAAGAGGATTACATACATTCAAATTAAATTTACGTTCTGTTTAAGAATACTGGCATTTAAAAAAGGGTTCTCATTTGAATTTGGTGATGCTCGATTGTTTTTAAGGATTCTAATTTCACGAAAAATAATCATTATTCTCATGATAAACTTATGCGTCTGTTTTTATTATTTCCAAATTAATATTTAAACGTTGTTGTTATTAATCTAAGTATTTTTTTAAAAGAAAGTGGTTGAAGAAGAAAGTTATCGTAATTAAAGATTAATAATTTGGAGCAGATTGTAAGTCAGGAATTATTCTGTTTGTATCTTATGTTTTTAATTATGTTTTTATTGAGTTTGATGACTTGACGATCATTCGGCTTTAGTGGTCATTGATTCAATATAAGCTAATTTAACTCAACTAGCGTGACAGTACCGTTGGGTATTTTATAATATAATATAAAAATTATTATTATTATTAGTATTAACGGATATTGTGTTAAAACATACATAATAGGAACTTAATTAAAATTGGAAACTGATTAAAAGTAAAGGTGGAAAGTAATTACTGTAATTAGAGCATAACAAGCCAGATGCTGCCTAAAGAAGGAACGCATTATATGAAATGCCAAATTTTCTATCAATTACTGCATTACACTGGCTTATTCCACTTTGGTTACCCAGGTGATATTACTTGGGTGACCAAAGTGGAATAATCCATTACACTTTGTACCAGGCATCGAACCCGCGAGAATACTGAGCGCGGGCTTATCTCATGGGCCAACTAAGTAATAAACTTTTACTCTTACATATATTTTGTAGGAACCTCGAGTATCTACTAAACTTGAAGTTTAAGTGGTGAATTTGTGACAGATCGTACTCATCCCGAACCTAACTGATTTGCTTCTGAAGTGGTCTTAGCAATAGACGTGCCGTATTCAGCACATTGCGCCTATCACCAAAGGTGCAGATAAGGTATTGTGATTCTATTATTTTATAGATAACGTTATGATCTTGCTCGTTTTTATCTTAAGTTTTGTGCCTTTTTTACGCGGTAGAACCCTTGTTCTACTGCGTTTATGATTATTGAGTTCGAAGCACTGCACCGCACCTATCTTTTGGTTAAACAACGACTTTATGCAAAACTTTGTTGATATTCTTCATATCTATAATACGTCTTCGGGTTCTATCTCGCGCACATGATAACCCAAATGAACCTTGGCTGTCACAGACATGGTATCTATATCATACGTATTTTGTGTTCTTTCCTGAACAATTACAGTTTATTCAATGAACTAATAAGAACTTACTAATTTTATGAGTTTATTCCTTATCTTTGTTAATTCCAAGGAAGCATTATGACAAAGATGTGGCAATCAAAAGGCCATTCTTATTAAACCACTACAGATAAAATTGTATATACAAAATTTATTATTACCATTCTGTTACTGAATCATTATAAAACTAAAACCAGAAAAAAAATATAAAAAACGGTATGTGAGATACCGTGCGTTTAAAAAAATAAATTTGTGGTAGCCCACGGTTAAGGTTACAGAGACAGTAATCGCTGCACTACGCGTGTGAATAGATACATACCTATTTAATATAAACAATGGTAGTATGTCCAATTTATGATGGCTACTTTGAAAGTAGTATCTGCCATTTTCTGAATCAAGGATTTGATCCAGCCATACAGTGAGAGTCTCTTTAGATGCTGGTTAAGGCTCTCGGCAACTAGCAAATTAATGAATCAATAAATTGTTATTAAACTATAACTACTGGCCACGGCTTAGCCCGCGTAAATAAGTGGCACGTTCTAGTGCCATTTAATTAAAAATAAGTTCCGAACCAAATTATTGTTTAAATAACATTTGAGTATTTAAACTATCCTGTGGTATGCATTACTGGAATAAAAAATCTATGTATTAATATAGGCGATAGTCCATCTATGTGCTAAGTTTCATTTAAATCCATTGCCATCAGAATGTCTCAAAACAGGTGAACTGATCAGTCGCTATAAAGGTTTTGACTGGTTTTAACTATACGTTACCATTTGATATAGGAGTTTAGTGCTACTGCTTTCACAGCAGCTGATGACGTTACAACATTAATTTATATAAAGCAATTGCCCTGAGAGCTAACCTCAGCTCCAATACACTTGAATTTGTCATAAGTTACTGCCTAAATTTGTCATAAGAATGATTCAATGCTCGATTTAGTTATCTGGTCTTTGCATAAGGTCTGGCCACACATTATTCAATTAATACAGTGCGCGACCAGACTTATGGTTACACGCTAAATATAGACAATGTACTTCGAGATTGGTATTTCTAAACTCTCTAGATAAAGTTTAATATAGCTAGATATGATTGGCTCAGTGTTCGCGCAAGAGTGACTTAGTCCTGGTTTCGATTCCTCGATAAAGTAAAAGTTTTACATAACTACATACAAAGAGTAGGCAGAGGTGTATAATTCCTACATTTCGGCAGCTATAGTTTTTGGTTCCATTTTATAGCGAGCCTATTGTCGTATGCCGGACGCAATTTTAGAATTCGAGATATTATTGATAATTTCCAGTCAGAAAACACCAATGACACTTTCTTGGCCCGGGAATCGAACCTAAGATCTTATGCACAGCGGAACATAAATGGTTACACTTTATGTTAATACATTTGCACATCTAAACTTCTACACTAGTACATTTAACCTGTTAATGAAAACTATTATACTGTCTGGTTGCTACGTTTGACAGCTAAACTGATAGATAAAGTAAGGGATAACCGCAAATGCTTAAGGAACCCTGGCAGCCCAAATTATATAAATCCACCATATAAAGAATATGACTGCGGTCCTTTAGGATCTAGATACGGGATTCTTCACAAAATAGAGCTGTGCTGCTAGAGTAAGGGACAATAGCGAACGCTTTAGGAACTCTGTTAGCTCAAATTATATAAATCCACCATATAAAGAATATGACTGCGGTCCTTTAGGATATAGATACAGGATTCTTCACAAAATCGAGCTGTGCTGCTAGAGTAAGGGACAATAGCGAACGCTTTAGGAACCCTGGCAGCCCAAATTATATAAATCCAACATAAGTAATATAAAGAATATGACTGCAGTCCTTTAGGATATAGATACGGGATTCTTCACAAAATAAAGCTGTGCTGCTAGAGTAAGGGACAATAGCGAACGCTTTAGGAGCCCTGGCAGCCCAAATCATACCTATAAATCCACCATATAAAGAATATGACTGCGGTCCTTTAGGAAATAGATATGGGATTCTTCAGATTTAAACGAGGAATCGGCGATGCTTTAATTTTTACACTGTACAAGTGGTAAACAAGGATAAGGACAGCCTTATGATAAGCTCAGCGGTAATGCTCGCGTTTTATACGAGGGCCAATAAAATACGCGTTGCAGACCTAAGGAATAACGATCTAATAAAAGGAAAAGAATGGCAGTGGTGGGTAATTATGACAGAATATTTTCTTAAAATATAATATTATGTACATAATAGTAACCATAATTCTCATAAATTTTATTTAAGTATATATAATTAACTAATCTTATTAAATTATTATAAATAAAAGTGAAAAGGTATATAGTAAAATTAGTGATCTAAAAATAAGTATATTATGAAGGGTACTTACAGTCTTTTATGTCATAGTAGCTCGATCTATTGCCGATTAGTGTAACTGCGTGCTCTATATCACAGCCCTTACAATGCAACTCCATCTAGCGAGGTTAAATTAAACTAAGTAAGTAATTTGTACTGAATAGCGCCATCTGGGCGGCAAGCAGCGATGCGGGAGGCTCGGCTGCCGCCGGCCGCCCGACTGAGCGAATCAAACCTTCGGGGCTCCGTTCACCAACTGTCTATTATTACACAGCCTATATTAAGGTTTTTCTGCCGCTATCCGTTACAACGCTGGTTGGTCGTTATTTCCGTTAGTCGTTAAACGAACGATTTTAGTCGGCCGGGTGTTCTTCACCGTTGCCAACAGATGGCGAACTATTTTTGCCGTAGCGTCGCGCGTCGCGTCGTTACGAGGAATGTAATAAGATACAAAACTCTTAAGTAAGTTAGAAGAATTCATCAATAAGTGGGAAACTTAACAAAATAATTTAATATTCTGAATATTAACTTTAAATTTCAACAATTTATTATAAATACCATGTCACAAGTACATTCCTACTACTCATGTTATAATTAAAATTCTCGTGTATTAGTTTTTGGATAAAATAATAATAATAATATAATAATTATTATTACTTAATCATAATTAAGTAGGTAATAGTTGATTAAAAACTAAATTGCAAAAAAGCCATATCACATTTCATCACTCGTTTATTAAAAATATCACTAGGAGTGTAATAATTATAACGCGTTTGCCACTTTTTTCGTTTAGTACGTCAACGCACAGACAGACAAATCGGAATTCTAAGATTAGATGTAGAAAAAGCGTGATAGCCAGCGCAAACGGGGTCAATAAAGTGTTATTGACCCCGTTTGCGTCAATCGTCTAAACAAGTGTGTTTAGACGATTGTTTTTAGATGTTCCTGGTAGCTTTGATACTTAATATACCTATATAAATATTAAAATCTTTAAAAAAGCGTGATAGCCAGTGCAAACGGGGTCAATAACACTTGTTTAGACGATTGTTTGTAGATGTTCCTGAAGCTTTGATACTTAATATACCTAAATAAATATTTAAAAAAAGTTAGGAAGATATACCCACCCAAAATTTTAAGATAATATAAATGGCTTCAGTTCCGTAATACATCATGTAAAGAATCGATTATTGAATAATAAACTATTTTCTTTTGGAAAGTAAGAAATGATTATATATAATTATACCTACAGTCGCTTGTACCTATATCGCTGAAGGGCTAGGCAGAAGCTTAACACGCAATCCTACTCGGTAACCGTTGATACACATTTGGGAGAATCTTCTACTTAACTCAGAATCCAATAATATTTTGTCCACCCTGAGAACGAACCCTGACGATTAGTGCATGTAATACTTTTATTGGTTTAATCTTAAAAACCACCGAATTGGTTGATGTCAACATGTTTAAACGTTGGCATTTGGTGCATTGTTGGTAATTTTATACATTTTTAACCGATCGCGTTACCAAACAATTTTATATTGTGTGCCTACTGTGAGTTGCATTTCAAGATCCATTTAATTCTAGACTAAACAAAATGTTTCTGAGTACCATTTGAATGACTTGGCTATATTTATCAAAAAGTTGGACGAAATGTCAAGTAGAGGCTATGGAAATAAAAACAAAAAGCTATGTGATTGTATCTTACAGTAATTTAGTAGATATTTATGTGTGACTTGATTTTGCCCGCGGCTTCGCTAGATCTTTAGTAGCCTACATGTTACTCTGATGTATAAACAATAATACTGTAAAGTTTCAGCAATATTCAGTTATTATATTAATGTATAAAGTAACACACGTTACAGTAATAACAAAAGCTTATCGTACTATATTTTGCTAGCGTAGCTTAAGAAACTATGAGCGCGCTGATAATACTTTAAAAATTTTGTCGCTTTATTTACTTTGTAAGGCACAGAGATTATTTTATTGTTGATATCAACAAGAACAAAAATCTTACTTTTTAGCCGACTTCAAAAAAAGGAGGCGGTTGTCAATTCGTCTGTATGTTATTTTTTCATATGTTTTACCTCAGCACTTTTTCTAGGTGTTTAGATTCAGATGATTTTTTATCAAACAACAAATATTGGCACAAGTGAATCAAGATACGATTCTTGAAAAGGTGGTTAAGCTTTTAACAACACCATATTCCATAACCAAGAATGGACCTTTCAGCAAGACTTAGCACTGGATCATGACGTTCGATCCATCCAAGCGTGGTTGAAAACAAATGTTTAGGACTTAATCAGGGCTGAAGACAGGCCGTCATTTCATCCCGATCTTAATCCGCTGGATTATGATTTATAGTCAGTTTTAGAGAATATGGCGCGTCTAAATGCCAATAATAGTAGTAGTGTAACAGTTTCAAAATGATGTAATACAGTGTTAAATAAACAACGCGATAAAATCCGTATATAGTAGTTTAATTTCAGTGAAGAATTTTCTCATGTAAAGAGAGTGCGTGTTTCTATTGATAACTGACCTCAAGGTTTAAAGGACTTTCTTCTTTTTTTACTTTGTGTAATACAGCAACTCGGTTCTCTTTATCACCCACTCCATTTTAATATCATAACACACGTATTTAACACTAGCTAATCCGCGCAATTTCTTCTACTTCACATAAAATAACGACCTAGCTATTAAAATAATTAGATCTTATAAAACTACAACTAAAGAAAATCGAATATTTAGCAATGCCTAATAAATCAATTAAAGAAAATAAGTCTAACTACACCTATATATAGCTAACCTACCTACCTACCTACTAATACCGATTTAAAAACTATTATTTTATTATACTATATCTAAAGAATAAAAAAAGCCCTGATAAGCGCGGTTTGTTTACGATTGCTAAATGTCAATAAAAACCAACGCTCTTATACCTACAAAAATCAATCGTATAGCATACATTCGCAAGTCGCAAATCACCTACCACACAGTAACTACAAGAAATTTTATTTCATGAAAATCTTGTGTGTTTATAAACCGATTTCTATAATTCTTTTTTTATTAGTAAGATATTAAAGTCTACTTTTTGATCGTGAGAATGTTGTGAAAATATAGCTACGTATAAAACGTTGTTTTTTATATTTTATTAAATTTTTAACGAATACCTCGATTCCCAATTATGTTTTTGGTATATAAAGTATCCTATAACTTGCTCAGGATTAAGAACTATAACTATACCAAGTTTGATAAAAATCCTTTCATTAGTTTTTGATCCTTGCGTGCACATACAGACAGACAGACAAAGAGACAGACAAAAATTTACTGATAGCATTTTTGGCATCAGTATCGATTACCAAACAACCATCAATAGTTATTTTGTAAATATATTCAATGTACAGAATTGACCTCTCTACAATTTTATTATAAGTATAGATTTAATTTAATTATTATATTTAATTAGTGCGAACATGAGAAACCACAATGAATATTCATATAAGAATGTGACAGATTCCAAATTCAAATGAAATATTATATTTTTTTTATTGTAAAAGTATATATTTATGGCCAGACTATGTATATAGATACAAATATATGTATATGATAGCAAAAATCACGGCCATTCACGGCAGATTTGCTGTCATAAGGATTCCGTTGTATATCGCCGAAGATCTTTATCAGAATATCACCAAACTAGAATGGGACTACCACGAAATACTACGATACGCATCTAAATCATCCTATCCAGTTGCAAGCTTTAGTTCATTTTACATTGACGTGTAATGAGATTTAATCAACAACATCACCAATGTAGCCGAAGTCAACCAAATACGCATTATTAAGGATAACTCAAAAACTATTGGTCAGATCTTGATTAAATTTAAATGGGACCAAATGGAAAGCACCAGCTTTCAAATAAAAAATCATCAATATCCAAACACCTAGAAAAAGTTCTGAGGTAACACACATAAAAAACATACAGACGAATTGAGAACCTCCTCCTTTAATAAGTAAGATCTACAATATAAATAATCTCTGTCCCTTACAAAGTAAATGAAGCGACAATTTAATAAATCAAATTTTTAAAACAAAATTTTAACGGATCAGCATCGCGCCCTAAGCTTCTCAGGCTACGCTAGCAAAATATAGTACGATATGCTTGTTCGCCTCCACCACAGTACAAAAAGGTTATGTGATCTATGCTTTAAAAAACATTAGTTTTATATTATATATATTCTGAATGGATATCAATTTTGCATCAATAAATAACTTAGTTTGTTGTATTAACGCACTGACTACCACATTGACTGCGGATGGTCAAGAGGTTAAAGTGGTCATCTCGTTACTGCTACTGCCCCGACTGTTGTGGCTTCGCCAGTTCCTACACGGAGAAACTTTTGTAAGATCCAGAGGCAGGATGTTCTTTGTGTCCATTGTTTCATGTTTGTAAAATGCCCCGCGACACAGGAATTACCATGTGCGGGAGTGGCCATTTTAAATAAAATCATTATTTATTGTTTCAAGTTTAAGCATTTACGGATTCGCTAGCTCTTAACTGTAATGGTAAAAAATTGATACGATTCTATAGTCGTGGGTCCACTTGACCTAGTTTAAATTCATGTAAAAGAAATAAAAATATAAAATATGTTCATTTTTATTATTACTCTTGAAAATCAAACATTCATTAAGGTAATTTTATGCAAAAACAAACGATAGGAGGATATATTAGTATTTCTAATTGATCTTAATGAAACAGTTTTTTTTACTAGCCTAAATACTGGGTAATCGGCTAAAATCCCAAAAAAGAAATAAAACGATGGTAAACATGCAAATAGATATTTAATTTTAAACTATCGAATGTGCTAGTTAATGGCATAGCAAAATAAAATAGAAAACTTCTCCTATAAAAAATTTATAATGGTCAAAGCGAACGAATTTTATTAGTATAAGTCATGCAAATAAGCAACTTGTAATCACTGCATAAGTGTGCAGGCTTTGCTGTTCTGGTACCAGTGATGTTCATTATGCCCACCTGGGCATAATGAACATCACTTTCTTTAATTCTTATCCAATTTTAAAGATTCATTACTGTTTCTAGTGCTGATAATATTATGGGAATCGTTTGACCTGAGATGAATAGGGCAATCGATGATTGTAGCATCTCTCTCTCTCAAAAAAGGCTTACACAATATTAATGCAGGCCCTTTCCACAATTATTTATATTTGATTCCAAAAGCTCCTGCTTCAATTTGCCATCAGAACTATGTAAAATGAAATACAAATAACAAAAGAAAAGTTACGTATCTATGGTGATGGGTCCAATGGACATGTATGACGATACTGACCTTAGGAATAGCAAGCGAGACCCGTCTGTCCTACTGTGCATACTTAGGCTTACTGTAGGAAGGTACTACGAAGCTGAGGAGGCAGCAGTGACTGCGACTGTTTTTATAAACATTCAAAGATTGTATATGGGTCCAATGGACCCACGACTATAGTTAAGGCCTAGATACTAGAATATACAATACTTATACTTTTGCTTTTGTAATCGATAGGGTGTGTTCGCCACTCATATCAGAACTTAGACAGCAAGCATGACACCGTGGATGTATATTCATATCGCAGTTGAATAACGACTGGTATACAAATTACCACATTTCTTTACATCTATTATGTATGTATGTATGTCCTATCTTCTACCTGTAAAATAATAAGGGATTTATATCTAACCCGATTTTATTTTAATTTTAACGTAGCTTAATATCATTTCTAGTTTTAGCCAGAGGTGTGGCACCTATATTTGTCCAAAGACAAACTTAACATGTTGTGCCGCATTGATTATCTATAGTTATAACTTTCTATAGCACTAGCATGAGCTTAGATAAACGGTATAATTCCTTCCACACTAATAAATTCCATGATCGGCAGTAAATAAATTGAGAACCTAATTCCTATGGGCACATGAAATAGTCCCATATTTCTTATATTTTGACGATTAGATAATTCGATCGATAACGGTACTCCGGTATAATTATCTACATTAATTTCACCGAAATTTTATGTTATAGAATTATATATAAATATTGTATATATCATTTAAGGCTCGGCTGGTCTTTGGAGCAGAGTATTATTTGTCAAACATTAATTCAATATTAGCAAAAATTTTATATTATTTATCCATATTTTTGTCAAGGTAATAATGACTTTGACCTTAGCGTTGTGCAGATTCTTTGTTGAATTTTAGGTTTGATGTGAAATGAGGAATTCTGGTATGTAAATAAAAGTAATGATTGTTATTGTATTTTATTATAAAATCATATAATAAAATGGAAATAAATAAATATATTTATCACTTAATCTAAGCACTTAGGTACAAAATCATTGGCGCTATATGGAGTGTACAACAATTAAGTCAAAGTATGCAACTCACATTGCTAGATACTATAATTGCTACAGAAGGAAAAATCCGTTAATATCACGCGTGACTAGATATTCACAAGCTACCAGTCTCACATTAGCGTCCATATTCTCTTAGTTTTGTACAATAATATATCTTATTATATAATATCACTTTGAGGGAAGCTGGTGCTCACTTGCCAAGCAGGATCTTGCGGCCAGCGCCCATGTTCTGGCCCGCTTGGGTGGCACCCTTGTTGGATCCAGCCTGGAGACCGATCACGGTCTTACCGGCTTGCAAGACTTCGTCCGAGAATTCACGCTTGCACTCCTCAGCGGGCTTGGGGCCGAGGTACGGGCCGCTCCACTCGGAATGCCTGTAGGTCTGCCAAAACAATCAAACAAGTTAACAATTATGATCTAATGACACATTGTCCATTAATTTCTATGACTAATTGCTATCTGTCACGGATATCTCTTTTAATTAGAACAAATTATAAGTGGTAATAGATTTGGCAGCAAAAATCCAGTAATTAGTGCAACTAAAACTTTTGTACTTCAGCGCACCTGTGATCGAACGAGATTCCAATAATTTCCACTCGGCCTCAGCTAAACACGCGACCTTGGATATTTATGAAAACTGAGGTAATGTTGCAAGATGCTTGTAAAGTTTGGTTGAACTTGGCATCGTGCCAACTCCTTATATTCTAAACGTATCTCAAACCAAACAATCTGCTAACATATTATATATAATCCTATGATTAGGCGGTTTCTAAATTCTATTTTGTCGGCTTGATTGTTTGTAATTAATTATGTATATAAAGATATATAAACGCACGTGTTATACTGACGATAGATTGGCTGTTTACAAAGCTATAAATTCTATTGCGTAATATCATGTACAATTTTTTGAACCTCGTAAATCGTTTGGTGTGCCCTGAAATACATATTCAAGACACGAAGGCAACTACGAAAATCATTGGCACTGAGAGCGTTTATATTTGAGAATACGCGTTATAAATGATATTACTATAAAGTATTTTATAATGTCCTCACCTCACGGCCAAGGGCGAACAGTGTGTTGCACACCTGGGAGATGTCCTTCTTCTCCCACAGGTCGACGGTCTGGAACACGTCTATGTCGGGGACACCGTACGCTTTTATGGCCGCCTGGAAGCTGCAAAGAACAAAATATTATGAAATTGATATTGTTATTTTTCTTCTCTTCATCTTCAGCGCTAAGGATAATCAAGCGGGCGATATTTGACAACAAAGAAGCAACTTATTCACGGTCAACTTAGATATGAAAAGTGTGCCATATACAGTACGATGATGATTTTGGTTGTTTCGTTCGTAACGAGATATCAATAATAAATTCTAATGTTATCTTAAAATATATAATTCACAGAAACGAATTGCCGAGGTAAGCGATCGGCTTAGGCCTAATTACCTACAGATTGCTATTAATGGCCAGGCGCGGGAATTCTGTCATAGATTTTTTTTTAATACTTATGAAAGTTGTTATTCGTTTGAAGATATTTTTACACAAATGTAATAATCAGCCAAATAAAGTAATTTATTCCAACTATCCGAACTTTTTAAGTCTAGTAAATCACTCTAGAATCTATTGCCAATTACTCGTACAATAGCTTGTTATGAAAACATGCAATAATAGAATGTTACAAAGTTATGCACATTACTAAAAAAATATTTTTTATTGTGTTGTATTTGAAAACGTGTAGCTTTTGTGCCTTTTTATGATTGAATTTAGTAAATACATTATTGCTGACTCTGTCAAATCTATCGTTGCTATGATATAATGACTTACTTGGTGATGTTCTCCATCATCTTAAACTGTCCACCAGAGGTGTTAATCTTGTTGACGGAGCCAGGTTTTAGCTTGTTAATGAGCTGACACAGGACAGTGCCGTCCCTGATGACATCCTCGAAGGCCTCACTGGGTGGGAACTTAGCGCCAAGGATGGTTTCAATCCATTCCTGAGCTTCCTTCTCCTGTTCGGGGCTGCGCTTAGAAGCCAACTATTGGAGAAATTATAACCATTCAATTATTATGCACTACGTGACACATTATACTTTACTTTGAACTGGTACAAATTGTGATAAACATATGAAGACAGACGAAGTCCAACGAGTTGGTGATTTTAAAATGTTGTATTTGTAGTTCTGTAATTGCAAATACCTATTTACAGTATGAAATTATATTTCTAAATGATTTAATTTTTTTAACACTTATTTAAGAGTTCTAGGTATAAATTTGGGTTATAATAAAAATGTTTGTGTATTGAATAGAGTGGGGAGAATTCTGACCTTGGCGCGGACTTGACGTTCCAGAGACATGTTGTGTGTGGTGTGTGTGGCTGTCGAGTTGAGTGGAGTTAGTGCGCCGTAAAAAGCACCGCTAGACTGAACTCCTGAAAGCTGAGTCCACGTATTTATAGAGCGCGCGGACAGGCTGCGCCCTTCTGGAAAACTCATGCGCAACGCAACGCCACCCGATGATACACCGCTACAAAATAGCAGGCTGACTCAACAAACTTTGTTCATACTTATGTACGATGTTAATTGGTGGGTTTAATTGACTAAAATCCAGCGTAGTTCTTTTAAAATGTTACGAACCAGGTTATGGCGATGTTCGCCGTTAAATACTAATGCATAGACTTTATAAAAATAATGTCATTTATTGACTTTAAGATTGATTATAAAGTAGCATTTGTAATATTTGTTAATACTTTGTATTTATAATGTAATTTATTATGCTCATTAAGTAGACTGTGTGTTCATGTGTGCCCTCCATGTAAATATTTTTGTGTAAGTTCAAGAAAGTATTATCTATTTAAGTATCTTTAATATATATATATTTTTTCAGTAAAAGTGCTCTAATGCGTTGCTGATTTTAGAAATATTTACCCGATTTATAAAGAAAGAGAGTAATTGGCAGGCTTTTGTGAAAAATAAACCACATAACACGACGTGTGCCGATTTACTCAAATTGCCTATAAGCAAATCTTTATTCTATCGCGTTCGACAAGAAACATGACATCATACAAAACAATGATTCAATGTTTGTTAAAGATAAAGAATAACACATAATGTATATTACGAATAAATTTAAAATTATAAATTTAACAATAAACTATAAATTTTAATTTAGCAATAAATATAGAATTAAATGCTTCGGTTTTTATCTCTGAGCACGTACTTTCCTTATAAATTTATCCCACCCGAAGATGCGTATCGAGAGATACTTTTAAAACAAACAAACATTAAAACAACGACCACAAATAACATCTTTATACAATAACAAAAATGTATGGATATCACACATTCTTGTAATGCGTAGGAATCGAACCCACAACATACGACTCAATGATATTGGCAAAGCAAATCCTTAAACCACTGCGTCATCCATACTAACATTTAGGTACATACTTTTAACAATATATAATTATGTCAAACTTCTTTAAAAGTGATTCAGTATTTGCTGCATGGAAACTGAAAATTCTTGAGCAACACGACCGAACATTTCCAGTTTCCTTTTATGGTATTAATGCAGTGTGTAGGCGTAGGCGCTACGCTGACGCTACGCGCCTACTCTCGCGCACGGCATTCCGACGAGAACCCGCTGAGTTATCATTGTCGCCAATACCCACGCGTTCGACGCCGGTTCTTCGCCAAAATATATGTATATTAAAAAACACGTTCAGTCTTCACTGACAAAGCTACCTTGAAAAAAGGTGTCTGGACATTAAGTCATTAGTGAAATTCTGTTTGTACTATATTCTTTTAAACTCTCTTGTGAGTAATATAATTTAGTAGAATGTATGAATAATTATTCTTTTTTCATCGTGATGATGTAAAAAACATAGTATACAAGGATTTAACCTAAACGTATCCTAAAAAATCGTTAATTGATTTAAATGAAAGGAATAGTGTACTGGTAAGTGTGACATGTTAAGCAGTTATTGTAGTCAATGTGAAAGAAGTGGGCGAAGAAAAACCGGCGCTTTCACAGGATAGCAGTTAATCACGGCTTTATTTCCGTAAATAGCCAAGGCCAAAAGACAAATATTAGTCTGGAGCCAATAGTCGCATCGCTAATACATCGTGTATTGAGATTCGATCGAGATTAAACCGTCCTCTGTACAGATGACCCAATAATGACGACCCTAATATGAAAATAACCCAATACATGCATATTAAGAGTATACATTCGTAACGGATTAGCTGGAATGATTTCGTTCGCACAAAAATATGAATTGCCTATATAACTGTCGGCAGATTTATGATTTATCTCGATTGCGCAAATGTACACGTTCAAAACATGTTATGACTCCATGTAAATTAAATTCGTTTATGATACTTATATTTCAAACCTCCTTTCCATGTATAGTGTGGTTTGATTTTCAGTTTAATTAAACTAAATAATATTATGTAAAATATCAACAGCACAAAAATCTGTATCTACATATGTATATAGATTTTTGTTCTGTTGATATAGCTATGTAGCCAGGTAATAACATGATTTGTCTCTATTTTTAAGTAACAGGTTACTTACATACGTCTTCCACAACTACGTTTTAAAGATGTGTTCATGCCAAATTTTATCGAAATCGGTTCAGCAATCTATTTATGAAAACGTAAACAAACAGAGTTACTCTCGCATTTGTCTGGAATATACATAATACAAAAATTTATCACACATCACAATTTTTGATTATTCTGGTAATACATATTTGCATATGAAACTCCATATGTACACTTCCATTACCAGAATAATCATTAATGTTATGCTCACTCTTCAAGGGGGTCAGTGCTAGGGACGAAGTCTTCTGCTAGTAGTGTAGCCGTCGTAAAAAGTCCACTATAGAAATACTTTATAAACAAAGCCTTAAACTTTCTTTATTTCATAGACTGTAATAGTATGTGTACAAAGCCGGTTGGATGTCTTTTTGCACCTCTAATTGGGCCGAAAGCGTGACAATAATTATTCTAATCTTTGAGATGCGTATTCAATTATTCGATCGAAAGTTAGATGTCTTTTTAACATGGAGCTTTTTAACATATTAATAATATGCAGTGTTATCATACACTTGGAAAAGAAAGACATTAGAAAACGTTGTTTGATGAAATTATATTTCCAAAACTAATAAAGGGTTTTCTTATCTTGATGTATAATCGTGTATGCTTACAGAACGGACTAAGAACGTGATAAGACTAACATATATTATATAAGTACAAACAAGGTCATTTAACAACTGTCGCGTATAAGACTTAGAAAACCTCGAATATTGAATATCCGGCTTTCTCTGGCAACGATCGAAAAAATTAATAAATTAGATTGGGAAAAGTAACAGAAAACATTAATAAACTTTTGAAACATCTTCATAAAAAGTTAAAATATAAATAATAGCTTATGTAAAATAATATCTGATTAAATTTTATAGATTTAAACAAATCCACACAAAACGTGTAAATTTGTAAAACAACATATATTTTTTTAGAATCATTAGATAATTTGTTACTTGTACTTTTCCACGCAACAATGGGACATAAAAATCATGTGCATCTGTGTGACCATAGCTCTTATAGCTTTGGGCCGGCGAGTGACAAAATCTTATTCGTTTAAGCTAGTTTTTTAAAAAGTCGGTCATAATGATTAATAGACGGCGTAGGCCGAACGATTATCAGAAAATAAAAGCTTTAGACATAAACATGCCAGACTGCATCTAAGAATTTGCATTCCTTTGCAAATAGCAATAGCGTGGTAATAATAAAATGTAAACTGAATTATTTCGACTGTAAAGTAGAAACGATCAAATCAAACTATATCGTAAAATTTATGGGATTAACTTTATGCCTACTAAAGACTGCGTTTGAACTACTTTAGTGATTACTGGCAGCACATCACGAATATAAAAGCGTTCATTTACCAATGGACACATCCTGATGAGGAGGATTTTTCTATATCATGCATATTGATTGGGCAATTGCTCAGCATATGCATCATTATTGACACGTCGGTCAAAGTTTGCTTATTTGTCGACCTTCACGCAAAAAGCACTTTAAGGATTTTAATGCTATTTGTACACTTTGTCCTTTTCTAAAAGGTTGGTATTCATGTTAAAAATGTAAGCCAAGTTATATTACCTAATTTCGTTCGATAGAATCGATGCTATGTTGCATAGTTTCATAAACGTTTAAACGACTGTTGAACACGAGCCCACGCAAACGAAGTCGCGAGGATAATCTAGTACTTACATATGAAATCTATCAAATCATATCCTATCATGATTTAATAAACATTAGTAATCTTCTTCAGTTGTATTATACAGAATAATATGATGGAAAATTCCTTTGCTTATTGTGTTATTTTGCTTATGTACATCCGCAATTTAAACGAGGATTTTGAAAAATTGCATCAGTGTTCCAAAATTATTTCGTGTTTTAAATAAGTGAATGATGTCATTCAATAAAAGCAAAAATACTGCAATAATTCTGCGCTCTAATACTGGTAGAAACTAAAGAATGCGTCTAAATTGCGCGTGGAGTTCGTTTCGACGCTTATCAAAACATGCTACGGATCGTGATTAATTTCGAATGTACTGGGAAATTACAAATGAAAGGCGTCACTTGATACGCGTCATTTCACTCAAACATATAAAGCTTGAGTTTTTGTGACTATTCCATAAGTACCTACAGCGTTTTATCTTTGGCCTTTAGGAATTTGAAAGACATTCCTAAAGGCCAAAGATACACGGGCGCGGTGAAGGCAACTACGTGAAAAAAAACTTACATAAATATAAATTATGTTGGTGGCCGCATCGCCGAAGGATAAAATGATAATGTGTTTGTTTCGCGTCACAATTGCTGTGCCAGTGCGGCCTCGGCCTACTTGTCAAATACTGAACATTAGTTGTTTAAATCATTAAAATTATAAATAAATTTTGTTCTTTGCATACGTAAAATCGATGAAATAATTATATGGTCTATAACAGTAGTTTTTTTTTACTAAGACATAATTGTGATTCTTCACATTTATGGGCTTTATATGCCAGCATAAACTAAATATTTTACTTAAAATATCTACTGTAATTTAGTAAGGAGTTTTATTTTAATTACAACTAGCTGTGCCACAATGATTATAATATACAAACACGAATGATTTGCGTATTTTAGCAAGCTTAGGCTATCTTATCTTATCTTGTGTGGGGGGCCAGTCAGTACAGACCGGTGACACTTCAACCCAGTGGGATCCTTTGTGTCGACTTCCCCAATAACGACTGTCATAGATGTTCATGGCAGCCGGGACCGACGGCTTAACGTGCTCTCCGAGGCACGGAGCAGGCGATAATTGTCAATCAATACGCACATAATTTCGAAAAGTCATATAACTTCCGAAAGTCAGAGGTGCGCGACGTGGGTTCGAACCCGAGACCCTCTGCATTGCAGTCTGTTTGTCTCTCCATTGAGCTACCGCTGCTCTAAGCTTAGGCTAACATTTAATTTAAATAATGAAACAAATTTGATTTTACAGCTAAATAGGCAAATGATTCGTGTTTGTATATAATAATAATTTCAATATATCTTTAGAATTATGATCCAGTCGATTCAGGCATTATACATTTTTGTGTACAAAGACAAACGTATAGGAATCAATCTAATTTTATTATTTCGCTTTGCCTTTTTACGTTTAATTCTGACGATATTATGTGTTTTAATATAAATAGCTAGGTTGATTTAACATAATTATTATATTTGAAGAGAAAGTGGCAATATAGGCAAGGATGGTAGTAATGTCCCAAGCATTTACGTATTATTAATAGTATTTTATTATTATGTGACAGCATTGTTGGGCCCGTGGCATAGAATGTACTTACTGCTTCGTTTTCTTCATTAAAAGACAAGTCCTGCACATGGAATTATTTTTGTGATGCTTGGCATTTTACAAACATTCAAACAACGGGTACAAAGAGCACCTAGACTCGGAATAACTAATTGTGAATAAGACAGTTTCGTGTGGAGATTGAACGTATAACACTCAGCGCAGTAACAGTGTGACGCACATTAGTCCGGATTTTCAAAAAGGTGGACGTTGAATTGAAAATGCTTATCACTTTTTTTTTTCTCAGTTCAGTATTAAAGTATAGCAAGCAGACCTCATATTCTGATAAGTACATGTTGTCTTTAACATGATGACATATAAATTGTTTGCGTGTCCCTACGGCCGAATAAAAGAGCATACTTGTTTTAATCATTTAAGACCTACAAATAGCTCTTTGAGTAATTTATTGGCATATAATATGTACACATTGTATAGTTATCAACTGTATTCGTTTTTATACGAATTTATTATATCTTCCGTCAGCTTCATAAGGTCCCAGCTGTTTCCAAGCTGGATTTATATTCAGTGCCTCGTATCTAAATTATACTTACTAGTAAATCACTTACTTCCATGATTAGAGCGGGCAAAGTACCAAATTGCCAAGTGCATTTATCGCGTACAACTAGAGGCAACATTAATCAATAGCTCAAAATGGGTTCTTGTAAGATTTCTGTCAGCTGTGTTAATGGACATATTTCTAACGTACAAGCGGTCGCCTAGTGCTCGAAATTCGACCAAAGTTTGCCTGTAAGATATTACTGATATATGTCATTAGGTATATATTGATATATGTAACCGTAGTTACGCGCTTCGACTGCGAGTGTCAAATGCATGGGTGTGTGCGTGTAGAGCTTTTTCTTCATTTAATGTATTTCTAATTCATATTTTATATAAATTTAGGATTCGCCCCTCCTTCTTCATATAAACTTTAACTGTGCCAAATTTCATATCGCTTAGTCCGCGGAATTTTCGTAAAAAAATGTTTGCTTCACGTATTAATATATAGATTATAGAACTAGACGTCACCTAGGTGTCGTGTCGTTTACGCGCGAGTATAGGTTCGTCCCCTATTAGGTACATGGGTTGGATATCTGGCGAAATGTAATTGTAATGCATCTTGACCTCAGTCTTTGTATGTGTACCTGTATGAAATGAGTCTGCGTAATTATTTTAGTGGTGAAGGGATGTGTTTTGACCAACTTGATTCAAGTGTTTTCTTCGGAAAACACTGTTTCTACATTAGGCACAATCCCTGTATCCCCGATATTTTCACAAATACTTATTTTTATAAGACAAAGTGCACTCTCGTTTGCTATCGTGGAAACGTGTAAAATGCCTGACTTGCAAAAGCTATCGATGCTCGCAAGAGGAACTTGGGGCATAGATAGTGCTTCAGTAACATCTTGAACCGCTTTGTCATCCATGCGTTCAAATTATGGTTCGAACAGGGAAAATTTTACAATCAGACAATTCTTAGGGAAACGTAATACGGTAGCTATCTTATAAGATAGACACTAACCCCCATAGCCAGCTAAATGTGGGGGTGACACATTACGCATCAATCCGTGGCAGTCAGAAAGGTAGTCGTGCTCTATCTACGTCATATAATGCATTATAAAATAATTATGAATGGGCGACGAACATGTGTATTCTGTAAAATTTGTTTCACTTCAGTATCATGCGACAGTTTTATTGTTATATGATAAGAATGTGATAGACATTGTAACAATGTAGTCATTATCTCCGACAAAATACTGAAATAATAACGTTGTAATTGCTTCAAGAGGTTTGGTTGTGGATTAGCGAGTGGTCGTAATATTCACGTTTATCTGGTGCATTCGTGTCACATCCTTATTCATTTTATTTAGATGCGAAAGTGTTTTTGTTGATTTGTCCTTCTTCCACGTAGCAACAGAGTAAAAAGACGCCGTAAATTTTTGCAGGGACGTCGTATACCTATATTAAAGAAAGTCGATGTAATTATTCATGGAATGGTCAATGACATAAAGTATTAATAACCCGGCAAATGCACGGTTTCTGTAAGTTATTAAATAAAGCTTTCTACAGCGGGCATTAAGCTGCGGGTAAACAGAATTGTTTTATAATAAAGAACAACTGTAAACCTGTGTAAATTTGTAGTAAGTGTGTAGACACTCCACACTATAAATATAGTACAAATAATGTGTACATGTTCATCTAAATATTAGGGTTGTAACCAAAGGTAACTAATGCCTGGTGCCTATTTAAATTTTTTGTCTTTATGTTCAGAGATTTTGAGCTTTCCTATTGTTAGCAAAGCCCAGTGTGATTTAAATACATACTTTTTTATACTAGTTGGTAAAGTACACAGCCTATAATTTGCGCATCGCTCACGTCTACGCGCCGGTCATAGGACGCTATTGAAGATATAAGAATGAACTTTGCTCTAAAATAATTATATCACTCGTTTAACCCCTTCTTTTTCAAACCTTTTTTGATACCCAGGAAAAATGCTTGATGCACTACCTGCCGGCTAGGGGACGGCACCGGCGGGGCGTGTGGGACTCACCAGCCGAGTGCTAACCCAACCTTTACCAGTTTACATAGTTTCCGGAAAGTGGAAACTGCTTGCCATCAGGCAGACCATGTGCTTGTTCGTGAATACACATGTCTATGAGTGGCGGTTACCGCTCAGCATCAAGTAAACCATCGGCTCACATGTCATTGAGAGACATAAAAAAATTAAATCCATTTACTACCACTGTGGTCAAATATTAAAAATAATCTTTATTTCTACATTAGGGCAATTCAAAACTTCGCAGAGTTTATCGTCTTATGTCGTTGATTTTAGTAAATTCTTAATCAGCGTTTGCTTATTAGTAGTATCGGCATGGCAATCTATAGACCACAATTTTTGGTCTCGTTTTGCCCACCTTTATTTTGCTCGAGAAATAATTTTATTTGTATATATATTCTCATATAAGTACCTATAAATAAATGCTATCAATATCCATAATAATCCATACTAAACATCTTATTATCCGAATCGGTGAACCCTAAAATAAACACGTGAAGAAGCCGGCGCATAAATAAATCATAAAACTATAAATAACTACATAAATCATTCTGTAATCACTCAAAATTGAAGAAAATATCTTTCTGCAGTTTTTTCATGTTTGTACACGTTCCAATATTTTAGCTTAAGCTGTCTACCTCCACACGAATAGGAAAATCACGTCAGAGTGCGTCGGCCCTACGATGGACAAGGTCGTACTATACCGGGACTCAAGGCGGACATCACTCGATGTTATGACACATGGATATTATTGTATCCTTCGTATATAATTGTGCATCTTCTCTCATCTTTTCCGTCATGTTATTGAATAAAGAAGTTTGTTATGGCCTTTGGAAATGCGGCCAAGACCAGCGTTTTTGTTGTAAAAAAGACACCTCCTGCATCAATCTTAATTAAGTTCTGTATCGAGGAGGACTTTTACAATCATCCTATTAATGAACACCATATAATATTTATTTGTATGTATATGTCATGGGTGCTATACACGATACCGGTTTTTAGTTCCGTGTCTAAGATTATATTAATCTTAATACCGTTGAACTTTAATTATAAAACCAAAAGAACAGGGTGATTGATGGACAGACAGGTATGTCTTGACTGTCTATCACAATGTATGGGAGACTTCAATAATGTTCTCGAATACATTTGAAGTCTGGGAACCAGCACTAAGGCAGCGTGGTTGACCATCTCCCTTCTTATACTGAGAAGGGGCTGGATTAATTAACTGAGGGCTGACATTATTATATAACTAAAAATGTTGAATAATACACAGGTTTTATATAATAAATAATTTGGCTGTAAATAATTTAGGACTTATTGGTTAAGTTATGTCATTATTTAAGTTATGGACAGGAATATATGTATAAGTTTACCGCCAAATGACCAATGATGAGAACGACAAAGCAAATTGGGGTGGCGCTGTGTTTAAGATAGTAAAACCTTATGGTCTTTGTCCCTAGCGGTGGCAACACAGCGATTCTTCAACTTCTCATGTACGAGTTATGTTCGAGTTATACATACCGCTGATTATTTAATCTACCACATACTACTGTAACTCACAAGTACTGTAAAGGAACAGGTGGTCGGGTGATCGGTTTGGTGATCGGGAACTCTATTAGTATACAAAAATAAAGAAAGATTTTAACCTTTTTATAATCACATATGTACGGCGAATTGGCAACAGCTTGTTGTACGACTTACATTGGTTTTGTTATCATTTCGTGATTTTGTGTATATGTACATATACACATATGTATAAGTTAGGTCTTTAAATATTAGAGCTCTAAATGTTTATTAATGTATTACAATGAAAAGCTAAAGGTATATAAACATCTTGACTGAAAAATCTTAGGAACTAATAGTATTCATCTATTGGTTCCTAAGATTTTTACATATTTTAATTAAGATTATACTCAATATATTGTATAGATTTATAAGATATAAGAGTTCCTACTTAAGTACTTAATTTGTAATTGATAGTTGTTGCGGGGGGTCAGCTCAGGGTCAACACAAACAAAACAGACGATTTATTGTTTGCTTTATTAAAACACCCTCCACAAGTTCATCAATAATTACATACACTCGGGTACACCACTATTATCACTAGTATTTACAATATTATTTATTACATATTTACAACGTCGCGCCGGTCGGAGTCAACTCGTGCTGTCGACTACCATATCAAACTATTAGACTATGTACTTATCAATAAATTATAATTTGTTTAAACTTTTAAAATAAAACTTAGTATTTGGTGACTAGAAAAAATACGACACTTCACCGCTTACGGCGTATTTTAAAATTCAATTGGATTAATACATTTTATATTTGATTTAGGCATCGACGAATAAATACATCATTACTTTATAGGACAACATTTAAAATTAACTTCCTTCCTTTATATTATTTCAATTCTTCGCAGAATATGTAAGTATACTTCTGGCGTATACAATATTCGGGATGTTATTTACAGTCGTATCACACAAAATATTTATTACAATAAACTATTTAAAACTAAACACCCGTGTACATATACAGGCAACTTGTACGTTTTACCGTTTGTTACAATAAATGCATCTAAAATTATTTAGAAAGTTAATTATTGCAGACAATACATTAATGGACACGATTTGGCACTTGGAATGTTCGTCGCGAGATCGAAATCTAAAACTTAGTGTCGTCACTTGAACGTTCACTCGTCACTAGGTAAACAGGAATTTTCAGGAAATGCAGAGGTGGATGTGGAGAGCGCGGTGCGGGCGTGACTATGGAGCGCTCCCGCTGGACTCGTCGCGGCCCGGACGGGGAGTCAACAAGGCGACGCTGTTACGCCCATTAGAAAAGATGGTTGTTCGTTTTGGCGAGAGTGCCGAGGTGGTCGGACAGGAGGTAGTTGGGCGGCGCAACACCGAGCAGCGGGAAGCCGGAGGGCTGGCGCAGCAGACCGCAGCCCCCGGCCCACTTGCCGCTGCCGCTAACCGGTGGCAGACCAACGTCTCCGCCGACGCCGTTCAGCTCCTCGCACATCTTGTTCGCTGTAACAAACAAATATGTTATGCCAATGATCGATTCGTTACTAAACCATAAATAAGTGTGCTTTAATTTCTAGACCATTTCACATTATCGTCGTAGAGGCTATAACATTGAGTGAATACAAGTGTAGGAAGTAGTCTTATGACTCAATACGATATTCGCGAGTGAACAAGCAAAACTTGCGCACACAAATCTGCTCAAATATGAAATCAGACTGCAGCTCGACGGGCGAATATGAAATAATCGTGGTAACGCAATTAAGCGCTAATCACCTAATCCTTGCTGCGCGGCTCCGTTGTTTATTCAAGCCTGAGTGACAATCGCGCGCACAATTAGCGCAAATGAGCCGAAGTGAAAATCTGGCGGTGGCAGGCAGCGGCGGCGGCTAATGTGATTAATACGACCACAAGTCCGCATTAGCCGGTCGCTCAGGCGCTGGTAAGCCACCGCCTCTGGTTAAATCCACCCTTGGCGCTAATCTATCCCTCGCTATGCTGACACGCCCTCACCTACCTTTGCCACATCTTGTCTTTCTATTACTTTCTCTACTAATATATTTCTGTCTAAAGCGTACTAGCGATAGTTTGGATGTATATACGTCTCACTAGTATCAAGCTTATTCAAAATCATAAAAACGACTATATGTCTACTATATGTTTGATTATATATCTGTCTTTATTTTTAGCATATTATACATGAACTCAATAATTGTACGAAAGGGTTCACGAGTAAGTAATCTTGCTTACAAAAGTTGACCAATTTATAGTCTTTTTCAAGTACGAAGTCCGTTTTGACACTTCAAAGCACGTAACTCTGCACATATTTATATTACTAAAATAAACAATGATTAGGTACTTATGGTACTAAAGACTATTTAAAAATAATTATAAACTATATAAAACATGATGTAATTGTTTCACAAACATAATCCACTAATAATTTCTATTGATATTAGTTCATTGAAACATACATACGTTATTATACATTAATTCACGCCTGTTTCCCAGAGGGGTAGGCAGAGACTACGGATTTCCATTTGCTACGATCCTGACACACTTCTCTGGCTTCATTCACTTTCATGACATTCCTCATACACGCTCGCCGGTTTAAGGTGCTCTTAACCTGGCCTTTATCCAGAACGTCTCCGTCTCCGTTCATTAAAATATCAAAATAAAATAACATTTGACTACAATACCATGGTTAAGCACTAAGGTATTTTATTTACTTTCAGTCATAGTGAGCGATTCTATGAATCGGATAAAATCGAACTAATTCGAGGTAAAAACAATTGACCGAAAAATACTTTTGTAAATTTGTATTTGGTATTAATTATTATTACGTTGCAACGTACCTTAACTCCCATTCTGCAAACACTTAATATGATTTTTTTATCAAAAAATGGATTTGAACATGCGATATTGGACGTATAGTTTAAATATCTTACAGCTTTTAAAAGTAGTTGTCTTAAAACTCAAAATCTGCTATACTACATTTATTTCACCCTTATACTAAGTATGAAGTAAGTATGTGATACTAGGAATTAATCAAGGATAAGTCAAAGTTTATTTTTCCATTAAACACGTTATATGTACATATGTTACTTTGATGTAACCATTCTTGCGATATGTCAAACTTAGATGGACTCCTTTTTGTTTCTTTGTTTCTATCATTTTTGTTTCGATTCTAAACCCACGATTACAGTTTGTTTGGAATGTTAATCGATAATCGATTTCATGATTTGTCAATTGAAACGGTCTCTTGATTATCACTGTTCAACGATCATCTGTCAAATGGGACTACGTATTTGAATCGCACTATAGAAAAATAATTAACTAGATTTTTTTATTTATAGCTAAATAAATCGCTTGTTTACATAAACTGCTGTGAAGTTCATGGGCAACCGTCCTAGTTGTTTATAACACACGTTATGATTTAACATGAACCAAAAGCTTTAAAATTTATCGAAATAGTATTTTAATATGGAATGAAGATCGTAGCGAATGTCTGTCTTTATGTCACCTCTGCCTACCATTCTGGAAAATAAATAGTCGTGAGTTAAGGATTGCTGATATTACAGATTCCGGAAACATTGTTTACAAAATTTTATTCACACTGTGCTTGTGTTTTCAAACCTTTGTAGAGTCACCATTCGAATTCGAATAGGAGGCTTATTCCCTAGCGCAAGAATATAATACTAATTTGCACGCCAATTGTTCTGAATGTTATCGTTATGCACATAAAGTCTTATTGAAATATATTTTATACAATCAAGTTTGAATAGGATAATGGAAAACGTCTCTAATAGAGCCGGACTCTACTAGAAACGTTCTGAAGACAGGACAGCTAACTAACCCTGCTCGCTTAGGGTATAATATCATGAGAGTAAATTATAATAAAAATGTTTAGCAAAGTCGAAACTTCTGCCTGTCGTCGCAATATCTATATCTAATACTATAACGAACATATTCTATATTTAAGAAACACTAATACGAAGAGCGTATATTTGTCGAAAGCAGCCTTGTTATGTTCGCCCACGTAAACATGTGAGCTGAAATAGTGCGTTCAGCTCGCCCATTGGTCGACACGAATGACTCACACGGCTATAATTTCAGCGATCAATGTAACATTGGTAAGATAGAATCGCTAAAAATAATTTGTGACATCATGATTGGAACGAAAATACCACAAAGGAATGTGAAAAAAGATTAACTGGCTTTTTCTTAGAACTGTAAAGTACTTCATGTAAACGTTAATTAATTAGTAAAAATAAAACAAACACTAGACGTCTAAAGTCTTCTTTGTTTCTTTTTGAAAATAAAGAAAATGTTATCTCATTAATTTAAATCACAACAACAATTAGCAAAAAAGTCTGACGTCACAACACTTCGACATATATAAGAATTAATATTAATGCAATGGCAATACTGGTTTTTAGTCACCACATCATATATATATTATAATAAATAATATCTCGCTGGTAACTCATATTTTGTTCAAATATTTTACGTTTTTTAATATTGCCGTAGAGTTAAAAAAATCTGTACATTACACTAGATTTTCATAAAAATTTGCAATTAAATCTAGAAAGAAAATGTAAAGAAGCACGATTTTTTTTTATTCCTGTCTGTCTATATGTTTCTTATCTTTAAAGTTGCAAATTACTTTTAATAAAACTAATAGTAATGAAATTGAGGCATGTTTCATCTCAATCAGGTAAATATTTTTTGGGATATAGCTTGATCTCTTGACTATATCCACTTCGATACAAAATAGTGGTCTTAATCAATTGGCAAGACAAATTCTGTTCGCGTTAAGAATTCCCATTATAGATTGGGAAACATATAAAAAATATGTTACCCAAATGAGAAGGGTGAACAATAAAGCGTATTGTCCATAAACCAAAAATCGCGCGAAGACTAATAAGTTCTTAGTCACGTTGCAGACAAAATATAAAATCAGAGGAATGAATTCTAAGCGATTGATATTATTAACCGACACGCAATTTTTTACATGCTGGATTGTATACGTCGCGTAGAATTAATCATTATTAAACTCATTCCATTTAATGAGTGTCAACACTCAGGCAACTCACAACATAAGTAATATTATATCTATGACAACCATCCTTACATTATTAATTTATAAGATTCATAAAAATAATAAATTTGTAACATATTTCATAAACAGTATTTCAGGAGTTCCACAGTTAAAATAATCGCCCTTTATATGTCTGTCTGTGACATGTTGTTTTACGATGCGAGGAAATAAATCATCCCAATAGGAAGGAAATAATCATGCATAGTTACTGCTTTTGTATTACTGCTGTTATTATAATATTTTACTTTTAATTTGATTGCATTTATTTGTGTACTATTTCCTCGCATGCTGTTATCTTTTATAAATAAGAAAACATAAAAACTATAACTGTACTTAGCTTTTAATTGAAATATACACGTAATTCTTGTTAGAGATCCTTATAAATAAATAAATACCTATTTTTTAAAACACAAAACTTGTGATGCAATTATATATCAAATAGCAGCTATACAAATGTATATACCTACTAAAACGTATTTGTGTTTAGCGACAAAGAAAAATTGTTTTTAGGTGACACGCCTCATAAAATAAACAGATACGTGTCAAAACAAAATTTGCTACCGTTACCTATTTCTGTTTCAATGTAAAACTAAAAAATAACAGTGGTCAAGTACGAGTCGAACTTTTAGCGTGCAAGTCCGACTCGTACTGGACTACAGTTAGGTACCTATATTTGACTGGGTTTCAGTACTGTAAAGTTATTTGCTTAAATTTATGAAATTTATTCATATAACTTTCTGTACGTTTTCTTTCGCACCACTTGAATAGGTACCGGTTACATAACTGAGTTTATTTATAAAGGATATTCGCTGATTTCTCAAGAACTGTCTTAGTTGATCATCGTTTTAATTATCCTATAACTTTTACATAAACTTCTCTTTTTGTATTAAAGAAATATAATGTATAAAAATTATTATTTAATAATTGTAATTATTTTAAGAATATGTAATTATTTTGGAGTTGGGATATAGCTCACAATCAAACACAATAAAACAAAAAATATATGTGCAAGGGGGTAGTTTGTAATGTGCCAAAACAGGCGGTCACAGTTAAGTTGATAAAATCAACACTTTTTGTTTAATAAAAATATAAAATATACATTAACCATAACAATGAATGTATTTACAATTAATCCATGTATAAAACTTAAAATAATTAATATTTTCGCCTACAAAATTACGTAAATTTGCACGAAAAATGCAAAAGCGTAAGCTCGTGTTACGTAATTTTAAGATTAGAACAGTAGAAATCTATCCTATTTTACAGCTTAAACGAAACATAAATAGTTATATTACAGTTTGTCGGTCCCAAATATGTAAGTTATTGGTGTTAACAATAAAGATACATATTTATCAAGAAAGCACTTCAAATCCTCCATACAATTTTACTATGGCGGCCGCGCACCGATTTGAATATCAAGCTCTGTCATTCAGTCCAACCGCGTCTTACGCTCGGCGCAGTCTTAATATGTTGCTCCATTTGACTTAGTAAATAGAAAATATTTTATGTAATTATCTTTATTTGCAACTAGATGTTCCCGCGGCTTCACCCACGTTTATCGTTACTGCGCCGCCTCCGTGGATCGTAGCGTGATGTTATATAGCCTATAGCCTTCCTCGATAAATAAGCTGTCAAACATTAGAATAATTTTTCAATTCGAACCAGTAGTTTCTGAGATTAGCGCGTTCAAGCAAACAAACAAACAAGCTCTTAAACTTTATAATATTAGTATAGATAAAGTTTGACAAGAGTTATTTATAATTATTTCAGATTCAAGTATAGATCATTATTAGCTGTTTGGATATGCAGCATGTGACAGTCAGAGCCGCTTCATAAGGGTTTTGTTATTACCATTTAGCACGAGCCACAAAAAATAATTTTACGTCAGAACCCAACTATAGTCTATATTTTTAATGAGCTTTTATGACATCTAATTATTACTTTAATACTAACTAGTGGTCGCTTAGTCGTCGACCGTAATTAATTTTTATTAGCTTATATATTTTAGCTTGACGCATTTCTTTTCCATATAAACCTTTATTATGCCAAATCTCACACTCCACCGTACATGCAATATGCATTATAATATGTGGGTACAAAGTTTCTATACATTAATTTATATATAGTAGGTAGGTAGGTATTGTATCACATACACAACCATCTAGCCCAAACTAAGCAGAGCTTGTACTATGGGTACTAGACAATGGATAAACATACATATATCCTTTATTTTTAATAAATACATACATATTACAAGAACAAAAAACAACTAGACCAAGACAAACATCCAAGTTCATGCACACAAATGTTTGACTTGTGCGGGAATCGAACATGCGACCTCAGGCGTGGCAGTCGGTTACATTAACCACTACGCTATCGAGGCCGGAGCACAATGTACACGTTCATATCTACAATCCCAAACGTTTAAAGAAATAAACAACAAGACTCCAGTTGTTTGTAATAATTCATTAAAACCAATGAGTTTTCATAGCTTATGTGCTAAATACTCTTACAGAACTAGGGCAGATAACATAGTCAATACTATGGAGACTTTAAAGTCTCCATAGTATTGACTATGTTATCTCCCCTAGTTATTTATGTAAGAGTATTTAAGTAGTCAATACTATGGACACTTTTGAGTCTCCATAGTATTGACGATGTTAACGTACAATTATTTTTTAATACGACCGTATAATTTGTTGGTGTTATTATTTACATAGGTATAATTGCTCTTGTTTATTTTTTACATACCTATCTTACTCGAATGAGAACGATAATGTGCATCTTAATAAATAGAACACCGTGCATTTAGTGGCAGAGGAACAAGAATTAAGAAAGGTATACTTCGTTCAGCAACAACATTGAACAAAAAAGTAAAGAAAGCTAATGTAAATGGATAAGACAGAAATGAAAGACTTAGACGAAACTTCTCCGATCGGATCAGTGGCGCCTTAAAGAAGTTCTCGACAAAGGCCAGGTTATAAGTACCATAAACTGATAAACGTGCTGTAGGTATGCAAGAGAGGTAGTATAATATATCAAGATCTCAGCGAGTGTATATCTCTAGTCACTATCATAGAATAAGAAGTTAAATAAAATATATAGCGTGAATCATAAAAGTATGATTATATTTAAGTCTTTTATACATAAATTAAAGATCATGATATTTAGCATTATGTAAACACGACTCCTCATCAATTGTCCTCAAAAAATTCTCATTGCTCCACATCACGTGGATCAGTCCCTATTTTGTTAATGAAGATGATAATAGCGGGATGTCAATTCATCCTAAAATATACCAATATGGCGAATATAATAGAATTCAATTGTTATTAACCTATCCGGCTCTCTAATGATGTACACCTAACTTAACATAGCCTTCATACCTCTAAACGAATTACTAAATTTTCACATTAAAATTTTAATGTACATTTTGCAGATTACATTTAAAGAGCCGTTGTTTGTTTAAATCTTGTATATTTGGGTCATGTTGATACTCAAGTGATCGAGTGGCAGACACGCAACGCATACTAAGAAACAAGGAGGGAATGAATCATTGTATATACATATTTGTTCTGTTTGCAGCGGATATTTTACCCTAGCATTATTCCACTTGCAATGAAAGCAGTGATGAATTGGTCACACTTATGGTTTTTTGTACACTACGTGGGTAACAAACATGGTCAACTTGAGGTATTTGCGTGGTTTGCAATCATCGCAAACGAACAATGCGAGCTCATGCAAGTAACTCGTGCATGTAGCCCGCGCGAAAGCCCGCACAAGCTTGCCTTAACATATGTACTCGTAATTAATCATCATTTTGGTATTAAAAGTATAATGGAAATCAACAATGACTCAAAAAATATTATAGTACCTAAATTTTAAAAATGTTGTGTGCATACAGTTTTCATTTATAAAACTTAACCAATTTTAAAACCAAATAACTCGGTAAATACTTCATGAATAATTAGAAAACATATGTACATATTAAGACATGTGACAATAGTCTGAATTACCTAATTACCAAATGTAGTTTTCACAAGAGAAGTTTAAATAATGTAAGATAATTATGTCATAGAGAAAACCCGTTTATAGGTATAATATTTTCGTGTTTCATGATCACACTTACCAATGTACCTATTAGAGAATATTTACGCCTTGTGGCTTGTTACGAATGACAATTAAGGATTTAAAATGTAATCAATTTATTTAGGCTGTATTTCCAAAATGTTTTATACACTAAAGATTAAGGTAAAATGTGTGTCATACTTTTTTAACTTACTGAACTTTCGATCCAGCATTCAGTCCACCACTGCTTTATCTAGCACAGTCAACTACTTTAAGGCTCATATATGTATAAAAATATGTGTACCTCGTGTGCATATTATTATATAAAGGATATCCAATAATACGCACACAGGGTAATAAGTTTTACAACAGGGAAATTGAAACATACAGATACTACAATTAATATACTTAACTCAATTCATTTTCCACAGTTATAGAATTTATCGTTCGATAGTATGAGATTTCATATTATTTTTATAGACGAAGTGTAATAGTAAATATTTCTGGCTATCATTTCGTATTTAAAATATATTTTACATTACGTCATTGTAAGAACATTTAATATAGTGCGCAGATGTAACATTAGGAACAAAAGTTCATCGTTAACAGTACATATTTCTGTCGGCGTACCCTACGCGTATAGTTGATCAAATGCGACTTAAATGTTGTAACCTGCTAAATGCGGCGATGACGTCGGCAACGTCCGTCGGTAAGGTAAACAATGTGTTCTGAACCGATGTGAACAAAACCGTAACAGTTAAAAAATAAATTGGAAAATATTTTCCTTTCGTACAGAAATAGAAATGTTAAGAGCTCATATATTTTACAAGTAAAGTTTATCTATATAAAATAATATTTTCAGCCTGCATGTGACATATTCGAATAATTTATAAAAGCTGAACCTCGCCTCCGTTACATTAAGCGTATATATTCTCGAAGACCGAGGCAGGATTATATTTTTACCAGGTGTATTTACAACTTACGTAATAAACCGTCTCGAATACAGTTATTTATTTCGGACTACTACCAAAAATGAGACTACGGCAATAATCCTCGAGCAGGATTGTTTTTCGGACCTACCCGTCACAGGATTATTGTCAATCCTGTGACACTAGAATAAGGAGTTAGTAGTATAATTTGATCACCTTGGCACTTACTATATAGTGACTCAAGCAACACTAGAATTCATTGCATTAGAATGTAAACAACGTTATATTTACCAAAGTAATAATACACAACGGAAGAGGACAAATGTTTTTCAAATGAAACAACAATAAAGTACATTATGAATGAAGATTATTCCAAGATTATTTTGGGATAGCGACGTCTCTTATTTCTTTGAAATGTTGAATCTCTTTTAAAGAAAGTCGCTTCTATTAATAATATTCACACAGAAAACATCACTGACAAAACACGCTTAGACATTGAAAAAAATTGCTGGCATACTTCTCATACTGTCATAAATTAGATATTAACTCTGTTTGTTATATTTCCTTTTCACGACTAAACTGTTGCACAACAGGACTCTATTAACTTATAAATTAGAAATATATTCAAATTGCAACTTACGATATTTACCTGCTGAGGTAATAGGTTTAAGATCTGGTGGAGATAAGTGGGGTAGAGCGTGATGCGCGGGTTGAGGCGCGGGCGCAGTGGGCGCAGGATGTGGCGATGGCGCAGGCGACGTCGGCTTGTCTCGTTTTCCCTCCGCCTTCACAGGCGCCTCACCTGCCTTTTGCTGCGCTAGACGTTCTTGCTTGCGAAATTTCGCACGCCGATTTTGGAACCAAACCTGAAAATAAAATTGGTATCTTATAAATCAAATAATTAGAGAAAAGATTGCAATCTTTTTTAAAGCTCATTTCTGATGCCACGGTGAGTTTAATGAATATAAGCTTTCAATTTATTACCAACTCCGTTTTTGATGCTGAGGAGATATCCTATAGAAGTGTTTTAAAACCAAATAAAATAATATTTACATAGAATAAAACTCTGTCACATGAATCACAGAGTATTTTATGTAAACTTATTTCACTTCCTCTTTTAGTTAATACATCAGACTAAAATAAAAAGTGAGATTTCCAAAATAATAAATGATCCGGCCTCGATGGCTTAGTGGTTAATGTAACCGACTACCACGCCTGAAGTCGCGGGTTTGATTCCCGCACAAGTTAAACATGTATATGCATGAACATGGATGTTTGTCTTGGTCTGGGTGTTTGTATGTATAATATCTACTTATTTACAAAAAAGAAATATATATAAATATATATGTATGTTTATCCATTGTCTACTACCCATAGTACAAGCTCTGCTTAGTATGGGCTAGATGGTGTTGTGTGTATGTGATAGAATATTATTATTCTGTTTCTCTTATCACAGGTACTTTCTAACATATTATATTAGAAAATACCTGGACCTTTAGGAGGCTTACACGGAGACATTGATCCAATGTGAAGAGGCCCTTTGAGAGTTTTAATCAAAGGTGTGATGGAACACCTACAGCGGCACTAGCCGCAGCAGGCGTAGGACTATTCCTTGACTATTGTATGGATTCTAATATATGGGCTATGGGTATGGGTGTTTGGTGGACCGGTATATTGCTAATTATGGATGAAAAACGGCGTTATTATTATTATTATTACCTATTTCGCAAAAGATATAGGTATTAAACCGTGAGTATTTATCGCAAGCACATAGTGGCAAGTTCCTTTTAGTTGCCTTAAACCTAGTTATGTAGGTTTGTTTTAAAACAATGACAATTCATCATTTTTATAATACATGAATTAAACTCGTGATTGAAAATCACCAAAAGCACCTAAATAAAAATTTCAAACATAGTAGATTAACAATAAATATGAAGTCACACTAACACTAATTATAATTAGTGAAATTTTACCATTAATTAATTATTCATTACTTTCTTTTTGTTAACTGGTACAATTTAAATTAAGCTCATACAACAATACAATCAACTACTACAACTTGAGTATTTAATCTTTTAAAAACTTTAATAACTATTTGTACCGAGATCTATATACTGCTTGCATCCTACGCCCCGTATTAAATTCATACAGGTATTTATAGAGTAAATTAAAACCCCAACTCCAATGAATCGAAAGCATCGTAAACAAAAACCGAATACAACAAAAAATATAATGAAAACGCCAGAAACGGACGTGGGCTCGAATGAGCAAACAAAGTTAGCGCTCGACCCGACTAATGGGAACGCATCCCATGCATCGAGCGCCAAATTTTAATGCAAACCGTTTTATATTCGTTCGGATGCGCGCAAATCCGAATTGATCATAATTCGATTTGGTGCGAAAGATAATTGCAACTGCCACTGGCGCTGATTGAGCACGGTCGCGAATAAAAAATGCTTGTTCGACGCGCGCGTGCCCTGCCCGCGCCCGCTCCCGCTCCGCCCCTCGCGCCTGGCACACTCGCGACCTACACAATCACACGCACCACTGTTTGTTCATCCCAGTATGCACTGATGATGTTTGTTCGCCTTTATACATATTTCTTCATTTCACTACCAATAAATCATTGAGAGATCCACGTAGAATTTCAATTAGCTGGTAATGAGTGTGCGGAGCTTCATTAGCAACATCACTATCTACGTTACAAGTAGAAACATCTATTTACCTATCGTGTGTACTTACCTGTTTAACGATATTACTAACAAATAAAATTATAAATACAGTCCTTTAATTATTGGCTATAACTATCTATGTGACCTTCATTATAAATACCAGCGTTTGATATTTCTTAATGGCCTAATTGGTAAACCAATCAATGAAGCTATTTCCTAAGCGAACGTAGTCGTCCGTTTACATCTAGTGTATTATATAATTATGTACTCCGATTTCAGCGAAAATATACAATATTCTAAGCCAAAATCAAATCAGTCCCATGCGGACACTTGTAAACGTAAAATTTTATGGCTTAGTGAGTTTATAAAGCAAAATTTAGGTTAGCAGTTAGTTTAAAAAAAGGGTTGAGAGTATGAGAAGTAACACAGGAACACTCATAAATCACTATTAAAATAAAAGAAATGCATTTCGCAACTCATATCAGCATGGTTCACATTTTATTATATATTACTGAATATATAAATTTAAAAATAACTACAGCTAATAGTTTATAATATTAAAATATGGAATACAATTTACGTTCAGTAGGGATACCTTAATCCTAAATTATTTACGACTGTATAGTTTAAAATCTTTTTAGTTGCCGCAAAATCTTTATATAGGTATAGATTGAAACCTCTATTACTATATTTTTAAAATTTGAAACTGTAAGTAACAAATAAAATACGTCGGCAACATTGTTAGTAATTCGTTACGACAAGGAAAATTAAAATAGTTTTATTGATATTAATTAATGGAAAGGGATTAGATTGTTTATCTTTTGTTCTTTTTAATTTAACGTGCCGTGTGAGCTTTAAGAGTCATGTCACGTCGTCATTTGAGTCGAGATGCAATGTTACAAGCCGTGGGCATATTAAAAATGGCGCTATTTAACGCGTCGTTGCTGAGGCCCTACACACCAGCCAAAACGTGATATTAAGGTTGTGGTCACGTTACCACAGTACTGGGGATGTGACTGAACGTCACACGGGTAGATATCGTGTTACTACGCAGAGACAGGATCGATTTCTCCAAATGACCGCCAGAATACAACCCAATATCACAGCAATGCAACTAGTACAAAGGCCTGGTGGACCACCAGCTGCTGGTAAGCGACTAAACTGTGCGAAGAAGGTTGCATTAAGTTGGTCTTCTTACTTGAAGACTGCTACGTGGCATTCGCGGTCGGCGGCTTTCGTGGGCTCGGGCGCATTTACAATGGAGTGACGAGTCCCGGTTTGGATTTCATCCGAATTCATGAAGAACACGCGTTTGGAGAACTACAGGGAGAGTTAGCCATCTACGGCACCCTCAGGAGGTCCACTAATACCAAGGCGGGACAATCATGGTGTAGGCAGGAATTCGTCTTGGCGGACGAACCCAGCTCGTTTGGATCCAAGGCAGCATGACCACACAAAAATACCACGAGGACCTCCTACAATAAAATGTCCCACACAGAATCCAAATGGGCCAGGAATTTCTACTCATGCACGATAATGCTCACGATAATGCGCGCGGCTGGTGTCGGCCGCTCTGTGAGACCACGATATTACAGTTTTGAGTTGACCTGCACAGTCATCCGACTTAAATCCTATCGAGCATGCCTGGGACATTGTTACAACGAAAAGCTTTGAGAGATTTCCCGCCAAATTTGACGACGGAACAACAACTTTACGAACACTTGCAAAGAACATGGGACCTCATACCGCAGCAAGACATTGACAATTGAATTTAAATATGAACAATCGATGTCGATGTGTAATTAATGTAAGATGTGCCAACACGTCAGTGTTGCCACCTCTTACATTATTAATAATTATAATTTATAATATACTTTTAATTTTAATTAAAATCAATAGTTTTATAAGAAGAAAGGAAGTTTCTTATCATGCCAATTTTCTACAGCGATAAAAAATAATATATTTTTATTTAAAACAAAAAGTGACAAAATGTTTTTATTTTTTATTAAATACCCTAAAATAACCTTTCATTATTTCATTTACTATATCAGAAAATTCTTCATAGATTTTTAGATATTTGATGAAATATAAAATATCCCTAGATTCTATTGATGTGTGTATAATTATAGCATGGCATGAATCTAGAAGATATACTTCCGTTGATTTCAATGTGTTGTACGTTGACATTATCGGTAGTGTGTATCGCTTAGGTTATTATACACTAGGTTGAGTGCAGCATGCCGGAATCCATATGCATGTAATTTCTATGTTTTCGCAGTAAAGTATGATGGTAAACTAAGTAAAAGGCTTTTGATAGAATACAGACAACCCCAATGGGTCGCAACTAATACTAGTTTAGAATCTGTATCCACACTTTAATACAAGCTGGACTAAAATACGGATAATAATGCATTATTTTTCTTTTGAAGAGTAAATCCTCGCCATAATAATTGCTCGTTTTATATTTAAGCAAGTAGACCGAGTTGCATTATGTTTAATAGCTTTCCAAATTACTCAGCTCTGGGTATCTGTGGATATAAATTTGATTCAAGTAATGTGACATACAACTGGAATGTACTCGCTTTGGATTTTGTTTCATGCTGATTTTATCTCAAAATTATGCATTATGTGGGCACACTTGACAAATAGTTAAAATAAAAGCCGGATTTTCATTTATTAGCAGATGAATACTCTATATGCAATATTTTAGGATTGCAAGGCTCTTTACAAATGTATTTACGCAAACCACCATTAAAACTATTAACGTTTTGACCAGAAATATTAAAAAAAACAATTTAATGAAGAGCAGATAACAACTTTTAAAAGCTCTGACACGTATGACTACCTGCCTAATTATCTGTAAGATTTAAAAGTAATCGTGATGTAGACTTTAAAGTCGTATATCTAAACGATGTATATAAAATGTGATGAACACAAACAAATATTAATTATTACTCGCCGCCTACACGTTTCTACGTGAATTCGCCTTGGCAGTGATCATGACAAACGTTAATGACCTGCTTGTATTCTAGAAACATTCACAATGCTTTATTACTGCTACACTTAGTACACATTTGTCGGAACATATCTAAACTTGGAGTGTGATTCTATAAATATTGGTATTGCATGTCACGGAGGTATTTTCATATATGCACGAAAGGCAGATGATTGCATGACTAAACACTAAACGTGTTTACATTGACATTGAAACAGAAGATATATTGGTGCTACTTTTGTTTCGTGTAGGCAGTCAGCCGTATGTCAGAGCTGGCACAGGTGCTGGCGGCAGCTGGGCTCTGGAGCAGTCTGCATCCGCGTGCATACCATCGCTGCACTGACGGC
Source organism: Catocala nupta (assembly GCA_963675205.1). Taxonomy (NCBI): domain Eukaryota; kingdom Metazoa; phylum Arthropoda; class Insecta; order Lepidoptera; family Erebidae; genus Catocala; species Catocala nupta. The sequence goes on from OY776081.1 coordinate 16,602,270, forward strand.
CACTCATACAACGTCATTTTTGACATATGGATGTCCCTTGATCTAGTTATAGTCGGCTAATGTGATGATGCGGCCCACTCGCAGTTAAGCATGTTGTGCATTATAATTGTGATTTACACGATTTTCAAGCCAGCGAATACTACTGTTACGAATATCCATATTTTTAGATATAAAATTACCGCGTCTTTAAGAATAAGATCATGGTAAAATATTGCATCTTATATTTCAATAACTGAATACATCCATTTTAGGCTCATTTTAATAAGTTTGTACGGCTGTTTAGTGTAACTAAAGATATCAACAAGAAACATGGGTATTTGACTGAAATTGGTAACATGTAATATGGATCAACTAAAACAAAGTAAAATAAATAGAACCAATAAAATTATTAAATTATCTTATCTACCATTTTATCTTACAGATAGCTGGACAAATAATTAATCGTTTATTTTATTTAAGAGTCACATTAATAAAAATTAATAAATAACGTAATTTAAAATAATAAGTAGATACTTATTTTAAATCAAGGTAATATTCAATGTTAAGATAACAAAACAAAAGTGAACAAAAATTTCGCGGTAGATTTGTGAACAAATGAAGTCGAAGATTGGTGAAGTTCATCATTTTGTTGGATCTAAGATAAAATCAGTGCTGCCGGGTGGAAAGGTCCCACGTAGATACGTGCCCGGGTTAACCAAGCGGCAAGCTCGCCGGCGCCGGCGACTAACGAACACCGGCTCGGCTGATTGGGCTCGGAGTCAGAGCCACGACGAGCCCGATCGCCCCCAGCACCACGCCTGCCGCATTATTTCCGAATTGGAAAAAATCAAAGCCCCCACAACGTATGCGGCATCCGCAAACAAACAAATAATACAAAAGCCGCCACCAATACAAATGAGTACCGATACGACGCCGAGCAGAATGCGAAGTCGAGGTGAAGCCGAGCGTGTGCCCGAGGCAAATAAACGTCCGCCGATGTGTTTGTAGGAATTCGTTGCGATGTTTATAGAATGTGATGCGTGCTCGTAATGTCAATACTTTGAAATTTTCCGAACGATATAGGCAATAAAGCCATTTTGCGAAGGTGATCCCTGAAAACGAATTAGCGAGAAGAGTTTTATAGCCGGAAATCGAATAGCTTTCGATATATAGTGGTACATAAATATACAAACAAACAGCAATAATAAATATCGGCTGGGCAATTAAGCGCTGGGTTGGGACAATTGAACACAGCATCGAAATGCACTTTGCAAATGAACCGAATTGGCCGGCGAGAGGGAGGCGCGAGCGAGGTGCCTGCGTCGACAAATGTAATGTAATTAAGACAAGTGCACACGAGCTACAGATGCCACATCCATAAGACACGTGATCATACTATTGTCTCATAATTACAGTTAAATCGCTCGTTCAATCACACTATTGATAATAAATAATTAAATACACTTGACCGCAAAGAAAACGGTTCGGTTAGAAAATCTTCAATATCTTAAAAAGTACCTGACCTGGCTTTATGAAATAAAGACTATATTAAAGAATATTTAATGCGACATAAAATAATATATAAAACCTTTTTATTTATTTTTGATAATTGTATAAAAAACTGAGTGCAATTCATCCGTGTTTTAAATATTGGTAAGTTGTGTATGTATATAAGATAGAAGTATATAATATAAATTTGTTCGTTATTTGTATAATAATTATGTTGTAAATTCTTTATGGTATAATGGGACTGACATATACAATTTTATGTAACTAAAGAGAAACCAAAAAAGTTGCATTATAGCTAGAAATGACCCAAGTGCAATAAATAACTGTCAAATCCTCAGATAGTTGGACCGCGTCTGAATATTTTTGTGTCTTTTGTGTGTAAATTTCACAAAAAGAAACGTAAAAATAAATGATCACTGAGCAACGCCAGCGATCGAGAGCTCGTCGGAACCATTCCCATCCATTGCACTACTCACGTGAAGCGTGAAGGTTTGGTATACTTTTCTCTATCGGGGCCCCAAAATTTTACCTTCTCTAGGAATCTAATTAAACCTAGCTCCAATTCAAACTGCAAAGCCCTTATTAGATAGCGAAAATAAAGATATTTTATTATAGCACTAAATGATATCATCATGTAGTGCTATAACATCTATGTGAAAATAATTTTCTTTTGATTTCATTTATAAGTCAGAAGGCATTTCAGAAGCACCAAATCAAATCCAAACTACATAGAAGGCAAGTTAATTATACTTTTGCAAATACATATACTTAACACAATCAGCTATAGAGCGTTATCTCCGTATATCAGCCAAACTAAGGCAGGACTGCGGAAAACCTACTTCTACCCTTCAGAATATCGAAACCAAATAAATCTCAAACCTTGATTCATGTTTCTGTTGTGAGTAGGAATGAAAGGCTAATTGAAAAGATGTTATGCGGTTTAACAGGCGTATTTGTCCCATACGTTAGCAGTACAAGACCTTTTTCATGAAAGGTTGGTTGGAGTAAACCCTTTGCATTACTAGTGCTACTGTAAACGCTTAATAACAGGCAGACCGTATGCTTGTTTGTTACCATGAGAAAAAATCTCCTTATCTCATATTTAAATCTCTACTTATCGCATAAATTAATACACCTCGGTATAACTTTTCGTACATATTATATAGGTGTAAAACTTAATTTTGCTTATTGATGACTATTTTCTAATTCGACGGTATACCAATGATGTAGAGGTTGCTAATATTCAAATGCGAGACTTGACGAATGACTTACAATTTGTCCGAAGTACATTGCTGTCAAATAAACTATCTGCGTATTTCAGCACTTTCGATGATTAAAACAAATTACCCAATTTAAAAACCTACGTCGAGTTGAGTCATTGATGAAACTTTGAGTGTTTAAACCAATAAACATTTAAATTTACAGTCGTTTCTAACACATGATTTAGGAAGCCAGTAAATAACCATTGATTACGACGTCGACTAATTTATTTACACATAGCTAAAACTAATTGTTTGACACACTACGCGAATGTCCTTGAGAGATCACTTCTATATTAATGACATTACTAGGTTAGCTTTTATGCAATAAGACAACTTCGTGCAAAGTTAATTGAAAATATATAAATGTAATTTCGAAACGCTTTACGTACACCTTTAGCTTACATACGTTTTTAATTCAATCATTTATATAAGCTAGATAATCGATTTTTTATGGCATATGCAAATCTACATAAATATAAGTAGTAAGAAACGAAGGACCTAACGATCATATAGTCTGAAATATTGAGCCGCTTATATTTTTACAATTGTTTGAGTTCGATTAATAACTGTATTGGTTGATAACTCGAGTAAGCAGTTTCAAATCTTTGTTTCATCGTTCTATATTTCTACTGTCTAATGTCTATGATGTTATTCTACCTATTTCTTTTATAGCCTATTTCTTTTTATATTTAGTAGCACCACTTATTTGGTAAAATGATTGAGCTCTATTGATACAAATTAGTCTATATAAAATGCTGCACTATTATCATTTTATCGATCTTGCGTTTATTTATTTACTTATATTTTAATCAGGAGAGTCGATTTTTAAGTAAACGTTAAATGCGGCTGTGTAAATTATCTAAGTGACCTTTCAACATTACCGTTTAACAATTATTTTTCATTATCCTTAAATGACTTTGTTCGACCACTAAATATGCGACAAAAGCCCATTTTATAATAATTTTATATAGAACTCATTTAAATCCATAAGGGTAGTTTAACGGTTCCCTTAGTAAATACTGGCAGGCAACAATGGTTGAGTATTAAAATAAACAGACGAACGTCGCCATGTGGCGCTTGGTGGCGAGCAAACACAACACAGGGTAATATATTCAGAGGTTGCACATACAAGAGAACGTCCCGGCACCACCTCATGCGAGTACTCCAACTCCGCTTTGATTTTCTAATTAACGTATGACTTGCATAACTTCACATTGCAGTCTCTGTTCAATCAAATGCTTACATTTCCATTGTACGTACGGATCATTATTCATGTTGTTAGGGGAAGCCAAGAGTCATCTGTTAAGTCAATTATTTGGCGCTTCAATGTAAAAAATATGAACGCGGTAAACGTAGTGGAAACTAAAACGATTAAGGATTTCGGCGTGAAATGTGCTAATCTACTAAAGAACAAATGTTTATTATACTGAAGGGTACGTAAATAAGTGTAGTAAGTATATAAGTTTAAAGATACATTTTATGTTATCACTTTCTATGTCATACGATACTCACTAAATTTTCATATTTTATTTTAACTTCGCTACTACTACCTAGCTATCTATAAATATCACAACATTCTCATCCATTTTTAGTTTTTAGAAATGCCCGTATATGGTAGGTATTACAAATTTCTATTTTTCCTTTCGTCATATATGCATAATATGAGCATAGACACAAATGTTTAACTGTATATTAATATATACAGTGAAAGTAATCTATGTGATATAATAAAACATAGATTACTTCTAAACCTCTTTCCACAAAAATAAAATCTCTCTCCGCAAAGCTCTGCGAACATCTGTAGCCGACCAGTGGGTACAGCATTCTTACGAGGCTGGTTTAAGACAACTCGTGATGATCGGACAAGAAATGCAGTATACACTAGGTGTGCGTTAGTGGAACAACTCCAAGCAGGGAAATCATGATTAACAATGATAGTCTACAAAGAGATATATTGGCGAGTTTGAGGTCTCAGGTTAAAATCTTGTATATCTTAAAGTTATATGCGTTGTTTTTAACTGCGAAGTAAAACATTGTAAGGAAAGCTACGTGAGAGAGAATTCACGATTTTGCTATGTGAAGTTTGTCCTACTAGTGTGGTGGAGTGTGGCCTTGGAAAAGTCGTCAGTACACCTAACATAAAAAAAAGAAACTGGATTTTTGAGGCTTAGAATAATGTGCACACTACCCATATACCTAGTATATAATATTGAGATATCTACCTTATCGAGAACTTTATACTCAAAAGTAAGGTTGTGATAAGTACATGCTATATAATTTTACATAATTAGTGTGTATGTAGTAGTTTGTAGTTTTACAAAAATTACGAATGAAATTAAACTTAAACGTCTGCTACTACTGACTTATATAATTTAATTATATTTCACAAGCTGATTATCTATATTTTCGCTATCACTAAACCGAAACTCATATTCGGTCATAGTTTATATACAAAAAAGCACCTGAAACCAAAACAAACAGCTTACAAAACACGAGTAAAGGCGTCGGTAATTTGGCGAGCTTTCTGAGTTAAAGGCTCGCGGCGACCACGTCACAGTGCGGTAATGTTTGCGCATCCAACTAACGTTATGTGCAAAGGCTCGACTCGTCTTTATTTGACACGTTGTCAGAGGGCGGCCCCCGAGGCGTATGAAAAACGTGAGGCCGCGCGGAATGATCTAATTGTATTCATTAGCCGGGCCAGGCCGCGCAAATATTGACTAAAGCCGGGGACGCGCTCCGGGCGAGACCCGGGCCCGTGCCGAGCCTCACACTCGCTTTGATCATAACCGATACTTGTGCCACTATGTAACTCTTGTATATCGTTGCCTGAAAACTATGTAAGTTACATTTTTAAAGATATAATAGAAGCAGACGTATATACCTATGTATTGCCTTTGTTTAAATAACTTTATGTAGCTACAGCAATATGGAAGGAATAATAATAGGTTGTCATTACTTTTAAGAGAGTAGTCAGCGTACAGTTACTTTTCTTTTCTTAAAGCTTAGTTAGTACGTTAGTATATATTAAGGCTTAATCTACAATCCATTTTAAAAAGTGACTAATAAGAGCAACTTATCTTTTGTTGATAGCACAGTGGGCTATTTCTTAATATTTAAGTCAGACATTTTATTAATTATAATTCTTCTGCTAAGTCAATAAATACAACTGCCGGCAAAATAAGTATCCTAATTACAACGTTTTGAGATACATCATTTCAATTTTCGTTATGATTACGTTATCTGAAGCTCTCTTCGTCAAGTTACACGTATTTTCACAGTTCTGCACACTATGCACTAAACACATACATATATAAATTTTACGGCCATCAATTTGCTAATGAATCCTACCTAAGAATTGATGTAAAAATGGGGTAAAGTATATAATCATACAATCATAATGTTCCGATAACTGTATTAGGTCATAACTTTATGAGATCAAGAGGAGGCTTACCGCCGTTTTATTGAACTCGATACCCATTCCAACTCAAAGAAATTTATTGTATTTTTATCTTTCTACGGTAGCATACAAGTAAAGGATCCATCTAATGGTAAGCAGCCACTACAACCACAGATACTTGAGGTGTGTGAACTATTGGGTATGAGTAAACAAGTAGAAGCGCCACGAAAAGCGTAACAGACATTGAGACCTGCGCTCTTACCACCATTTCCAATAGCATTGTTAATGCATATGCAAAAATGAGACAAACACTATACACGTTATAACGTGCTGTCTTGCTCTCAAGCATAAAACAACAATATTTGAAAATATGATAGTAAGGCCAAGTACAGTGTACATAAGTGCTTATAAACAGAACTTTGGTAGACCTAGTCATCGGAAGTGCCACATTAGGTTATTTCACTATTGTCTTGTGGATGGAATCTAGCCCCTTTTCCCAAACAACTACATAAATACCTAATTCTCAGAATTGGCTGTTACTTAAGTCATAGCCTTATAGGTACTACTTTTATATTATTATGCATACTAATGTATAAAACAAAATCATATAATTTTAAAAAGCTAAAATTCGTGTAGATTATTACGCAAGGCGCTGTTAGAATGTTTTGATGTAAAATTTTAGGGGCTGATGTATAACAGTAACAGCAATAAGCTGATCTGAGTTGATGGAAGAGAAGACTTGAATCAATTAACACCCTTGTGTTTCTGGCATCTACCTATACCTATTATGTTTTTTTATTCTGAGTAAAGCTACGCCTTTCGTTATAAGGATTGGTTCATTTTGAACTTCACAGACCAAACGTTTTGGTTCAGTTTCGTTTACTTGATGCAACTTGGACACACTTTAGTCCACTATACCATATAATATTGCTATTCCACTGATTGAGCTCTTAATATCCGTACTAGATTAACGCTGGTTTGATAAAACATCATTCATTCGTAACTGATCTAAATAGAATATGTAAAATAAAATAAGAGCAACACAGTTACACATTAAAGCAATTTATTTCTAGAATAATGTACATTAGTCTTTCACATACCTATGTATTCTGATTCTAAGATATTGCATACTGTCTATAAACAAAAATACACCATAATATAAAATTCCCTTATGAGTAAAATAATTAACAGTAAACTTGAGCTCCGCAGAGCTAATACAAAATAAATCAATCGTGGACCGCGCGGTCGAGCGCGACCAAACATCGCGAACACACCCCACTGTTTATACTTATCGGATGAAAAGGCAACACCGAACGCCCCGAAATAATATTAGCTACCCTCAATAAACCATTGAAATCTATCAACCCAGCCTGCGCACATATAAAATCGACTCTATTCTACAAACATTAAATTCTCATTTAGATTAAAAGTAATGTGCTGTTGTGACTTATTGGAAGTGGGGTAGTTTTTTTTACTAACTGGTAACATGTGTTAACATTTGATGATAATCCAGGATTAACACATCATAATAAAGAGATGAATGCATCGTTTATTCAGGCCGTATGTCGGCTATTCGACAGCGTTTAGTGAATGACAGGTGTACTGACGCAACTCATCTTATTTAATAGGATTGGATTTAATTCAATTGTCTTTAAATATATATAGGCTTTACATTTTTTGTTAATAGGTTAATGATGCGATGTAACGTTTAGTTACAATAATAATAACGTTATATACAATAAGTATTTCTACTTGCATAAATGTAAGTAGAAATAAGTTTACTACAAGGCATACATAATATAGAAATCTACTGTGTGTTTTATTTCTTCAACTCAATAATATTTTGCTTTAGAAATATTGATGTGTCTAAATCGTGTCCATAGTCCATAGTTGCTCCAATCAAAAGGAAAACCTTGTAGAGTGACATTGACGAGTCAAATACTTATAATGGCTTTACAGCCTTGCCTTTGTCTAATTATCAACCATTTTGAAGCATAGTTAGATTATAATAATTATGCAACGGTCTTAAATCGAACTCCCCTTGTTACGCTACCGCTGGAAATCTATTCTTAATACAAACATTGCACTTAACATCCTTAACTTCAGAAAATCTTATTTTAATATAGCATGTTTACATTTTTATAAGTTATACAATTTTCGTTTGTTTTATTTTCACTATTCTTTTGCGGGCATTTTAATTAATTTTAGTGTTTGCAATTTTCCGGAAAAAGAAAACTGACACTACTTTAACGAAGACAAAGAGTTGACAATCAGATAAAAATCGTCCATAAAGTCAGCTACATTAAACCCGCAGAAGTTATCACACCATTCGATAGCAATAACGGCAATGTATGAATGTAAACGACGTCACTATGCGTTTGCTCGACAGATGTGCTCCTGCGCACGGTCCATTACTCTCCACGGCCCCTATTATCCGCTGCTTTGTAAATAAACATCAACGATTAACCGAATACCTACTTAAATAAATGACACATTGATATACTAGACCTCCATCAATATAATTATACATTTATATTAATTTATTGCAATAATTAAAGTGTTTATTGCTTTGCTTTGCTTAAAGAGCACCTTCAAAGTGAGAATTCTTGGCTATCTTGGTGTAATAAATCTTCGTTACGGCTCTCGACGAAATATTGGTCATTACAAAAATGCTTATTAATTAGTCTTCCTTTAATAAGAAATATTTACTTACAATTATCGAAGAAAATAATTATATTATAAATTAGTAGTTACACTTGTTATCAATTAAATTTAAGGTTATTTATATCAAAAACTGATGAAATAAGACATATTTTTTATTTATACAATATGTATATGAAACGTACTAATAAAAAGAACATTTAGGCATAAATGGGCATACTTCTATATATGTATAGAATTACACTAATATATAACCGATGACGAATCATAGGGCTCATTTCCAAACTTTAAAATTATTTACTAGACACTATTATTGACAGTATAAATTTAGTTTTATAAATATAGTAATGATCTAATGATACATGAGGCAATTCTATCATTTAAGAAAGAACTAGAATAACAGATAATTAATAATTATCAAAACACGTATGTGCAATAAAAAACATATCAAACACAAGCAGCTACCAAAATCACAAATTGAGATATTAACGAAACAATTAATCATTCGTAATCGATATCTGACTTCCCTAATTCATCCAGTCGCTTCCCTACTGGGTTTTTCAATTAAAAATGTAACAGATTTGAATCGATTTTGACGAATCACCATGATTGGTTAGTGCCCCGTGTCTAGCTGTGCTTCCGCGACACAATGCCCACAATCAGTCGGATCGAGGCACGCGACACGACAAATAGCTGATAACAATCGGCAGCTGTTTATTCCGACTTGTCTCTGCTTTCATAGCTCTCTTTGTTGATTATTATTTTTAATTTCAACTACTTACTGCACTAACGAAATCTAGTTAATTTACTGATCACAGAACAAGGTATAAATTTGTATGGATAACAAATTTACACCTTCATGCATCAGAATTCAGTATTATTATTAGTATTATAATTCAGTATTGTCAAATAATATTCTAATTTTATAATATGGTCTTATTTAAAGCATAGAAACACTTTTTTTTCTTTCATATTGAATATTGCCGGTTCTACACGACCAAAGAGTCCCAGATTAAGCGCGATAAATATATTGCGCATAATATAACAATTATGGTATATATTTGTATCAAGTATACTTAGACTGTCCATAACTACAGTTACAATTAAAAAAAACAATATTACATTTGAATTTGCCATCTGTTATTCTTATTTGAATATTCATTGTGTTTTCACGTTTTCGCGCCAATCGGGGTTAAATATTTTTGTGATATTAAAATGGAGTGGGGTGTAAAAGAGAACCGAATTGCTGTGATAGCATTACACAAAGTAGGTATGGAGTCGAATGTTTAGGCTATTGATAGGTACAATGAAACCTCTTTTGTTTGTGACAGAAAAAGATCTGGCTGTAGTTAAGTTATCGCGAACGGAAAATAGGTTGAAAAAAGATTTATTTATCAAAGTACAACGTTTACTCAATAAAAACTGTTACAAGACTAACTTAAATCTAATAACAAATAATAAAATGAAAATAATGTATCAGCTAATTGACATGACGCAAACTGTCGTGTAGGCTGCAACATCGGCATAAAGTTGTTGTTATGCCGTGATAACTCTGTCCATGTTGTATTCATACGCAAAGGGTGATCAAACCAGTGAAGGAAAGAATTCGAAGGAGTCCTGTCCGAAAGCAAAAGATTTTATCTCGGGAAATGAATATAGCGCCTATAACCATGTCACGTATTATAAAAGATGATTTAGGACTTGCAGCCTATAAAAGACTCACTGGTCAAATCAAAACAACTTCTTAAGCGGTATGCAAAGGGTGGTCACAGAAAAATTTATTTACCGAAGAGATTTTTTTACTATTGAGCAATGTTTTAACAAGCAGAATGACCGAGTTTATGCTTAAAGCTGTAGAGCTTTGAGCATAAACTCGGTGATTCTGCTTCTATAGAGAAAGTAGAAGCTTCCCAATTAGTCAGCTGAGTACAACGTGGACATTATCCAACTTCAGTGATGGTTTGGTGGGGTGTTAGCTATCAAGGAGTGACTAAACCATATTTTTGCGAAAAAGGTATCAAAATATAGGCACAAGTGTATCAAGATACGATTCTTGATGGAGGTAGTTAAACTTCTTAACAACACCATGTTCCATAGCCAAGAATGGTCCTTTCAGCAAGACTCAGCACCGGGTCATAAAGCTCGATCCACCCAAGCTTGGTTGGAAACGAACGTTTCGGACTTCATCGGAGCTGAAAACGGGCTGTCATCTAATCCGCTGGATTATGATTTATGGTCAGTTTTAGAGAGTATGGCATGCTCTACACACTCTTGGAGTCCCCTAAATTATCATGGCTCAACCAATAGGTCATTCTGCTTGTTAAAACAATCCATAAGATTGGCAGAGAAGAATTTTCCATGGAGAGGTTGCGTGTTTCTATTGATAACTGGCCTCATCCTTTAAAGGACTTATTAGATTAAAGCCAATGGAGATAATTTTGAATAAGTTTCATATATTTTTAATGTTAATAATTAAACATAGCGCATAGCAATATCCCAGATGTTTGTAATGCAAAATTCCAGGTTTGGTAAGATAATGAGTGATTTAGTTGGCAAAGCGACGACACTCAATACCACAGCGTCAAGTTATCATGTGATTCATAATATATCTACGCTCCCATATCAATAAAATATAGGAATAAGACGGGCTGAAATTCCTTCTCTCTTCTTGTCCTCAGAATCTATAGGTACCTATATAAACAAGCGATTACAAAACGTAAATGTTCGTTAAAACAAACATTTACGTTCGTTATTGTAAACCATTTTTATGTTTGTTGTTATGTAGCCATTGACGAGCTTTAGTGATAACAGAGAAAATGTTGCAGATTTTTATTATATAAATCGGTAAAGACAAAACTACCTTTTTCTTTGCTGTTTGTCATCTGATTTTTTTTTGTTTAGTGTATTATGTATATACATAAGCTTTTCACAAATTTTCAATCACGATTATAGTCAAATTTCGAAAAAATACTCCTATTATTAAAAAAAAATCGCCCACCGAAGTCAGATAGTTTTACTCAAATTGTAGAATATGTAGTAATACCTATTTAAAGTGTTGCTACGTAAAATTATAACCGTCTCAGGGCATGTTGCCAGTTAAACTAATTAAAATAACAACTAATTTGATCTGTGACTTGGCTAAAAGTACCATTACTTGGCAAACAGATGACAACGTTGACTAAATTTAATCTTAATGAATATTACAGATTGTAACATTGTTTACATTACAAAATTAGAATTCAAACAAATATTAAAAAAATATTCTAAAGGAAACCCCGCGCTGTTATTTTAAGGAACAGACTAGACTGGATGATTGGTTGATATTTGAACGTCTCGTTAAGGATCTATGAAACTCTATAAATTTGTGTTATGTTAGGTTAGGTTATAAAATATTAGTTAGGTTAGATACCCTACTCATTATTAGACCATAATTAATCTTCTGTAATATGAAGGTAGGTACTATAAATCAGGCAGCCTTAGGTTTGAGTGAAAATTTCACCGTGCACCATATATATGAATTTAAATGTGTCTTGCATTACATCGACAAGATGTTTACAAATGGTGTATAAGCACTAAAGACATAAAATCAGTGACGGTGCCTAAATAATGTAAGCCCAAAACACGATCTGAATTATGTAGTTGCTAATCCAGAATAAAATAAGAGTGTATAATATGTATATTTTAATCTCAAACTAGCATGTCTTCAGCACTTCCACTTTTATGACCTAATCACGACACGCAAGTGAAATTATTTATTAGATTTATGTATTAGAGAGTCAAGAGGAAACCCTTTGGTTTTTCTTACATTCAATAGTAAAAATATATCGGATTTGCTTCATTCTCAAGACATCCCACTGTCTTAGAATAATTTCAACTACTTATGTAACACAAAGCGCATTGCGGATGATGAGGTAATCACCAATCTGTGTGATCATATAATAGTAAAGAAAGATAATAATTAAATCATTTGTAAATTTATCAAAAATGCTAATCTATAATCACCCTAATTGTTATAAGGACTAAAAAGCTTAAAAAATCCGGATACGCTATAAAACAGCAAAAATACTACATAAGCAAGATTTTTGCTGTTTTGTACGTCTTCTACATATTGTTTTAAATTATTTTAGACTTATTAATTTTATAACCCTTGTTTAAATTATTACTCTTAATAATATATAATACGCTAAAAATACCTACAACAATACACAAAGTAAATACGCAAAGTAGTATTTGTTGCATTTTTGGAAGCCATGATTTTTAATTAAGTATTTATTAAATTCGAACGTTAATATATAAGCGTGACCCGTCTACTGTAACATGTGTATATTTTAATAAACTACAAGACTGACTCGATAAAATTAACGAATCAAATGAGTTGCAATTTTAAAATGATAAATGATAAAGAAGGGGCTGCAAAAATAAATAAAATAAACTGGAGTTAATGCACAGACAATAAAGTCACTTGTTCCTCTTTTGATGTTAAATGGCTCGTAAGCGTCAAACACCGATGTGATGGGTCGACCAAATGCGGGGCAATCGGAGCCACACACACTGACCTAGCTATAAACTGATTAAAGTGTAACTAAGTTTAAAGCTTTCATTCGATGGACAACTCGACGATTTTAAAACAAAGCTCTAGGCATTTTGAAAATGTTGTATATAAGTTATTTTGGAAGAAGAACATTATTTTGGCAAATTGCAGATCTTATTACTGTATGTTTAGTTTATGTAATGAGTACAAATAATACAACCATTTAAAAAAAATCTTATTTCCATTGTTTATGTATGTAACTTGAAAAATTATAGCCCAAGTTAATCTTTTATACCTTATTGTTCCCTGTATCATCATTGTAACGTAATACGCATATAATAAAGAATATATACTGTATCTACCAATAATAAAATATAGATTGTACTGAGAACATAACTACAATTTCTCCCCTAAATGACATAGTGTTTTCCCGGGCAGGACGTTCCACCGGAGCATTGGTTATGATATCCATATATTGTGTGACGTTGGATAGTTTCTGACAGCTCGCCTATGCTCCCCTGCCTAACTTGCACGACGGAATCGAGTAAAAATGAACTTCTCCTTTAGATATGCAACGAGGATATTTTTTGGATAGCTGGCGTTAATTTGTGTGTGAATGTAAGCAGTAAAGAAAATTGGGTGATACCAAAAGTTTAGACACATTATATTTATAAACAAAATGAAGTAATTGAGTACTAAAAGGCAAGGCTCGAACAATAGAGCTTACATATAAATAATCAGATTATAAACTAATGGCCACTGTTTTCAAACACCAATTGTTTACATATTGTGTTTTATTTTGTATTATGTTATTATTTAGCCAATATATATTCATATTACCTAATTAGCTTATCACTTGTTCTAAGTTTGTTCTCCATTATATGTGGCATATTATGTAGATGACCTATGTACGGTCAAAGATAAAAGTCGAGTAGCATCATAAAGTAAAGAATCGCATACAGTTCCGAGCAAATATCTTTGTGTGTGTGATGTTTCAACGCAAACAAAGAAACATTATTCAATGCAAATGATAGTAGGTAAAGTTCGTCATGCGCATGTGTGCAAGGCGAGACAAAAACGAGTTTTTGAATACAAACAATTTTATATTATGTACCTAATTAATTTAAAGCAATCGCCAACCCTATCTTTAATCCATATCTTGCTCTGGGTGGCACAGTAAAAAACAAGTTTACTAATCACAACTAAACTGATGTTTTTATTACTACAGATACCAGTACATATAATATGTGCATGATCATGGCACAAGAATACAAAAGAAGTAGTATTAGACAAATTATTGCAAGTGCTCACTGTACAATGAGAAAATCCCATGATATTGCCACACGTCCCCTTTGTGTCATACAACAATTTTTCTCACATTCAAATTGTATTATAATCCAGAGGCGATAGTTACACTTGATCCCACCATGTCCCGCGGGACATACAACAAGTAGCAAGCTAAATGAAAAATAATTGCGGACTCGTGCTAAAGGGTGATGCGACAGTGATAGGTATATCAAAATACGAAAGTAAGAGAGAGAGAGACTCATTTATAGGCTAGGACCGATTGTACATGGATAGGCACTAACGGTTCCGTAATTGTTGATGGGTAAACTTTAGTACCTTTGGGACGTTTAATGTGAGAACTATGGAAAGAATTACTTTCACACGTTTCTGTGGGATTTTGAGTAGGAGTAAAAACATGTAATATATTTCACTTACATATTTTTTGCGAAAGCTTTGCCCGTTGTAGGTATTAAGGGTGCCAATTGTTCAATGACGGTACGTATCATCCAGCTCACACGGGGAAATACTACCCCTTAACAGAAAACCAACGTAAAAGTAGTGAGATTTTTACAACGTTTAGTCAGGTGGCAAAGAATACCGGAGGTTCATACAAACACCTAATTTTGTTGTGGTCGGTAACACGCGGTCTTTGCAAGCGATTATAAGCAACAAGTATTTATGAATGAGATAAATCATGCCAAGTGACCACAATGTAAATTAATGAAAATTTACATAAATGCCGAGTTAAGTACTAATATAGTCTCTTAATAACCTGAACCTAGGATATAACTTAATTTAAAAAACTACATATTATTTCGATATAGTCATTATTTTAGAACAGGTAATGTAAAACCATAAAATATCATATTTCGAGTAACAAACCATTGTTTTACAATAACGTGTCAGATACACTACTTAAAATGTTTTCATATAATTATAATATTAACATGTAGTAAGTACCATCAATTTGTTAAATTGTAAGTACATTTTATACTAATGTTAGTTTTTATTTCATACTTATTATCTGAAGTAAACAATGTTTTTTTGTATCTCATTTAACACAAAACATAATTACATGGAACTAAAACATTCGTGTCCCGTAGAGCTACGCGCTACACCCTCCGTAGCTCCGTAGCTACGTAGCTCGTCTACATACATACAACCTCGAGGCACTTTTTAATCGCTTAAGTGCTTGCTACGATTTCCAACACTTATTTATAGTAAATGGCTTAAGAAGAAGAATGGTGTTTTATCTGACAATAATACGATTGTACGCTCGCTAAGCAATTCTATTAGTCATCATATTTTAGATATACTATTGAATTATATGTGATTAGTAGATTACTATTGATTATAAACGTCGCTTCTTTTGATATTTATAGAACATTCAACCAGCAATGGTGTACAAACATTATAATATCATACACATCTTTTGTGTTTTTGTATAAAGCAGGCTATTATCCTAACATACTTCTAAGGTCTTTAGATCTTAGAAGGTCGTTTGTTTCTGCGCTTAAGCGGCGACAATGTAACAAATATACAAACATAGTGACTTTGTCTTTATATCACCACATTTTTTTTTAAATAGTCGTTTCTCTTACATATCTGCAATATAGTGCACATGACTTAGCAATATCTACTAAGGAAATCATGACTATGGACCGAATCCCTTTTTTAGAGACCAAGAAACAAGTAAACTTACGGTTTATGTATTGCTTGTTTGCGAAGATATATACATCATCTACGGAATCCACTTGTAACATAATTAGTAAATACAACTAGCAATTATAAAGTTAAAATAGGTTTTATTGTCTTATGTTTACGCGAATGTTATACATTGAAATTAAACACTTTATACGGATTTTGTCGCGTTGTTTATTTTACTTTTACACGTCACACACGCCGTACTTACGTATTGTAATAAAGGAGTCAATTTTTGAGAGCCCTGACACCCATAACACAAGTTCAATCTTAGCTTGGGTGTCAGATAGTCACAACACTGTAATAACCTACAATTTGTAAAACTAAAGTTTTGATTTAGCACTTTGTATGTAAAAAAATTGTACAACTGGTAATAAAGATTATTATTATGTTTCTCTTATCACAGGTACTTTCTAACATATTATATTAGAAAATACCTAGCCCTTTGGGAGGCTTACACGGAGACATGGGTCCAACGTGAAGAGGCCCTTCGAGAGTTTTAATCAAAGGTGGGATGGAACACCTACAACGGCACTAGCCGCAGCAGGCGTAGGACTATTGCTACGTATGGATTCTAATATATGGGCTATATGTATGGGTGTTTAGTGGACCGGTATATTGCTAACTATGGATGAAAAACGGCGTCTGCCCTGAATACTCTTATAGCATCAATGCAATGGGCAGACGGTGACTCGCCAACTCACTAGATGGGCCCCCTGAATAGCCACTATAGGCATACAAGTCAGCAGCAGAGGGCAACACCGGTGCGAGTGGCTAGGGGTGTCGAGCGGTGCGGTGCCGGTTTCACCATCACGGGTCTCGTGACAACGGAGACTATTTAGTGAGTTATGCCCTTGAAAATGACACTTCCACCACCAAGCATATAGCTCTAGCGGCCCCCCTCTGACCGGCCGACCAAGGCAAGCCAGAGTTGAGAGTCCTACGCGCGCTCTTGAAGTTCCACCCCAGCCAACTAGTAATGGCAAGCCGGGGACGAGGCCCTAACCAACTTTCTGAGGCATTCAGAACCGCAGTGTCGCCACTCACATTCAGCCCGCCACAAGCTGCCCTGCGGTTTGTGCGCTTTAATTTAACCTGGTGATACATTTTTTGTTTATATCACAAGGCGAAGGTGATTGTTTAGAAGCTAGTGTACTGTGCCCTCCGATATCGCGTTAGTCTCATGATGAGATAACGACTGTCCCAGAGGGGTATTATTATTATTATTATAATTTTGAAAACTGTAACACTACTATTATTGAACTTATTACTATTTAAGCTATTTAATTTAATTAAAACTATTTATATTTACAATTTAAATTTAAATAATAATTAACTAATGTTTGTGTGGGAGCTCATTAACAGCTTTCTACGCCATATTGCCAGGAACACCTCCATTAAACAGACCGTTTAATGGAGGTTAGAAATCGCACCCATTGTATACCTACTCTAGGTATATAATGGGTGCGATTTCTAACTTTCTATCTGAATTATTTTCTTGTTTCGTCCTTTTTAGACCCCCTTTTTTACGTAATCGGATTATAGTTTTTTAAACTTTATTTTTTATTTAATACTTTTCGTTTAACACAAATTTTCTGTTTATTTTTCCAACTGTACGACCGCATTTTAAACCTATATTTTGACTTAAACAATATGATATATATACCTACATAATTGTAATGTGCTTGCCAAGACCTTTCTTTTGATATCAAACACGTGATGATTATCTCAGTTTAATTTTTTTCGGGGTTTGAATCTGAGGTTATATAGCCCATGTCACTCGGGCCATTTTAACGAATCTATTGGCACCTCATTAATTAAAATCGGTTCGGTAGTTTAGGCACTACGGTGGAACATACAAACATACATACACAGACTGCCAAAATCATTACCCTTCCGTTTGGCTTTGCCGTAGTTGGGTAAATAGATTGTTCAATAGTCCGTTTTCGGAACATCATACATAACAGTTTTAAAACATGTAGTGTATAAATATTTAAAGAATGTAATGTGATTTAAATACTTACAGATCTAGACCCCTATCGACTTTGAAAGTAATCAAGCAAACCCAATCAACAGTTGCAAATATGAATATTATATCTATATTTCGAATATAATTCAAGTTTCAATTATAATTGTCATATCGTGCGAAAATCAAGTATGTAGATGTTAATCAATTAGACGTGCAGATTATCACTAGATCAGAGCCCGTGGGACTCTCGCGACACGGTGCGCGCGCGCAATCGTCCGAGCACTTCCCACGGACCACGCTTGTCTCTGATCTGCCCTCGTCATAGTATCGAATGTCACGCCCTACTATTAGTAGGTTACTTATTATTCAATAAAGTGATTTCTTTATTTAGTGTTTACTGTACCTTATTTACAATTTAATAATAAAATAGATTTAATATAGTAATAACTGCATGGATAACGCAGTAAATTAAGTGATATCTACAGAGTGCTACAAGTTGCATACCCGCTAAGAAACCTAATAAATATCGTTTACTCAGTGTCAGTATTCTTTGCATCCATTTAAACGATTTTGCAACTCGCTTACGAAATAAATGTGATATTAATGTGGAAAGTGGATAATTAAACGCAATATTAACCTGAATATTGTTTTAGACTAAACTAGAATATTTATTCATATTGTATTAATTCCACTAAAACTAAGTTACAATTACGAAATAACTCTTGCTTGAAGGCCCCTGCCTAATAAAGCAGAATTTTAAACTACAATAAAAATAATATTCGGGATTATTTTACTAATAGTGCTCCTGTTACTAGATAAAATGAATACTAAGCAATTAGAATTCGTAAAATATAATACGGAAGCTATTCACCTCAATAATAAACGGCATTACGACAAATTACGCATTTAATACAAATCTATTTAAATCTCTAATTGCAATATAATCTATTTAAAACAAAAGCAGTTGAAACAAACTTACCCCGAAAGGAATATCACGTATAATAGATACAAAAGCACATACGTTCGCTTGCCCCACTGACAATGGGCACGACGCGGACGCGCGACGGGCACGAATCACTAGACAAAAGCGTCCCGCCACTAAGTGATTACTTAATCCGCTTTTATCGTACCAACCGACGCAATCAACGCGATTAACTAAGGGTTAACACTAAACCGTGCCATTACTTAACGCTGTTCATTTAGATACTAACCATTTAATGATTATATTGAGAACACAGTTTACAAACAGATGATATTAATAGTATAAGCAAACATATATTTATGCTTATTTTATTTAACGTGCGAAAAAGATAATTTGTTTAAAAAATTCATAGATCACGCTAAACTGACGAGCATTTATAATGATAATCTGCAGCACTGCTCATTATCTAACGTCCCTCGTAGTTCATCTAGATTAGAAGGATGTTTTAAATAGTTGGGGTTATGTATTTAATAATCGTGTACTCGTCGCCAAAATTTCGTATAGGTAGGTATATACCGTCAGCGTATAAAGCTCGGCGATGATATGATCACTCAGTCAGTCAATAAAATATTTAAAATACATATTTACTTATAATTTATATATATTTTCGTACATGTTATTAAGTTTATTGAAGCTGTTATCACAATTTTCAGCACTAGATCATAATTTGCTAGACATCGTTATCCCGGCAATAATAGTATTATGGTTCTGTCGCACCATAAAACTCAATTGAAACGAACAATGGGTGTTTTATTCCCCATTTGAAGTGCAGTGAGCGACAAACATTTGCGGCAAGTGTATCCAATCAACGAGTTGTGGGAAGGAGACGGCGTGTGCCAGTCACGTGACCCACGCGTGCCCCACACCTGCGCGGGAGTATGCCACGCAGGGCTACTGTTTACACAGTCCCTCGAATGACTATCATACGAATCTGTGTTACAATAATAACATCTGATTATATTTTGGGAAGAGATTATGAAATGACACCCAAATCTGTTTAAAAAAAACAACTTATGTTTAAAAAGCATGAAGAAATGTATGCTCTCAGATAAATATGTCAGGCTTTCTACCTAGTTCCAAGGCAATTTTATGTAACGATAAATATATAAAGGATGATTAAACCGCAACTACATATTTCATAAGCAGTTTGTAATCATGAAACTAGAAGTGACTTTGTATCAAACTATCGCTTCGCCTCTTCGAATAATTGAAAGAGTCCGAGCCCGTCCTAGTAGACGGATTGTCAATGACATTTCATAACCTACATATTATAGTAATATCTATATAGTGTGGTTTGTGTATAAATAACTTATCCATAAAGAGTATATCATGTATCTTGTAAAATTATTATATGGGGTTAAAAATTCTAGGCATTACGAAATTTTTTGTACTAAGTGAATAATATGTTATTTATGTTGGAATCCACTGCGTGAATATTCAACAACGTAAGAATTTAGGAAAATTTAATGTTCAAATGCTTTATATAATAAATGGTCATTAATAAACCAAGAGGCGGATCATCAGTCAAAAGAGACGGACAGGTTAGAGCATAAAACCAATTACTTGCGAAAGGCAAGCAGACGTTGCACTGTTAGGTCCCTAAGGAATGCAGGCGCAAGATCTAAGATCGAGAGCTGGATTGACATTTTGCTGGCGCGTCCCCGGCGGCTCCACGTCAATCTTTATTGCTGGCCTCACGAGCTGCGCTCGACCGCTGTCACGTGTCATCTGACCAAGCGTTGTAATAACAATGAGATACGTCTAGTATTCCAATGCCTTATACAACATAAAAATATATACTTTTATCTTGGTTACCATTTAAAGCCTGCTTTTAAAATATGGGTAGACGTTAATTATTTATATACTTGACTGGCAAGATAACTAATCCTCATCACTATTAAGGCTCAAAGTGTTGCCAAGCCCCGGTACGACCAATAATATTCTTCCGAGTTCTTTCGAGACGAAGTAGGTATAGCGTTTATGAACAAATAAAAATAAATTTACTAAAATGTATAAATAACCAAAACTATTGCTGTGTGCTTAATATTTGTACGTATTCCGAGTCAAAGTGCAATGTTATAAAACGTGCGCCGGTAAAGGTAATAAAAATGAGGGATTTAAATAATAAACATAAACACTCAGCCCATACCTCCCTTGTCTCAACTGGAACTAATCTCTCGCGCCACACGGGGATAACAATAAAACCAAAATCGTCTGTGATAATATAGAATTTATTGACTCGGACGCTGCCGTGCAACACCACTTGATGGATTAAATTGCCCTATCCCTATGACAACGTTGGCACAGAAAAAATACGCTGTGTATTAAAAAGCAGCTGGTCATTTTTCAAGTGATTCCTTTTGCTCTAACACCAGTTGGCCGACTTTTTGTTTGACGTGGACGGGAGGCGGGATGGGTTACGCCAAATTGTGCGTTTGCTTAGCGCTTTCGCCAACGAACACTGTTTGCGCACTGCCTCTGATGAATTTGGGTAGGAGCCGCGTGTTGAATTAGGACATGTTGGCGTCACTGTTGACGTTTCTACATTTTTATGTAAATTTGTCGCTGACCACAATGTTATTGTTGGCTCGTGTTTAAAGTAGGGACTCCTTGTAGCGTACGTTCATCCATGTATTTTCAGCGTATTTTGCTGTACAATATAAACTTATATAACATACACTATTCCTTATTACGAAACGGTGACAGACAAAAAAATATTCAACGAAACAAATTAAACACGTCCTTGTTGTGTTAAGTTAAAATATAAACCTTTAAACTCAGTACTTATAATAAATGTTATTATATAAATCATTCACGAAGCCATGTAAACACAAAATCAATTAAAACACCGTTGGCTGCAGTGGTTGTTTAAATTTAAAATGTGCCGCGGCTGCTTAATTATAGATATAAAATACACTGCAACATTAAATTGATATTTGTTTATTTACCGAAAAACAAGCCGCTCGTTGCAGTTATCCGGTTTTAATTGTAATATGTGAATTCGTATTTTCCAGGCGAGTTTTAATTATCAGGAGTCGCGCGGGCCTGAGTTACGCGACCGCCCGCAATATTTATGGCGGCACCCCACCATTCCAATATACTTTTTAACGTAATGAGCGCACGTTGCCGCGTGAGGGTGCCACCCGCCTATGTACACAAGCGCGATTGTTTATCCATTACACTGTACACTCGAACGAAACGAAGGTAACATTTTATACGGCCCAATCGAACAGAAAATACAAGAACGCATTTCATAATATAAAAAGAAAGAGATGAGATAATGTAGGCTGTGTCGTTAGAACAGTAAGAGTCGGTTGCGCCGAGGGCATCATATCCCGGAATACGTGATCAGGTCGCGAGTCACCGGCGCTTATACGTGATCAGATAACTATAAGACAGCGCAACTCTCGTCCGATTCTGAATTGCATTAAACATTCATGAAGAGAAGAGCACATCCGTCGCAGATCTGACTCACATAAAAATGAGCGCTTATTATGAAATTAACTAGAGCTAACCGCACGATGTCTGCTCGCTTTTTTTACGTAGGCACCGCCCGTCAGCCTCGCTCGAATTACTGGACGCTAATTGGACTGCGAAAATGTGACGGACAGCGTACGTAAGCTTTTTTTTTTTGAACCTTCTCTGCCTTGTGGGTATAAGCTTCTAAATCCACATTTATTACGCCTGTACGAAAAACATCAAATAATAATATCGATATCAGCGCGATACACTAAAGATACTTGAGTAAAATGTAGTAGATTTTAAGACAAGATAATAAATAAATAAATTTCAGCGCATGTTTATGAGATTTATTTGACTACAAGTTTTACCGAGTAATATCACGGTACAAAGTAAAATCCTTAATCTGAAGTAAAACTTTAACAAAGCAAACTAACATAGAGGATGATAACACACAACCGATCGTACAGTAATTTATGTGTTAAAATTCTATAAAAATTAGGACAACATAATCCGTAAACTAACCTGTACTCTAGCTTCAGTAAGGTCTATCTTCATGGCAATCTCTTCTCTAGTGTAGATGTCTGGATAATGCGTTTCCTGGAAGGCTCGCTCGAGCTCCTTCAGCTGCGCCGACGTGAAAGTGGTCCGGATCCGGCGTTGCTTACGTTTCTCCGTCAGAGATCCTTCATGACCGCCGTACACCTTGTAGGGAAGACCAGCTGTAACAAAATACAATCCTTAAATATTTTTTTCCTAAGTCACCGTTCGAACGCTGGCGTCCGGACACAATGCTTTTTTAACTGTATCTAGGAATGATGACTACTTTTATAGGTAATAACTAAACATTAAAGCTGCAGGTACTTATAACGTTAAAATATTTTGTATGGACTTTTGTCATTTTAACTGTATGGATGTCATGGCTGACACTACAAGCCAAGTTATTACTTTCAACCCCATACGGGCTAAATTGTCTGAACCGCTAATAGTTGTGCTGAATATTACCATCTTAATAATCATTATAATCACTAAATAGTTTCGAAGTTCATATAGAATAACTAATATTAATTTTTTGTTTCTATAGATCTTGTTTACAGAAATATGGGTTTATAGAGCAACACGTCGGTAATATTGTAATCACCGCTCCGATAATATAGCTATCAAAACTCTTACCGCATATGAATAACGGAGAAATGAATCGTAATCTCCAAACGGTAACATGTGAGTCAGTAAACAGAATTCCAAGAAATGTTAGTGAACCGACAACTCAAAGTCACGTGGCGCAGTAAACACTGAATTAAAGATCACCACCGAGCGACGAGGAAAACAGGTTGCTAGTTCGTCAGATACTGGCACAAAATATACGACTTTAAATACTTTTACTATACACAGCGAAAACTAACCACTCGATTGGGCAAAAGATTGGTTTATTAATTATCTGTCTATCTATATTTTTTTATTCACCTAGAAAATAATATTTACCTTAATAAACGGTTAAATAAAAAACCTGATATTACGATATTTACAACAAATAATTCTTTTTTAGGATTACTTTATCAACTCGCTATAAATGTATAGACATATCCTACTAATATTATAAAAATAAATATATACATATTTGTTACTCAATGTCGCGTTTACCTTTGGACGGATTTATATGAACCTTAGCACACAGATAGACCACGCTCTGTATATTAACACGTAGGATTTTATCGTGTATGGGTTTCCGAAGGAATTAATATAAAATGAATGATGTGAGGTTAAATATAATATATCGTATATAAAAATGCCTGAGTTTTTGTTGCCTGGTTTGTTCCTAAAGAACAACTGTTATCTTAGCATAAAGTTAGCTTACATATGATCATCCATAACTTTCATAAAATTTGGCAATGCTTACAATTGAATTCGCGATGGCTAAAAAGCAAATAAATTAAATATCTAGACTTAGCTCACGTGATTGTCGACTTGTGAAGCATGGGGTCAGCAATCATTGTACGTATAGTCTTTTCTGTTAATGGATTGACCAGGAGCTTCGATTACCATCTCAAGATGCTCGCGTTGAATAGCTGGATAAAGATCTTGACGCAGTAGGCGATATTGCTTACGTCACACATTCTACGGAGGCTCTTTATGTAGAGTCCTAACCACCAGTAGCTTGTGTGTGTACAAGTCCATGTGCTCGGTACAGATTGAATGTTGTGTGTTTTTGTATTATACTTAAAAAAAATTTTTATAAAGTTTTATATACAAATTTATAAAATTTTAAATAAAGAAGACAATAACTATATCAGCCCTAATATTGTCTTCTATTTACGCGAATGTTATTCATTGAAATTAAACTACTATATACGGATTTTAGTACGGGGAGACAGTCTCCCCGTGACCATGGCTGCTGAAAAGCAACTGAAACGTCGGGGAAAGTGTAAACCTAAATATAAATAAATTTCATAGTTTAAATAATTTTATTAGCTTATAAATTAGTAAAATTCAATAGTAGTAATAGTAGTGTAATAGTTTCAAAATTATCTAATACAGTGATAAATAAACAACGCGATAAAATCCGTATATAGTAGTTTAATTTCAATGATATATCAGCCCTGTTTATAAACTGTCCCACTGCTTAGCGTGAACCTTGAACTCTTCTCAATATAAAAAGTTAAACTGCAAAGAGAGTGGACTATAGTCCACCACGCTAACGTTAAAATAAATGCGCGTTAGTAGACTTTGCATATCTTCAAGAACATTACGGAGAACTGTCAGACATGCCGGGTTCATCCTTTTACCGTTAAAGCGAGCGATAATAAACAAATTAATATGTGAGCATTTCACTGTCAGGCACAGATCTCCAGATTATTCATAATATATAATAATAACTGTGCGTGACAGTGAAACCGTTGCCCAACAGACTGCTGCTGTTCTTTTTTATGAATAAAATGAAAATTTAAAATTGCAATACATACAGACTTCATCCATGGCCTAACGTTCACGTCAAAAACATGAACCATGCTATTTTTAATTAGTCTGAATCTACCCATAAACCTACAAAAAGGTTCCCAATCATTTTTATATTTTTTGGCTAAAGTGTTGATTGTGGTTCATGCATATGAATTTGTAGCGACATGTGATACCCCTCACGATCACTATTGGATTAAGTATGTGTATTTAGCATGTAAGTTTAGTCTAATTCGAACCACGAATGTGTTAGGACTATTGTACTCAATACAAATCAGATTGGTTCTAAAAAACTATTTTATTTATTTCACTCTCAAGACCGCAACCATCAAAAATCGTTGGTTACAAACAGTAATTGAGATGATATAAGAGAGTAGTATATATGTAACACGTTCATTACTTTGACTGCACGGAAGTTTTTGTAAACCACCATTGGTTGCTAGGGCCTAGTCATCTTTTACACTGGTTGCTTAAACGGTTGTAAAATCAACCATGATGCAAGATCTACAAGTGTCATGATGCCTTACTTTTGTATGTGTATATACTTCTTGTTAATAGATGTAGACATACACTTGTCGGCCTTGCGCATACTATTTTCTTATCTAGCTATATAGGTGACGTTGCCGTATATATAATAACCTAGAGCATTTGGAATATGTCCATGTGTGAATATATAAACCTATAGATAGTAAGTCTTGTCAGCGCTTAGCATAACGCGCAGATTTACTAGCAACGTTTAGATAAAACGTACTAATGTATGAACAACATCTAATAGAGTAAATAATACAAGCTGTTGATGCGTGAATTCTAACATAAGAAAGTAGAATAGCCCATCTTGAATCATTTTAGAGCAGATTATTTTTTACCCGACTGCGTCAGAAGGAGGGTAATGTTTTTAAAATAGGGGGTGCATTTAAAAAGATTCAACATTTTACCAGTACATAACATAAAAGTTTTAGTAAATAGCGAAACAAATAGCTCAATCTATTAGATCTGAATGCGGTTACGAGACCACTTAAACCACTAACCCATTTAAACAGCCAGTTTACATTATAGTTTACAACAGTATAATGTTGTAATCACTCCTTAAAACAGTTGATAACATACTTAATCTGGTTAATCCGAGCAGGCTATATCTAACCAAATCAGGTATAATTTAATGTGTAATATAAGTTGCTTGTAAGAGAGAGGTGCAGGGTTTGTCCGCCATTTTTGTCTCCCCTGCGAGGAGACGCCTCCCTCTCACTCGGTACCTACGCTGGGTACAATACACACTTATACCTATAACTGACTTGCCCTGGCTTCGCTTGGGCACGAATTTTTGTTACAACCCTCCTATGTGTAATTGTGGCGTGGTTAGAACCGTTCACAAAACGTTTGTTATGAATATTTATCATACAAAAACATTATGTTTGTTAATTTTGATATGTTAGATTTTATATATCTAAAGTCGAGTAAGTCGAGAGTTCATCATTTATTTATTATTTTATTTAGCGCATTTGATTGAACATCTATTTGTTTATGTATAATAACGAACTTTAAAATATTGACGTACATTTTATTCGTGAACGAAATAAATAATTAGTATTTTTGTTAAATAAAGCTTATCTCAAATCATTAAAAATCAAAAGCAATTTGGATCGGACGTAGTGAGCACAAAGGAACACACAAATATCTCTACGATTTTTTATGTATTTAGATTTTCTTACCAGATCAAAGATACTGCTTTGGCAATATATATATATTTCAAAGTTTATTATATTAACTTAAATTTAGTATTAAACAAATATTAAATAATAATGGCGAACCATGGATTTCTTTCAATTTGCGTTATCCCTGGTACAGATATCATTTAATAGAACACTTGAATCATTTCACTTCAATAATAAACAACAAGCAGTCGTGACAAAATTAAATAATAAGCTTACGCTTACTAAAACAACAAACGACTAAAATATAGAATCAATATTTATATTACTTACACAGTTTTCACAAGACAGGCTAAGTCTTAATGTGAAAGCCATTTTATAATGTTTTTTAAATCTATTACTAGAAACAAAATTTAAAAAACTAACGATGCTATACTAAGTCGAACTAAATTGCCAGATTGACTTAATTGCAGCTAACTTTTATATTAAAGGATTTAATACATCACATTAATATTGTACTCTATATTAATGTGATGTATTGAATCCTAACTAATATAAATGCGAATGTGAGTTTGATTGTTTGTTACGCTTTCACGCCTTAAGTACTCAACTGATGATCATGAAATTTCGCATACACGTTTTCAGGAGTACAGAAAAGGACATAGGGTCGTCAGTTTTATCGAGGAAAGAACTATTCCCGACGCACAGAAATATATTATGATCAAAGTATATGATAAATAAATACTTGTCCCCAGGAAATCAATTTATTACCATTATAATTAAAAATAGAGAGCATTTAGTTTAGCTAATAGGCTTTACAAAAATATTAGTTATGTTTAACCCAAACTAAAATTATTTGATATTTAAAAATATTTTGGTTTTTGCTTATAAAAATATATTTATCATAGATAACATCGAGCAATTTAGTATTCAATCGTATTATTACTTTATTTTTGGAAACGAATTTTGGGATTTATCACATGCGTTGTACCTTCTTAAAAAGTAATAATTTACAAAGAATTGAACCATTAATGTAAAAATAATTTATTAGTGTAAACCACAAAAATGCAAAGACTATAAATATTATAAAAAGAGCGGTAGAAAAACTGTAAGCGTTGGGTTGTCGCGTGGCATAAGTATCGATCGCAGTTGTAGCTTTGCTACGGCGTAGCACCCTGCTACGTGACGCGATGGACTCCTTTTTATTTTATCTCGGGTGCAAGTTTAAATAGAGTGAATTAATGTTACATAATTGGTGAGACAGTTATAATTTATATTAAAATATACTTGTACGATTTAAATGTGTTAAGTGGAGAGTTACAGTTTCTATAAATGTCTATCAATCTACTAGATGTATTTAAATGCTTGGGTATTGGAATAACTAGAAGCTGCGATTGAAAATTATTTATAGTGAACACTTTCACTTTACAGTGACTATAAAATGATAGCATGAAGCCATAACCCTAACTGGCATTAGACATTAGATGTGGCAGGCTGCGGGCACAGCAGACCGCAGACCGCACGCGCGCAGCGACAATTACCTCAAATGAACCGGAATTAATCGAGACTCGCTTCTTGGCCGAGCTGCGGTCTCATTTGCATTATTAATAGAGGCTGCGGGGCTGGAGCGAGCCGCGCGGGGTGCGGGCGCGGGGTGGTGTTCACGTCGTGTCACTGCCCCCGCGACCCGCGCTCTCCGCGCAATTTGCGGGACCTAATGAAGAGGATCTTTGCAAGATGTTTCTGTTCATAAGATGTTTAATTTGAGTTTGCAGTTGTTGGGCCGTGGGTCAGGCAGACAGGCGCTCATTGTTATTGCGAGCGTTATGTTTTATTGAGCAGAGCGGGTGAGCGGTGAGACGCTTTACTGGCTAAATATTTTCCTACCTTTTTATTTTTTTACATGTCGATCGTGGTTTGTGTTTTACGGCGTAAGGAAAATACACGAAGCATCTTGTTTCCGTTACGTATACCACGCAGCGGTATATACGGTAGAATAATGTTGAATAAAAATCATAAGTGAGTGAAGGTTAATTAAAAGGCGAGTCACGTGGGCGCGTTCACGAGGCTTACATACGTGGAGCACGTGGCGCTAATTAATCGTCACGGAGCGATTAATTCACAGGTGATATGATCCGTGCCCCCACACTAGACGAGCAGCCCGCCGCGCGCCGCTCCCGAGACTCCGCCTGTTAATTACTAGACGGCGAGACTGCTTGAAGGGCGCTAAGGTCTTTATCAGAAACACGTTCTCACTTGGGGATTCTTATGATCAACTATATTCTTTAAAAAACTTAGCGAAACTTATCGCTAAGTTTCATTAATATCGATGCTCTTGTTGAATATATGACCCAATAATTGAAGATGTAATCTATACTAATATTATAGGTAAATCTGAAGAGTTTGTTTGTTTGTTATGTTGAACGCGCTAATCTCAGGAACTACTGGTTCGAATTGAATAATTCTTCTATACTAATATTATAAAGCTGAAGGGTTTGTTTGTTTGTTTGATTGAACGCGCTAATTAAAAATTATTTTAGTGTTGGATAGCTTATTTATCGAGGGAATGGGGACGGTGCAGTAATTATAAACGCGCTTGAAACCGAGGGCACAGCTAGTATAAAAATATGATCAATTAAGTCAATTTACATCATATATTGAGCGAAAATGTGTAATTTGATTTTCAATTTAAACATAGGTTACTTGTTCAGCAGCGATTCAAATGCAACACTACTATAAATATGCACTATAATAATACATCACTGAAATATACACTTAAACTAGCACAATGATTTTGGAGATAAGAGTGGTCAAACATACAGACAAATGACAATTAATATGTATTCCATATTATTTTCAAAAGTTTAGTATTATTGGTTGTTTTTATAAGTTCTCTCTATCATTAAAAACAATCATTATATTAATCTTAAACTTATAGCCATTACCTACTGACATAATGGTTGCTTGTAGGTTAATTGTCAATTCAAAGATGGTCTCATTAGATATCTTCGTTACAGCTATAATGGTAGTACTAGTAGTTGTGTAGCGTAACAACGGCTTAAGCTTCTAAGAATAGAACAAAAAGCATAAATATATTTGTTTTGAGCGTACATAACAGATGCAAACTAGGAACTCCCATGACGGCACGCATCGCACAGTCGAGATTTACGCAGTAACTTATATCGCGATCCATCTCTAAGTGAGCCGTGGTTCATTTTTCTCGCGTCACGCGGAAAGTTCGCCAACATCCATAATGCAGGCGATGTCGGCGCGTCATCGCGGCATATTGCGCCACCGGGCACCCCGCACCCCGCGCACACTCCCGACACCCGCCCGCTCGCGCGGCAAGGGTTACAGCTTAGATTAATGAATACTGCCCCGCGACCGTGTTACACGGCTTCCTGAAGATTTCACGCCTCCATATATCAGCCACTGGAGAATTGCAAGTCTCCCAACACTTGCAACTTTCATTCTCTTCACGCGAATATAAAATCTTGATGATAATAATAAGAATGATGTAACTACAGAATATGGACGTATCGTTGCAGCAGCAATATATTTTATATTACGAATAAACATGTGGGTAAATTTGCGTAATGGCGGCAGTAAAATAGAAACATTTTTGCGTTAAGCTGAATAAAACTGTAGGGCGTTACGTGTCTCGCCTTACTTACATACAATCGAGTAACTCAACACTTTATATGTCATATTATCTTTTATTTGTTATTATGGTTTATAAGTCATTATCTTATTAAAGGCAAGCTTGAAGACCATTTGGGTAACATCAGTGAAATTTGAAATTTTCCCGAACCCGACACTGGGATTCACCCTAACACATATATGTATTTACATAATGTTGTCTTATGTTTACGTGAATGTTATACATTGAAATTAAACACTTTATATGGATTTTGTCGCGTTGTTTATTTTACTTTATAACACTGTTATTACATAATTTTGAAAAACTCTAACACTACTATTATTGAACTTTACTACTATTTAAGCTATATATTTTAATTAAAACTATTTATATGTGAGTTTACACTTTGCCCCGACGTTTCGGTTGCTTTATAGCAGCCATGTTCACGGGGAGACTAAGATGGTAGTTGTCCCAACGTTCTCAAGTGTACCTAGTTATTTCAAAGTACCCGAACATAATTTAATCTTTGGTGTTGTTATATGTATATTAGTAAACCTTAATTCTAATCGACAGATCGGCCATAATATACATCAAGAAAGGCAGAAGTTAAAGTATATAGTCTGAGAGTTCAGTGACATAGCAAGACAACATAAAAGTAATTGACGTATGAGCCAACAAACGCATACATGTATAATATATTCACATTTGTAAGAAAACAATAATTTCTTTTCTAAAAATAAAAGTCAGCTCCCTCGCCGAGTGTGCCGCAGTAACATTGTAGAAGTTACGATCGCGGCTCCCGGCGCAGCTCAACTGTGAGATATTGCCTTTTTTATGACCCACTCTACTATACTATACTGGGACAGAATAGATCACATGATACGATAAAATATTGCCCTCGGTCCTGGCACCAAATCGAATTAACCCGTCCACTTGCATACAAAGGCGACATGAGAATAGAAATGGTGATATCGAGTTAGGATAGCGACCTGTTTTCCCTCCGCAATGTTCAAATGCTTAGTTTTGTGAACGTGGGACGAACTCTGAACACATAAAATGTTTGCTTTACGAGAAATATTCCGAATTGAGATTTTTAAAAGAACGTTCACGACAACGCGATTCTAAGACAGACTTGAATATTCCTCATATGATAATGTAGTGCAAATTCTCATTTACTTATGTGAAGACATAAATGGGAACGAGTAATGTATCACCGTTTTTGTTACGTTCATAAAGATGAATGTAACAAAAATGGTATTGTGTTTTTCTCATTATTAGGTCTTCTATCAATAACCATATTCAAACTAGTCAGGTTCCCATTCCAATAGCAAACATTTTAAGTCTGTTGTAAATACATTTTATTTTATATTTTAGTAGTTAAAGTAGTAAACTTTGATAAGAATCAAAATTAATCTTTATCATAATTAATTATTAGGTATGATTAAACATAAAGTTAACATACGCCTTAATATTGGTTAAAAAGCCGTGTAATGAATAAAAATCTTGCTGGTGTCCAATTTTGAATTGTCAAAGTTATGAATGACTAAATGAAATGGTAGAAATATGATACCACACGTCTTCCTTTTTACAGGTTGCAAAAAGAGGTTGTCGAGGAGACAGATCCAACAGCGATTTTTATTTACATAGATAGATTTTGTAGACTTCTCTTAGTCTCTACAAAATGAATGTACATATGTATGTATATCTGTGAGAGAATATTCTCACATCACACTGTGATGATAGATGTAGAGTAAATACATATTTTATGAGAAGTTTACCGAGTGTTGACACGTAATAACCACAACACAACACAATGCAAAGGGAATCACCGTAATCTTAACCCAGTAATTCTTGTAATTGTACTACAATTAATACGCAAACTTGTAATTAATTTCCGCGTGATTAACGGGCATAATCCGGAGTTACTCGAGATTACGTGAGAGTTGCCGCCCGAGGTAAGTTATTGTGTTGCGTGGGCGTCGGCGGAGGCGGGGTGTCGCGGGGACACGGGGTGTTCGGTGGAGGTTGTCGGTCCACGCAGAGCCGAGAGCCGCAAGATACAGAGAAGACTCGCTCGAGCTCCGCTGTCCTCCCCTTAAGATTCTCGCGGACGCCGTTGCCAATTAGGGACGCAATCGCTCACGCGGCGAGAACTCCCCCCGCGCTCGGGGCGGCCCACCCCGAACACTACTCTTTGTTTCGTGACCGACGTCGGCGTGGGCGACGCAGCCTCCCGTCCCGCCACTTGTTCACCAAATGAAAACGGTTTCACTTTGGTATTACTAAGAGTAAAAGCAATAAAGATAAAGTTTAAGAAAGGTTTTCCACCTTTTTCCGCTTTGGTTTTCAAAGTTTGTTGTATCTTGTACTGAGGTATTTAATAAAATGATAATAGTAGAAAGTTACAAAAATGTTCTTATTCCACTATCTAAATGAATGCTAAGTTTTTAAGACGACCAATTCACTGTCAACTATAACATTATCGTTTTATCAAAGAATATTGTAAATTGACGCTATTTTAATGTTTACTTATCAAAGGATGTACAGTCGTCAAATACAACCAAATGAAACAATACAAAGTTGAGATTTTCTTGTTAACTTGTCGTTTCTAGAGGAATATTATTTAAGTCGAACCGTACAATAAGTGGTACTATGTGTGTATATAAAGAACTATATTAAATAACCACCCTAAAATTATTTCCTACTTTCTGTCCTAAAGGCCGTTTGAAGTATATTTATGACATACATGGTTTTCGTGGCCTGCCTGGGTGTAAAATGTTTAATAAGATGACACTGTTTATTGATATTTTATTTTACTTGCTTAACTAACAGGCCAAACAGCAACTCTTAAATGATCTGATATTCTATTACAGATCACTCTAAAGGAGCACGCGGCTGACAAGACAAATAAGCAATCAATCTATAACAATAATATTAATTATAATTCTTTATTTATAACAGCAAGGTGAATACAAACATTATGCAACCCTGATTCCC
Source organism: Catocala nupta (assembly GCA_963675205.1). Taxonomy (NCBI): domain Eukaryota; kingdom Metazoa; phylum Arthropoda; class Insecta; order Lepidoptera; family Erebidae; genus Catocala; species Catocala nupta. The sequence continues at coordinate 16,636,248 of OY776081.1, forward strand.
AAACTAGCGTGAGCTGTATTTTGGGAGTCAGTTCCTTCCCAAATACAATTTAAATCAAAATAGTTACAAGCTATTTAGTAGATACAATTTGTTTTTCTTTTTCTTTTAGTTAGGTACAATACTTAATAATAATACATATTTTAATAATGTATGGTGCGCGCATGTGTGTGTTTATGCATGAATATGTGGAAAAATGTGTATTTATGATTGTGCGCGCTTTCATAAGTGTGTGTGTGTGTGCTTTGTGTTTGTATGATGTTTGAGTCGGAGTTGCAACTTTCATTTCATTTCACAATTTGTAGTAAGTTTTTTATATCATCGTATCCTAAATGTTTAAGCCATATTTTAATAACATTTTTAATTTCATAGTTAGATATGTTTTTGTTTTAAAGGTTGAATTAAGTTAATTATAATTATACCATAGTGTTGCTGGGCAAATTTGCTTTTTACTCTTGGAACTGGACAGTTATCTATTCTTTTACTTACCTGACCGTTTTAGAAGGGGTACAATAGTCTTATGGTACCTACGTATACTTTGGTAGATAAATAATTTTCTCACACTTAAAACAAAAAATCTATCAGTCATCTTCTCTCTTCGAATATTAAATCGAATTATTTTCTACATCTCTCACAACTTATTTCTGATTAAAGTCTATGCTATTTTACAATAACTTTTTGTTTTTAATAACTCTGCTTCATGGGAGAAAATTTGTGATTTTGTAAGTTACTCTTTGCCAACCTACCTGGGTATCTTCTTAGAATATAAAAGAGTTCTCAAAGACCCGTAACACCATAAAGTAAGATCTATTTTCACATAAATTAGATAGCTGCATCTCTATTTCAGCACATGAAAGACAACAAAATACACAAACGTTTTATTCTCGTGTATGACTAGAACATATCTAATACCACCTCACTTTTTACTTGAGTTCATAGCATGCTATTATACGCGGATAACAAAGGAATTATCAGAATCTTCGGGTTACATTACGCACATTACTTTTCTGTAATCATCTTGTGACAAGTTTACTTTTAGTTTTAAATCAAAAATATTATGTCATAAATTTATATAACTAAAAATAGTCTTTCTCATATGGAAAACAGGTACAACTTTGTTAAGGTATAAATGAATAAATGTACTGTATATGTTTCTCATACATATTCATTGTAAAAATAATGATTTATTTCTGAATAAATCAATTATAATCTTTACCAAACATTGAAAATAGAAACCAGAAATGTCAAATTTATATTTATAGATTGCTCAGATATATCATCAATCATTGAATAAAAATAAAAGGTCATCTATATTTTAAGCACATTCACAGTGAGGCATGAGCGCAATCAACCAATAAATTCAAAAAAAAGCCTTTGTAATCATTTGGCCTTTCTATCATTAATATACGAAATTCATGCGAAGATAACTATATAAATTCGCTAAATATGAGGGACATGGGTATCGTATCTCTAAGATAAATTAATATTAAGTCATGAATATTGACCAATTCATACAAACGTATAAAGCTTCAAGCTTTAAACTATCTGCGTTCTGTATTACCCGACGGTAATTAAGTAAAAACTCAATCGTAAAATGACCGATTGTTTAATATAATAATAATAATAATAATTTATTTATTTTCTCACCACAATATAAACATTATTTACATTTGGTAGGTTACATAATTATTTCAATTAGTAAATAGTTTTATAAGAAATCCAATGCTTCGAGTATAGGCTTATGAAGCCTAAGTTCCTATGAATAAGTTAAGCAGTTTTTGTGTATAAACCTAACTTTGACGTCTTTGGTATTAAAATCGAACACAAAAGACGTTAATAAAAAAAGGAAAAGCTCAATTAGTTTACCTATGCTAAATTACTAACCTATATGTAGGTTAGTAATTTAGCGATATCTATAATAATAATATTTATGCAATTAATTTTATATGAATATAGTCAATGTCATAACTTGTGGTAAAATTATAGTCATAGCTCTCTGTTCAATATAACGAAGGATAATGGGTACTTACACCATGTCAGTGAATAAAAACGCTATGTAACTATTAATGTAGACAATTTTTACTTAATAGTTTTAATAATAAATAATAAAAAGCAGAAAATAAATTAGTTTACATTTATTTTCTGCTTTTTATTATTTAATTGCTTTTCTCTATAATTAAAATTACAATAAAATCAGTATTTCTAATGCTTGTTTGAGATATTTTTTACGAACTCCTACTTGCCTATACCAATACTTCTAACGACAAGTTGACTTTGGTTTTTTTGTCTAAAAGTTTATATCACATTACAATTTTATATCATCATTATTTTATTTATTTTTTCGCCAGCAATTGTATACACTTAATACAGATTTATAGAAAAGAGCATATATTGTATAACAATTACTTACAGGTAAACATCACATGAGCTATTTAAATGTTGTCAATATAAAATCTATAAGCTTATCTAAACACGGCTAACATAACATATAACTTAAATTCTACCAAAACACTGATTTCTTTTTTCAAGTAATTTGTTCGCTGCTTTCATTTTACCATAACTTTACGAGTTTCTTTATTTCTTGAGTATATTTAGCATACCATAGTGCTTCTTTTGCACCAGTTTGAATACATTCGATCATTACTTACTAGCTATTTAATCTATTGAGAGACACCGACACAACGGCGAACAGACACAATAAATATTCAATTATACCTGACATTGCAACAATTGACAGGTTAAAAGGCTAGTCGTCAATTTCAATTCTTTTTGTTGAATTTAATTTCAGTAAATTAGTGTAAGTGACTGTAGAAGTTGATTAAATTTGTGGCCTAAATATATTATTTAGCTGATTGATTTCTATCTCGAAGCAAGAGCCAATGAAATTGAATGAAATTAATCGACTTATAAATATGCATCAATTATCATAGACAGAAATAAATATCAATGATCATAGGCAGTGAAAGCAATAGAAAGCATAGGTTGGAAAAATTAAGATTATGACTTATTTAATTTTAACATAAATAGAGTGAATAATTTTCTTTTTTTAAAGAAGACATTTGCCTCTCTATGTCTAAATCCTGTGTGGCGGGGTACTTTACAAACATTCAAACAACGGACACAAAGAACACCCAGACTCGGAAAAACCATTTGTGGGTCACACAAAGTTTTGTCTCGTGTGGAATTCGAATCCACAACACTCGGCGCAGTGGTTGTGGCGAGGCGACCAGTTCAAATCAAATCAAATCAAAATAAATTTATTCAAGTTAGGTTACAAGGTAACACTTATGAATGTCAAAGTTACACTAATTTTTCCCTGTGAATTTACATTTACTGCCACGTTCAGCAAAGCAAGGGTGTAGGGCTGATAAGAAGAACGGGCAAGAAACTCATGGCCACTCTTTTTAATCGCCATGTGTATAATAATATTTCGTTTACAAATCTTAACTGTAAGGTGCTGCAACCATTTCCCCATTAACCACCACTGAACATACTCAAGTATTTGATAAAATTTGATGGTAGCAGCAGTATGGTAAATAGGAGCATCCACTTACATGTACATAAATAAACAAGACATGGCATGATTGTAGTCCGTAGTTTAATCTACTGTTTAAATAAAAATGTAGTAAGTAAATTATCGAATTCCACCAAACCAAGGTCGTTCAGTCACCACAAGTAGCACTCGTTCACGAGTACGACACATGGGCCAGCCATCGCCCCTCTCGCCATATCGAAGGGAAGGGAATGACCCGGTCCATGACGCCACCACAAGCAATGACATTTGAGTGAATATCGGTCTGACGGAATGAAGGTCCTTGGCATGCGAACTCAGAATAAGACCCAAAAGAAAACTTAACGGAACTGTCCATAATCACGAGTTGTCTTCATTGCACATTCTTCTTGATTGAAATACGACTGAGTGTAACAACAATGTAAATTCTAGCTAAACAAGGCGTAACATTCAAAAATATATATAAATATATTGAAAAAAAATTTGTGTCAGTATTGGTCATTTAACGTCCTGTGATCTGATGCAAATAGTTAAAACACTATGCCATGCGTGCAGTACTTTATGGCCTCATATATTATATGGTTTTTAATCCGTTTAAGTTTTAAGTATAATACAATTGAAATGTTGCGTTTAATTTCTTGCCGAAAATAGTGGATTTGATTGTATTTATTCGGCTCTATATTTTTTTTTATTCTTCTCTATAGCTACCTACTATAGCTGAAACCCCGTCAGAAAAGTATGTACCCTACAAGATCGCAAATAAACAACGTTGTGACACGGTATGCCAGAACTCCCTAAAAATTCGCTGCGCTGTATGGAGTGGCACCGGTGATATGTTCTTTTTTTTATAGTGACACATCAAAGTGATTCTAACGAACCTGATGGAAAGCCCAATTACAGTTCAGAGAGAGTGACGAAGAGGAGAAGATAGATTTCTTCTAGTCGTCGCCAGTGTCAAGCCGGTCTGACCAGATGCTTCTTCACACTACGTTTGAAGGACCCAATGTCATAGAAGGGAGGGACTCACATGTGCCGGAAGACCGTTCCAAAGTTGTATGGTACGGCATAAGAAGGAATTGCTGAACCTCTTGGTGCGAGACGAGATTGTGCTAACCGTCCATCCGTGCTAACGAAGACCTGCACGAGTGGTTCTCAATAAGAAGGGAGAAGGTAAGATGATGTCAAATAACTCTTCGGAGCATTCGCCATGATAAAGGCGATAGAATATGCTAAGGGACGCAATGTATATATGAAGTTGTAGCGATTCGATGTCCTTCGTAACCTCCTGGCTGTCGATTATACGTACGGCGTTTTTATAGTAAGCGTAGGTTCACCTGTGTTGAAGAGCGGCGATGCATCAATACTGGTATTGCAATATAGTCGAAAGCAGGTGGAGCTACGTGTTATCAGACGCCTATCTGCTTATCTAAATAAAAATGGCCTAAACATCGGCATATGTAAGTTATTACACAATACCATTATAAACTCGAATTTGAAACGTAAACTTATGTTTACATATTCACGTACACAGGCGTGTTTAATTGACATGTGATAATAGTCCTAATAAATTATGCATTACCTACGTAGTACTAAATTTGATATTAATATTGCATTTTTCATTCACGGCTACAGGCCATATATACCTAACTATGTATGTATTTTATAAACAGCCAGTTATTCTTTTAAGGCCTAGTTTGAATAAAAATATACCGACAACAAACCTGTGTAAATCAAGCACTTCGAAAGCTCATGTCAGGCTATCAGGTATATTATCGCAAGCTCAGTCTCTTGTTTTAACCTGTAACTATTATCACGTTTAGTTGATTGCATATTGAATGTGATATGAGCTGGAAAAGAGAGTTTTAACGGTTATGAACGCTATTTCAAATTTATTTCCTACAGCTAAATTTAGATTTATAAAAACGATAAAAATCAAAGCAAATACGCTACTAAATATAATTGATTAGCTTTATTACAATGATGTTAATGAACACCAATTGAAACGCAATACAAAAAGCAATGGCACTCATAAAAAGTAAAGTAATACAGCATGAAATGACATCAATAATATAGTACCTATACACATTTCGCCTGTTATGTTATGTATATACCATGTAAAATCGGGCGACCCTATAGCCATGTAACGATTACCATGGCGTATAATGCAAAACTTTGCATGCAAAGTTTATATTTATTTTTACACAGTGCACCTGACCATGGTCAGACGCACTGTGCACGTACATATATAAAGTATCGTTACATTCGAATATAGTTCGAATTCAAATGTGCCTATCCCTACAGTCTACCACACCCAGTATCAGGCACTGTACGGCTTCTCAGAATTTCCTGGCTGTTATAGCCAGACAATTCTGAGCTCTCACTCACTAATAAATCTCAGCCCGATACATGCAGTCTGTGTAGCTGTAACTGCGAGGCGTCGCGTCTATGACTAACAACCTTGATTACAACAATAAGCGCTTTGAAATAACATTATTTATAAGGATTAAAAAGCAATCCTTTAGGCAGCTTGACGGATAATGATATAAGCCAGTGGACAGACAACCGATATGATGGTCTGACAGGATTTCTATATAGGACCTTGAGAATTGGTCTGTACCCAGGAGTCGGTACACCCAGATGTATTTTGAGTTGATCCATTAGAGAATCTGATATGTTTTATGTAACATTATTATTGGCCTCTTGCATTATGACTGCATGCATAGCGCAGCAAACAAGTGTTAAGTCCATTATCGTACGTATAATAAAAGTTACTAGACAACAGACAATATAAATCATTTACGTTCTTTAGCTTACACATTGTCTGCAAGTATATAAATACATATATATTTTTGTTTCGTGTACATATTGTCTAAACTATTTGCTGATTATCCCCCTCTTAGTAAATCGATAGCAATCCTAATTATATTAATCCGAAATAACCTATACGTCAGCTGTTTACTTAGAATCCATAGCAATTGTTTTTTACCAAAGATAAAGGAACGCGCATTTTTTTAAGGTGCAATATTCCTGTACCCTAACCGTACCCTATTACCTACAACGTTATTTTATTTAACGATTAAGCTAATAACCTTGTATATTATAAAAGTAAGGCAAGATGAACAATGATATTGTAACTTTTCATATGTTAATTATTTCTGTGCAGTTCACTCTATCGCTTATCCTGGACAAACTATGCTCAGCCTTAGAAAAAGAGTTGACTTGTTTAAATTGATCTTGATTTATGGTTACTATAGACCGTATTGGTTCTGTACTATGGCATAGAGTAGAAAAGTAACCTGTAGAATAATTAACTATGTAATAGTACCATGTGATTTATCTTCTCAATATTACGGACCATACCTACCGAGGAAAGCAGCACATCATTATTTAGACCAACGGATTGGATTTCTCATCAACCCAATCCTTCAACAACCTACCCCAAAATAACTGGACCAAGACACAAAATATCACATTATACATAATTCTAAGCCTGAATTCACAGGTCAAAAGATAATATAATTGGTACACGAATAAATACAACCAATGAGCACGAAAATGTTTTCAGTAAATAAACAAAAAATATTGTTTGTTTTCAGGGCTACGTCGTCGCGCGTCGGTTCGGAATGGACAACACGTCATAATTTATGCAACGTTATCTGCTGTAATCTTTCAATGCAATATTCTTACTGGTCCGTTTGCTTATCAGTGATATTAGGGACGATAATATGATAATGGAATTTAAGTAAATAATAAATTTTAATAATCATTGTAAACATTGATTACGTCTACTAAAACAACATGTACGTAACTACAGAAGTATGATATAAAGATAATTAAGATGTTTGCACACAAGACAACTCATACGTTTGTTTATGTGTTTTAACCAACTACCGCGGTTTTACACGTTAAACCATCTACGAAACCGCTACGCTTTAAGATCGTAGCAATAAAAACTGCTACGTAAGATTTTCGATCTCGTAGCTTCAAGTCTCATAGAATGTTTAAAATGGCACATAGTGTAAAGTTCTGATCTGTGACCCGTCGGAAATACTCTAAGAAATGTGATAAGAAACTTACGTTGCAAATTCATTGACGGTGGGAATATGTGGTGGTTTCTCATGGCAGCGTCCTGTGGCCTCGCGCACTGCGGTGGCGGCGGCTGGTACCGCATGCCCTGATACCGGTACGCCGCCTGAGACATCTGACCGCAGGAGGCCAGCTCGCCCCACGACAGTTCTCCGCCGCCCGAGCCCAGGCAGCCCCCGTCGAAGCCACCGCCGGCGCCGCTTAGGTACCCGTACTCCATGCTGTCAGCGAACGCACCGGCTATCTCTGCAGCTCACTCCGTGACATGTGCGAGGACCGCGGCCGTAATTAATATTCGCTCTAAAACAATAACAGTGTGGCGAAGCGCCGCGCCGCGCGGGGCGCGTGCGTCTTGTGTGCGAGGGCGCCGTGCGAAGGCTCACAGCCACATAATTGGATGAGCCGCGACTATATCGAATTATGCCGATTACAGATGGTATCGGATCCCTGCGATAGTTTTTGCCGGCGCGGAGAACCGTGCGCTCGCCCCACTTGAAATCGAATGATAAGCCTAATTCAATAAGGACGATCCTCGAGGACGGGGCGGGGCGCGCACCCCCGGCAGCAGGCCAATGGTCGGCGCGCGTGCCGCCGTCGGCGCGCCCCATTGGTCGCTCGCCACCCCCTCTCCGCGCCGCCACTGGGGGTGCGTGTCACGACACTTGTCTACTTTTCTTTTCGCCGACAGTTCCTTTGTCATTGAGGAAAATAAAAAAGTTGTAATTAACGATCCAGGTACGTACCTATTTAACGAACGACTCTAGTTATTTAATCGATATCTTACTTTATAATACTTATATTAATAAACTTCTTATGTTTAAATAATGTTAATTAGTTTAATTAAAGTATTAATAAAATTTATTGTAGATTAGTAATTATTAGAAATGAAGTATACTCAGTTCTATAAACTTATTTTGAGCAGTAAGAGCATCCCTGAGATTGGGCATCTCGCCGCTGTCAATGTGTCGAGAGTTGTGGTTCGATGCCTCATAATCAAAAGTCAGCTTTTTGTTTTAATGATTAAAGAGATATTACGTGATGCTCTATTAAAATAAATAGGAATATAGAACATTTTAATGACTAATGTAGTTGACAAAATTATCAAAATAAAGGTGGTATAGTTATCTTAACTTATGTAAGTACCAATGTAGCAGTAGATTCGAGTACAGATATCAAGACGTAAGCAAGAGGCCAAAACTATTTTCGCTTCTATAGGTACGGTTATAATGCTTGTAAACGATGCAAGGTGCTTTGTGCTTCAAGACTGCATGGATGGCGCAGTGGTTTAAGCAGTCTCTTCTACACTGCACGCCGTGTTATGGGTTCGATATCCAGACAAGGCAAAAATTTCACTAGGCATCCATAAATTTATATTTTGGAGTCTGGGTGTTATTTGTGTCCGTCGTTTGAATGTTAGTAAAGTGAAGTACTTTATAAACATTGAACTTAGGAATTATAGTGCGAGACTTCTATTTTTTTAACAAATATGCTATCTAAGCTATTCGTGCAGGTCACGTGCACGAGTTAACTATAATTGTTACGTGCGAGGGTGACTCGCTTCGGCTTTTTTTTGAGCACCTTACCCACGTCAAAAGAGATTACTCTTCGTATTAACGAATAATCAAAACAACTATTAGATAATATCTAACGAAAACGATACGATACTATTTAAATGTTAAACAAAACAGCCAGCAAATATGGCAAACTTAATACTTTTTTAAATAAAGCAATCATGGCACCTTATACTAAATTTCTTTACACCGCATAAAAGCTGTTAAAGTTAGACAACGTAATCATAAATAAATATAAAGTTACAACAATCTGTAAGTGAAGACTAATAAAACGGAATGATTTAATTTAGTTGGGGCTCTCGGGAGATAACTCGATAACTGATAAAAGTACTTTATGAGAGACGCCCGCGACCCAACAGCTGAACGAAACAACTCTTGCCATTGTGAAACATGAATAACTAACCATACACTTATTTGTATATTAGTTCTCTTTATAAAAATAAAAGTCATTAAAAAGTCGCTTGATAAAAACGCTCTGACTAAGACAGCCGCGGTGGTCACATGGCATACCGTTGCGTGCGGTTGCTAGCTCATGGGTTCAATTACCGACTCGGACAAATATGATATTCTAAGGTTTTTTGATATAAAATGATTGGCAACTGGTAGTGTAAACTGTAAATGACAAAAGACTTACCCCCATTACGAAAGATCTGAAATATAGCTTGTAAAAAGTACGTGCAAACCTCTGTCTACCCATTCGAGAAAATACAGACATAAGTTTATGTATAATATAATTTTGGAAATTAATATTACTCCAAATTTTAAACTTAAGCAGGTATCTTTGACGATTCGGGACATGAACACTATCCTGATTTCTAATCGATTTGTCTTTCGTCTGAGTCCCAACAAATTTTTTATCATTATGTTTTGGTTTCCTATACTACATACGAAAATGATAGTATGAAACAACATTATAATAAATTTGGTAATGAGCAATTCACTAAAAAAAATTAACATCTACTGAATTAAATCAGGCGCTACTTTGACGGCAATACATAATAAAAATGAATGTGTAGTAAAATACAATTTATATTACTCAGTGTGGCTAAGTAATATAAAATTGTTTGTATTTAATTATAATATTCAAGTGTACCAACGTGGGGTAAATATAATATACTATTATAAATTATACTAAACGTACCATTCTCCGTTAGATTGCCATGCCAACGGTTACAATAGAAAACCGTCAACTGTATCAAATACCTGTGTTATTGGGACACGTCAAGGTTGGCAGATGCGCAGTGTTACCTAATTTAAAATATTTAGCCTTAAAAACAAATAATATAATTTAAGTCATATTTCGACAAAACTGATATAGTAAGGATAAATAGGTACCTAATGAGGAAGAGACGCATTAGGTATTCTTAATATATTAATTTTGTCATAAAAACGTTAAGATTTACCAAGCCGAAGGCAAGTAGTGAGCTTCTCTTCATAGTAAATAAACATCTACCTAAATGTTTTTATTATAATATTAACTCTAAAGTAAGCCCTAGATCGGTTAAATAAATAACGTTGCCGCCGTCAAAACTTGTATGCATCAATAAAAGCAATACTTTCTGTGCATCGGCAAGAGAACACAGATAGATTGGCTGACTTGAATGAAAATAGCATATACCTACACACTTTACTATTAATAACTAGTTGTCGTTCTCCATTTTCGAACAATGATTAAATCAACTATCTTCTAATTATTACCCATATAAAAAACTACTTAGCATTTGTGACAATTTTGAAGCATAGAGGTAATCGAAATTTCGCAAGTGTGTATAGAATTATCGATTGTAACAATATTCATAGGTATTGTTCATTGGATTAGATATTTTTTAGTCTCGGCATTCTTCTGACTAGTCATTATTGTAATGCATCATTTTTGGACATAATATTATAATAAAGCAGTCTTGCTCTATGGATTACTGATTGCATTGATTTTACAAACATTCATACCAGACTCAGAATAACTATATCATGTGGTATCACCCATAACACTCAGCACACTGCTATTGGTGCGACGATTTAAAACTGTGCCTTCCGTGCAATAACATAAATAGAGGCTTTAAGTTTTTTTTTAAGATATCTACAGACTCATTTTACACCTCATCCCTAAAAGTGTTCACTGGTATTCACTTTAGTCAGAAATTCAACACAAAAATAATAATAAGCTTGCAGTTTTTTGTTGTTTTGTTTAAGCATGCAGCTTGACTAACGATACGTGTTTTGTAGTTTGCTACACCGCGCCAAAAATAATTGCTGGTATATCATCTCACGAAATGAACAACTCTCGAAGCGCTTTACACTTACATTGATAATGATAAGCTGCGAATTCTGTATGATATCTTCACAGATGTTGCAAGGCTGCTACTCGCCTCCTATAGCCAAAAGATGACGTCTGAAATAGACTCAAAGTAGATAGTGTTTAATCAAGTTTTTATTAAAATTGCAAGACCGATCCTAACTTGCCCACTGTTAGAATCGAACCTCTATGGCCAGCAGTGGATTACTAATGGCTAATTGATACCTCACATAATCTACTTAGGTAAGTTATGATCTAGGTATTGCTGTCAAGCAATTCTACTGTGCAACAATACTGTGCCCAAACGATGGCAACTTCATCGAAGAAAATTTCATCTTCTATAAATTGAGAAATGTACCTATCAATTATTCAATCCTAACATTCATAACAGCAATAAAGGATGTTTAGATTGCATATTAATTGAGCAATATTTTTATTTTAAGATAGTCATACTAATAACCGCTTTGAATAAATAGTTACATACTAATTAATAGTTAGGTACATGTTTATTATTAGAACAGTAATAAGTACGTCTCGCGGAGTTTTAGTGGATTTTGTGAGATTAATTTTATTGTTCATTGCAGATAAGGTAATTACATATTTATTTTCTTCTAGTTTGATTGTACGTTGTCATAATAGTATAAATTATCACTTGGCCTATGATAATACGCCGTTCCGTTTTCGATTGTCGACCTAGAAGTAAAATTGGAAGATTCGCTAATAGTTACTACGTCTCTCATTCTGTTGTTTCAATATTTAGATTGCACCTTGCGTAACAGAAATATGTAAGTATGTGTAGCGGGGGCCAATTTTTGTTTCAATACAAATTTATGTTATTTTAATATGATATGAAACAATAATCAAAAAACGTGGTCAAAATTACCCATCATCCATACAATTTAAAAAAAAAACATTCTTCCTTAATGATACATTTCTTATGCTACTGCATATTACTCATAAGCAATGTAGTAGTACTACATTACTTATGAATATTACTCATAATAAGAATTGTTCTACCCAAATACGAAGACGAAAATAGAAATCGAATTCAATTTTATTGTAATCTTGATTGAATCAATAAGTAAAACTATTTTAATTTATTTAGATTTTGCAACTATCGTAAAGAAATGTAAGTAGGTACTTACATTTATTTTTACTTTGACGTTTAGATATAGGTATATCTAAACGTAAATTTTCATATCTCGAAAATCAAGTATTGAATATGTTGCTTCTTAATATCGATAAGTAAGTTTGCAGGCCCTACTAAAGGCAAAACTATACAAATAGACAATACGTGAATTCACTACTTAATTAAGAACCTGTTATGTACATTATTATTTAAGATATCATAATATTGTATTAAAAAAGATATAATAATAATTACATTAATTACCTATACGTACATTTTTTATTAAAAATATTATGTTACAAATTGATGCACATTTTTTCGTGTTAAAACGATAAAAGTAGGTTCAGTCCTGAAAAGCCGTTCGCTTTTAACGGCATCGACTCAGGGTCCTGAATTCCTTGCCCTACGCATTCACATGCGTAATAAATTAATTTACATGCAAGCTCTGTAAAACCTGCATGCCTGCATGCAATACCATTATACGTATAAAAATCTGCCACCTCACTCTTAGCCAGCATTACTGTCATTCCAACAGCTGTTAGTCAAGTTTATCTAAATGCTGCTCCTCCTTCTATGGCATTCGAATAACAATCCTCATATTAATATTGCTTGGACATTTTCTAACCCATTTACAAATATGTAAACGTAAGTGTAGCATATAATAAAAGATTGGTGTAGCTGATACAACTTTAAAACTATAAAACAGAAAATCACCTAACACGACATAAATTGTGGCAAATAAACTAAGAGAAGCGTCACAACATGTGAAGTCAGCGGGTGGCACAGACCAGTGCGCTGTGAGCCACGGGGGTATTCGGTCTGTGTGAGAAAATGACGCGTATAATATTCACAATATTGAAATTACGGGGGGATTCCCCCGGGACCGCGCACGCGTCCGCGCCCGCTCCGCGCGACACTGTACCCACCACTTTATTTATTATTTATATTAATTACACAGTTGCTACAACGTATTTTTTTGGTTATTTATTACTTTCCCTTTCTGGTTCACTAGGAAAACATATAGAGTGATTTGTTCGCGTTGTACGTATGATTTGTTTGTGACGTTCATATGGTATGCTGATTTTATTGCTACGATCTGTAAAAAACATCCGCTAAATGGAGAAATATTACTTCAGATAACAATGCTTCAAAATAAATAGCTATATTCCTATATATTGGAATTATTATTGCTGATCATGAGGTTCGATTCGTGGTCTACTTTACGTCGATTTCACGGTTTAAATAACACCACAATAGGTATTTGGACTTTGAATGTGAGCATAGCCACAATACTGAGTAATATCAAGTTAAAGTTAGCACGCGTATTCGCTGCGAATATGGGCATACTATGCACCATTTAGTAAGTATATGCGTTTTTTCTTTCACAGAAACGAATTGAATAAAGCATCGTTTAGATTTTAAGAAGAAATACAAGCTATCAAACAGTGACAATAAATTTCGGTTAGTGTTTAGCGTGACACCGAAACAAACAGAGCCATTAATAGACAGACAAAGAGATAACTATTCTACAAACAGATAGTTGCGGATACAAACTGATCCACTAAATTGTTAAACTCATATTTTTTCAAACTGTCCAAATAGTTCATTGTACTCCTTTAATATTGGCGATTGATAATGTAAAAGGTAACATACAAATACAAACATAACTAGAATAGTAATTACCCAGCACTGGTTTTATAATGATGAGATGACACCTTTTACCAATAACAAGCCTTTTATGCAGCTCAGGAATTGATTTTCTATTTATTTTGAGTAACTTAATACTAGGATAAATATCAATGAAGAATGCCACGCGTTATGCTACAACACAATCATAACTTATTATTTTACACCGAAATATTTCCACAACAGCTTCAAGCACTATTCTGTTTTCATACATTTACGCTTAGTCCCACGTCTATAGCCCGAAGAGGTAGGCAGAAGTCTACCATACTCACATTTCACCAGATATTATTTTAAGTCCCAGTCAGTAGTCAAAGCCCATTGCCGTCTACCGAAGAACAGTAACAGGCTTCATTCTACTTCTTACATTTCTTGACCACATACACATCAGTTACTACCCCTACACATGTATGCAATTGCAATTTAATTGCAATTTATTTCAATTATTCTATCATTGTAAAATTTCATCCCATATTATTAATTAATAATGCTTTTTCTATATAACTGATTGCCTCGCTGCTCACATTTACATACGATCCTGAAGTTCTGATTTTGATTCCCAAGTCATGCAAAATGTTGTAGGGCTTTCTGTTTTTCTTAGTAGCAATACGAAGTCTGCGAATACGCTTGGTATACGACAATAGGCTTACTACCTGGAATATACAACTATAGCTGGCGCAATGTAGCCTAAATTTACCTGTAATAGGCTTCAAAAGTATACTAGTGATTCCTTTGACCTGTAACTACTTCTCGTTGATAAACAAACGAGTAGGTATCTATATATGTACATTGTTTAAATAAAGAGTGATGTAATATGATTATATGTATATGTACTATCAAGCAGCGGTATATTTACAAAAACGAAGTAGCTAACAAACGTAACAGTGGGTAATGTAAATAGCGCGTTCGCCGCTCTGTGTCTCGCGGGATGAAAAACAAGTCGTCTCCGCGGTAAAATATGTGATCACTTAGCAACCTGCAATCAAACAACAACTGCCGCTTAGTTTTTCTCCTTCCTTGTCGACGAATGCCCTTTTTTCTGTTGCCAACATCTATAAAGTTATGTGGATAATAAATCTTTTTGACAAACATGGCTTTATGGTGTGGTATGAGATAGATCTGATTTCCGCGGATGGCGTAGTAGTTTGATTAGTTACCTACTAAGCTTACATTGTTTTAATGTACGTTAAGTGCCCTGTCGCACGTAATATATAATAATAATAATAATCTTGTACTACATACACAAAACATCATCTAGCCCAAACTAAGCAGAGCTTGTACTATGGTTACTAGACAATGGATAAACATACATATATACTTTTTCTTTTATAAATACATACATATTATACATAGAAACACCCAGACCAAGACAAACATCCATGTTCATGCACACAAATGTTTGATGTGTGCGGGAATCGAACCCGAATATGAGTTAAGTAGACATATAACCATGTAATGGACACACATAAAAAAAGAATTTGCGATTTTTGAAGTAGGTTCTCTATATCCAATACTGGTACACCTTCAGTTACCCTATCTACTGTCCAAGCTTTTCAGTAATTAAGCTCATAAGTATTTTTTGTATATATCATCATTTGCGCAGAAATATGTATATTATATTTATGTATAGACTGGGTAAATCCGACTACGCTTCGATGTAATAATAAATATCAGACGGAAACTGATACTCGGTATTAGGGACTTTTTAAATATTTTTATTTCTGGTTATTGTAGTAACATTGAATTAAGAAGTATATAAGTATAAAACAATTTTAGTCACAAATATAACGTAATCTATCTATATATATAAAAATCAATGCCACATTTCGTTGTAATTAAACTCCTCCTAAACGGCTGGACCGATTTGAATGAATTTTTTTGTGTGTGTTTAATGTTCAGTGGATTCGAGTATGGTTCAGATATGTCATTTTTTTTTTCTCCCCTGTACAGTACAACGTCTGTCGGGACAGCTAGTACTTTATATAACGGTAATAGCTGCATTTTTGTTTTTCTTTATATACCTATGAATAACAGACCTAGATCTGGAAATAGAATGTGAGCACACTACTAGATGGGTAAGAATATATGGACGTATATACATTTTGTTGTTCCATGTCGGGATCAAACCACAGCCTTCGCACAGTGAGGAGATGACTACTTAAGCCACTAAACAATCTATGCAATTAATACACAATATTAGATTGTGAAAGGCGCGAAGGTTTACTTACAATTTACTACACTGATGACATAGACAAGTGGTCGCGTCGCCATTACCACTGCACCATGTGTTATGGTATCGATTCTCATACAGGACAAAAATTTGTGTGATCCAAAAATAATAGTACCGAGTCTGGGTTTCATTTGTCTCCGTTGTCTGTATGTTCAAATAGGTGTTAAGTGCGAGAATAGTCTTTTTAACAAAACATACAAAAACAATCTAACAATGCAATACACGATAAGACATATGCACATTTCGACCTTGACATCAAATCAGTACAAGATAAACAGAGGCAGTGTGCAGCACGAGTATTTGTGACGTCGAGATCGCAAGTCGCAGCATGAAGGCATCTAATCCGATAATGCGTGGGTTATGGGCGGCGTGCGTACGCCACTCTCCACTTACCCTCGACTAATTCAATTTGAGCCCTCCGAGCCACATGCCGTGCTGCACTGCCACTGTCCCCATATCCATCGTACTATTTTTAATTAACGGTCTTACCGAAATATGGTATAAATTTTTAGTATACTATTTGTATGAAATGTTGACTCATAAAATACTTATTAAAGAATATATTACAATAAAAGTATGATTTTACTATGTCGCGCAAAACATGCTTGAGCTTATTTTAGAATAATAGTTAGTGACTTCCGTTGATGGAAATACTGCTTATTGGCGTTTAATATAAGCAATTAATCAAAATATAGAAACAATTATGCTAAATTGTCATCCAATAGGATTAACGATACATTGAAGGAAGTAAAAAGAAATACAACTGTGTATTCCTTAAATCTATGTACTAATTAATCATTTTATTTGAAGTTATTATTTTATATGACATATTATTCTAATTTTTATACAATTATATATCTTATTTGCATGACATATTTAAAGTAGAAAATATAGTTTTATATAAATTGATATTACATTGATCATACATCCATGCATAGAATTATAGTAAATTATTGGTAACCAAACTGGTAAAACGAAAATAGTGATGTGCTTTAATTATGTACTTTCAACACAATGTAAAAATTGTTATGAAATATATAAATAAATAATAAAAAGTACATAAAAAGTGATTTCTGGATGGCTCCAAAAACTTATAAAGGATTACCTCTTTACCTCAGTCCAATAAAGACAGATAACCTTGTGTCTATCCTTTATGTCACCGACTGTACCTACCCAAAATTTGTACGTGTCCGTTTCTCCGTGTTCTGCCGCACTGTAAGGCACATTTATATTTTTATTATGTAACACATCATGTAACCTGTGTTTCACAAATAAATAATTTGAGTTTCCCGTGGCTGCGCTTGCGTTAATCTAGATAGTGTCAATAAATTTTTAGCTCTCAAAAAGAGTATATTTTCCTTGAATCAAAGATATTCAATGCCCTATTCTGTACCCCTGACAATGTGTATGCGAAATTTCATGATGATGATTAATTACGGCGTGAAAGTGTAACATACAAAAAACTCATATTCGCATTTACGTATAATATTATTTAGGATTACGATGTTTCTGGCTGTTAGGCATTCCTACAACATGTGTGATGCTGGAGCAGGTGTAGGTACTATGGTAATATGTATATACATCATAAGAACGATTTTTTGTTTTTCTTTATACAAGCAGCGTTTTGCCCGCAGCTTCGCTCGCGTTAAAGAAGATTAATAGTGCTTTTTTAAATAAAATATAGCCTATGTTACTCAGTGATAATACAGCTTTCAATAGGTAAAAGAATTTTTTAAATCGTTTAGTTCATTATATCCTCACAAACAAACACACAAATAAACAAAAAATCATATCTTTTCTCTTTATAATATTATATAGAAAAGTGGCACCTTTTTGTCCATTGTGCAGGTTCAGGCTTAAGCAGCTGTATCATAACATATAACATTATATATAAATAGCCTATTACTATTGCACATATTTAACATGTAACAGCCGCGCCGCTGCCCTTACAGATCTCGGGAAAAGCTAGACACAGTCGAACGACATAATATTGTCACATGTAGGGAAAGCCCCTAAAAAGTTTGGCTACATCTTGAAACGAGGTGCAAATAACATACTAATTATGTTAATTTTAATCTGTTATGTCTCTAGAAGTTGCAGTCTCTATAAGATAAACTGTTTGGTAAGCAACGGCATTATTTACCAAATCTCAATCTGATAGAGCAATGTTCGACTAGATCTTCCTCTGCCGACTAGCGACTGTCCGATTAACATTATTACTTTCTAACAAAATATATTTACATCCTAACAATTGTGTTCACACAAGAAGTTATTTAGTCTTACAGTCTTTGAGTTCTTTTTCAGGAATTTTCATTGGCTGAAGGCCTTCAGTTTACTAACAGTTAAATATAATTTAATTCAATACAAAAAATATTTATTATTTAGATGATTTTACGTCTATTTGTACCATTTTTGTAAAGTGTAATAACTATAAGTATACTAGAATCTTATTATACTTACTTTTTATTATTACTGGATATATATTTTAGAGTCATGTATACGAGTAGTTAAGCGAAAGCATCATGGTGGATTCTCTCGCGTAATTATTGTCATTTTTCTATGGCGGTTTCTTATTACTATGAGCAACTACGTAATGAGATATCTTTGTTTAAAAATACTCAGCACCCCACATAAGACAACAATGTTAGAGTTACGACAGATATAATTGAAGACTGAATGCGAGGCCTTTTGACTCTGCAGTGCAGACGAGGGCAGGCTCCGGGGCGGTGAGGCGCGGCGCGCGGGCGGCAGGCGCGCGGCACGCAGTGCACCTGAGCCCGTGATTGATGACAGTTCAGCCATCGCCATGATTGCGAGCCGCGACGCCATTAACAAAGATCACGTGTATGTACCAGGAGACTACGTGTTTTGCCAAAATAATTGCTATCTAATTACTTAGTATCGCTGTTGACAATACCTATTATTACCCCTAGCCTAAAGATACTGAAGTTAGGAAAACAATTACCCTGCGATAAAATAGCAGAAAGTAGTTAGGCACTTTTTAAGTACTCGTAGATTTATTTAAACACAAACATTTGCCTGCGGCTTCGCTCTCGCAAAAAACGTACCTTTTTTCTGAATGAAATCCTTTTCTGTGCTCCTGAGAACGTTTTTGCGAAATTTCATGATGATCGGACTAGTAGTCAAAACATAAAAGCGTAACAAACAAACTCACATTTGCATTTATAATAGTAGGTAAATGAGGATTAGTCAGGACTTTAATGTCTAGTTGCTAGTTCCTAACTAGTATGAAACTATCTCAGTATTCTAAGTAGCTGTCTAAACCTGCTAAAATTATTGTAATTATTATTTCAATAATGCTACCCCTAACGAACATATTTACCTATTTATAATATTAGTAGATATACCTAGACAAAAGCTACAGCTGTTTTAAGAAAACAAATTCAAACATTTTTAATAGCCAACGATTATATCGAAGTGAATATAACATCGTCAAAGTAAATTATTAGTTTCTATAAATGATCCAAAACGTGTCCCTAAAGTACCAACAAACATTATAAATCCTGTCGGACCACTATTTTCTTTATGTTCCGCCTCTTTACTTACATACATACATATTCGTATTTTCGATGCTATTTAAAGTGAGCTAGTGGAGCATGAACAAGAACAGTAGGTAGGCTTTAATCAGATAAGATATAACAGGTTAAAAATAGAACAGAATTAAGCAGACAACGCCGACGCCTCGAAACGGTTAGTTAATTCGCCTATGCCTACGTAAACGGCTGTGCAAAGATACCGTCGTTTGTCTAATAAAACAAACCGCGTATTTACTATCTGCACTCCCGATAGCTCTTTATAGTTAGCGTTAGATCAGTGAAGGGGAAGATCGGTCGTCGACGGGACGAAGCCAAGAGGCGAGTCCTGGCGCGTCGCTTGTCAAAGTGGCCGCCGGCGTGTTTGAACAACTAATGAGCGGCTCCCCGGAGACGTTGTGTTTGCTCCGAACGCCCCGAGCGCTCGCCTGGGTTTTTCCTACAAACGCCTGGGTTTGTCGAGGTCCCCGGGTCTCTGTATAACCGTCTATCCCCCTCAGTTCTACGCGCTTGTTTGCCCTCCACTCGGTGTCGTATCGGACTTTCGAGTGTAAATTGGATATTTGTAAGTAGATAAACCTAGCTTTAGTAGTATTGACGGACATTTATGTTTGCACCTGTGCTCATGAGTGAAGAGTTTCCTTGTAGATTATATTTTACTTGACAAAATTATGACATTAACAACTTGTATTCTAATAGGACATATAAAACAGTGTAGTATATTTTAAGTTAGTCACCATCAGAAACTTTTAATGCTTGCTTTTTACATTAGTTACCTAATGTTAAGCTTTTAACCTTTAAATAAGTACTTAGGTATATACTTGAATTGAACCAAGTACCAAAAAATAAACTTTGCATAACGCCAACAGACTTATTGACTAAACATATTAGGTATATGGATTTATTAAACTGTACTTTGAATGAATACACTAGGGCCACTTACTGCGTACATACATAATTATGTTGGCTATGCATAAAGACACATATTTTTCCATTGTTGTTAAGTGGTAACTACACTATTGTATTAGGTAATACACCTGTCATAATAGTTGTATGTGATGTGAAATAAATAAAATAATTTGGAATTTATGACGGAATAGAACAAAAATGTGCTAATAGTACCTATTTATATAACTGTCTTTAAGAAAAGAGAAAAAGTGGTGATGCTGTATCAAATTATAGCTTGCTTGCACAAAGCTTTTTCGAATAAGTACACATAATTATTATTACTTTTACTAACATTAAAATATTATTATTTAATTGACTGTATATTTTCTTTAAATTATTTGAATGAGTAAACATAAACAACGCCAACACAGGCAGCTTTTACACTCTTATTTATATAGATAGGTAATGAGAGATCTACTGGGTATATTGCCAGACACTGTGCGGCTACAGATTTTTTATCAGACAATACCTATATCACTTTACCCGACCCGGCCACCAAAACCGGAACCTCGTTACCCATTAGCACAACTTGATGTGACGAAACAACGTGATTGTCGGCGAACGTGTTATGGAGGAGGTGAGCCAATAAATGGTATACGAACATCCAACACTTTACGCAAAACATTTACTTTATTAAATTTGGACACAGCGGTATATGTATCCCTTTCTATTATGTCAACGATATTAGGGGTTAAAGTATGAAATTGACGAATTGTACTGAAAAATTGAAACTCATTTTTTTCTAAGATGTACCTTATTTATTTAATCGAAATATTTACCTTCATTATCTATACATTGCTGCCATCTAATCGTTCAAAGTTAATTTATGCCTTTACGATAGAACTCCGGGGATCTAGATTTGGCAAACTGTGTGAAAGCATTTTGTACTGCCTCCTGGGAAGAAAATTTTTTATCACGTAGAAAATTGTCCAAATTGTCCAATATGGTAGTCCGTTGGAGCAAGTTCTGGCGAGTACGGAGGATGACGTATGGTTTCTAACTGCAGCTCCTGTAGAGTTACAATGGTTTTCTCGTGCAGTGTGAGATCTTGCGTTATGATGGAGCAATAACGGTGAAGATCGATTCACGAGTCGGAGCTGTTTCACTGCCAGTTTAACCATCATTGTTCGAAGTTTGGCACAGTAAACATCTGCTGTTATTGTTTGACCATACCTAAGAAAGCTATAGTGAATAACACCTTGAAAAGACCACCAAACAGTTACCATTACCTTTTTATTGGTAAGCTTTGCTTTAGGGCACTGTTGTAGCGTTTGACCTGGGATTAGCCATTGCATTTTTCGCTTACGGCTATCATAAAGAACCCACTTTTAGATCCAATATTCCTTCATTTTTGTACCGATAAACAAGGCAACACAAGTTTCAACACGCATTTCTTTCTGCAGATCAGTCAAATCATGAGGCACCCGTCTTCATATTTTTCTATATTATTGATTTCAAGCCAATATTGTAGGTTGGGTAACGTTATAAACCATGCCGCTAATTCAGGGTAGTTTGACTCGGCTATCAGCTTCCATCATCTTCAATTCAGCGTTATTCACCTTATGTAGGCGGTCTTCCACATGGTTCGTTCTTTAAGTCAAAGTTTCCATTACGAAAGCGTTTAAACCGAAAACGCACGGTGCGTTAATTAGCAGTCTCCTCTCCAAACGCAGCGTTGATATTGCGAGCCGTTTCTGCCGCGTTAGTTCCGCGTCGGAACTCGTATTCAAAAATTACTCGGATTTCCGAAGTATCCATCTTTCCCGTCTAAATTGAATAAAAAAGAACAATTGAAAGTCGGAAATAGCATTTTTGAAGAATCTTATAGGTATCATGTGAAAACAGTTTCACTCGAAAATCTCACACCATGAATTTTTATGTCAATTCAAAGTATCTATTACTATACAACGTCAACTTCATACTTTAACGCCTATTACTAAATCGAATCTCACCCTAGTTAAGTATATTAGCTACATTAATAAGAAAAGGATAGACGATTCTTCAAATTAGATAATCAGTTCACTATTTATTTCGCAGTGGCGTATACATAGTGAATGCGACTACGGTTGATGAGGTCACGGATTCGAATCTCAGGTCGGGCAAAGTGTTATTGTGTTTGTCTGTCGAGAATTTTTTAGTATCAACACGGAGTCTAGAATTTTGTTCGGTAAATGGGAATAGGCTCACGTGGTGTCTAAAACGATAGCGAAATATTAATGTATAATAACTATAAATACCCCCCCCTGCCAACCGCTTGGCGGATATTGTAAATAGTGTAAATATAAATTGGATTTATTTTAAACTTCCGCTGCAAAAAGGTAAGTACAGTGCTCATAATGCGACTTCGTCTCTCCATTAACGAGAGCTGTTTTATTAATTGGCTATAGATGATATTCTTGTTTGGAATAGTTTTAAATAATGTTTACCCATAGTTATTGCATATGGCAAAAAGGTGAGAAGTGCCGCAAGGGAGACCAAAATGTGAAAGAAATTTTGTTTCCTCTTTCAAAAGTATAGAACAGATTTTAATATAAATATTACAATTAAAAAAAAACTCTATACAGCCCAGCTTTTAAAACTCAACACACAACATTAACGAACAGAATTAGTTACACAATAAGCGGTGCTCAAAATTTTAAATAGGTGAGTGGTTTGTATAAATTTTTGTGTGGTTACCTACATGCAAATTCACTCTCGCATGTTATGTGAAGCCATAGCTTGGAAGAAAACGCAAAAAATGCTTGTAGCAATCTACAAGCATTTTTTCTTCCAAGCTATGGCTTCACATAACCGTCATTTAGTTTCTTAAATGCATTTACACAAGTACCGACACTGTTTACACGAACATGTTTATAGTCGAAGAGCTAGCATACAAACATTGGAACAAGGGATATAAAGAACACGCAATGCGAAGCCAAGTAGAGGATAATAAATAGCAAATAAAATACCTATGTTACAATTGTTGAACCATGGATAACTTTACTTCCCCGTGGTACAACCAGTTGAACATCGCAGTTGTACCACGGGTCAGTAGCCGAACAGGGCTATGGCGTAGGACAGGCTTATTACGACAATATTTTCAATTTTTCGGTTACCCAAACAACTACCCGGTAAAAATATCATCAAATTATCATGATTGCCATGCTACACCGGCTACTAATGAGATCATAGAATTTGTAAATTTATAGGCTACTGCTGCTATCTATGAATGAAATTTGGAACTGCCTGTTACAACTGTCTTTCAACTAAGTCATGCAAAAAAGTTCCCCAAAGCTCTTTTAACCTTGCGAGCTTTTGTATTTCATGCAGGTCTGCATAGAGGGCGCTGGCGTAATTTATAACGAATCTAAACCATTAGAGTAACATACAAATCCAAACATATTTTTGTTCTTTCTATTTAATATATTTTATAGATTGCGTAAATTTGAGATTCTAAAGGAATGAAGTTATTCTTTTAAAAATATTTATACATAATTATTATCTATCTTTGTTATGCTGTTTTCGAACACACGTGGTTGTTTTATTTTAGAAAAGCGCCATCTATTTTTCGTATAAACAAAATTATTATCGAAAAATGATACCAAAACATTTTACTTAGTCCACATGCCAGAACACATGCTCTTACTTTTCTACACACCTATTAATTTTAAAAATGTTGGTAATAATCTTTTTAGTTTCAGTATAGACATAAACGATTGTTTTCCCGTTTGCATAATTAAAATGTTTCTACTACACACGCCCATAGCAAACTTTAACTGTGTAGAGGTTCTACCATGAGTGTTTCACAAAATGCTCCTTTAATCGTCGTCATGTTTTTCATATGTTTGTAAAAAACACCTCTAGTCTAGGAAACGACCATGAACAACACAATGGAACGGGAAACCGACTGTCAAGCGTGCCGAAACTGGCGAGAGCATTGAGATATTAGGTACCTATATTTAGAGAACTCAGACAACGTTATCGCTCAGCACTGTTTGCATTTAGTTATTTTATTTTAATTATTTATTTAGGCATATTTACAGGGTAAATACAGACATGTGCAAGTGCATGTGCTAACCCAATTACAAATATGCACAGCACTGGCAGGTAGACAACATGCAAAAACTAAACAATAAAATTAAACAAAAGAAAAATACAACAAATAAAAACAACAGGGAATACACATAGTTATAATTTCTTCAGAGTAAGTGGCAGCTCTAGAATCTCGTAACCAAAAAAAAATACTCTAGAATCGATTACGACCCTCGTTAGGAACATCCTAAGCACTTTACGTTGTTTCTTTAAACTTCAGCACTGGTAAGTCGCGGTGCATAAGAGATTGACGGTGCTGGCATTGCTAAAAGTCAATAAGGAACGACGGTTACCACATAATATCAAGTAAGCCGTTGGATCGTCGACCATCACGACTAATAAAAATTCCTAATTAATCTTTTTTACTTGGCGCAATGCATAGGTACCTACGAAGGACAGACGGCATTGTAAGGTTTCTGACTTACCTTTCGGTTACGCTCGATAAACCTTTTATTACGGTTGTTAATAACTGACGGGTACATGAATATCACAAGCCATAACTTATTCTAAATATAGTAATGTAGAAAGTAGACCATTTAAAGGTTGAGCTTTAAATGGTACACCGGACCGAATAGTAATTAATAGTTTAAATAGCTATAAACTCGTATTTTAACTCTCAGATTTGACCTAAGGCAGTTCCCCAATGGACATGTGTATCAACTCGTAATACAAGCAGTGAGCATATCAAGAGGATTTAATATGAGTACTAGTCATTCATAAAACCATGCAACGTTAAATAGAAATTTTGTAATTTAATTATGCTATGCAGCTCTTTTTCACTAAATATTGTCCTGATTATATTATGAAGAGTTCACTAACTTGATGACAGCTATACATTTTTTGTAACTATCTTTTTTATCTAAAAGTGTATTAAATCAATCCCTGGAAAATCAGTCTCAGAAAAACCTCAAGCTACACAGTATTACTTATCCTATAAAATGAATCTTACCGCTATATCAATGCAGGCTTAAGCATAATATGCTATTATACAAACATGCTCAATCGTAGTCTGAATACACCAGTCATACTCAAGACACAACTTTGCCGAACATTCGGTGATTTGTCCGTATATTCGGTCGTATACGAAGTTTCGGTAAACTTGCCCTGAACCCGATTTAAAGCACTTTGGCACCTTTGGGGTATTCTGAAGCGCTCTAGCTACGGAAACTTATAACAATGTAAAATCAACATTAATTGCATGCCCTCTGATCTAAGCAGGCTTGTATAGAACATGAGTAAGTATGTAGTAATTAAAGCTAAGGGCGGACCCACCAAATCTTAATTTATTGCTAGTATTTTTCTCAATACAAAATATAATAAGTTCAAGTTTCTTCTGAAACATTAGTATTGAGGTCAATTGTAGAATAGGTACTTAATGCTTTTGACCAATGCTATAGGTCTACCTGACAATAACACTCATAGACCCTAACTAGGTAATAGGAAAATGCGATCTACTGAACAGACATAAGTGAGTATGATTGATACACATTATCAGGTTGATATAAAGTAGGTATTACGCGAATATATCTATTTATCTGCAAGTATTTAAACAGTCTATAAGAACTTATGTATGCTGAATAAACTTTCCTAAGTCCTACTTTTTACTAATCAAATAAATAAATGAGAGAAAGTTGGTGTAGATACGTGGATATTAAATTAGGTACGTACTCAATCACGCATCTACGCGTCACAGATTTATACGAAATTTAGCATACAGAAAGACCAAGAACTATCTATGATATTAAGACTTAAAATTAACTTTTTATCCTGGTACGCGGTCCCGTGAGATTCACGCGAGCACAGTCGCTGAAACTGGTTCGATATATTTATGTTTGTTAATCACTACAAATCTTCGTGAAACATTATGTTGGAGCTGTAAAAACGAAGAAAACTTCGTTGTCAACCTACATCGAGTAGCTTGAAGATAAAGTTGACCGATTAAAACAAGGAAATGTTTGCGTTTTCTATTTATTTTAAAACTATACATTTATAATATATTCAACCTATAAAATAGGCTGGACCAAAACACTTTTATACAATAGGCATAATAATAGTACCTAAACACGATTGATATTATAAACAAAACCTTAACTATGAACAATGATTTTTATCGATTATTTTCAAAATTATATAATATTATACTATTAAGTTTAATAAGCTTTTAGAACAAATTCAACTAATAATGATGAAAATATATTCAATAGTTTAGTTATAAATTGTGATTTAGGTACATATTTATACTTATTAAATGCTCTTGTAACCAAGTAATAAACAAAATTAAATAGTTATATCCATACATAGCAACAATAATGACGGCGTAATGTAGGGAACGTAGGATACGATCGCTAGAATTAAAAGCCTACCGCATCTTTCGACATTCATAAGCTGTCCAATTCCAATACAAAGTAATTTTAAAAATTATGTGGTTGCATGAGCATTCATATTTTAAACTTATGTGAAAGCTCCTTCGGTTGAGACGGCGCGAGGAGAGAACATGAAAGCTCGGCCATTAATTTATTACAATTAGTATAATTAACATTGCGTAACGTAACGCTCGTCGACTCCGCCGCTTTATCACTCACGCCTTGTTTATGCAAGTTCCTCCCTCGCTGCTGCCTGCCTCTTGCCTTCTGCCTTCTACCTCCTGCCACTCAATAAATACAGTTACATACTAATTACACGCGAGGAAATTTAATTTACTACACATTAACTAACAGAACGAGTACTACTGTCTCGCTGAGTATTCATTCGCTCCCATTAACTACTTGCGAAACGAACTAAACCTTACTAGTTACTTAAACGATAATACATACGATTTAATTCTATACATCTAAAACATCAAGTTTGGTCGAAAACAGGAATGTGTAAAACGTTTGACTAGAATTTACTAAAACTTAACATCGACCTAAATAAATATTACATTATTTAACATTTTCACGCGCATCAGCAATATTAAACACACTCGTCTCTAAACTAAAAGGGATCATCTAAATCTACTACAAAATGAGATCTTATAGTTAGTTACACAGATGACACACTAAATTATAAACACAAAATATACATTATATTAAGGTCTACCACTTAGATTGAATTGGTTTGTTGTCCAATACATATGACGGTACTTACGAGATATTGTTTTGTTATTTAAATTAAAACAGTGACTTAATTTGCGTTCAGTCTTTCAAAACATTTGGAATCAACGGAGATCAAACAGCACAAAATTCGTTCAAAATTTTCAGTCGAACAAATATACGTACGTATGTTACAAATAACTAACATAAATGGATCTATTTTAAAATAAATAACATTAATCTACTCTAATGTTAATATTTGACATAAATAATTTGAGATCAATGAACAATAAATTCTCCTACACAATCCTCCATATAATTGTACAAGCTTTGACATCGCTAGGTATGTTTTTCTTCTCGTTGGGTCTTCTGTTATTCACATCCAGGTGCACGATGTAAAAAATACAATCCATACTTTCATAAACTCTGAGATCGTTTCATTTGGGTTGTTGATGTTTGTGCGTTTTACTACGCAGCCTTAGTGGTCTTACAACGTAAAATAAACTTTAGTTGTGCGAAATTTTGTGACATGTTAATTTATCAAAAATGCACGTCCTGTACATCTGTGGGTGTATTTGGTAGTTGCGTCTGTTCGGGCGTGGTTTGCTTGTAGGGTTGCGAGTGCCTGGTCCTGGGCTCCTGCGGCTGCGTCTCGCGGGCCAGCACTCGCTCCACGTGGCGCGCCACTAGCTCGGCGGCTGCGGCAGGTGTTCGCGTTAGGGCACACAGCTCGCTCACTGACATGCACACACGCAAACCTCGAGCGGCCGCAGTGATACATGCTGCGGCGATCAAAGATGGCGGTACAAGAAGAAACTCGGTTTCTGTTGACAAACAAAAACATTTAGTAATCGTATGCAATCTTGATGGCAAATTTTTCTGTTCGTTCTACAAGGTTAATTTTAAAACGAGTTTGTTGTTTACATGTTTTTATATTGACATTCGTACACGGACAGGCGAGCTCTCAGACGCAGGTAGAGGTGCACATCTGTTGCGAGATAATTGCCGCAGAGTGCGGACAGGTGGCTCGGACACCTTGCGTCCTATGCCGCGATCCAATATGATCGCATACATTATTTACATCTTTTAACCTACTGCCTGACCATCTTAAAGATTGTTGCGAAGTAAAACAAGTAACATAAATACAGCTCATTTATTTGTAGCCGAGTGTGGATGGAAGTACAAAAAATTGTTTCCATCTTCGTCGACAGGGGTCTAAAAAAAGTCGCGTTACATTTTGCACAATACCCGAGCTCCTTTGTTATTATTTGAGAATAAGGAAGGAGAATCGAACAGCTGCCCGATTTGTGCATTCCGTCCCCGTCTGCATCTTTATGTGTACCTACTCCGGCACAATAGACGGGGAATAATGGTAATTTACATCTTAAGTCGTCTAGGTAAGGGCGCAGCTGCAATTCGCTACGAAGGAGGGACTCTATTGTGCGATTTTAAATGTAACTTCGATCACAAGTCGACTAATCAATATATCTACACACGCTGATAAAATTTGCACAATTGGTCCTTAATATTTATCGATTTAGCCGTGTACAATAAATTGCAATTTTACTGTCATTATTGTTACATATTTAGATATGCTTGATTTGATAACCTACTGTCTTTATCAAATTAGTTGTTACTAACGGTGAAGGCACTGGAGCGTCACAAGTCAATGCTATATAAGGTTTAAGTCACTTTGGGTGTGCGGCGGCGAGGCGGCAACGTCAGCCGAAGACGGCAGATGTGAAGACACCTGGCGCGACCCTTCCGCTCGCACCTCCGCACCAAGCATGGCACAATGTAGGGTCAGTGTCCACCTACTACATGCACCCTTCTTTACTCCGCCGTGCCCTTATACGTGACTATTTCTTAATAAAAACAATATCGCTACACGCGAGCGCGTCATAATTTTAATCGGAAAAAGTGCCTACACATTAATTAATGTATGTAACTAAAGTTTATTAGCTAGTTTATCTGTGGGTCAATATACCCTGACTGCCTAAGGTGAACTATATAAACGTAACTCATACATACGAAAAATATAGAAATCAATCCTATGTACTTTACACTACCTTAATTAAATACCTACCACAAATGTATTTAATTACAATAATATAGCAATTAACAAGTACAACAGTAGATAAAAACCGTTGCTCAGCATACGTTTGTATAATAAGCTGCAGGTTAATACAAATCAAAATGGTTCGGGTCTCATATCAGGTTAGATCTGGTCAGCATGAGCAGCGGTGCGTCACGATCCGTTGCGCAACAGGTTGCCCGTCAGTTGGAGCCGACACGCGACATCTGCTGGCTCGGCGACTCGCGCCCGAGACCTTACACCCCCGCGTCTTACCCTTCTAATTACCTCAAGTAATGACACGCACCCAACAGACATCGAGAACCGTTAAGTTCCGTTTGAGAAACCTGTCAGTCCCACATTCCCACCCCAATAGTGGAATCCTAACCTAACACAAACAATAATGCAAAAACGCAGGGGTTGCAAATAGTACATTTAATTATGCGTTAAACTGGTTGCGATTATTTTATAGCGAATATTATTATAATGTCTTCTTTAAAATCAAGTTCTAGTACTGATTTATTTAATAGCAAGTCTTATGATTGCATGCATCAATGCATTAATCAGAAAGGAGCCAGTACAGGTGTTTTACGATCGAAACATTATGAATAGATCAGAATATTTGTCTGCAAATAGATGTGTGTATCCGGTTATTAAGTCTGGATCGGATGTAGAAATCGGAAGCTTATATCTTGCAAGATAATACCACAGGATTGTATGTTGAGGAGATGTACAACGGTTGAGTATCGGGTTAGATAGGGTGGTATAGAGCCAGGTGCGCGCCGAGACGGCCTCTTTATCGCGAAGCTTTTGTCGAGGCTTTGGGACAGGAATTCGGGTGCGGAACAATGGCTGCGGGACGTCTTCGTACATTGTCCCCGAGTCAGCTGTCGCGGTCGCTCCCCTGCGTACGCGCAGACTAGTCTCATAAGTCACCGTAACCATGACACGACTCCTTAAAATTAATCCGGTCGGACAACACATTTCGCGTTCAGTGGGAACTAAATCACTTCTAAACATTAACAAATTTCAAGCTCTGAACATTTACTACGTGTTTTATAAAATTGTGTCGTATATATTTATAATTTCAGCAGCAACTATAATCCGTTAAAGTCCCTAAGAAAAGAAGATGAAGGAAATGTAGGGGTCAAGTAATGTTATTAACCCTTTCACACCTCGAGTAATGCACGATCAGTTACCGGCAATTATGCCACTTCCGGCGACACCGACCGAAAGTTGTACGCCCAGCTACACGAAACATTTATGTTTACAATATATATAATGCTTAATAGTTGTAACTGATATTGTGCGACATAAAACTTGACCCTATATTGCACGCAAAAAATCTGCCTATTTAAAACGGCGTTGCTTTAAAATCTACGTTACGCCTTTTTTTGTTTTCAAGTTAAACGGTTATATATAACTAGCTTTTGCACGCGGCTTCGCTCGCGCAAAAATAGGTTAGGATAGGTTAGGTATAAAAGTCGGGCACGCTACAATCGTGGCGGTAAGACCCGTTTTTGAGGAGTGGCTGGAAAGGCGGTATGGCGCCCTCATTTTCCGGCTGACACAGGTAATGACTGGCCATTGTTGTTTTGGCCGGTTCCTGTGTTGTATAGGCCGTCAAGAAACGCCCGGTTGTCACCACTGCATCGACTGCCGCGTCGTTGTTGAGGACACGGTGCTGCACACTTTGGCAGATTGCCCCGCCTGAGCATCGCAGTGCCGTGAGTTGATCGCGGCGGTCGGATTGGTTGCCCTCTCACTCCCGGCCGTTGTTCATTCTATGGTCCGGAGTGAGAGGTCGTGGAACGCCGTCGCCTCCTTCTGTGAGGAACAGACTAACATCAAGAGGCGGCGGAGCGGGAGAGGGAGCGCCTCAACGCTCTCCCCACCCGCAGAGCCGGGCGCCGGAGGGCGCGAGATGACCTCCAGCCATCCTGAAGTTCAACCTGGGGGTGGGCTTCATGGGCCTGCCCGCCATCCGATCAGAACCAGGTCCAAGAGGCGGCGTGCGTGTTTTCGCGCGCGCCTCTGTGTCGAGTCCGTCACCTCTCCAGGGGAGGGACAGTAGGGTTTAAAGTGAGAAGTGCCAAAAGGTAGGTCTCTTCGTGTAGTGGCCTGCCGTTTCATCCGGCGGGCCGAAACCTCGGCGGGGTCGCGACCGCATGTGCAAGTGATTCGCGCGGCCCCGTCGATAGCGGTTTTGTTAAGGAACACCATGGTAGGTTTTATCGGTATTCCGGGAGGTCCATTATCATCATTTCTACATCTTTCTCTTTTATTCCGGTGAGTCCGACATAACACCTCTGCCTGCCCCCGTGGAGGGAATCAATGCATGCCTCCAAGTAAAAAAAAAGATAAGTTATAACAGTACCCACTTTTTAAGTTAAAATGAAGTTTATGTTACTCGGTGACTGATAACATAGTTTTCTAAAGGTGAAATAATTTTTTAAAATCGTTGAGTAGTTTTTGAGTTAAACCATTACAAACAAACATGCAAACAAAAAATTTAATCTTTCCTCTTTATAATATTAGTATAGATGTGGAAACATTAACATGAACCATCAAAATCGACCAAAACATCGAATTCGCTTACGATTTTTGTTATTAATATAATTATTTGTATTTTCTACGATAGGTAATATGCCTATAAAACTGTACACTTCGTTGATCAACAGATGCGTCACGAAAAACTTAAATTTATAGTCGATGGACCAATGGACGATGACAGAGGGGAAGCGCCTGGCTATAAATAATTCTTATCGGGATTCAACGTACCATAGGGGCGGACAGGGTTAAGTATCAAGAGATTCCTTGACATATTTTGGTAAACAATATTAACAGTAATAAAAAATATACTATAGAGTCAATATAAGCAGCTAAATAATCGCATCCGAGCTGATAGTTACGCTCGACTCGTTTCTTGTTTTTAAAGTAATTAATAGTTAATTTTTTTTTTTTATTTCCTATCTACCTTAAAGTATAGCTTACTTATATGACGATCGGCAATAAACTAATGTGAGGTATATAAAATATAAACCTAATATGTTAATTATTAATTAATTCCAATATCATCATTTTATCACAAGTACCTTCTCTATTATTTCGTAACTATGCCATAAATAAAATAATAATAAGATACTTTATTTCTTTATCAACACAAACTTTATTAAGGCCTTCTGTTAAGTACATATATATGGGATGTTGCGAATATTCGCATCCGCATCCGAAATTGCGAATCTTCCGCATCGATTTGGACATCTGCATCCGCATTCGCAATAATCAACGCGGATGTTAATGCGGATGCAGATATAGCGTAAGTTACGATAAGAAAGAAATCAGTTGTTCAGTAGTACGTTTTTAATTTATGAACCTTTGCAAAACAGGCTTGAACCTGCGAAGGCGGTGATTAGATACTTTTTATTAAATAAGATTAAAAATATTCATCAAAATCCGCATCCGCAATTGCGGAGCTGCCGCATCGATTTGGACATCCGCATACGTATCCCCGTCCGCGGAAGTGAGACTTCAAATATCCGTATCCGAATCCGCATCCGCGGATGTCAAAAAATCTGCATCCTCGACATCCCTGATATATACATAACTATAAATATATACTTTATGTCTTTAAAAATTTTGCCTAGAAATAAAAAAGGCAGAAATTTTAGCAGTAAATAATGTACCTATGTACCGAGTATGTTTTCACAACAAAATGAAAAAATATTTAAAAAGGGTAAACATGAAAAAAAGCCGAGCATAATAAAAAAGAGATAAAGTAATTAAATGCATGTGTTTGTGTATGTCCCTTTGTCGCTATACTTAGTTAAAATTACATAAATTATATACGTAAGATATTCTATGCTTACTCATCATAAAATAATATTTTCTTTATAGGGCTTGGGCATAGGCCCAGATTAAAACATAATCCATAAACTGGCCTAGAGCGGGTTGGCAGATGTCACACATCGAAACTAGACACATAAAACTTGCCGATACGCAAAAATAATTAGAAATTCTGCTTAAATATAAGAATGGCGGTAGGTACGTACTGAAATCCCTTACTAAGCGGGCATATATTGAATTAATATTCGTAGAAAACTGTCGATACCTGTAAAATAACAGCAACTCATTATAACTTATAAAAGTGCTGTACATATTAAGCAATAAAAAAAATTTAACGACGGAAAATAATAACGGAAAATATTATTCAACTATTTTTAAGTAATTAGGATTATGAATAAGCCTTTATAAAGGTTAGGTGTTAAGGTAGTTAAAGGGTTTGATATGAATTAGTAATTTCCACTAGTTTTTAATGTGTTCAGTGATCGGAAAAGCCAACCCTCGTACGGAGGTAATGTCAAGGGGTTACTATTGGTCACTGGCTGTAACGTACATGAACATGAACTCGTGTTCAGTACCTATTACATAAGCTAACCTTTTTATTATTGTGTACCTAACGGATTTTATAAAGATAAGGCAGCCAATTAAGCTGTAGTTAAAGAAATATACAATCGCAATGCTAATATTATACAATTATATTATTTAAACTACCATCACAATTTAATCACTAAAGGGCACATTTAGATTTTACGACTCAGAGTCCATAAAATAAAAAGCTACAGTAACGCCTCTCAGCATATTATTGTCATCGGCCACGTGTACGCATTATATTTTTTTCGACATAAGATTTTAAACGCAAACAGGTTTTCCATTCGAAATGTAAAATTTTATGGCGTAATTTGAAATTTAGATATGTAAGTGAGGTCACCCGAATGTGTTTACAATGGGAGTGCGAGAGGGTCAGTGGCTGAGGGGTGCGCAAGCGCAAGGTGTGCGCGTTATCACTGCGCAAACGGCATGTGCGCGTTCCGATACACGCGTCCACTGCCCTACACAATAGGTACCTACACCCCACACGCTCACGTATCGCTATGTCCTGTCTACTGCACACACATTACAATCACATTCACAAACAAAGGGATGCTCCCATATAATCATTAAACTAAAAACCAAACAAATTAGTGAAAATAATTGACAGCGCTCCGCTTATATCGATTAATGTTAATTATGATAGCAGGAAGTTCGGCCCGCATGTTCCACAAAGGGAATTTATGACTGCTGAAATACATAAAGCAAACTTGTTCACGTATTAAAAGTGTTGTACATACCGGTATAACATACTGAGGTAAGTGTGAGCGCATGCGTCCTGACCAGAGGGTTGGTGCGGCCCCACGGCACTCGCGCCAAGAAAGGCTCCACGAAGTCAAATGCCGTTGCGATAGACAACTGCCAGTTCAATCGTTGCAGTAGCATCACTTCCCATTGCTATAACAAAAAAAATGCAATATAAACGTTAGTTCGTTTCGCCTTTTAATATAATTATATCCAAAGGGCACGACCCCATGAGAATAGCAGTGAATTTCTACATTTAACAAATCCTTGTACTTGTATCAATGGTAAAGGAAGGGATGTACGACCTATTCTTTCTTAACAGTTCGTACGTAACCGTCATACATGATGAGTTAGGCGGAAACCGCAAAAAGTAGCGAATCACGTTACAATTACTGTAGGAAATGTCATAAGAAAACAGAAGGGACAAAGGAACCCTCGCTACTACTAATGTGTATTCTGTGCCCTCGTCTAGCGATATTTTCACATAGCCACTGATATAATAAGGGAAGATAATTTGATACCGCTTCTTGTTTACATTCGAAACAAAAAGCAATAAATTAGATAAAAACCAAAATAAACACCATCTTCTATGTGCACCTCTATAATTGTCGAAGCTATCATAGTTTTAAAGTTCGTTAAACTTCAATAATGCTCTTTAGACAAACGCATAGAGCTTATCTCTGAATGTTTAAGATACGTTTATAACAGTCTCAACGCCATAAGAATAAACGCTGCGCATAGTAATGGGAGGTCACGTTTTTAAAGATATTTAGAAAAAGCAAGAGTTGCACAATAATGTAAAATATAAACTAGTCAAAATATTTTTCTTAAAATTTTTGTATACTCGTAATAACGTAAGAATTATACCAGATTACCTTAATTAAAACAAACTCTGATCTCTTCAAAATTTAAATATTTCCGTGAGAAATTAGTAGACGTACTCATTTGAATAACAGCCGTCAAGTTATGGTATCTATGGGAAAGAGCGAGTAGGCTTGGTTCCTCGTACCATATGACGTCATTAAGTATGCGCGATGCACTCATATCGCGATCATTGCATCGCACGAATTTAATTGTAAGGAATTACGAGCATTCGGCTGTGTCATACGGCGGGCGTTCTAAAGGAATGACGATCGTTCTCACGGTGCCGTTTTTAACTAAAACATATGGCACATGCATAATTTGTACCTATTTGGAAGGGACACACTTCCGACTTGAGACAATTGTTGAATATTTGTAACAAAATGTGGCAAAAATGGCTATTAAAAGTATATCGTAATGACATAAGTGTTTACCTCTTTAAATACAAATACCAAGAGATTTAAGGGTAAAAAATTATGACCCATGAATCTAGTAATGTTCGAATTATAAGTATTCTCTGTTTCAATTTTCCATTATTTAAATGTTTCTAAAGTTTATAATAGCGATTAGATATCGGTAGTGTAAGCATTGTTTTAAGCAACAAACAGACTACACTACTGCAACCGTACTAGCACGTTCGACGTAGTAACTGAAAAGGAAATGTGGTTCAGCCTCATCATTCTAGTTCAAGTATTGTGTGACATAACAACAGTATAAAAGCGAAAAATGTATTGTAATTGTCGATAGAGGCGTGAGAGAAAGGTGACAAAGTCAAAATTGATTACAAAGGGCAGCCAACAAACGAATCGCACCTGCCCGTGCGGGTGTGAACAATTATGACAATTTTGTCATTACAGCCACGCTGTGGGAAATTGTTCAATACTACACAATGATTGAATAGCCTCTCATACTTTGAACTGCATCAGTAATTAAACATATCGAGTGCAACAACCTCATCTTATTAAAAGACTTAAATATGAGGACTGCTTAAATTAGTTCTAATTTAACCCTGCTAGTGTAGCGTGTCTTGTAGCCCACATTTCCGACGGAAACAAGTGAGCAATAATTCGGTGCCTTACTTCGTCACAGCCTGTAGGCTACATAAGAAGGGTGACAAAGTCTTACTAGCCCTATTCGGTGTCTTGAGGAAGGAATAATTGCCGGAAACTCACCATGTTACGAGGAAACGTCAGTTTGGGGTGGAGGAGTGACATTTGACTCTACTAATCGAGTTCATTCACAGTACAATCAAAGCAACGATTAACTTATGGCCACCACAGGATATGCTACCGGACGTAAGACGCGATAGAGCCACTTGACATTTTTTGAACATGTAAACAAGGAAATTCCATCTGTATACAGCATTTTAATTGACACTTTATGAGACGAGGTGACATAATAAAATAATAAGAACTTGTATCAACCCAGTTTGTATTATCTATCTAAAGCTACATATAATGAAATTAAAAAGTACGATATCATTTTATTCATCCAGAAGCCGCGACATTTACATCAATCTAGTTAATAAGTCATCTTATCCTGTTTTGAGAGGGTTAGAGTAACCTGACACGCAGACAGAAGCCAAGCGCGATAGGTTTCATTAATGTAAGTATGATACTATGTGAGAATCCGTCCAGTAATGCGGGAGGCATTACAAGTTGTGGTAAGTGACCGCATGGATTTGAAATGCGAGCTAGTGTGGGCTTTTGTCTATCTTCGCTATTGCGTGTGGAGGACGAAAATAAACAATACGATAAATAAAATTGATTATTTTTGTGCTTTCGTCGGGGATTTTGCGGAACAAATGTAAGTACTAACAAAAAAAAATTAACATACTTCAAATTCCTCTTTAGTAAACTATAGTTAAAGAGGAATTTGGTGTATGTTAATAATTTAGGATGGGATAACCTACTTATTCGACTACCTGGTTTTGTACATTATCATTCTCAATGAATGTTATTAAATACGTAAATTTATAAAATAACAAATAAATAAAAGCAAATTAGATACTTACTCTGACTTCGTGTGGGAGTACTGAATTGTCTGTATAAGCACACAGCAGGTCGACAGACAACGGGTGGCACTGGCGAAACTTGGACGCGAGGAGCATAGAGGTGACAGCAAGGAGCTGCAGCTGCTGCCGTGAGATAGCACGCTGCGCCAGAAAGCGGTCCATGTAGCTCACCGCTAATGGAAACACCTGCTCTTCACATTGCTGCTCCTCGCATACCTGCGATTGAGACATGACAAAAGTTAATATCAACGAAATCAATTTTACTTCAAAGCTCTCATTGCTAGCTGAAACTTTCACTTTAATATTCGGAGAGTAATTTCTCGGCGTATGCCTCACTATACGATAGATTAGGCTCTCAGAGTTACGTCACAAGACAGAGTGATGGGATGAGGTCATTGTCATCGGTGCGTAAATTAGTGGCCACCGTAGAGTTTTGAAAATAGAAGTATTTTACTCGTGTTTTCTTTTGGAATATAGAACAGCTTCGGTTGTGGGCACTTTTTACATTGTTTGTATGTAAATATAAAAGATTTTAGAATTGTAGGCAAGTACTTTTTAACGAGATGGTGAGAAAAGGAATGAATGATAAGTACTTAATGATAATATCAGAGTAAGAAAACTTCGTAAAACTGATCACAATGAATTGAATGTATATAATGCCTTCCTTCCTACCCGCAACAAAATAATTAATAATTTTATGATAAAATCATTACTTAGGTATACATATCCATCACACTAAAATATATTTTATTATGCTTATTAACTAGTATTAAGTATTACCACGTTATGTCATAACAACATAAGGCTGCTTCGTAAATAAACTCAACAAATAAGGTCATTCACTCTAATCAGCTGTTAGCGGTAAAACGAGTGTTTCACACCGCGCTCGAAGTATAACACATCTAAGTCAATATAAATAATGTTGACGCCATTACGGAATAATAAATAAACTCACCTCCAACATCCAGGTGGTGACCACTTTCCGCATGAAAGGCTGGATATCTATCTGCACATTTTGAAAGTAGTCCGTGTGAAGAGCGTGCGACCTCTCTAGAGTCAGCAGGTTCAGCAGAAGACGAGGGTCCCGGTCTAGAGCGCGGTCCGGACCAGCAACACACATATCGACAGTCCTTCCACTGCCACTGTTGCCTGAGTTCTGCATGTTTTCTTCACAGGACAAATCCATTGTAAACACAAATATCACAAGGTATCTCCACAAATTGTTCGTAACAAAAATTCGATAACTTTAATAAGCAGTAATGAAGTGAATACAATTATTTTAAAGTCTACGTAAAGTACAAGTTTGTTTACAAAGTATGTGTAACACGAGGGAATGAGCGCATGCGCACCAGAGCACACAGCCGCTCGAGTAGCGGCCTATCGACAGAGTAAATATGGCTGTATCGGTACGCGACTTCACTCCGCACCTCACCCCACTTTTAATCTTTCTATTGTGGCCCTTTGGTCCTTGAGCGGGTCTGGCTTGTATTCAAACGACACGGTACACTATTTTATTTAAAAAAATCACTTATGGGTACTGCCTCGTCGTGATATAGTTTCTCGTAATATTATGATAACTTTATAAAATTAATTCGCTTATTATTGGTTAGGTAATTGGTTATGGAGTAAATTGAATTTGTTAAACTTAATCAAAATGTGTGACAGAAAGTTAATCAGTTGTATCACACATTGTATTATTACATTTGTTTACTTCTGTAGAATCTCATGACACGGCAGCGCTGTAAGTAAAATCATTTAGGGCATGGCAACATCTCGACATTTACCAAACTACAAAAAATATTGCATACTGCCCGTTCATACTTAGATAGGTTGCTGGCTATATGGACTGCCTCAGTGGCGCAGCGGTAGTGTATGCTACTGCTTAGCATGAGGTCTGGGGTTCGATTTCCGTGTTGAGTTTTATTGAGTGTCTACCTCATCGGGAATTCAGGCGTGAGACTATGTATTTACGAGGAACACGTATTACACCGCCGCAGTTGCCGCTATGAGTGTTGTGGATTCAAAACTCACACAAAAATTATTACCTATTAATGTGATCAACAAACGATTTATTCTGGGTGTACTTTTGTCCGTTAATTGTATGTGTCTAAACTGTATAAAGTCTCTCGCGACAAGAAGATTGATCCTTAGGGCAAGATATTTAAAAAAAAGCACAACTAAAAACAAAATTTATATTCCAATTCGGAATCTATGATTCTTATACCATTGTTATTATTCATAATGGCGCCAATAAAACCTAGAAGTGATAACGATTACCGTGTTGCTGTAATTGCATTATATAACGTAAAGAAGGCATGAATATATAGGTAATTACAAATATTATTTGTTAATTGTCTATATGCATGATATTGGTAAATAGTAGATAAGTTATGTGTCGGATTATTGAAAGTTAGCCAGTACTTTTTAACCGACTTCATAAAAGGAGGAGGTTCTCAATTCATCGGAATCTTTTTTTTGTGTATGTGCACCGATTACTCGAAGACGCCTGAACCGACATGGAAAATACTTTTTTGTTACATAAAATGATCTAGCCGAGCATGCGCCACTATTCGTATCTACTAAAACTGCGAGAGACGCCGAAGCATCTAGTTCAGCGTCTCTTCAATGTATGCCACGATTATATCTTGGAAAATTTATTAGATACGTATAGCACCCAAAACCATGATGTGTGGTAGCTTGCTACTTATGAACGATGTCAATTCATGTAATTTCTTAACAAATAATTTCTTCTTAATATTAATTTGGTGTCGGAATTAAAATTACTTCTGCAATGTAACCACATAAAAATACCGTATAACTGATGCAAAACCAGCCTCTTAACCTTTTGAGTCCCAGCTACACACCGGCGGGCAGACATAATAGGTTTTCAATTACGCCTGGTATTCAGGGAATTTACAGGATAACAATACTATATTAATTACCAAGAGTAACACTTTTACTTATTCGGCCACACCTGACAAATCAACACATGCGCATTTAGAAAGGTACATTTCTGACGGAAGTATGGCTGAAAACATGCTGACGAAGTCGTAGTCTTAAATCTATTCGACGAAACAATTTATTCAAGAAAACATGGCACATCCCATATACTAATGAGCAACATTATTAGCCCGATCCCTAAAAATAATATAATTTGGATAAAGTTGCCAAAATCTTTGTAAAAATTGGAGTGTTTCAATCATAAAATTGCCACTTTAATTTAACTTAATACAATCTTTATAGTCATCATTTGGTAACTATCTTACTAAAGTCACTATGAATAATGTTATAAATAGAAAAGTGACGAACTTTAGACGTCTAGTACTCATTGAGCTACTCAATCACGCCCAAAATGCTTCACGGAGATTTGGATAAGATAAACTTCGCACTATGGTCGTCTGGATTAACAAACAGGATACTATTAACCTCAGAATCTGTTAATTTAATGTTTTGCCGTAAATAGTGCCATTTCACGGCGAAACCCTTTTTCTCTAGGTAACCCAATATATTAGGGCAGAGCCTAAGACGAGTAAAGTGATGTAGTTTAAGAATAGATTGGTATGCTACAGCATGAGAATCCTCACTTAAAAATGGTGAAGTACATCCTCCACCCTACAGAGAATAGCAGCCAGCAATCTCGTGGTTTTCCTGCAATAGGTTAGGTTTCGAGGCTCTTTAATCTTTGCACTATTAATTACAGTCTTTCACCAGGTGTAAATAATGTAATTAATATAATTTATAAACAATAATATAATTTTATTCATGTATAGGTAACTACTCTATTAATAAATGGTCATAAGTAGGTACCTAAGTATTTAAATAAATAACTGATTTCTCAGAGATTTTGGATGTGACTTACTTGTTTCGTTGGCTTACGTAAATATTTATTCAAATAATTAACATAAAAATAGTAGTAGCAAAACAACATACCTATTAAACAAATTTCTGTTTATTAAATAAATCACAACAATCTTAAAAACGGTCATGTTTAAATTAGCTAAACCAATGATCGTTCATGATGAATGTAATGAAAGTGAATAAAGCAAGGTACATAGATATGTCAGGGTCGCAGCTAATGGAAATCTGTAGTCCCCCTCTCTCTCTGTCGACCTCTCCGGGAAACACACGTGAGTGTATGTATGTATGTACCTATATAATGTCGTTATCACATACAACATTGAAAATCTCTAGAACAACATGTTTATACTGATAATTACTTAATTACCTACATATTTCTTTCATCATTACGAAAAACAACACATTTATCCAAAACAACCTAAGTATTGAGTCAATTAGAACTTCTGAGTAATTAAAGCATTAACTACCTACTAATCGTTTTCATTTTGTTGTTAGGCATCAAGTTTACCTATGTGGGTTGCTAATAAAATTACTCGCTAAGCAACCGCAATGAAGGATAACGACATAAAATATACAAGATTCACAATAACTATAAACAGGCATTAATATATACATGACAACGGGACCGGTTCAACAAAAAGACTGGGCACGAGGGGACATCCAATAAAAACAGTTTTAACATGTTAACTAGAGCGATCAATCTGCATAGTAACTATTTAACATTAAGCTGAGGAGACGCAAAACTGAACACTTGTATTTCGTTTCTATGTTTTATTAAAAAGTCACTAGGAATAATTTGTGTCGCAGGACTTTACAAACATTAAAAATACGGTCACAAATAGTACCCTGGTGTTATTTGTGACCGTTTGTGTACCACAAAATTGTGTGTTCCACAAATAGTTGCACAGACAATTTGTGATACACACAATTTTTGAC
Organism: Catocala nupta; assembly: GCA_963675205.1. Classification (NCBI taxonomy): domain Eukaryota; kingdom Metazoa; phylum Arthropoda; class Insecta; order Lepidoptera; family Erebidae; genus Catocala; species Catocala nupta. The sequence goes on from OY776081.1 coordinate 16,679,310, forward strand.
CCGTCTGGGGATTGTACCCGCAACATGGCGTGCACTGGCAATGGCGCGGCACCCACTTAAACCACTACGCCCGCAGTGCAGTAGTAACTATACCTACTATTTGCCACTCGCGGCTTCGTTCTCGTGGTATGTCCAAAAGCACACGGCTTACGTGTAGCTTTCTGAATCGGTTTAGTGGTCCGAGACTTCACGGCGTCCATATAAAGTCTGTTCTTACCTCTTTGTAAAATTAGTACCTGCCTGTATTTATACAAATGGGCTTGCGCTTGATTGCTGCCCCAACTGTTAAACGATGATGCGATTAACGATAGATCACGCTGCCCATTCGACCAGCGTATAATCTGTTCACTCCAGGTTTAAGCAGCCAGCGCCGGAGCGTTGTTCTATTCCTTGGCAGCTCGTGTACCTAATTAACACTAACTTTATCAAATATTGTACAATATGGTACGTCACCATCTGGGAGGCAAGTCGTCTCTGTTGTTTAAGAATCAGGTTTATTACTGGTTTAATGTGATTTGTATGCAATCAACGCGTAAATGACCTTGATAGATGTTAGATACGATTTTCACACATGCGAAAATACATAAGTAGTCCGACACATAGATTGGATGAGCGGCAGCGTTCGCCGTTTCAGCAGTTATTGTTCCGTAAGGCTTGAAAGCCAGCTACTTATAGAGAATCAGCGTAAAAGTAGCGCGACTAGCGCCTAACACTCGTATTACGTTTCGCCCGGTGAACATGATTTACCATAGTTAGTTACTTACTTACCTCTCGCAATCTTTCCATTTCATTCCAAAGCTAATTATTTTTTATACGCCAAGGCGCGAATGATACATCTGGTTTTGCATCTGGAAAACGCTTACCGGGTGGCCTCTACATCTACTAGTTTACCACCTTGTTAGTAAAAAATAATCAGAATATTGTAACCTGTTAAAACTGTTTATAGCTACCAGAGAACTATTTATTAAATAAATAAATACCTACGCCAAAACTTGTGTCTTATCGTATTCGGGTTTTACTTATTTTATTAATGTATTCTGTCGACGAATAAAGATCATTGTATCTTTATAAAACCTAATATCTCTTTGTAGCGTATAATGCGTTCCTATACTGCACGTTAAATTGCGATAAACTGGAGAGGTGTTGTGCGCACCTTGAAGGTCAAGGAGCAGAACCGTCCTTTTTACAAAAAGAAATACTAATTACTCTTGGCACAGGTATCGAATCCAGGACCTCAAAATTGACTCCAAATAAAACCGCAAACTTATACCTCTATGAGAGACACTACCTTGGTCTCCGGCCTTGGTCACTTGCGAGACAGAAAGTAGGTACATAAAACCAGTACCATGCACGTATATTAACCAAGCCGGCTAAAAATAGATTAGAATGTTGAAATTTTGATGTAAATGGCTTTTTTAATCCAGTCAATAATTATATTATTATATTTGCATCTTAGGTCTGTAGTAGTACAATGATTTATTCTAAACATCTTAATTATATTCTAGACTCTGGATCATCGATGTGTACTTTACATGTATAGTACTATATTATGTTAAATCAATGCGACGAGGACATCAACAAATTATATTATGTAGGACATATTTATTTAAAAACGCCCGTTTTTTGACTTCACAACCGAGTACTTTTGCATCTAGGATCCAGCTCATAGGTAAATAAATAGTTTTAGATTAGTACGGTTTAACTGCTTTCCTCAAAATATAGTATTCATGTTGAACAGATTCGTCGACTCGGTTTTTCAATACAGTACAGCCGTATAGGACTTAAAAAGTTGCCACCTCCTGCAAACAAGAAGCGACTCAAGGCAGTACCGCCGCCATAAAGATGTCAGCAAACAAAACAAACCTTTGAGCGGTTTCCAGGCTTCATTTCTTTTACATAGCAGTCTAAACAAATCGGTAGTTATCTGTATCGCATTTAGTTTTGCCGTAATATGATAACACTCGAAAATGATCGCGTACAGATAACCGAGAACTAAAAACCGCATAAGAAAACAGTTTCGTTGCATTCCGACGTGTAACCAGTGAACTTATTACTTTGGTAGTCATGGAATATATAAATAGAAAAGACTAAGTAGCCAAATGAATCGTCAATCGCAACCAGAATCACGCATTGGGAAATGCATTATACGTGCCAGTTATGACTTGCATCTGATAGTACACACGGCTACAGATCAAGTTAGACACCCTATAAACGCATAACTACGTTACATACAAAATAGAGAATTGTCGGAAAGGACACATCAACCTAGACTGTTTGGACTTTGAACTATTAGAAGATGAACGCTGCGAATCGTGCGAGAGAGTGCGTTATATTTTTTGGTACACTCTATCCTTACCATTAAGCACAGGACAGCAAGGGACAGTCCCTTACCGACAATTCTCTATTTTGTATGTAGCGTAGTTATGCGTATATAGAGTGTCTAACTTGATGTGTAGCCGTGTGTACCAAACAGGTAACCTATGTCATGCAACAGAATTTACTGACAACGACTTTGCCAACGCAACGCACTAAACATGCAATATATTTTGTGTAATAAACAACCGAATGTAGACTAGCAATCATAATTCACCTTGCCCAATAAACCAAATGTACTATGTATCATACATGACATGACATACCATATAATTTTAATCAAGCGCATTGAAAGTTTATAAATGTTTATAGAATTCATCGATAATGACATAATAAGTTTTTACACGATGACGATGGTATAGTTGATAGGAAACCTTAAGTACCTATAATACAAATAAATGCATAATAATAATCAACAACAAACAGAACTAAACCAATTTCGAAGCTTATGGAACTGTGTGTAACTTTAATATTTTGTGAAATTTGTTTTATTTTGCAGTTAATGCAAAAGAAAGTAAGCTGATATGACTGTAGATTTGCACACATTTTGACCTCAACATACCTATGGCAGCTTTACTTTAAAGCCTACAAATATGAGACAAAGTTTCGATGATGTTTTATTAAGGAGCACCTTGAATATTTCAATAACAATTTAGATAACATGATTTTTGTAAACATATAAATCTATAATGTATTAATAAAAATATTTACGTACCTTAATATTTTATAAAATAAAGTCTGATATCGGGGATACTTTTATTATTAATATTATTATTTATAAATCATAAGTACCGCCTGTGGTATTTAACAATAACATTACAATACAGTATAAAAGAGGTAATGTTTTTTCGGAGGGCGCACCTCAGTCAAGGCACGGAGGAGGGCCGACAGCTGCGCGTGCGCCACCGCCGCGCCGCCGCCCGCCGGCTGCGCACGCGCACGATCCGGTTGACATTTTATTACAAATCCGAGCACACCTGATCGCAGAGACCAGTCATTATTGTAATTTGGAGATTGTATTTGCCAGATCCTATTATACACATGCGCGTGCTCTCTTGTTGCCCTCTGTAAATTTAAATAACTCGCTTTCATAAAATAAAAGTCTTTAACAATGCCATGACGACTATAAAAATAATACTTACATTTATTTACATTTTTTTATCTACGAACTCGAGAAATTCATAAGTATTACTTCTTTTCTGGTGGACTTTTGAAATGTCGACTAAAGTATGGAATATATTTGCAAACTGGCTTCCATTCTGTCATGTAGAGACCAAGAATAATCGTACCCAAACCATACGACAAAACAGTGACAGTAAATCCAGTTAATTGTTCAATTTGTTTTTTACCAAAAATCATTGTTGTTATAAATAACGATGCACACTAATCTATGCTGCTCTAAAATGCCGATCAATTTCGTTTTACATAATTTTGACGTTGAAACGTCATCATTTGACATTATTCGACTTTATTTTATTTTCTTTTTGGACAAGTTTTAATGATTGGCTAAATAGAGCTTTATATTTTCTGAAAATAGGTTGGTATTTTGTTAACCTTATTTTTAAGAAAGCAGGCCGCTTTGATATCTAATTACCTTAATTATTTATGTACCTAATAGGTAAATATTTCTCGTAGGACGTAGGGTATCACTAAACGTACTTTACTAAAGTGATATAAATAAATACTTATGTACGACACATACTTATGTGTCGTAAAGAGGTAGGTATTTTAATTGGGTACTTACATATCTCAGCATAAATATTCATATAATACACGTTTGTGTGCATGTTTTCATAATGTCCGTGTGCACAGCCGGAACTATATTAACATTTGGTGTTCGTCTGGGATTCTCCGAGTGGACAGTTCCCGCGGTGTTTCACAGCTCATCGTAACACATGCTATAGTCAAATTAGACCACCAGCCCGCCACACCGTAACCGCTAATTATAAAGTTATCAATTTGTCAACTCGTTCCCATCTTTTGATTTTTATTTAGTTTGTGTTATAGAGCACTACTCATTAAAATTTAAATAAACGTATTCAAATATACCATATACATAAAATTAAATTAAATGTACATAATAAGCGACGCGTTTATGTTTCGCCGTATTCCTAAAATATTATATCCAAAAATGATCAAAAATTTTTCGCCACTACGACATCAATTTGCTACAAAATGAGATATTTCTGACACGAAAATATTTAAACGGACTAACTGAACCTATAAATATTATGAGATTCTCACATGTCTTCTTCTTTGTCCTCGCCAGCTACCCTTACACGAGGTTTCCTAATTCTGAGGCGCCACTTGTTGCGGTTGTTAGTATCGTCCTCTACGAGGGACATTGTTTTCATGTCCTTTTGGACAGTTGTTAGCCATGTTGCTGGCGGTCTTCCTCTTCCTCTTTTTCCTGTTGTGACGGATAGGCACTTTTTCACTACGAAGTCTTCGAGATGAGATTCTCACATGTAAATATAATAATCCAGTGCCGGATAAGCTAAGGCCTATCCGACAACAGTTTCTTTTTAAATATGCTACTTCTACTATATATAGCCAAAATAGAAAATGCTACAAGGCCTAGTACATCCGAGGGGCGTCGCGCACGAACAAAATTACTTCTTGAGCTGCAGTGGGGCGCTGCAAAGATTTTAATTTCTAAATGCATTCTTTGAAAATCTAGTCTCGACGGTAACTCGCTGTTGCAACATCAGTGTTACTATTTTTTTTGTGTTCAAGCTCCTCTGTCAGTGACAGAGCCTACTTCTTACAAAAGTGAGGCAGTTGTCTCATCAAAGGGGCAGCTGTTCCTCCTACTCTACGTATAATATTTACATGTGCTCTGAAAGGGCTATTATCGTTTTGCTAATGTCTATTTACGCTCACATTCCAATCCTATAGTACCATACCAGTTCTCGCATTTATGCCTCTCGTACTTTCATTCTATTCCTTTCATACTTGGGGGATGATAAGGGTTTGGGTGAACACATTCTTTATTTATTATTTACATTTCTTAGATGCTATTTTATTAACCTACCTTATTTCTATTTTTCTTTATTGATATACATTTACTTATGCTAGGCCTTATTCACTACTTATATATCTATGGTTTTAGTATTGCAAATACCAAACTTAGATAAATATTACGTCTTATTTCTATTGTTTACAATTGCTACAACTTTATGTGTGTATTTTAAAAACTCCTTAGCGTTATCCTTAATTAAAACAGGTAAGTTGGCCGTTGTTAATTTGATCCCGGTGACTATTTCAAGTTCTAGTCTATTCTTGCCGTGCATTGGGCAGTAAATCAGCAGGTGTTGGACCGTCTCCACGACGCCCGTCTTGCAGGCGCACGATGGGTCCTCCTTACACTTGAAACGAGTCAAGTATCCGGAGAACCCACCGTGCCCCGTCAGCAGCTGGGTCGTAATGCCTTCATCTTGAGGACGATACTGTACGCCGCCACCGCGCACGGTAAAAACAGCCTGGTGATGGAGGCGGTCTCGCTCTGTCTGTACCTCTTGTTCTACTCGCCAAGCGAAGCCTGTCGCAGACTCCGCTTCGCGAATGAAACTGAGTACGGACCGTAGTCCGGTGCCTTCTTCAACCTCAGAGCCGCCTTCTTGGCGAGCTCATCAGCCCGCTCGTTGCCCTCGTCCTGAGTGGGACTTGGCCCAGAACAAGGATATTTCCTTGCCCTGAGCCATGCTTTATCGAATGGCTTTTCTGCCCTCCACCGCCAGGGAATGGAGGGTATTACGGTTTATTACCGACAGGAGAACGGTTCTGCTGTCGCTGAAGATACCAAACGTGGACGCGCTTCGCCTGAGGATCTCACTGGTCGTTTTGCATATTGCCAGGAGCTCAGCCTGGTAGACGGTACAGTGTGACGACAACGCAAGTTTGAGAGCCTTGGTTTCGGTCCGGTCATTCCACACGGATAACGCGGCACCGACCCGGCCCTCAATCTTGCTCCTGTCTATGATGATGACCTCGATGTTATTGGTGCGCTGAAGTTGTACCTCGTCTACCAGATTTACGAACTCCAGGGTCGTATGTTGCGCGGGGTGAGATGCCTCTATAGCCAGAACCATTCACTCTATCTCCCCGTATCCCATTCATGGCTGGGCTTCTCCTCTCTTGGCCTCGTATAGTGAGGCCACCTCGCAAACTCTGAGGTCCAGAGGGAGCAATCCAGCCAAGGTCAGTGCTGAATGCAGGGAGACCGTGCGATAGCTCTTACACAGCTTTTGGGCCAATCCGCGCTGTACCAAGTTTAGCTAATTTCGGACACCAAGCTTCTTTACCGCCGCGTAACAACTACTGGTACAATACAGCACCGTCGGCTCCACCACCGCAACGTAAATGGCCCTGACCACCTCGGGGTGTAACCCCCAGCTAATCTTGGCCATCCGCGCCAGCTTGTGGTAGATGCCGATCACCTTTCTGCATACATTTGTGACGTGTGTATTAAAATTGAGTTTGTGGTCCATGGTGAGCCCCAGAATTTTGATTTCTGTGGACATTCCAACGTCTATCCCGCCCATGCTGAGGCGCTGGACATCGTACTTCATCCTCCGCGTGATTACCATGGCACTAGTTTTGTGCGGTGTGAGTTTCCGCTTAATTCCGATGCCCCAGTCCCGCACATGTTCGAGAGAGTCATTGGCTTGCCTCTCAATCTCCAGGGCTATGTCGCCATCGAACACCAACACCACATCGTCCGCGATTGCCTGTACGTGTACCGCCCTATCGCTCAGACTATGGAGAAGGGGATCTAGCGGAAGGTTCCACAGGAGTGGACCGCCTATCGAACCCTGGACACAGCCCTTTCCAGTGGAACGTGTGCACTCCTCGCCCGCGTACCTCACCATCACCTCCCTGTCGCTAAGGTAGCTACCGATTACTAGCCTCAAGTTCACCGGACACCTTTCGTCAGCCAGTCGTACTTTTATCGCCGGCCACCAGGCGCTGTCGAAGGCGCCCTCTATCTCCAAGGACACCATAAGGACTATTCTCTTATCATCGAGCTTTGCCCTTATGTGACCCATGAGGTCATAGAGAGCGTCTTCGGTGCTTCTTTGGGGCATAAAGCCGTACTAGCGAGTACTCATCCACGGCAGTAAATAAAACTTGAGACCAACAAGCAGCATCCTCTCGTACACCTTCCCCAGGACAGGCAATAGCCCAATCGGCCTGTATGACTTAGGAACGGTGTACGAGACGTTACTTGGCTTCCTCGGTGCCAGTACCACGGCCTCCTTCCATATCTTAGGAAAGTAGCCGTCACGGAGGCACCAGTTCAGCAGCTCCAGAAAGAGTGAGGGGTCGGCCGCTATGGCGTGGGCGCAGACGTCCGCGTAGAAGCCATCCGAACCGGGGGGCCTCTATTTGATTGAATTTGCTGAGGGCATCTTTGAGCGCACACAGCGTAAAAGGTGAGTCATCGCCATGATGACACTCTTACTCTCCTACTTTCGCCGCCTTTTCGCGCAACTCTTTGTACTCTAAGGTGTCCTCAGCAACTTCATCTGTCGGGAATAAAGTTCGGGCAAAAAATTCTGCCTAACTCTCTGCGTCCAGGGTAATACCGTTAAGGGTCAGCGACAGATCTTCTTCTCTCACTGTGGCCCTATTCAAAACCCTATATATACCCTTCCATACGCCCTCCCTGTCCTGCTTTCCGCAGAATGCCTTCCAACTTTTGTTCCAGGTATTGTGCTACCACCCACTCTCTGCGTCACAGCGCTGCGTTCCTGATTCGGCGCCTTTTGGAGTTGACGCCTCTCTTCAACTCAGCGAGTTCCTCCGACCATCACGGCGCAGTGAGTATCCCGCCCTTTCTTCGGAATGTCCCTATTGCACGCCTCCTCAACCACTCCTGTATATGCACAGACTAGAGTGTCCAGCTCGTGTTTACTACTTACTCGTTTTGCCTATATGTACATATTCCGGGAGCAGCTGAGTGACGCTTTCCCTAAAGCCGGCCCAGTTGGCCTTCTTAGTGTTATACCTCCGGGTAGTAAGTTTAATACTAATCTCTTTGGCTCTTTCGAGGGCGATGTCAAACACTATGCCGTTGTGGTCCGAGCTGACGAGACTCCTGCTCCACTGTTCAGAACATGGAGGTCCAATTCCTCGAGCACCCCTCTCAGCACTTCGCCTCTGCCATCCTCAAAACGATGTCCCCACCATGTGCTCTTCGCATTGGCATCACCTCCAAGGACGATGCGCCGGGAACCTTACACACGCCTTACCTCTTTTAGCCGCTCCATATAGGGACCCACTCACACCCACACCTTGTTCACTCGGCTCGAAGTAGAAAAACACCAGCGTGATCATCCAGGCACTGGTCCGGATTCCCACCACCACGATGTTATCGGTGGTGAGTTGCGGGTACTGTATCACATCCAGTTTCGATGGAAGACGGCAACAGCCGCCTTCACAGTCCCTCCTCCTTGCCCAGTGTTCTGGAACACGCTTACGCCCTGGTATACCTTTATCCTCTTGCCAGCCGTCGTCTCTGGAGGTTAGCGTGCAGCACTTTATAAGGGCGGGTTTGCTTTGGGACAACGTTAGCAATGGTACTGTGTGGTCGCTCTCGCTATCTCATCCCATCTCTTTCGCACTGGGCACAAGACGTCGAAGACATTGTGCCCCGTGTTGCTCAGTTTCCCCCTCTGGCAGTTTATGCAGTTTGGTTCTGCACCGACAACGTAGCCCGGACACGCGGCTCTCAGATGGAGCCCGCCACAGTGACTACACCTTGACTCGGCGCCGGTGCAGAACTTTCTGCTGTGCCCATATTCCAGGCATAGGGAACACGCACGAGCTGAGATTGATCCTCCACTATGACCGGCTGAAGGTCGATGTGCAGCTTCCCCAGGCCTAGGGCACGAGACCAGACCACCGAGGTGACCCTGAGCACCACGTCGCACACATAGGGGTTCCTCGCCGTCTTCCGATACAGGACAGACATCCTGTCCTGTTCGGGTTGTAGGTCCCGGAACACTTCACGGTTTCGGGACCTTACAGCCTTGAGTACCTACTCATCGGCTTGGTTTTTCAAAACGCCGTACACGATGGGGAGAGAATCCCTGTTTTTGATCCAGCGTTGCTATAAGGTATATACATATGTTACGGTAAGTATGATTAATTAAAATTATTAATAATAATTGTCTATCATTATTAATAATTACCGAAAGGCGAGGTAAAATTAAGAAATTAATCAAATTTATCAGTGATTATACAGGGTGATTTTGAAATCGTGTAATTCCTTTTAACCACGCATTCTACTGGTGATATAGAATAACCCTGACCATATTTTTATTTAATTAGAATTTTTTTTTTTGAAATATTATTGTATCGTTTTTTTCGTGAAATGGTGTCAGATAGTTATATCATATGTTAACCAACAGAGGCAATTTTAATTTTTTACTAATTAAAATAAAAAAACATATTAATAATTAATGTCGTAAATAATAAGGGGCGGTCCTTTTTATTGCCCCTTATTGTTTACGACATCAGTTATTGTTATGTTATTATTTTTAAATTAGTAATATATTAAGATTGTGTCAGGTGGTTAAAATATGACTATTTGAAATCATTTCATGAAAAAAATCTGTACTCTAATTTTGCCGAAACCATTATTCTAATTAAGAAAAAATATGGTCAGGGTTATTCTATATCACCAGTAGAATGCGTGGTTAAAAGGAATTACACGATTTCAAAATCACCCTGTATATATATATATATTAATAATTTAACCTTAGTACCGATAAAAGTAATAAATTTTCAAAAATTACGTAATCCAAGCGTCTTTCTGTTCGATCGAGCATCAGAGAATACAAAATTATTATTTTAGTAGCCTTCTTCTACTTCTTTTCTATTATCCTAAAATCACCTACAAATAAATATCAATAATGCAACATTAAAAAAAAAAATACTTCAATACATACAAGTAAATGGGTGGTTATAAAAAAAAATAACCACGAACGCTAAGTCGAGAGCTCCGCTCCCGCCTTAGACTTTTAACCTAACCTTTCCGAGACGGATTGCTCATATTTGGGGTGTTAACTATAATGATGGTAGCAATATTAGTTGATTTTAAATTTTTAAAGGTTTGCTTTTATCATATTTATTTGATGGTTATTTTAGGATACCTACCAAAATAATAATTTTATCGGGGTCGCCTATGAACACCCGGATGACTATATTTGCGGGTGATCAAAGAACATTAAAGAGTCGTATGATGACCCAGGTGATCATAGTGGAATAGACCAATTTTACGGAGTCTATGATTGTATACTTTTTATTTTATCTGTTTTTGTTTGATTTAAGCAAAACTAAAAAAACGATTTGCATGTAAGTTTCTTTTAGTATTTGTAAAAACTATGATATTATAAATAAATACCTACTGGACAACTAACTTCGAGTCTTATTTTATTACTTTTACCGACGAGAGGAGTGAATTATTAATAACGACTGGTAAAAGTGATGAATTTCAATTTTAAATTCACATTTACCAAATCATGAGGTAATTATTAATAATGACAGATAATTTTTAATAATTTTCAATTGATCACACTTACCGTGACATATATAGTTACATACATTCAGATAAAGTTGGACCGTAGCTTTAACTAAATACAATCTACATATAGATAGATATGTACGTGAACTTTGTACCCCTGCGTGTTCAGAGGAGTGTGTGATTTGGCATAAGTAGTTATATATGTTTGTATAGAGAAGGAGTGCAGGAAGCCATAATTTCTACCAATTTAGTTCCAATAAATATTCTTAACTATTTTCTATTCACCTCGGTTGTAGACAAAAAAACAATCCAAGAAATATACGAATTAACTTTCGATAATGCTTGTTATGTGCGATTAATAAATGTTTTATAGGTAAAACGATACAATTGTATTGTTTTACCTATAATATTGATCAATTATATTGCAGCTTAGCCAATTGGCCAAGCTGCAATATAATTGATCAATAATTAATTGATTGAAGTGTCAATCAAGGTTCAGTAAAATATTTGATAATTATTGAATTCTTTGGTTGCATTCTGTCTCAGATCTAATTAAATATAGTTTCTATAGTTGCGAAACTTATGTCTTTTAGTTAACTGACTAAATAGTTTTGTTGTATAGAACTATCGGAGAAGACACTGGCTTCTGTAACACAGGTGTCGACACCTAGCACAGGAGTCAGGGACTTAAAATAGTTGTGAAAATATGTTGCATAAATAAACTTACCTACCTATTATTAAACTTATTTGATAGGTACGTAAAAACATTTTAAAGGAAAGTCACTTTTACTTTTTAACTTGTGTTTCCCATATAAACTAAAGGCTGTAAACAAAAATTGAACTGACGCTGCCAAAGACATGTAGGTACTACCAACATATAGGTTATGTAGAAATATATTTTATAAACATAATGGTAAATTTCCAATGGCATTACCTACTTTGTTTCTTGCATGAAAAAATTATCTAATTAAATAGCGGTTAAATAGTGGTTCGCCTCTCACTGCCAATAGCAGCTATGGGGCGGTTCGATATCCACGGAGTATAATATATCTATCAATAATATACTATGTGGTAGGTATACCAAAAACTCCCGCAACAAGGGAAGCAAATATAAGATCGATACAAATAAGTACAAACTACATGGATGATGCTAAAGTTAATCACAATCCGCTACCAATACATATAAAACAAAAACCAAAAATAATTTGTTGATAAAATTATGTTATTCTATGGGCTTGTCCTACCACCTCCAAATAGCAATAATCTAAATAAAAATCTCGCCATCTCTCTTCTTTGACCTAACAAGAGTGAGACAGCATGCGATTTATCTTTCGGATAACTTTTACTTGTTAGTCGTAGGAATGGCCATAAAAATTTATAATATATCTAAAGGGAGTTTATTAAATTACAGTTACTTAACATTTATGATTAAGTCGTGTCGCTGGGACCGACTATAAAAATGTACGGGAGGGCTAAGATCATTGTATCTTTTTGAAGATTTAATACGAGCCGTTAAGAACGATATCATTAACACCCATGCCGTAGATATGATTCTTGTTGACCAATTTAGGCCGATTCTGCGTTGACAAATAAAGAGGAAAGAAGAGTTTGCTCTAAAAGCTACTTGAATGGCGTATCCTTTTGTCGTGACATGGTTCGTGACAAGTCATGGTCGCGCCGTTTTTAACCCCCAACGCAAAAACGACGGGGTGTTATAAGTTTGACGTGTCTCTGTGTGTGTGGGTGTGTGTGTGTGTGTGTGTGTATGCGTGTGCGTGTGTGTCTGTCTAATTTATTTTTATTGACGTATTGGTCGGACTGCGAATTGTTCGTATTAAATTCACATCTTTATTGCTTGCCACAATAAAGGTAGTACCTATATAAAAGATGATATAATTGAAGCTATGTATGTTTAAAAAGGATATACTGGGAACTATTCTAATTTTCTAAATAATTTTATATATTTATTAATATCTGATCACATCGAATTAATTATTGTAACGTACCTACACTACGTGATTATGTACCTATAATTTGATTACTTGAGTAATATCTATCTATTTAGTTATTAATGTCACAACAGTAAGTAGAATGTTACTAAATCACAGTTACTAAATCGATGTGACAGTATGAATTGTCACATCGATTTAGTAACTGTGACATAGTATTGCTATTTTTACTTTAGGACAGTGAATTCTCCTTATTTATTTAGCAATTTTATAAGATCATAATTACACGGTATAGCAAGGATGCAAATTTTCACTATAATATATATTAGTTCTTAAACTAGGAAGTTTAATAAAATAATATGTATTATGGTGAAAATTTGAAGAAAGCTTCTTTAAGTGGGCTACTGATATAATCACGGGTTTCAAAAGCCGATAGAATTTTGTACCGAAGCTGTCACTGTCAGAAGTGTCAGATGAATAGTCTACAATTAAATAACGGGATTCTGGTCTGACGCTTGGTTGAGAGTGTCAGTTGTTTATAGGTTATCTTTATTTCATGCGTATTGTTTTTATTTGTGGCTGTTAACTCGTGTGTGTTGTGTTGACTCGGTGGTGGCTTAATCTTATAAGGTAATCCTCTGTTTATTCTTTTGTCGTTTCGTCTGGGCGCATCCATATCTGCTTGATTCCTTTGGGAATCAAGTAGGTATGGAGGAACCTCCGGACGGGGGTGGAGGTTTACCTCCTGATAAGCCTAGATCCTCAAAAAGACCTGCTGATGTCGATCTGGCGATCGAGATTGAATCTAAAAAAGCCCGTTCTCCGGCAGATTCAATCCAATCTGTATTCACGAAGCCTGGTTTCGAAATTAATAGTAAAGTCAAATTTTCGGCAACTGACAAAGGCCCATTTACTGTGTATGTTTCTAGAGCAGAACCAGACCCCTCTGCAGGGTATTCATTTAAAATTTTGAAGTTTGCCCAATTCCTACATAAAAACAATGTTTCAGGCATTAAAGAAGGTGGCATAAAAAATCTTGGTCGCAACAAGATATCAATAGAATTTAAATCAGCTGTGAGTGCCAATGAATTTCTGGAATTAAGTTTACTGGAGAGCAACAATTATGAGGCATACATACCAAAATTCCAGGTTTTCCGCATGGGTGTAGTTAGGGATATCCCTACGGACTGGTCTCTATCAGACCTTTTAGATGGTATTTCCACTGTTGGACATTGTGGTGAGGTAATTAGAGCTAGAAGGCTTAACATTAAGTCTCGGAGGGATGATACCGCGAATTGGATCCCGTCCAATTCAGTGGTGTTAACTTTTCTGGGACAATCCCTACCTGAAAAGGTATATTGTTATAATGCCTCACTGCCTGTTACAACCTACCAGCTACCAACAATTCAATGTCGCAATTGCTGCAGGTTTGGACATATTGCCAAACAATGCAGGTCCCAGCCTCGCTGCTACATCTGCTCTCAAAAGCACAGTGGAGATAGCTGCCCCTCTCAGGATTCAAATCCTACATGCTTTCTTTGCCGTGGGGGTAACCACAAGGCTATAGATCCCAAATGCCCTGAGCATGCCCGCCAGAAATCTATCAAGATGGTCATGTCTGAGCAAAACATCAGTTACCTGGAAGCTTCAGCACGTTATCCCCTCCCTAAGCGTCTTTTTTCGGAAATTGCAGCCTCGACCCAGTCTCCCTCTACTTCCCCTCAAAAAACCCATTTGACCCCTTGTTTTACTACACCCACTACTTCTTATAGGAAGACTGTGTTTCTTCCTCCCCGTTCCCAGCCTGTCTTAGGCAAGTCCTACGACAGGGCTTATCACAATGCTATTGTGTCTACTCCTTCTTTTTCTCAGCCTAATGGCTGTGCTCTTCCTTCCCCCACTGAAACCACTCCTCTCGCTACTCCTAACGATAACCTTGTTGAACTCCTGCTCTGCTCCCTAATTAATATGTTATCCAAATTCTCAGATTCCCTACCGAACAATGTCTCTGTTCTTGTAGAACAATTACTTTCTGTCCTCTCTCGTAACAACTCACCCAATGGCTCTGCAGATCCTTCAATGGAATTGTAGAAGCATCCGTCGTAATAAACAAGATGTTATCTATCTAGTGAATCGCTATAAACCGTCTGTCTTTGCTGTCTCGGAGACATGGCTCAGTCCTAAATCTCATTTTAGAATTTCGGGCTTCTCGTGTCTCCGCGATGACAGGGATGACGGTAGGGCGGGTGCCGCTCTACTAATTAATAGATGCATTGAGTTTTCCCAAATTTCTATACCAGATCACAATACTGGCTTTCACATTGTAGCTGCTAGGGCTGCAAATTTGTCTTTTGTGTCTGTATACATCCCTCATCCTAATCCTAACATAATTTCTGAATTACGCTCCATCCTTTCTTCTGTCCCTGCTCCATTAATCATTCTTGGTGATTTTAATTGCCGACATACTCTTTGGGGTGCCCACTATAATGATCCTTGTTCGTCTTCTTTATTGGACCTTTTGGATGACATCAACCTATGTATTTTGAACGATGGATCTTCCACTCGCAGAGTATCTCCATCCCAAAATATTAGTGTCCCAGACCTTTCCTTTTCTTCTCCCTCTTTAGTTTCACTTATAACCTGGTCGGTTTTGCCAAATTCGTTTGGCAGCGATCACTTCCCTATTTCTATTTCTTATTTCTGTCCTTCTACTATCCCTCCTCCCAAACCCTATCAATCTCTCCATAAGTACCGGTTAGCACAAGCTAATTGGGAACAATTCTCTACTCTTTTAGACATAGAAATTGACTTATTCCCCCAGTGCAACCAATATAACTTCCTTCTCTTATATGATCAGTTCATCTCTGCCATATTGGAATCTGCCCAATCCTCTATTCCAGTAAAACCCACTTCCCGCAGCTTGGTTCCCTCTCCTCCTTGGTGGGATGCTGAATGTTCTGAGAGCGTCCGGTTGCGTAAGGAGGCGGAAAACAGATTTGCAATATCCCTGGATATGTTAGATTTCATTGCCTACAAACAAACTGCTGCCCGCACTTCCAGACTTCTCTCTAGAAAGAAATCCATTGGTTGGCGTAAATTCTGCGAATCCCTTTCCCCTTGCTCTCCTCTTTCCTTGGTGTGGAAAAGGATTAAGTCATATCGCAGAAGTTACCAAGATCCGAATGTCACCAAGAACGATCCCAACTCCTTTCTTTATGATTTCCATTGTAGACTAGCTCCTCCCTTTGTCCCTGAACTTGACTGCCTTTCTCCACCTGATCTTATCTCATCTTCTATTTCCTCTGACAGAATGAATGATCCTTTCACTTTCCATGAACTTACCCTAGCTCTTGACCATCTTCGTGATACCTCCCCTGGTGCTGATGGTATTCCCTACTCCTTTATCTGCAAATCCTCAAACTCCAGCAAATCCTTTCTTCTTAGTATTTTTAATGCGATTTTCACCTCTGGCAAAATCCCTACCTCCTGGAAAACTCAGATCATTATCCCAATCCTTAAATCGGGCAAGGACCCGTTGGATCCTCTAGCCTATCGCCCGATTGCCCTCTCATCCGTGCTAGCCAAAATAATGGAAAACCTGATTAAGAACAGACTGGAATGGATTCTGGAAAGCAGAGGCCTGTTGGCCAAAAATCAGTTTGGCTTTAGAAAGGGTATGGGTACCCTAGATAGCCTGAGTATCTTTACCTCTGATGTTCGCCTCGCGTTCTCTCAGGACAAGCACGTTATTGGCGTATTTCTTGACATTTCTGCAGCTTATGATAGTGTTCAGCTTCCTTTACTCAGGCAGAAAATGCACGAGCTGAGTATCCCTGTGAGACTGATCAACATAATCAGCAGTATGTTAATGTGCCGCTCCATTTCAGTTCGCCATCGTGGTATTATTCTCGACCCGCGCAATGTCTGGATAGGTCTGCCGCAAGGGTCGGTCCTAAGCCCTCTTCTGTACAATATCTATACCTCTAATCTAGACCTTACTGTATCTTCTTTCTGCAAAATTTTACAATATGCCGACGATATTGTTCTCTATTCTGTTTCTTCTTCCTTTGCTGATTCTTCTTCTCGTCTTAACTCCGCATTGTTTTACCTAAATAATTGGCTTTTAACTCATAATCTCTCTATCTCAGTTCCCAAGTGTAATGCTGTAGTCTTTACTCGCAAAAGACACGTTCCTGACATTAGTCTTTCGGTAGACGACGAAGTTATTCCCATCAAAGATCATGTCAAATTCCTAGGCCTTATCCTGGACTCCAAACTTTCAGGCATACACCACCTGAACTACATTGTTCGGAAGGGCGAGAGGGGTGTGAATGTCATGCGGGCGCTATCTGGTGTCAGGTGGGGTTCCCATCCCTTTAGCCAAAAACTTTTATACGGCGCTGTGGTTCGCAGTCATTTTGATTATGGCTGTTTTTTACTAGAGCCTTGCAATAAAATTGCGTTATCCAGTCTGGAGAAGGTCCAGTCTAAGTGCTTGCGAATTATAACGGGAGCTATGAAGTGTTCTCCGATCAATGCTCTTCAGGTGGAGTGCTTGGATCCTCCCCTTCATCTTCGTCGACAATATCTTGCGGACAGATTCTTTACCAACTCCATTCGAACTAACTCCCATCCTTTATTCCACATATTACATACCTTGGCACCTCTTATCTCTTCCTCCGCCTATTGGAAGCATAAAACTCCCCCTCCCCTTGTCAATTCCTTTAGTAAGTTTAAGGACCTTCCTGCTCCTATTTTACAATCTACTATCAATCCTCTCTTCGAAGTGGAGTACCAGTCTCTGATTTTCCAACCAAAGATTTACCTTGACTTCGGTATAAGTAAGCACTGTTCGGACGCTAACGTCAAGCTTTCGGCGAAATTGTCAAGGGAATGGTCTGACTGGGTGACCCTATACACTGATGCTTCCAAAACATCTAGTAAAAGTTCTGTTGGATCTGCTGTTTGGATTCCTAAATACGGCATTATTCTTAATTTTAAGAGTCCTCCACAGAACTCTATATTTGCTGGTGAAGCCTTAGCTTTGCTAGAAGCCATGAAATTTATTGAGTCACACAAGCTAAACAAGGCGCTTATCCTCTCGGATTCTCGGAGCTGTCTAGCAGATTTACAAAAAAATCCATTTCGATGTCGTGGCAACTTTATAATTACTCTTAGGACAAAAGCATCGTTGTATAGGTGTCACCTAATGGGCATCGAGGTGGCTATGGCATGGATCCCAAGCCATGTGGGTATAGCAGGTAACGAGTTTGTAGACTCCTGTGCTAAGGCTGCGGCGGTGTCTGGTTGCTCGGACCATAATTACTGCTTCCCTTGTGAACTTCGTTCTTTGGCTCGTCCTTCTTTGATTGATGCTTGGAATAACTTATGGCAAACGTCGCGGTTGATTAAAGGAAAGTTCTACGGTTCTATTCAACCTTCTATCCCTTCCAGACCGTGGTTTTATCGACAAAAGAGTGTAAATAAATTGGCTACGTCTGTAATTATCCGTCTCCGTCTGGGTTTTGTTTGCTCTCCAGTCTTCTTAGCCAAAATTCGGGTCAGAGATCATTCTCTTTGCGAGTGTGGTCTCGAAGAGGGCTCCTTGGAACATCTATTTTTCTTTTGCCCTAAAATATTGTATCCTCTTTATGATCTACTTCCTGAACGGATCCCTCGTCCTGTCAATATACCCTTCCTATTAACTTTGGCACACACCCCATTCATAAAAACTTTATATAAATTTATCTCCCTTAACAAAATCAAAATATAGTCTGCCGCTCTTGTCCTCGTCTATCTATATCTCTATGTCTGTCGTTGGTTTTGCTTGTCCTCTCTATTCTTCTAACCTTACTAATATGTATTTATTACTAATATTTGTGTTGTTTTGTTGTAGCCCAAAGAAGAACCATCGCTCTAATGACCGGTCAATGGTCACATTACTACCTACTGATCAAACCATTTATTTAATATATATATTTTTTTTATGTCTTTCCACCCTGACGTTGGCAGAATCATCGGTACCTATTCGATGGAGCCATTTGACACCGAGAAAAGTTGAAGTTGAATTAAATAACGATTAAATCGTAGGATTAAATAGTTTTGTTTGACAACTTAAGTTTGGCAGACAATGGTGCCAATTCTGTTGTCACAAAATTCTCTTATCTTAGCTAAAAAATCTCTAAAATTTAGTTTAGTCCTGTCAAACGACATTTCGTATTCTGAAACCGCTAAAAGTGACAGGTCTAAACTTATTTTAGTGAAACAGGATTAAAATTGGTTTAGTTACTCAATTTAGTCCTTTCTGCATTCTGCTGTACGGCTTAAACGTCAAAAATGATCTGAAATTAGAAATGTCAAACTAATATTAGATGACATCTGAAACCATGATACGAAGTTTAGTTTTCCTAGAGATTTAGTAGTTAAGGCTTGATCAGTGGGATTTTAAATATATGAAGAGCCGTAAAAGTTCTGTCAATTGTGCCATTAACCTTGGAGCCACCAAAAGTGAGGCCTGTAAGGCACACTTTTGAAAGGAAGGAATATCCCTACCAAACATATTTGTATCACCTGAAACGCCTGATTATGGATCACCAGAGGTGGTCTGGAAGCCTTTAAACTATATGTCAGACTCAGTTATGTATATATATATTATCACTTATTATTGAGCAAAGAGAACATGATCAGGTGGAGATTCACGGACGGAACTAATTTGGGTTTTTTGTTTCTGGATGCCGCAACACTTGAACGCAGAAGAAATTGACGAGTGCCTCCGACATTGGATAGTTCTTATTTAAAATTCTGTGATATAAAAAAATCTGGTTCTTAAACATTCTGTGTCAATCATTATAGCTATTAATTCTAATTAAATACATAAAATATAATATTTTATAAGGATTATCCCACAACTTTTTTATTTCTTGCATTATCACACAATTCAATAAAACATCATTTAAGTCTTATAATTTGTATGATTACAACTCAATGTGCTTAAATTATATACACTGTAAATACATGTATTTAATGTAAATGTATAGTGGCATGCAACTATACATTTTATTTACATTTCTTAGTATAATAGGTTTAAAGAACCTACTGTGTAATTCATTTTATGAGTCTTCTATTTCATTGCTGGCTAAAATAAATTTTGATATTAGGCTCAAACCAATGTTTCCAACAAGTTAAGCTTCTCAGGTACATACAACTAACAAATCAGCACAATAATAATATATTGAATGTAAGCTGAATATGAGTCAAACAAAAATTACTGAAACTAACATTTACCCTGCCCGTTGTAACAGTGTAAAAGATTAATATATTAAATGTTAACCTACACCAATGAACTTGTTTTCTTTATGCAATATCTTTACTAAAATATTATAATTTGGTACATTTTCATAATTATTATAGACTACAGTGAAACATGCCATGACATTTCTATGAAACATTCTTTTAGAGTGATAGGTATGGGTAGAAGAGAATAGAATAGAAATTCAAGTTTACTTTATTGCCTACTGCTACTTCCTTTATTAGTTTATATCATTCATCCTTCAGCACTAGGAAATTGATATTAATGAAAAAGGAAAGGTACTTGAAAAGTCTTTATTTAATAACTGCATCTTGTAAATTTACTAAAGCACAGGCTGTAGTAATAATTAAGTCCAGAACCCTTAATAATTTAAGTTAATAATCAAGTGCATCTTCTGATGTTGCCGTAGACACAGTAAACTTAATTGGTGATAATTTAACATCTCTCATATTTACACCAATTTGAAATATTTTACTTCTGTAGTGTGTAACATGTACTTGAATAGCTTTATGTTCCTGATGTGGCACAGCCTGTACTGCTTTATCCTAAAATGTCCCTTCAGGAGGAGGCAACACACATGAAGGCTCGTTTTCTTCAATGAGTATATCTAAAAATAAAATAGTAAAGAATATTTAGATAGGTACTTCCCCAATATTAGCTAAATTAAAATCATTACATAGGTAGTAAACGAAAGTAGGAATAATTAGTAAAATATACCTGTACCTTGATTGAACGAAGACGTTGAAGGGTCAACAGAATATATTTCTTCTAGAAGCGATAAGTTTTGTCGTTTCTTGAAGGCAGGTCTAGGTTCGGTTGGTGTGGCTTTGTGTTTTCTGTCCTGTTGACATTCAAACCTCGACGGTCTGCAATCACGTTTTAGGCGTATTCTTTTGACTGAAACCATTAATTTGTATTGCATATAGTTGTCCATGTCATTCTCCAACTGAAACAAAAATGATTTGACAACATAATTTTAAAGAAAATATATAAATATAACTAATACTTTATTACTGATGTTAGATTTATCTAAACTTAAATCATAGTGATCTTCACACATATATAGTTGGCTTTTAGTTGATAATGATTTAGGATCTCTCCTCGCCAGTTGTATCCATGTATTTCTTAATTTTATATCCTTTGGTAACTGGATCCACAGCTTTTCTGGCGTTTTAATACTAGTGTTTTTAGTTTTTACACTCCAGCACAATACACCAACCATAATTGGTGTATACATTGGACATCATAACAAAATAATAAAATTAATCTATTTTCCATACAAAATCTACGTGTTTACTGCTTCAGCGACGTCACACAAACAAACAAACAAACGTCAAGTGGGAACAGCGTTTTCGTGCGTTCATAAAAATATTGGTTAAAAGTATTTATTTTAAAGCTTTTAACTACATACTTATTAAAATAAATTGAAATTATTAACGACTTATTTAAGGATAAGGTACTCTTAAAAAGTAATACAAAATTAATGCAAATAGCCTATTGGATAACAGAATTAATTAAAAAACGATTTGATAGGCTGCCAGGTAAGTACATTCTCTTAGTTGTGCAGTATTTACTCAACTAAAATACGACTTAAATATAATTTTACTTACCGTTTATTCCAAGAAGTGTTCATAAACAATTACACGCATTTAACAAAAATAAAAAATATTATTTTATGAGGGATTTTTCATACACGCACTCACATTCATTCTTTATATTTATGTAGTTTAAATACGGGTAACACCGCCTCAATTCAATTTAGGACATTTTAGGATTGTCAAACTCGAATTAGGTGCTGTCTAAAAGACATCTAAATTTAGTTCGATGGAACAGCAAAATGCCCTACACGAAATCTCTTAACTAGTGTTGAGTAGGACATGAATTTGAAATGAGTTTGTAAGAGTTGCCTCTTTTTTGTATTGAGCCAGTACAATGTCCCACTTCAAATGAGGCGAGGCGTCTTGAAGCACAGCGGTACATTTGAAGTTATGAGTAATTTTGTCATCTAGTGTTGCTGTGTTGATTGTACCTTACAAAATGAGGCGAGGCGCGTCTTGAAGCACAGCGGTACATTTGAAGTTATGAGTATTTATATCATCTACAATCTTACAAAGTGTGATTAACGTAAAACTAACCACAAAGTATAAGAAGCGAATGTCTTAGGACAATAATGATAATATTTTCGTAACATTTTAAACAACGTGTCGAATGTAACTTGTTTGTGCAAAGTAAATAAAAGCACCTGTCATTTTGATTATTCGATTAAATATTTTATTTTACTAAATAGGCAATAACACAAGTTGATTTTACAGAAAGTACGATTTATTTAAAAAAGAGTTAATGTTAAATTGTATAAGTAATATTTGCGAACCTCCGAAGGAATAAAAGTAGCTACTATGCATACCTAGCCATAAAAAATAATAAACAAATGTAACAAAACTCTAATAATACAAATTAAATGCTTTAAAACCATAAAATATATGTAATCAAATAAACTTTTCTAAGCATAACAAAGTCGAAGAAAATGAACAAAAGCGTTAGGTATATCGTTGTCTCACTCGGTAACGTATAAGGAAAATAAAAGATGCACTATTAAAGTGAAGCATGTGACGTGTTCTCTCTCACTCACTCTACGCTCATGTCATACACGACGAACGCGACATAAAATTTGAAGTGGTACATGAAAACATTTTGAGCCACTCTTACATTAGTACGTCTTGTACGGGACAAATGTCATGCCTCTTGTAAGTCCTACTCAACACTACTCTTAACTAAAATTAGAGAATTTTTAGCTAAGAGAAAATTACAACAGAATTGGCACCAATACAAAAATCTGCAACTGTAACGAAATATAGGAATTGTAGCGTTTGTCATTTACAATTTGTATCTAATTGTAATTTATTACACACAAAAACAAACGGCAATGGCTTCTGAAAAGGATCCATTAGTAAGTGAGAGATCAGGAACAGTTCGAGAAGTTGGTAATCATGCTATATGGAGTTTGTCTTCTTGTAAGCCAGGTTTGTGTTACATTATTTATAATCTAAATAATATGTCCTATCTACTTGCATCTTTATGAATTACTGTTCCTTTTTTAGGTTTTGGTATTGATCAATTGAGAGATGACTGTATGGATACTTATTGGCAATCAGATGGGCAGTTACCACATTTAGTGAATATTCAATTTCAAAGAAAGACAATGGTATCCCATATTTACATATACACAGATTACAAGTTAGACGAAAGCTACACTCCGAGCAGAATATCAATTAGAGCTGGTACCCATTTTAATGATTTGCAAGAAATTGAAGTTATAGAATTGATAGAGCCCAGTGGTAAGTACAGATAACAAAACTATTAGTATATTCTTTTAAATAGTATATTATTGTACTTTTGGAACATATTTGACAACTACAATAATGTTAATGGGTTTCTTAAAGGATGAGTGAACATTTTCTTTGGATTTATAACAAAATATTGCTTTAAATAAAATTCTTATGTTGCCTGCAGGAAAACATGCACACACACACTAACTTTGTTGTAAATAGTTGCCATAGTGGTATAAAATGATTGCCTTGCCACTATCAATACAGTGTAGAGTATTGGGTTTAATCTTCACATATATTTGTGCTTCATAAATATGAATTCTCAGAATGAGTATTTATTGTATGTATCCATTTTTTAATGTTAGTGAAGTCTCTGAAGACATGTACATAAAAATGCACTAGAAACTTTGGGAACATGTACCTACAACATGTTACGTCAATACTTTTACAAAGCTCAGCATACTTTGATACTTAGCTTATGTACTACTAATAAGTTCCATTCATTATTGTCATGTAATAATGTTTTCTGTATTTCAGGATGGGAAATGATACCAATTAAAGATATACATGACAGGCCTATTAGAACCTACATGATACAAATAGCTGTACTGAGCAATCATCAAAATGGAAGAGACACACATATGCGCCAGATTAAAATACATTCTCCATGTGAACCAACATCATTTGATATCAACAAGTTCAGAAACTTTTCAACTGTACAATTCCAGCAATATGCAACAATTCGATAATTGTAAATATTAATATCATTTTATACATGTTTTGCCAAATAAAACCAGTAAAGTATTATTAAAAAGTATACATATATTTTTTATTTACATAAATTCAATCTGAATCTTCACTTTCTTCACTTGCTTCCTCGAGCCACCCAAAGAACTTTACAAGAGATGTCTCCTTTACAATAGGGCTCTCATTTTCATCCAATTCTTTATGCCACTCTAGCAAAGAATCTTCATCTACAACATCAGCTTCATAAAGCAAATGGATAACATGTCCAGACTTGCCATCTAGCCATTCATTTTTGATACAACTGTCCTGAAAATTATTACTGTCATCAAGGTGGTTTTCTTTTAAAATAGTCATTTACAAACATTGTTTGTATATATTGATATAAGATGATAAGTTAATTTTTTAATACAACCTTGTTTAATCACTCCCAAACAGGATAAAGGATTAGGTGGTGACAAAAAGTAAGCTAAGTGTCTAGAATAGTACAAATGGGAAAGTGTGGTTTTATAAAATCAAACTTACTTCAACAGCTCTCAAACAGTCCATAATAGAAGGCTTGGTTTTAATATAGTTTGCTAAAACAGGTCTAAAAAACTTCAGTATATCCTTAACAGTACTCAGTACATTTTTACTATCAGCAAGAACAGGCATGCTAAGGAGTGCTCTCACTACAAAGAAATTGACTTCATGCAGCTGGATGTTGTATGCATATCTTGATGAATTAATTTCCAATATCAAATAGTCACATTTTAGTTTTTCTTCATATCCTCTTGCCAAACTATCAATAACTTCTTGTAAAAATACTGTAAATGTCAAAATAAATTGATTAAAGACACATGGCATGTAAAAATACACTGTGCTGCAGATACAGTTCTTAACCATACTAAAAGAGAGAATTTTCTTAAATAAATTCCTGGTAAAGCCAATTGCAAGAATATAAGTAAATACTTATATTATGATGTATAGTAAATATTAAATTAAATATTACAAATAGTTTTAAAATTATAGCCATAATATTTGCTTACTATTTGTATCATCAGGTATAGGAGAATCAGGTAATGAGGATTCAGCACTGCTGTCTGATGAGTAACAAGATTCACTATCACTCCAATTCTTCTCAAAGCCGATGAAGTCATCTCCCCCACTGCCAGAAGATTCATTCTCCCACTCTGTACTTTCTGAAGTTGATTTCAGTAGAACTTTTTCTGAAAGAGGTACTTATTTTAACAAGAAATGCTTAGTGAATTAGATAGGTGTTCATCTTATGCGCCTCAATATTCTCAATCTCTTCAGGGAAAAATATATTAGATGCTATACATTTTCACAGAGCTGTGTTTTGAATTTGCATCATTTTAATATGCAAATTTGTTAATCATACCACACTATTAAAACATTGTCTCGGTTTCGAATGTAAGTCTCGTCACGCATACAATTTATTATTTTAGTGGCATGTAATTTTAAGTATATGTATTTAATAAAATATTAATTAACTTGATAGTAATGTTGTGATAGAAAAGTCACTAACTGGACTAGGATATAAATACTATACCTACATATCATATGTATAGATAAAATTATATTGGCAAATAATTTATATTTATATTATTGTAAAAATATAAATTGTTAAATTGAGCCAACCTTAGGCAGGTGACACATGCCATTACAGACCTTTTGAAATACTACAATGAATACCTAAGTACATTATTTTAACATATTTTTTAATATTTAACCAACATAAGCCATGTTACATGTAAGGATCGATTTTAATTTTCATTCTATCTACTTAATTATGTGTTAGTAACTTATCCCAGTTGCCACCCTAGTGGCGAATTGTATATTTTTTTTGGAAAATGTCCCATTCGCCACTGGAGTGGGCAATGCTGGGCGTGGGATAAGTGTAATCCCAGACGCCACCTCTAGCATTCCTTCCTCTGGTGGTGAAAGGGATATTTTCAATAGAAAGAATTCGAATGGAATTTTAGACTGTTGCTTATGAAAAATCTCAGTTGCCACCCTAAACCAATAAGGCAAGTACTTGTATTTGGAATAACATTTATAGTTTTTGAAGTAGGTATGGCTATGAATTCTAGTATGTACTCTAAATAGAATAGGATGACTATTCAGGTTTAAATAATGTTTATAATTACTGGGTAAAATAAAAAGACCATCTTTTTACAATGTCCCAATTGACACCGGTTCGCCACCCCCAGCGGCGACTAAGACTTTTTGTGTGTGTGTGAAAATGTCCCTTTCGTCACCGGTGAGGACAATGCTGGGGATGGCGAATGGGACTAACCCTTAATTATAAAACTTTGTCTTTTCTGAAAGTATTTATAAATTTAATTTATATCTATTTATGTATATATAAGTCTTCCAGAAGAAATACTCTAAGCAAGACTGAACAAGGCATCTCAGTTTGTGGCAGTTTTTAATAACTAAGCGAACAAACAGACAGTTGTATGCTGATAGTGATTCTAGTTTGTACCTACTATTTAAAGTCCCTCTGAAATATCTTAGATATATCTTAGATTAAGTACTTGAGTAGGATCGCAATAACAAAAAGTATTATATAAATAAATTGTCAATAAATACCATTTTCAGTTTCTGTGCTTTCTAGTATATTTCCTTTCAATTGACTACCAACATCAACACTAACATTTGATGCAACAATAGCACCAGAATCAATGGAACATTTCTCTTCTATAACACAGTTCTCGTCAAGAAAGCTGTTGATAATTTGACAGTCATCCTTTATAATTACATTGTTCATTATATGGCTGCCTTTAATAGTGACATTGTTGCCAATAGTGCAGTTCTTCCCAATTACAGACTTTGAGACAACTGTGTTATCATTAATATGTGTATTGGCACCAATCAATACATCTTCTACTAAGGCACATGATCTGAAAACATATTAAAATAACATAAAGTATACTCAATGCAACATATATTGGATGCATGGATAAGGCGTTGTACCTGCGTGCACTGCTGACGTGACATAAGCAAGCATATTACTACACTAAGTTAACAGGAGGGGTTAACAAGAATACTAGTATTTTGTAACCCAAATGACTATCTACCTTTTTAAAACAGATATATTCATTCACATTCACGGCTGACGCCTCTGGCGTCATATTAAATTAACCAATGTAGAACTAAGTGTAGAATATTTGTTTCTCAGCAACACAGTAATTTGACGGGTGTTTTAAGCTACGCTCATAAACCGCAGTTACAGCACTAATCATACGAAAATATAACTAAATAACTTGAATTGAAAGTAACAATTTTATTCACCTGCTTAATGTAGATGATTTTTCCCTGAATATATGGTTGCCCATGAACAGATAGTTATTTTGGCAAAATGAGCCAGTCTCTATGGTCAATGGGTATGTCCAATTGTGTATTACATCTCGACTAAAACATAAAGTATACAATATTTTGAAAAAATGTTTATAAGTAGAATCTTGGTAAGTATGTTATGAGAACTTACCAAATAGTTTGATATGTTTTCCAATTGGTAACAGCAGCTGCATACTGCTTATCATTCAGAAGTATATAGTACAGGGAACTTGCAAGAATTTCTTCATTTATGAGTATGCCATGTATGAAATCGTCTCTGGTTTGAAAGTCAAAGTTATCGGAAAACAGTGGAGGAACTGACGGTGAACATAATGCAATGTTTGCATCAGCCAAATTATGATGCAATTTCACCTCTGAATGACTCAAAACTATTGGCTGAAATTCAAAAAATATAAGGTAGTAATTTAATATCGTCTTCTGTTTACGCGAATGTTATTCATTGAAATTAAACTACTTTATACGGATTTTATCGCATTGTTAATATGACAATTTAGAAACTTTTACACTACATATAGGTACTAACATAACTAATTTTAGGCTAATTCAATTATTAAAACTATTTATATTTAAGTTTACACTTTCCCTGAAGTTTCATTTGCTAATCAGCAGCCAGATCACAGATCCCCATAATCAAATGTAAGTAAATCATTTAAATCTAAAAATTACTACTGATCATAAGTTTGATAATCTTTAATTATATTATTAAACCAGTATTAAGTCATAAAGTAAATTCCATGTTATTTGAAAGGCATTTACACTTACCTATTAACATGCTTTTGTTAGCTTCATACATATGTTAGTATGTATGTAACAGAAACTTTGAACATGATTTTGACTCTCTTCAAAACATTGGATTAACTCGAAATTTGGCATACTTATCAAGGACCGATGACAATACAATAATTAAGAAAATATATAAATAAAATTAAAAATATATAATACTAATACCTTAAAAAACTAAAAAACAAGCTTTATTAAAAAAAACAAACTAAAAAGTAGAAAATAATTTAATAATTTTTATGTAAAGCATGTTTTTAATTTTTTTAATTTTATGATAACATACCAAAGGCAAGTTGATTGTTCTCTCAGCTGACTTAGGTTTATACTTTTGATGAATTAAGACTTTATGAGTATTTGCATCTGCTGCCAAGAAAATTGGTTTGTCAGAACTAATGAGAGGATGTTCCCAAGCCACTTTTTTGTACACCAGTGTCATTGCAGCACCTTTGTCTTTCTTGCAAATTTGTCTGAAAGTAGATTAAATCCTTATTATTTATAATGCAAATTGATGATTTGGATTGTTTATTATTTATTTTGTATAGATATTAGATAATATAATTATAATGGTAAAGCTTACAGACATGAGGCATTAATTACAAAATTAATAATTCTATTGCAATTTAAAGAGCTTCTTACATGTATCTTCTCAGAGGCTAAAACCTTGGCTGAACCTAGTAACTAACATACTGTTAAGACTGTACTTTTAAAATTCATTAGTATTCCTTTGTGAAATAAATTATTCATGATTTGATATGATTAATATTGACTGTTTATACAAAATGGATATAAAAATAAAAGCTACACATTTATATGTGTCACATTAGGAAAATAATGTAAATGATAAGTAGGTACATATATCTAAAAAGTAGATTCTTGTTAGAAACTGTGTTCATATTGTAATGACAACTGTTTAAATAAAAATAAATCATCAACTTACTTATGTTGTTCCAATAATGAAGCAAACGGTATATTGGTGATGGTATTGACACCAGCTAGGACAAAGTATCCCCTGACCAGACCGGCAGCATCTATCTCTCTCATCACATCACCCATAGTCTGGCAAGTGTCAGACATCATGACTTGGACATCCATGGAATGACTCCATATTGCTTTATCTTCTATACATTTACTGCAATAGACAAGCAAATCTATGATTAAATAAAATTCTTGTTATAACTTTTTATGTACCTACCTAAATTAATTGTTAAGCTTAGAAAATTTAGTTCCATGTTTACATAATGCTAAAGACACATCACATCACTTAGAGACACATGTCCCTAAATAATTAATGTGGAAATAATAAATTCTTGTTGCATATTGTTCTACAAATTTTTGTTAAACATTATTAAAGTCATTGGTACATATGGACACTCTGTATCTATTGCTAAACACTATTAAAAGCATGGTGGTGTGTGGTGTAAAATGTTGATAAATTTAAAGCAATGCTGTATGAATGTCTTGAATGTCCCAAAATAATGCTTAATTTCTTTAACAACCGATTACAGTGTTATAATTTTTTAACATACAACTCTATTCTCCACGTTTGGCCCTCATAGAACCTTCTCTTTTAAATATATTTGATTTATTTTCTCAATAACATTTAGGATAAAATATTAGATACTTACCGAATATAGTCTTTAATTTTTTGGCCATCTTGACAACAAAACAATATAGTTTCTCCCACTCCACCCAAAGCTAAAGATTCCAATATGTAGTTAATAAGAGGCACTCCAGCTACCGGCAATAAGCCCTGAAATTACAGTAATTTCATATTAGTTGCATAATTCTGCCATGGTAATCGAGAGGGCAGTAAGCCAAAGATAGCCATTTTTTTAAATTACTGATTTGGAATGCTTCGCTACTGTAAACAACATATTTTTTTCCTTTCGTTTGACTTAGAGAACATAAAAATCGAGTATATAGTTTTATCACAAACGCTAAAATTTTAACAAAATCTTTGCGCGCTTTTTTCTAAAACTGCCTTTTCTAACTTACTGCCCTCTCGATTACCACGGCACTGTAGGTAATGAAATCAATATCTGAAATAATTTTACCATAGGTTTGTTATTAGTAATAGGATTAAAATGACTATTGAACGTGTCCATTATGACCACTGCTTGGACAACATTTTCTTTGTCTATCTCCATTGTATAACATACAATTATTTCACAAATTAAGATAACTTTATAATATTTAAAAAACTGTATCACAATTTGCAGGAGAATTACACGGATCTACTTTTTGACAATACTATGACAGTTCAATTTAAAGGTTATTTTGTTTACTTTTTATTAGGCAAAGGAATGAAATCTTGTATTCTTTGAGTATCAGCCTATTTATTACAAATGATTTTCATGAAATAAATCTAAACTGTATCATACATAACTATTTATTTATGGATATTATATTTAAGTTTTACACTTCTCCGACGTTGCAGTTTCTTTTCAGCATTTTCATGAATTATATTATGTATATCTGTTACGTATATTTTAGAACTAAGAGCCACAAAATTGTAAAGATCAATTGCACCCCCCACTGCACCGTCGACGCCACCACTGGTGACAAATGGGATTTTTTTCCAAAAAATATCCCATTTGCCACCAGTGGTGGCGTCATCTGTCTCCCAAGTGACGTGTAAAAGTTTTATTTCTCTTCGTTTTAATGTGCATTTAATATTATAATACATCATCTATTTAACACCACTTGTGAAAAATTAATTCACATCACTATATATTCAGTTCTAGCATCGCTACTACTGGGGGCATATTAATATATTTTTCCCATCTGTCACCGCTGGTGGCAACTGAAAATAAAATGAGTGGCAAATGGGATTTCTTTTGGAAAAGAATCCCATTTGTCACCGGTGGTGGCGTCTACGGTGGGGGCAACTGGGAATAACCCAAATAAAGCAATATCGCGTGTTTTGTCCCGTTTCAAAATGATCGTTCACGCGCTATCGCGGGGCCAATGTTAACCAGTTTTAGGCGTTATAAAGTAGCGGCTACCACGCGGCCACAATGAAGTATCGCTTTTTTAATTTTGCTTGTCATAATGACCACACTCCGCCTGATGGTAAGCGATCAAGTGGTCCAAGAGCAATGTGCTCCACACCATCCTCTTAGCAGCTGAGGTGACATTGAGGTCTCTACTTTGACGACCTGAGAAGGTGCTTTTTAACGCCCCGCTTAGGATCCAGGAACGAAGGAAGAGGGAAACACGTGCCTTGGCGGAGAATTCCGTGCCTTGAACGTTCGGCAGACCTCTGAGGACCTACCTATGAGGACTCAGAATTATTGGTGCGCGCTCTAATCGATTCTACCATGTAAGGATGGCATCTGAGCCCAGCACGCGTTGTTCTGGATAGGAAAGGGGAGGGCTATATAAGGTGGAATAACTCATTAGAGCACTCCCCATGGTATATTCTGTAGAAACATGCCAATGAGGCGATCTCCCTACGGAGTTGCAAAGGATCCAGTGAATTCGTGACCTCTGGATCTCCGATGATGACGGTCAGCCCGCCTTATACAGCGAGTTTTCGTGAAGCTTGCTCGATGACGCTCTCGGTGTAGGTTTTTGGATTAAGGATGCGGCAAAGATCTATACCTAAGATAGAGAAGCTGTCACGTATCACCAGTGGAGTGTTCTTCAGAGAAGGGAGGGAAAGGAAATGAGGCTCTTTTGTTAAAAACGCGCATGCCTGGGTCTTCATGGTGTTGAACTGGACCAAGTTCTTGGCACCCCATTCAGAGATGCGATCAAAGTTCTGGTTAATTTCAACGATAAGATCCTGCCTTTTCCCCTCAACCTCAGCCCGTTTGGCCCTAGGATGTCCGAGATATCACCCATGCACGGTACTGTGGTCCGCATAACAATGTATGTTGCCGAGAGTCAACATATCATTGATATGCAGAAGTAAGAGCGTAGGGGATAAGACGGACCTTAGAGACACTCCTGCATTGATCTGCATAAAGGAGATGTTTCATTTTCGGCTATGAAATGTACTATCAGCCAAAAATTTGCAAAAAATACCAGGAATCGGGGAAAAATATTATTTCCTGAATTACGAATGAATTTCGAATTACGTTTGCGCTTAAAATTAATAGTTTTTATATTATATCATATAATTTTGTATGCGTTCATAAATCATATCGAAAACTATACGAAAGTACTATAATTATAATAATGAAAATAATATATAAATATATATGTTAACAATAAATATGTTTTAGAGTATCATTTATTCATTTCAACTATCATACACATTTTTCAACAAACAATTAACATAAAAAATAGGTATATTTTTTTATAATATAATACTGATTTTGCAGGATGCACTCCGAAACGAAACATTTTGTTTATGTTTGACATTATCTGTTAATGTCATATTGACTGATAATAAATATTCCAATGCTGAATTGATGTTTCTTATTACACGTTCCTGAATCCATACGTTTTCCTTTCATTTTTACAAGAATTATCAATTCTTTGGTGAATATTATAAGTTCTTTTACTTCTGACAATTCTAGCATTCTAAGTTATGTATAAATGTCATCTACCAACTTGTCATAGATAGTCCGCATGACAAACGTCAAACATTTTATATTTTATTTTGCGCAACGAAATTACCAGAAATTAATAAAGAATTGATTAACTAAATGTATTTAGGGGTACATTTCCCAGGTTTCCTGAGGATGTACAAGTTATAGCCGGAGTCCTATACAAAAGTGAAACATCTCCTTTGGAAGCGCGACTGTCGCAAAGGATCCGAAGGAGCTTTACCTGATGTGATGATTTTTTTCAAACTTCGACGATTTTTTGTATGTGGCTTTCGTTGAGAAATAAATCAAAGTATACCTCGGATTATTCGAAGCTGACACAAGTAATTCATTTGTTTGTGTAAAGGGTATATCCCTCATCGAACTAAAGTCGGTACTCCAAATTGTCGTAGAAGGTGCGCGCGATGGCTGGCTAGGAAGTAATACAGGCATTGGATGTGGCGGTAAAACTTTGTCTTCTTAGGATTCCGAGCTACTTTCATTATCCCCAAAATAGAATCATTTTCATCAATATCGCTCTCTACAAAAATGTCTTCGTCTGAAACCAGTAACAACTCTTTCAATTCTAAAATTTTTTGTAGTTTTTTCCACTTGTGTGTAGGTATGGTAAAACCCAAAAAATATTTAATAATCAAAATAAATAAAACTAAATAAAAGTGCACAAAATTAACGAATTACTTTGAATAACATTGAAATTAAACACTTTATACGGATTTTATCGCGTTGTTTATTTTACTTTAAACACTGTTATTACATAATTTTGAAAACTCTAACACTACTATTATTGAATTTTACTACTATTTAAGCTATATATTTTTTCTAATTAAAACTATTTGTATTTAAGTTTACACTTTGCCCCGACGTTTCGGTTGCTTTACAGCAGCCATGTTCACGGGGAGACTAAGATGGTAGTTGTCCCAACGTTCTGAAGTAGTTCGTTCGCGTAAACATAAGACAATATTACTTTGAATAAGAAAAAAAAAATATCAATATAAAGCTTAGTTGACTAGCAAAAACAATAGATGGCGACTCACGGCCGGCCAGTGGCCGACCGACGAAAACATCAAGTGCACCTCTGGGGTGAGGCCTTGAGCATAGATAAGACACTATATGCCGTGAGGCTATGGACAAGCACGGTGAGTCTTTGGCTATCAGCCTTGACATACTCAAAGCTATGTCTCGATAGGGTCTGGCACTAGACTCTTCTTGCCAAGCTTCCGGCCTATGGCTTGCCCTCTCAACTATGCACCTGGGTTACAAGTTTCCTGCAGAAGCATCCTTGGTAGGAATCGGTGTCCTTTAGCGAAAATCTGTGGTTTGTCAAATCTCAGGTAGCAGTTGGTCCCCTGTTGTACATGTTCACACACAGCAATTTCAATTTTTATAATAGTTACAATTTAGCCGTCAAATTATTAAACCAAAAGACATATTGCACTGGTTCTTTGAATAAAAAAGGAAAGGAAATCCGCCTACTGTACGCTACGGAAATAAAAAAGGAGAAAACATATCTCAATGCCGTAACGGTGTTCACATTGGCAAGTGGAAATACAAAAGGGAAATAATTTATACTTATAAATAGGTACTGAATTTCCCGAGAAAATGCAGGAAATTACAATCAGATCGGATGTGTCGCAATTAAACCTGCAGCTATAATAAATTGTAATAAAAATATGTGCGGCGTCGACCTACAAGATCATATGCTCAGTTATTATCCCTGTAAATGGAAGACATTGCGTTGGTATGTCCAAATATTTGTTCATACTTTGATGATGAACCTAACAAATAGGTACCCGAATTCTTTATGATAAATATTCGACATAAAAGAGCATGGCGCTTTATAATAGTAATAATAATATTCTACCACATACACACAACACTATCTAGCCCAAACTAAGCAGAGCTTGTACTATGGGTACTATACAATGGATAAACATACATATATATAAACTTTTTTTTGTAAATACATACGTATTATACATAGAAACACCCAGACCAACATCCATGTTCATGCACACAAATATTTGTCTTGTGCGGGAATCGAACCCGCGACCTCAGGCGTGGCAGCCGGTTACACTAACCACTACGCCATCGAGGCTGACATTTATGATTTTAGAGAAAACATCTAGGTAATTTAATCTTATTTACCTGAGTTACCATCAGAGCCACAACTCACGCAGAAGATACGTGGAGACCAACACAAGCTGACGAAAATTGAAATTGTGAAACCGCGATGTCTAAGCACCACTGGCAAGACAGTAAACGCGACAGCCAGAAAGGACTGCAGATATTGTTATAAGAATAAAAAAAGGGTAGGTTAACACCACTTTTGAATGCAAAAACTGTCTAGGGTCTCGCCCGTTATGTATGGATTGCTTTTTTGAATTACATGACAGTACTCCTAAATGAATGTATATTTTGTGTACCTTTCTGTACTTTTCAATTTAGAATAAGGTTCATGTTTTTGATTTGATATTATATAATAATGATTGCGTAAAAACAAAACCGAACCTGGAAAGTTCTATTTGTGCGTTAATTTTGATTAAACATTTAATTACACTTATAGTAAGACTGATTATAAACATTACATATGGCCAACCACGCGATATTGCGTGACATATATCACACAAATAATTGTGTCGTGTGCGATTTGAATACCCAACGAAGTCCGCCTGACGTTGACGCTTGACGCTTGAAGTTCTATGTACATATCTATGAACAGAATAGAATAGAATAGAATAGCATTAAAGATAATAATCTAGCTATTTGAGGTATTTCTTTCCATTGGTGACAATTATTAATTATTATACATGCCCCCCCCTCTCTTTTTCGCCGGTCTACTATAACATGCAGCCAAACTGTAGTTTGATATACATAGTTGTTTTTCGAGTCCCTTCATGATGAAATGCTCGGTAATACATACTAAGTACATCCACATTTATATTTTTATCAGAAAGTTCATTTAAGCATACTGTAAGTGCATTTGATTTATTTAACAAACCTGCAATATTTTGGTGTAGAATGCTAATATACTTATTGGAGAAAAAACAATTCATTTGTGTCATTTATTGTATTTAGAGCATTATGAGCGGGCACATAACTCAAACACTTATACTTACTAACTAACCCGAATACAAACCTTATTAACTTAAAGCAACTTATGTACAGGTAATTTAGCAACAAGCTTTATATGCCCACGTAGCTGTGTACGTCGCTGAAGACATTAATGGTATGGTAACGTCGGATTTGGCGGATATTTACAAACTCCCTCCTCTTAATTCTCAATCCCAAGATAACGTCTATCATAATTGTTGATTTTCTTTTTAATTAAACTTTTTTCGTCAATTTATAGTAAATACCTACTTGCCCGACAGAGATTCGGTTCAGTGCTGTATATGCAAAGTCTAAAGTTATATAATTTTCGTAGATTCTACCACAAAGTTGTTTCATACGTATGCATATAAGAAACAACCAATATA
Source organism: Catocala nupta (assembly GCA_963675205.1). NCBI lineage: Eukaryota > Metazoa > Arthropoda > Insecta > Lepidoptera > Erebidae > Catocala > Catocala nupta. The sequence goes on from OY776081.1 coordinate 16,715,716, forward strand.
TATCAAGCAACTTTCGCGAGCTATGTGTTTGGGTCCCAAGCCACGTAATAGAAGACAAGACTATAATTGTCGTCTATCGTATAAATTCAAAGTCCGTGCTGCTACTGATGAGATCTTTCTGAAAGAACAACCTAATAACATTTTGCCCGACATAAGAATCAAACACAGTCGCACGCAAACAATCAAAAACTAATGGCTAAGGACCAATGAGATCTTTTTATACTGGTGTTAGTTGTTATTTGTATTTTCTCTGAATACATTTTTAAGTTACGACTAGGTACTTACTTTTAAAATACTTCATCACTACCTACATAGTAACTATAAAACCGCCGCGTCTGTCTGTCTTTTCGCGATAAACTCAAAAAGTACTGAACGGATTTTCATGTGGTTTTCTTTAATAAACAGAGTGATTCATGAGGAAGGTTAAAGCGTATAATTTATTAAGGTTTTATAGTAAACGTGCGAAGCCGGGGCGGGTCGCTAAGACATCAGTAAGAACCTTTAGCTTTACACATGACTTGAGTTACAGATACGCTGTGGTTTGTGTTGGTCGTTTGGTTACCAAGGTTTTATCGATCGGTATTTACTCTAAAATTGTGCATTTGCTGTAAAGAAAATATGGATTACGATTTATCTCGTATAGATTATACAATATGTGGGATCACTTATCCAGATACATTAAAAATATTACCTCCGTCTGGTCAAAGAAACGATCAAAAGGTATGTTAAACAAGACCTAGACAGCGAAATATGAAATAAAAGCAACGCAATAGCCTACTTATACGTAAGTAAGTAACTACTTTTAATATTTCAGATTGCAATTGGTGACAAAAATGGAGTTTTACAATGTCTAAGTATAAGAGACGAAGAGCCCATGATTCAATTTAAAACACTACCTGGAAAGCCAATTACTTCTGTTCAACTTGCGTCTGCAGTCGGTAAATGATTTTGTCTGAAAATAACCAATAAGTAGGTCATTATTAGATTAGTGGTACTTAGGTATTAATTATTTTTAACAGTATCTTCAATTATTGCAGGTACACAAGTGGATAAAATTTTTACAGCTTCAGGCAATGAAGTCAAGGGATACACAAGAAAAGGAAAGGTCTTTCTTAGCATTGAAACTTCACTTTCGGAGACAATTACTTCAATGTAAAGAGATTTATATTATATTTGAGTGCATAAATTTTCGCTTTTGGTAGTTATGCAACAATTTACCGGCGACGCTTATTATTGAGGTTTATTTCAATGAAGCTATCATACAGGTGATGTCCTCACTTTAAGCATCTTCGAAGTGTTATTTAACTTGATCCTGACAATCTCAATAAAAATTCATACTTCTTCGATTCGAGAATTATGACCTAGTTAAGATTTATATACTAATATGACGAATGGTTTTTAGGTGCATTCTTGGTAGTGACTTAATACTGTGTAGCGGACGAACTGTAACTTACTACAGGGATTTGCGTGAATATCACTCGTATATGTGCGAGGATCGTGTACTCGACATTGCAGCATTTGCGGTACCTAATGTTAGAATTATTTATATTATGCCTTTAAAGCTAAACTATACTTATATTTAACGTATTTCTTGCCATTGAACATATGCACAGAGCAACCGACTTCGTCTATTGGTATTGATCGCAAATAAAGGAGCAATTATTTTGGAAAACGGCAAGCTCGTGGCTCGTACAGCAATTTCTTCAGGTCCGGCCCGCCTCATCGTTCCACTATCTACTCATGTCACCGAAATTCAAGCTTTTTATGGAGCGAGCGATGGCTCTATTGGTCTTATTAGTTATGAAGAGTAAGTGACGCTTTTAAAAATAAGAAGATATTTTTATTTAATAATTATAATGCAAATAATTACTCTAATTACAATATTAATTAAAAGTTTTACTACTAATGAGTCAATGTCGTCGCTTTTATAAAATAACAGGTTGAAATTATCAAATCAATGCTTAGTGGAAGGCAGAGGTTTGGGGTCAGTGGTGTGTCTCGGCTGGTATATTAATAATGGAAGCGTTCACCTTGCTGTTGGCCGTCATGATGGCTCAATTCAGCTATATCTCATGGATATGGACAATCTCGCTGAAAAACCACGGTTGAAGTATACCTATGTTTGTATCAACTTTTGTCAGTCTATCGTATTTAATATATTAGCAGATATTGCACCAATATTAATTACCTACCACTAGGCATGTAGGTCTCATCTCATCTACTACTTAGGTAGGTATCTATTTGTTACTGACAAGCAAAGTATGGCATTTACAATGCCAGATGTATCATGTACCTACCTCACCTTTTAGATCTATTACAACGTAATAATTGCTCAAATCTCATACCTACCTCATGTAGGTAGGTATGCGATTTGAGCAATTGTTCTTGCGGTAATTAGTGTATAAAGTGTTCACTATAAATACGCATCGCATGTGCATATTGGTATCGGTTTACCGAGTAGGTATTATAACTCTGATATTGCAAGGTTCCATAGGCCACGGTAACTGCCAAGACAGGTCTATGATTTATTGCCTTCTTAATACTTATCTATATTAATATTATAAAGCTGAAGAATTTTTTTGTTTGTTTGCTTGGTTGAACGCGCTAATCTCAGGAACTACTGGTTCGAATTGAGAAATTCTTTTAATGTTGTCTTTACAATTCACGGGGGCGGCCCAATAACGATAAACGCGGGTGTAAAAGCGGGCACATCTAGTTTAGTATAAAAGATAAATGCGGAAGAGGCGTTTGGGTAGGACGCGGCTGGCCGACCACGCTACACTGCCAGCCTTTGAAGCACCGAAGGTGACCTTAATTTTAATACCAGCAATGTGTGATCTATACAAAGCTCATCTGCTTTAGATCCCTTTGAGTAAAAACAGTAATTACAGTAGTACCTATAGGAACCGTTGCAGTTGTCATAAAAATAATGATTTTATTTTGCAGTTTTGTGGCGAACCCGTTACTTCAATTACCGGTGGATTCGTAGGAACAGAAGAGTCAGAGCTAATTGTAGCAACATTCTCAGGCAGAGTTTTTGCGTTAAGATCAAGTCACTTAGTTTCTGGTACTAAAATACCACATGATATATTGGCAGCAAGAAGGGCAAAACTCGAGTAAATACATTATATCGTATTTTTCTTACTGATTAGGCTTCTGTACAACTGTAGTCTGTGGGTATTAAGAGTTCTTTTTATTTTAAAGAGCGGAAGTTGCGCGGCTGGAAAAGCAAACAGCAAATGAACGCGAAAAATATCAACGAAGCACTCGTTCTGTACAAGCTGGCTTATCTACACCACCATTACTAGACATTCAACACGAGGTAGGTAAACTTAAATTAAATTCAGCTTAACCTCCTAATTTTTCATAATTATTTAAGAAGATCCGATGAATTGAGTATAATTATATTTCAGCTGCTAGGAGCTACAAGCGATGGATGGCAAGAAGTAAGAATTACTTCTGCGGTACAGTTGGATATGCTTTTTATTCATTGTAACAAGAAAATGGATGTACAAACAGATACTGCCGCTGTTTTGAGTATTTCAGCCTCCAAGGTAAACAGTAATAATCATTATCGCCAACTTTAGTAACAAGTAGGTATTATTAGATAGATATACCTAATTTAATATAGGGTTAAACTTGTTTGTAAGTAATAAAGTATGTTAAGTAGGTAATAGGAGAAAATGCCCAATTTGATATTTTACATGACCTTACCGTACCTCTTACAAATAGATTTGATTAGGTACGTATACATGTAATACCATTAGGCCAGTGAGTAGGTATATCTATAAATACCTACTTATAAAATCAGAATGTATTACATACGGTTGCTTTTTAACAAGAAAACGGTACCTACGTAGTTATGATTGATGAAAGATTAGATATAGTAAAATAAGATAAATTTACAGTTTGTAGGTATTCAAGCAGTATGAGCTGTTGATCTTAAGGTAATCACACCCGATAGCACGATAGGGCCTCGATGGAGCAGCGGTAGTAGGTAAGTATATGCGACTACTGAGCATGAGCTGTCGGATTCGGTTGCCGGATCGGTGACAAGGTTCAGAATTGTTCAGTAGTTGCACGATGTTTGGATCTGTGCCCATTAGACGGCAAGATACTCACGCCCAGTAGAGCGATCAATATAGTCTTGAATAATGGCTAACAAAATGAGGGTAAGCATATCTCTGCTTCATCACATGCCTGTATTCCCAAAGGCGTAACTGGTCCTTTAGGAATAGGCATGAGAGTTTAACGCGTTACCAGCCGGCGGGCAGAAGCCAGGTCCGTAGCTGGTAACCGTTAGGGTTATATTGAAACACGTAGACTGATTCAACTGAGAATATATTTTAAATTTTTCACCTATCTTATGTCCCATTTATTAGTCATGCAAGTAACGCTAGCACTAATGTGTACAATAATCATTTACACCAATCAGCGACAAGTATTGAAATCAAACTACTATATACAAATCCGTATATAGTAGTTTGATTTCAATACTGGATATATATCGCGTTGTTTATTTAGCACTGTATTACAAAATTTTGAAAATATTACACTACTACTACTATTGATTTTATTTTACTAATTTATAAGTTAATAAAATTATTTAAACTATTAAATCTATTTATTTATGGTTTTCACTTTCCCCAACGTTTCGGTTGCTTTTCAGCAGCCATGGTCACGGGGAGACTAAGATGGTAGTTGTCTCAATGTTCCAGTCTAGTTATTTCAAAGTACCCGAACATAATTTAATTATTGGTGTTTCTATTTACGCAGAATGAGCTCAAAGTATCATGAAGTCTAGCTGTGGTTTGTTTCATCTTGGGTTTGACTATTTGAAGTACTGGATCCCAAGCTGGTGGTACATTCCAACCATCTTCTCTATTGAAATTGGGATGTTTTTTGATTTCAATAGCCTCGCGAAGCATCCTTGGTAGGAATCGGTGTTCTTTAGCGAGAATCTGTGGTTTGTCAAATCTCAGGTAGTGGTTGGTCCCCTGTTGTACATGTTCACACACAGCAGACTTCAACGAGCGTTTGTGTTTTACGTCAGTTATGTGTTCTTTTATGCGGGTGCCTATGCTTCTCTTGGTTTGACCAATGTATGAAAGTCCGCAGTCACAATCTATTTTATAGACCCCTGCATCTTGTAAAGGTAATTGGCACTTGACGGATGGTAAAAATTGACTTATCTTCGTTGGCGGCTTGAAGTATGTGTTGATTGAAGCTCGCTTCAAGATGTAGCCAATCTTGTCATTGTGTGTTGATATCGTCGCGGCTAGACGTATGATGCTCCGTTCGATTCCAGATTCCTCCTAAACTTATATGATGCCTGTGCGTATATACATATGCCACAAGAGAAACTAAATAAGTACCTAGGTACCTAACGACCACAACGCACTTTACCGGCGTTTATATTATTTATTATTTGAAAAGTGTGCTTAACACGTCTTACGCATGATACAAACCATCAGACTATTATAAAATAATAATGTTTCTTTATTCAGGAGTCGCCTTCTGATTTACTTGCTTCAGTAAGATGTCAAGCTGGGACTCGAAGAGTGTGGATAAAGATGCGATACGGAACAGATTCGTCCGTAGACTCGAGGATGGCGGGCAGACGTGTACTTATTTATGTTTTACCCGCGGGTGCACCGAGAGTAGCTCGTCTAATTACTCTTAAATTACCTGCAATGCCCTATTACTCTCAACACGAAGAAATAGAACCGAATAATGACAGACAAGACAGGTAAAGCTGTTACTAGGTGCTTTTTGTTATGATTAAACTAAGTATCTACAGCACAAAATATGGTGATACAAGTTTCAGTCGTTCATTTTAATCGTATATTGATTGAAGGATCTGGTGTCAACTTCAAGTGTCGGGCAGTTTCTCTGTAGCAGAAATAACTTCGTGGCTAACTGAAGCTTTACCCGGTGAAATGCCTCGACCAGCTGCAAACGTGTCTTTTGCCCGATCGCATACGCTTCTTGGGACGATTCTCATTTGTCAATATCAGTGAGTAACGATGTAGTGAGCACCTACGTGTAACATGCAATGGCAACTTATCTATAATTAATAGACTGTAAGAGTTAATTTTGTATAAAATTTTACAGGCGCGGATTAGCCGTTCTCAAATCCGACAACATATCTACTATTGCCACAATTCGAAATATAATATCAAATTGTTCAGTAGAGAAAAGTATTCGAGTGGAATTGTCGTGCGGTAATATAATTCCACTTTATTACCTATTTGTACTTATTGCAACTGAAAATACGATATTACGATAATTTGGTTTTATTTACTTGATATAACATGATATACCTATTATTAGGTATGTACTACATTATACATACATATTTAACTAGGTTTTGAAAACGTTTTCCAGATATTCCAGATGACTGCTGCTTGATATCGTTTAAAAACTTGGAGAGTAAATTTAAGTTAGAGTTTCAGAAAAATAAAGATGTAATATTGAAAAATGCTATCAGGTTTGTTTACAATATTTTATTATCTAAGCACAGGGCATAAGTATGGCAATGAGTGTCTAAACTAAGTACATGTTTTATTCCAGCATGCTAGACTTGGATAGTTCGATGAATGAGGAAGGTCCAATATTGTGTCAAGACTACGCACGTGTTTGGGACTCTAGAGATACTATAACTGAGACTCAATTTCACGAGCTTGTAGGTAAGGTGGTGATCAATACGTAGTTCATATTTTTAAGTACCTACTTATACTAGGGTTAGGTACTAAGCGTTATACACCGCACCATCGTAGGTAAACGTAAAATTTGTCTGCATCGTAGACTTTTTATAAGCATCATTTTATAATGTCAATACAGGTAGTAAAGAAAAATAATTGATTACTTTATAGAGACTGTAGTTCAGTGGTACGCTGATTGGCGTGCACTTTCCCTACAAAATGAAAACTTCAGCAATGACGTCTCAAAACTACGGACTGCTTTAAATGAGTATCGACTGGATTACGTTTTAAAAATATTATCGAACACACCTTCGTCCCAATTAGATTAACAAGCATACTTATTAGGTATATTGTTAATAAAGTTATCACAAGTATATACTTATCATATTATTTTACTTACGATCTTATGGTAGATCCCAATGGTAACTATTATAACATTTATAACGAAATAACTAAAGCGCTCCTACGGAAATAAAAGTAACTACCTAGGTACCTATGGTAGGCATGTTGTGAGCTGCTTCTCAAGCGATACTACAAATTACCCTATTGAAGATGTGCCTGTCGCCATTACTCAGATCATCATTGTAAGAGCCACTCAATTCCTTTTTAGAAATTAGAACTTAAATCGAACATTGTACCAACATAAGTACTTTCCATAGAATAAATGTACACTCGTGTAACCTACTATCTTGTAATAATATTTAATTAATTTGTAATGCAGCTTAATAAATGTTAACCATTCTTCGTCACAACCTTGTATATAAAAGTCAGTGGTCTCTCAATAAAATCGTCACTTCGCTATCTGCGTTTAATTCGTCGTCAGATGCATAGAACATCCTTTACACTAGACACACACTGAACACAAAGAATCTTGCACAAACATAAGGTTTAAAATGCGATAGCTCCTTTGCAGACGTCTACCATGTCGTTATAAATTGAACCTTAACATCACATTTCATCTGAAATTCTTTATTACTGGCTACTTACTTAGTCATAAAGAAAAAGGATACAGTTTGGCCAATTTTAAATCATAATAGTAAAGAGCTTCCTCGCTGAAATTTAACCGGGTTAGTTTTGTAACATGACTGGCTATTTCGTGTATTGACTGCATTTGTTCAGTTAAGAAGACTGAAGTTAGAAAGTCCACACATTGATAGTCTTTTACATCTTCTGCTACTTTTATAATCTCTTCTATTCGCTGGTGAATGGAGAAAAATATTAACACGTACTGTAACAAGTGTCTGAAACGATTTACCAACAGTCGATTGGCCCATGAACTGTTGGTCATCATTATCTTTAAACTATGAACTTTTGCAACAAGTTTATGGGGTCCAATCGACTGTTGGTAAATCGTTTAAGACTCCTGTAACAAAAATGAAAGTACCTCGGCTGCAAAAAAATGACAACGGCGACGCTTGAGCGTGAAGGGTTAAGCCAACCAATAAAAAAAAGCTAATTAAACACCCTTGCAGTAGATTTTCGAAAAATACTACAGGTATATCTTTTCATTGTCAATCTATGAATATTTAGCTGATGTTGCTATTATCAGGTCTTAAGCAACTGAACTGAATAAAATAGATGGTAAACATAATCAATGCATGATCACAAAGCACATTTCTCTTATTCAGTACCTAAGTAGTGTCGGAATATGCCCAGAAGACGGTAGGTAGGTATGCTGTCTAAGCTCAAACCTTATCAGACCGTAGTTTATCTGAATGACATATGTAACATATGTTCTTCTGTCTACTTCTTTGGGACAAACTGACGAGTTATGTATGTTTAAAATCAAAAATCAAAAAATCAAAATCAAAATAAATTTATTCAAGTTAGGTTACAAGGTAACACTTATGAATGTGTCTTATTTATGTGAACAATACGTAATTAATCATACCTTAGTAATTTGTTTCTCCATATCAAGGCTTTGCTTAAACGCATCAAGTAATGTAAGATTTATATTCTTAGCAGGTGGTTCCAAGCCGCGTATTAAAGGCGTTCCTCCACGCAACATCTGATAATGTATGAAATCAAGCATATGTTGAAGTTCTTCTTGATACATTTTCATAAAAAATCCACCAGCACCAATTAAGCATCTAGAAGAGTGCAGAAAAGTCACTGCAATATTTAAGTATTCCTGGGCAGCCTGTTGTTCAGCCTGAATTTGACTATTTAATAATTTTTCAATTTTAATATTATATTTATATTGGTAGTACAAATGCCTTGCATTTTTAATTATAATATGTTTATTTAAATAACTTATTGTCAAAGCGAACATTTATAATCAGAAACTTACACATACAATTTTGCACATAAATGTAAACAAAAACTATTGACACATTAGTGCTATGATGAAATTTGGATCACATTAAATAAAGCCGAAATACGGACTTATACGAACTTCGGCTTTCGGCCGAAATTCGGTGAGTATTCATTTAAACAATAGTGTTTGTTATCGATTTGTAAGCTAGTATAAATAAGTTGTGGTTATCAACGCAGCGGAAGTGTATGCGATAGCTGTGCATGAGGTCTTGGATTCGATTCCCAGGTTGGATAAAGTGTTGGGTTTGTTTGACAAGAAGTCCATAGTAGCAGCAGAGCCTGGAACTGTGCCTGATTAAGATCAGTAAGGTTGACGCCTAAAAATATGTGGCACCTAAAACATAGCTGGTAAACCATGGACAATACTTATCTAAAGAACTGACCACAAAAATGCAAATTGTTGGAAAGATACTACTTCACTTGAGGGTTTCTAGATGTCAGCAGATGAAACAATCAGCCTTTTTATTCGACTGCGTCAGAAGGAGGGTAATGTTTTTCGAGCGTATTATGTATGTGTGTATGTATGTCCTTTTATTTGGCACGCCCTACAGCCCAAACGGCTGGACGCTTTTTGACATATGAGGTGTCATTGAATTCATCAGAATTGTGGTAGTGACATAGGCTATATAAATTTTCAAAATGGCGCCCGCGAATGAAGAAGAAAGGGGGAGTGTTTGATTTTTTGTTTTACCTTAGCAATATGGGTATCAAATGAAAGATCGTGAAAATAACATTTCAAAAACATATGTATCATATCACGTTTATATAACTGTTTTAACACAAATTGTCAAAAACGGGACGCCCAAAGTATCATTTTCTAGCAAGAATGTATTCAAGTCAAATGACATTGCCTGTACTTAGTTATATATTAAAATAAAACACGGTTAATAAAACTAAAAAGTCTAAAATAAAAAACAAAAAACCCGACTGCTTAAATGTAATGAACTGAAAAGAGAAAAAAAAGTATCACAATATCTATATAAAATTCGACTGACTAATGCATTGTTTTGTAAGCTTACTTTATCAAATAATGAAATAACTACATATGTATATTCAAATTAGTTAAACTAAACACTTTATGGTGCCGCATGCGGTGACAAACGAATATGTTTACTTTTTACTTTTAAGCAGTCAGGTTTTTTGTTTTTATAATAATAATTTTATATAAACATCAATATCATAAAATATAATATTATAAAAGATTATGATGATGTTGATTGTATCTACAGGCACATAAGTAAGTTAGTCTACGTCAGAATAGAATTAAACATAAAAAAATATGAAGATATTATTTTTTTATTTAGTTGCCTGCAGTGTCAGTAATTCAAAGTCTTTGAATGCATTAAACTTTGATTTAGATTGATTAATTAACTACCCCATAGCAATAAAAATGCGATACTGTTATATGATTACTTTTTTATCTAAGAAGCATATAATATTAGCATACTTAATATTGTCTTATGTTTACGCGAATGTTATACATTGAAATTAAACACTTTATACGGATTTTATCGCGTTGTTTATTTTACTTTAAACACTGGTATTACATAATTTTGAAAACTCTAACTCTTAGTCTCCCCGTGAACATAGCTGCTGTAAAGCAACCGAAACGTCGGGGCAAAGTGTAAACTCAAATATAAATTGTTTTAATTAGAAAATATATAGATTAAATAGTAGTAAAATTTCAATAATAGTAGTGTTAGAGTTTTCAAAATTATGTAATACCAGTGTTTAAAGTAAAATAAACAACGCGATAAAATCCGTATAAAGTGTTTAATTTCAATATATTAGCATACTGATAATTTTCCTATGTGGGAAGGTTTTTCTTTGCTGTTAAGATCACATTAGTTACATAGTTCAGTTTTATTGTAATCATGCACTATAATAAACTATGTTTATCAAGTCCTGATGGGCTATCCAAGGCACATAATACTTAACAAAAATTATAGATCCACAATGTTGAATATTTCACAGCCAGGCCAGAAAATTTGCTAACTATTATCTTGCATAATTATGCCAATTATGTAAAGAAATGATGTATTGGAAAATAGTACTGTCTGTGAAACATTTCTAGGCTTGTAAAATAGTTTCATAAGGACATGAATATATATTACACTAGCTGTTATCCATGGCACAGCCTTAGTACCAAAATAATGCCACTGCAATCATCATTCTTAATTCCTAGTGTTTCACCATTATATACTTTCTTATGTAGTGTAATACATTTGTAGACCGAGCATTCGGCCGAGTTAGATATGTAATCTAACTATGGTCCATCACTAATTTTGACTGCTATATCAAGTAGGCAAGGAGAAGACAATTTTAAAAATTAAAAGATCTAACAATAAATTTAACAAGTAATTTAATTAAATAACAATGTAAACTAAAATACATACAATCTACATTTAAATCTAAGTAAGCTAAATCTTTTAAAAAATTATTACACTTATTTCTGGAAAGGATAGTAATCTAGGCCAGAGTTGTATTTAAATTTATGTGTAAAGCGGTTTACTTGTGTCTTTCCTACGTCAATCATCTTCTGGACCTCTTTTCTATATGCTGGAGGCAATAATTCTTCTTCTAGTGTACAATTAGTACCGGCAGGTTCTTGAGATTTGAATATGCGCTGCCTTATAACATCCACGTCTCTGCTATATTCTTCCTTTAAATCCGCTACTGCTTTAGTTGCTGTATCCATTTTAATAACAAAATAGTTTGCTTCTCTGTGAACTATGCCATGAGCAGAAGTTTTGTATGGCATAGGTCTGAATCCTAAGTTTTCTATATTTCTTATTATACCACCACGGTCAAATATAGCGTGCGATATACGTTTTAGTGTAGTCTTAAGCTCTGGTTTTGGCATGGCACGTAGCATTAAAGCTAGTTCGTAGGTAGGCATTATGTAAAAGTTTACTTTTACAAACAAGTTAAAGTTGATTTATTTATAAATGATAGGTTATGCTATAGACAATGACGATCAGATCAGAACGACCAAAGACATTTTAGAAAGCGACTATAAACACAATTAGTGTAGTACTTCAATAGTAAAACTATACATACCATACATAACTAGTTCAATACAATCAAAGACAAAATAGGTAGCTGCATCAGTTTATATTCACGACACTCGATAGTAAGAACCAATCTTATTATTGAGTATCGCTATCGATAGAATACTGCAGGCTTCATTTTGGGCTTTTTCTTTGCACAAGTGCTCCTGGGACCTGGGTGTCTATAATCACGCATCATTATAACAGTTTCAAACAACGCGCGACGTCTTATCGTAGAAATTATTATATCCTTTTCCTATCAAAGGAAACAGTTTCCAGAAAGATGGTCCAATGGATCGCATGTGTTAGATATAATTAGTATATATAGCTATGTGTTTCATATTGGTATGTAAACATTTATAAAATAATAATCCATTGATAATTAAATACAGTAAACAATATTTGTCGGTAGTTAAATAAAAAGACCTGAATCATACTTGTTTGTCGTCGCCTATAAAAACGAATGTTCCAACCGGATTGACTCACTTTGTATCGAGACGTTGACTAGTACGGAGCTCTCTGAGATTCAAAAGGCGACGGACAAACATAAATTAGAAGATAAGTATAATTATAATTACTATGTAGAAGGTTATGAAATGATTTCCATGTAAAATGATTTTGATACCAAATTATGCTAAATATTATGTACATTATATTGGTCTGTTACATTTTAGAATTATGTATTTTATTATAGACTATTAAATATAGTTGATATGCATAATATCGTTGTTATTCAATTAATATTGCCCAATCATATATTTCTTTTACTTTTGTTTTAAAATAATAATGGAATATTAAGTATATTCAGTATGGAACTAATAAATTACACCTTTAAACATTGGGTTTCATTTTCATATTCTATTATCAGAAGTGGGATAGGCTTATGCTCACTGTTCTAACATGAATATTGTGATTTCAGAATGGATCTCCCTGCTTTACAAAAACTTCTTAAGGCGATTAAAGATGCTGTTGCCGGCACTTGGCGACGAGATGACGACGTTGCTCTGCCGATGTTCGACCCGACTACGAGCGACCTGGGTGCAAAGTCGTGGTGCAGCAATATCGAGACCCTCGCTAAAGAATTTGGATGGAGCAGCGTTGCGACAGTTGCCAAGGCAGGTAAGGCCCTAAAAGGGTCTGCATTATTGTGGTTCGAGACATGGGATCCTGCTGAGGGTTGATCATGGGAAAATTTATGTAAGGAGTTAACAGCCCTGTATCCCGAAAAGAGAAATTTAGCAGAAACACTTCAAAAAGGCAGTGTTGTACAATTCCGAGTCATGTGATGTGATTCCTATTGTGAATATGCTAGAGAAAAATTAAGGCTGTTACGTAATACAAGAATTGCTTTTACCGAGTTACAGTTGATTGAATTAGTGTATGGTAGCATATCTGACGTAAATGTACGAATGGCGTCTTTCAACAGCAGTGTTAAAACCACATCTGAACTTATAGCCCTGTTTACTTCATATACAAAAAGTAAGAAGCGATCTTCAGAGCAAAGCGGCAGGGACTCTAAGGATCCTTCTGGTTCTAGTCTTTATAAACGCCCTAGAATAGATACTCGTTCTAATAAAGTGAAATGTTATATATGTGGCAAATTGGGGTATACCAGGGCGCAGTGCCATACAAAGGACGTCCGGAGTAATACACAAACAAACAAGCCAGAATCACGAGAACCAAGACCTGGCGATTTTGTTAAACGATTTTGTACATATTGCAAAAAACCCGGACATGTAGATGCTATTTGTAGATATAAACCGAAATCTAATAATAATGATAATACTTCTATGACCGAAAAAGAGGTTAATTTTTTAGGAAGTGCGAATTTAAATTAACAGAGGTATCTATTAATAATATTTTCATTAAATCACTTATTGATACTGGGGCTAATTGCAGTATAATAAAAGAATCTATGGCACAGCGTCTTGGTTGTCACATTACTCAATGCAGTTTTCATATTTGTGGGATAGGTAAGGGTAACTTACATGTGTTTTCAAAAATAAAAGTACCAGTTAAATTTGTAGAATTGTGTATTGAATTAGATATTTTTATAGTTAGAGACTCTGATTGTCCTTACGATCTTCTAATAGGTAGGGACGCCGTTCAACATCCCGATGTTGAAATTGTCACAGATTCGTTAGGTTCTCGTTTAGTACGAAAGTACATACCGCAACATAGCCTTGAAATCAATTCCTTAAAAAAGTTTAGTACTATAGATACATTTTCAGAACTTTCAGAGGCATTAGCACACTTAGACGTCAGTTTACAGAATAAGATTAAAGCCATTTTTCATAAATACCCTTCCGTTTTAGAAGCAATTGGTAATGCAAACCCGTGAGTTAGAGATAAAATTGAAAAAAGACGATGTGGTTTACTATAGACCATACCAATTGACCCCAATAGAAAGAGAGAAGGTTAAAGAAATAATACAAAGTTTGTTAAATAAACATATAATTAAAGAAAGTAATTCACCTTTTGCTAGCCCTATGATTTTAGTAAAAAAAAAAATTGCTCAAACGAATGACCTTGAAACTCACTCTAATTTCGCAATTGCAAGCCGGTTACTTGGATAGTAACCAATATTTAATAAAAACAATTTATTGCATTATAAAATCAGTCCTGATGCTGAGCCGAGGTTGTATGTACCAAAAGGTATAATAGGTATAATATACCAATATAGGTTAAGCATTTTGAAACTATTTCACATGATAGCAACTGGTACGCCTAGAGGTAATGGTCAGGTCGAACGTTACGTAGCAACTATAGTCAATATGTTAAGTACTATGTGTATTGAGCCGTCAGAGTGGCCGAACGTACTGCCAAAAGTACAGCAATCAATAAACACCACAGTATAAAAATCTACTGGTTTTTCTCCATTGCGATTACTAATTGGTGTAGAAGCAAATATACCCGAAGTCCAATCTCATTTAAACGAAATTATTAATGATGTGGACTTGCAACCCAATATTGACGTACAAGCTGATCGTGAACTAGCCAAACAGAGGCTACAAAAAGTCGCAGAGAAATATAAACAACGATTTGATTGTGTTAGGCGGAATAATAAAAATTACAATATAGGTGATTTGGTCTATGTTAGTCAGGATCAAAGGCGTAATGATAAATTAAAATCCAGATTTAAAGGTCCTTACGAAATTCTCTCAGTCCTTCCCAATGATCGCTACACTCTCAAAGGTCAAGGTAATGTAAGGAATTAATGTGACAAAAGAAAAATTACGATTTTGGCCAGGAGAATGGGTAGACGAAAACATTGCTTTTGAAAATGCCATTTAGGTATACGTAAACTTTGTGTATGGAATTGTAAGATGTAAAGTAATGGTACATATTTAAGACTTATAAATTATAACTGTTTAATGATTATGTACTGTTCAGTGTTTTCATCAGTATGTGTACCGCTGGACGGCCTTCTATTTGGTGTCAATTATCTCACTGGCAGCGGGTGAATGTGATTGGCATGTCTATGTAGTTGGCAATTAGATTCTATAACCGCTGGTCGGCCTTCTATTTGGTGTCAATTATCTCACTGGCAGCGGGTGAATGTGATTGACATGTCTATGTAGTTGGCAATTGGATTCTATAACCGCTGGTCGGCCTTCTATTTGGTGTCAGCTATCTCACTGGCAGCGGGTGAATGTGGCTGGCATGTCTATGTAGTTGGCAAACATTCGCTGTTACCTATTTGTTTGGTGGTGGTCTATCTCAATGACAGCGAATTGAAGGGGACCACCATGTCTATGCAAATAGATGAAAACAACAAAAAATAATTAATTATGACTTAGTGATGAAAACATTTAAGTTATGTCAATATGTAATAGAGAATATATTTTGATTGATAAAATGTGTTATAAATAATAGTATAGTAATAATACTTCGAGGACGAAGCATTGACAGTATGGCCGTGTTAGATATAATTAGTATATATAGCTATGTATTTCATATTGGTATGTAAACATTTATAAAATAATAATCCATTGATAATTAAATACAGTAAACAATATTTGTCGGTAGTTAAATAAAAAGACCTGAATCATACTTGTTTGTCGTCGCCTATAAAAACGAATGTTCCAACCGGATTGACTCACTTTGTATCGAGACGTTGACTAGTACGGAGCTCTCTGAGATTCAAAAGGCGACGGACAAACATAAATTAGAAGATAAGTATAATTATAATTACTATGTAGAAGGTTATGAAATGATTTCCATGTAAAATGATTTTGATACCAAATTATGCTAAATATTATGTACATTATATTGGTCTGTTACATTTTAGAATTATGTAATTTATTATAGACTATTAAATATAGTTGATATGCATAATATCGTTGTTATTCAATTAATGTTGCCCAATCATATATTTCTTTTACTTTTGTTTTAAAATAATAATGGAATATTAAGTATATTCAGTATGGAACTAATAAATTACACCTTTAAACATTCGGTTTCATTTTCATATTCTATTACATGCGAATTGGTATAAAAATATAGAAAATTATGAACTTATTGGATTTTAGACAGCCAATAGCCGTTGGCTTCTATAGACATTCATTCATCCGTTCCTTTACCTCTCCGGCCCCGCGCGCGCTAACGTAAACAATCACAATGGTCGACGTAACCTTGTGCTTTGTATTCAGATATTTTTATAGAAATACTAATAAATAACACTATTATAGTGATTAAAACCTGAAATACGATATAATACTATACTAAAAAACAACAAATAACAAAAGGGGCGTAAAATCCGATAAATGATAATAGGTTATTTTGGGCTTCAGTTTGTTATACAAAAATAACATAAGTCATTATTGTTTTTATTGTGACTAAAAATAGAAAGAATAAGCTTTCTAATAAAGTATTACACTTATATACTTGCCCTACAAAAAACGACGTGACATAACAATAACAATAATAACTAAATATTATTCAGTTGGTAAGTAGTTCGTTCGAAAAGCTCAGTTCATTCCGAGTACCTTAGGCTTTTTTTTGAATAAAATCCGTATATAGTAGTTTAATTTCAATGAATAACATTCGTGTAAACAGAAGACAATATTATGTATACCTTAGGCCTTTCAATACAAAAACGGCAAAAAATCGCGCGTGTTAGATATAATTAGTATATATAGCTATGTATTTCATATTGGTATGTAAACATTTATAAAATAATAATCCATTGATAATTAAATACAGTAAACAATATTTGTCGGTAGTTAAACAAAAAGACCTGAATCATACTTGTTTGTCGTCGCCTATAAAAACGAATGTTCCAACCGGATTGACTCACTTTGTATCGAGACGTTGACTGGTACGGAGCTCTCTGAGATTCAAAAGGCGACGGACAAACATAAATTAGAAGATAAGTATAATTATAATTACTATGTAGAAGGTTATGAAATGATTTCCATGTAAAATGATTTTGATACCAAATTATGCTAATATTATGTACATTATATTGGTCTGTTACATTTTAGAATTATGTATTTTATTATAGACTATTAAATATAGTTGATATGCATAATATCGTTGTTATTCAATTAATGTTGCCCAATCATATATTTCTTTTACTTTTGTTTTAAAATAATAATGGAATATTAAGTATATTCAGTATGGAACTAATAAATTACATCTTTAAACATTGGGTTTCATTTTCATATTCTATTATCAGAAGTGGGATAGGCTTATGCTCACTGTTCTAACATGAATATTGTGATTTCAGAATGGATCTCCCTGCTTTACAAAAACTTCTTAAGGCGATTAAAGATGCTGTTGCCGGCACTTGGCGACGAGATGACGACGTTGCTCTGCCGATGTTCGACCCGACTACGAGCGACCTGGGTGCAAAGTCGTGGTGCAGCAATATCGAGACCCTCGCTAAAGAATTTGGATGGAGCAGCGTTGCGACAGTTGCCAAGGCAGGTAAGGCCCTAAAAGGGTCTGCATTATTGTGGTTCGAGACATGGGATCCTGCTGAGGGTTGATCATGGGAAAATTTATGTAAGGAGTTAACAGCCCTGTATCCCGAAAAGAGAAATTTAGCAGAAACACTTCAAAAACGCAGTGTTGTACAATTCCGAGTCATGTGATGGGATTCCTATTGTGAATATGCTAGAGAAAAAAATAAGGCTGTTACGTAATACAAGAATTGCTTTTACCGAGTTACAGTTGATTGAATTAGTGTATGGTAGCATATCTGACGTAAATGTACGAATGGCGTCTTTCAACAGCAGTGTTAAAACCACATCTGAACTTATAGCCCTGTTTACTTCATATACAAAAAGTAAGAAGCGATCTTCAGAGCAAAGCGGCAGGGACTCTAAGGATCCTTCTGGTTCTAGTCTTTATAAACGCCCTAGAATAGATACTCGTTCTAATAAAGTGAAATGTTATATATGTGGCAAATTGGGGCATACCAGGGCGCAGTGCCATACAAAGGACGTCCGGAGTAATACACAAACAAACAAGCCAGAATCACGAGAACCAAGACCTGGCGATTTTGTTAAACGATTTTGTACATATTGCAAAAAACCCGGACATGTAGATGCTATTTGTAGATATAAACCGAAATCTAATAATAATGATAATACTTCTATGACCGAAAAAGAGGTTAATTTTTTAGGAAGTGCGAATTTAAATTAACAGAGGTACCTATCTATAAATAATATTTTCATTAAATCACTTATTGATACTGGGGCTAATTGCAGTATAATAAAAGAATCTATGGCACAGCGTCTTGGTTGTCACATTACTCCATGCAGTTTTCATATTTGTGGGATAGGTAAGGGTAACTTACATGTGTTTTCAAAAATAAAAGTACCAGTTAAATTTGTAGAATTGTGTATTGAATTAGATATTTTTATAGTTAGAGACTCTGATTGTCCTTACGATCTTCTAATAGGTAGGGACGCCGTTCAACATCCCGATGTTGAAATTGTCACAGATTCGTTAGGTTCTCGTTTAGTACGAAAGTACATACCGCAACATAGCTTTGAAATCAATTCCTTAAAACAGTTTAGTACTATAGATACATTTTCAGAACTTTCAGAGGCATTAGCACACTTAGACGTCAGTTTACAGAATAAGATTAAAGCCATTTTTCATAAATACCCTTCCGTTTTAGAAGCAATTGGTAATGCAAACCGGTGAGTTAGAGATAAAATTGAAAAAAGACGATGTGGTTTACTATAGACCATACCAATTGACCCCAATAGAAAGAGAGAAGGTTAAAGAAATAATACAAAGTTTGTTAAATAAACATATAATTAAAGAAAGTAATTCACCTTTTGCAAGCCCTATGATTTTAGTAAAAAAAAAATTGCTCAAACGAATGACCTTGAAACTCACTCTAATTTCGCAATTGTAAGCCGGTAACTTGGATAGTAACCAATATTTAATAAAAACAATTTATTGCATTATAAAATCAGTCCTGATGCTGAGCCGAGGTTGTATGTACCAAAAGGTATAATAGGTATAATATACCAATATAGGTTAAGCATTTTGAAACTATTTCACATGATAGCAACTGGTACGCCTAGAGGTAATGGTCAGGTCGAACGTTACGTAGCAACTATAGTCAATATGTTAAGTACTATGTGTATTGAGCCGTCAGAGTGGCCGAACGTACTGCCAAAAGTACAGCAATCAATAAACACCACAGTATAAAAATCTACTGGTTTTTCTCCATTGCGATTACTAATTGGTGTAGAAGCAAATATACCCGAAGTCCAATCTCATTTAAACGAAATTATTAATGATGTGGACTTGCAACCCAATATTGAAGTACAAGCTGATCGTGGACTAGCCAAACAGAGGCTACAAAAAGTCGCAGAGAAATTTAAACAACGATTTGATTGTGTTAGGCGGAATAATAAAAATTACAATATAGGTGATTTGGTCTATGTTAGTCAGGATCAAAGGCGTAATGATAAATTAAAATCCAGATTTAAAGGTCCTTACGAAATTCTCTCAGTCCTTCCCAATGATCGCTACACTCTCAAAGGTCAAGGTAATGTGAGGAATTAATGTGACAAAAGAAAAATTACGATTTTGGCCAGGAGAATGGGTAGACGAAAACATTGCTTTGAAAATGCCATTTAGGTATACGTAAACTTTGTGTATGGAATTGTAAGATGTAAAGTAATGGTACATATTTAAGACTTATAAATTATAACTGTTTAATGATTATCTACTGTACAGTGTTTTCATCAGTATGTGTACCGCTGGACGGCCTTCTATTTGGTGTCAATTATCTCACTGGCAGCGGGTGAATGTGATTGACATGTCTATGTAGTTGGCAATTAGATTCTATAACCGCTGGTCGGCCTTCTATTTGGTGTCAATTATCTCACTGGCAGCGGGTGAATGTGATTGACATGTCTATGTAGTTGGCAATTGGATTCTATAACCGCTGGTCGGCCTTCTATTTGGTGTCAGCTATCTCACTGGCAGCGGGTGAATGTGGCTGGCATGTCTATGTAGTTGGCAAACATTCGCTGTTACCTATTTGTTTGGTGGTGGTCTATCTCAATGACAGCGAATTGAAGGGGACCACCATGTCTATGCAAATAGATGAAAACAACAAAAAATAATTAATTATGACTTAGTGATGAAAACATTTAAGTTATGTCAATATGTAATAGAGAATATATTTTGATTGATAAAATGTGTTATAAAACATAGTACAGTAATAATACTTCGAGGACGAAGCATTGTCAGTATGGCCGTGTTAGATATAATTAGTATATATAGCTATGTATTTCATATTGGTATGTAAACATTTATAAAATAATAATCCATTGATAATTAAATACAGTAAACAATATTTGTCGGTAGTTAAACAAAAAGACCTGAATCATACTTGTTTGTCGTCGCCTATAAAAACGAATGTTCCAACCGGATTGACTCACTTTGTATCGAGACGTTGACTGGTACGGAGCTCTCTGAGATTCAAAAGGCGACGGACAAACATAAATTAGAAGATAAGTATAATTATAATTACTATGTAGAAGGTTATGAAATGATTTCCATGTAAAATGATTTTGATACCAAATTATGCTAAATATTATGTACATTATATTGGTCTGTTACATTTTAGAATTATGTATTTTATTATAGACTATTAAATATAGTTGATATGCATAATATCGTTGTTATTCAATTAATGTTGCCCAATCATATATTTCTTTTACTTTTGTTTTAAAATAATAATGGAATATTAAGTATATTCAGTATGGAACTAATAAATTACATCTTTAAACATTGGGTTTCATTTTCATATTCTATTTTGCTTGACGCCTTAAGGCGTCACCGGTGTTTAACGGGTACAAATCTGAGGACGCCGATCGGCGTCAGCTGGGTTTGAGAGGTTTAGACTTCTTTCAGACGTTATTAAAAAATGTACACAGTTCTCATACAAATCCCTAACTTTAGAAATGTATAGGTACTATCCATATTTTACTGCTAGCACATGTTTGATACAATAAAATATTATTAAAGTAAAATGATATGAAATAGGAGAATTCCGAATAATTTCTAAAACTTCCACAATACATATCTGTTCTATTTGAAATTCTCCAAAGGACAATGGGCAAAATTGAATGGAGCTTGTCCCATCGGCGCGGCCACATCTGGAGTATTTTTTTCCTAGTAGGCAATTACCTATGTATACAATAAGACTACAAAAGATTGTTTCAGTAGCTTCCTTGGATAAAAATGTATCATAGGTGGATGATATTTTAAAAACTATCGGCTTAAATCATTTTTAGGAATTATTATAGTTTGTATCTTAAATAAAATATTTTGTACACCTCGTGATGATGTTACATTGATATTGTTAATGAACTTAAGTATGATATGATTAATTTATTATATACGTAATATACAAATATAAGATAGTGATAGGTTGAATAAAAGTAAAGGTTTATTAAATACGTTTGTTTATTGAAATGGAAACATGTAAGTATACCAGATTACAATAATACAATATTTTACTTAACTTAATAACTACAATAATAATTGGGCTTTAATCATCATTAAAGATTATTTCATTAAAAAAATCAGCTAGCAAAAGAATTTCTTCCTCTTGGTTCCTCGCCCACCCTAAATACCAAACTATACACATTATGTGGGCACTAACTATAACATATTGTAGCGCTAAGGCAACTACAATAATAGTTTTCTATGGCTTCTCTACCGTTTCTCTGTCAGTCTATAAGAATAATAAATTCTAGATCGCGCATGTCGCGATTGTATTCGGCATCGCAGAAGCCAAACATTTGTGGCTGTAATGCCGTACTCGGTTAGGCCTGTATATTCGGGATCTCTGAATATTTCTATTTTATATAGGCCTTGTCGCATATGCTCCGCATTATATCTGCGAGCTAATTTCACTTGATATGTGCCAAGTGCAAAAATAATTAAATCGTCCTCGGTCCGCGACGGAAAGTCGCTTAAGTTAGGTTGGTTACCAGTAATACTATCAAAACTAGCCCGTCAACGATTTATATTATTGCCTAGGACATAATCTGCTAGGTTATTTGGTTGGTTCAATCGTTGGTTTATTATTGTTATAAATGTTTCTGCGTGTACACTATCCTGTAATGGTCCTATGCAGGCTTTCAATAATGCAGCGGCTATTTTAAAATCCTTCATCATCTGAGGCAAAGCACGATTAGGAAAATCTTGCTTGCGTAACTTGAAATCGCTTTTGAACCAACCAATTATGACTTCAACAAACCAATGGCATATGGTAACCAACCTAGATTTATTAGCTTGCTCTGTCGTTAATTGATCTTCATTGCGATTTTTTATTTTTGGCTAGTGCACTTCATATCCCCAGGCATATAAGTCGTCGATTACGACGCGAAACCCATGGTCTAAGATGAACACATCCCTATGTCTTAAAAACTAATGGAAAGTGCCTTCTTCGTCTTCAATCATATTTTTTAGGATTTGTGCATCCGACTCTGTGGCTGCATATGGCCCAAAGGCATCTATAATATGTCCATCATAGCACACTATTTGAAATGGTTTCAATAAATTCGTGAATTTGTGTAGTCTGTATGATCGCCTTTAGAATAAATGGTTTGTGGACTTTTGAATGTAGATATAAGTGAATGTAGATATAAGTGGCGTCTGCTATCACAATTGTCTTTCTATCTAAGGGTTCTGCAATTGGATTTCCAAAAATAGCATTTGGCACTTGAAGATTTCGATTGGCTACATCCCTTCTGTTGATATGATTGTAACCCAGATGTCGGGGAACGAAGTCCAAAAAAGGGAATCCCTGGCAAACGTAAGATGTCTTTCCAGGGTTCGCTGGCTCATGTTAAAAAGTGACGCCAGCCTTTCATTTGCTTCACCGCTTCGCAGTTTCATTACGTAACAGGCCAAAGTAGTGTTCGGACGAGTTGATACGTTCGACAATGACGAGGTTTGTTCCAAAATATTCATAAATTGTTCTCGACTGACAATCAATCGGATGTATATTTCATTTGTGTCCATCTAATCTATATGATTAAAATCTATTATAGATCCTCGAAGCACTGCAATTTTCATGAGGCTCATGATATGCAAAAAATGTGTGGCATTGAAGTCGTGGTGCAAGTTAGGTCTGTCAATTATTTGATCCTAATTCCTAATCGTTGGAATCCAAATGTTGAACGCAAACTCTTGGGAATATAAAAGATAAAATGAATTAAAAATGTTACTTTCATATTATCTGGAATCCTTCGGAGTAACGTTCGTCTGCAGTTTTTAAACATACAACGAGTCGCTGTATTAGGGAGTCTTGAATATTCTTCGACTTGTAATGTAAATTCGTGTGGTTGCGTATTTTCACTTGGTTGCGCAGCGCTCTTTCTGCCCGTTGCCAGCATAGTCGAGAGATATAGGCCAGGCCGTTGTATTTTAGCTGAAAATGAGAATATCACAATTAGCTTAAAATGGTTTCACGATAAGAAATCCTTAGTTACTCTTCTAATTACAAAACCAATAATGATTTAGTTTGACTTACCTGATGTCCAAGAATAACAGCTTCAATAATATATTGGGCTACAGCGGGATTTTATTCAAACCGAGCATGTGTTATTTCATATTTTCTTCATCACAGATCGATTACACAAAATACATATTTGACGGTTATCGGCCATAGTAAAATAAACAAAATGCAACGATTTTACGATAATTTTGCTTTAAAAAAATGCAGTATAAAAAAATATATGATAATTCATTAAAATAGTATTTTACCTATGTATATATTTCTTCCCAAATGATATTTAATCGTACTCTTTGAACAATATTTGTTCAAAAAGCACTCACTTTTCAAATTATACTACTTTCATTGATGGCCGCTGATGGGCCAGAAGGCCCATTGTCCTTTATGCAATAGCAGAATTTCAAATAATTTCTTAAACTTCCACAATACAAATCCATTTACGACGCTATTTCACTTCATCGACATCATTTACTCTAAAACTACTGACATCACATCACTATTGGACTAATGAAACGTTAGTTTAGTTGTGAAGAATTAAAATGAAATAATAACTTTCGTACAAAATAGTCGATTGTGTTTGTTTATCACTATTCAATAAATGTCAGTTTTCAATTTATTTTGCACATTTTTGTGTTGCAGTCAGTGATAATTCAGAAGAAAGATTTATATGATCAAAAACTTATTATCTATTATACGAGACAGTTCTATGAAAATATTAGTTTTAAAATAAACCAATAATCTCCGAAATTTAACACAAATATTAAGCAACATGGCTTCACCGTTAGAACAATTCGTAAACAATGTCAGGACTATGTCGGCATCAGGCAAGTGTAGAATAACTGAATCATTTTGTTTGTTGTTATTGATATCTACAATTAAATTGCTTTCTGTATACCATAGGTTCCTTTCGTGAGTTATGTGAAATCATTGGAAAATCAGATGAAGTCTTACAACGCAACGGTGCTCATCTCAACACAGTTCTCGAGACCCTAGACATCCAACAACATTCTCTGGGTGTATTAGCAGTGCTCGTCGCCAAATTCTCCTTAGCACAGGTATGGTGGCTTAATAATTTCTTGCTTTAGAACTGAATACAAAAGAGTTAAATTATTTACTATTCTAGCTGTTATCCAATATTTCGCTTGCTTTTATTAGTATCTACTTGATGTAATAGTAGTCTACGTCCTTGTCGTCATCAATATTGATCAATTTAGCCATGAATATATACAAAATATTCAATCAGGAAGTATAAAATGTCTGTAATGCCAACACAAAATAAATTGATACAATTCGGTAAAGAATCAAATTAAATGTTATTCATATAAGCAAAATATTTTTCTTATATGAAACAGGCGAACGCCTGAACACTGCATTGAGGTCCATCCCACACAGGATATAAATTGCGTGATCTACAATTAGATTCTGCACAAATTCGAAATTCAAAAGTTAGATTAGACTCAATATTATTAGGTACAATTCCATGATCAATATAAATATATACTTGGTAGGAATGAAATTAAAAAAAGCAGCTATAGCTCAGTGGAAATACCAACAGACTGCAATGCAGAGGGTCTCGGGTTCGAACCCACGTCGCGCACCTCTGACTTTCAGTAGTTATATGACTTTGAAATTATGCGTGTATTTATTGACAATTATCGCCTGCTCCGTGCCTCAGAGAGCATGTTAAGCCGTCGGTCCCGGCTGCCATGAACATCTATGACAGTTGTTATCGAGAAGTCAGTGCCCTATTAAATCCTGACACTGGTCTAGTCTTAGGGTATTGTTAGCCTTTGGTTTGCAGAGGTCAGGTGTCAGCCGCTCCGTGTAAAAACTGATATCCAGTCAAATCCAGTTAGACACGAAAAGTCGACCCCAAGTGATTTGGGAATAATAAATTTGTTTGTTTAGGGCAAATATTGTAAATTTTACCAGGTTAGAAATAATACAAAATGTGTGGGCAAGATTGAACAAAAAATGGTATCCTTATATGTAACAATCATGCTACCATCTAAAAGAGTGGTGCAGTAAATATAAATGTTTTGAAGGCAGAGCGCAACTAGTAAATAAAAAACATATTAAAATTTTTGTTTGTATCACTATTAAGTGAAATAAATCATTAAAGAATTATTGACTGCACAGATGGCCTAGCGGTTTAAGTGGTCGCCTCGCTACTGCCACTGCGCCGAGTGATCCACACATGGTTGTTCCGAGTTTGGGTGTTCTTTTTGTCCATCACTTGAATGTTTGTAAAGTGCACAGGAATTATACAGTCTATAAAAAAAAATAAGCTATAAAAATTGTTTGTTTTAAAAAACACCTAGCACTTATTCAAACTAAGTCAATAATTTGTCCCATAAATCTTATAAGGGACAAATAATTGACTGTCACAAGATAAAATATGGTATTGGCACAGTCTAGCGAAATCTATAGCATATAATCTGTTATAACTATATATGGTCGGGTGTGGTCTATCTTGAGAGTTGCCTTATAGGTTGTTAATCAAAGCATTTTTTTGGATTTGCAGGGAAGCACAGATGTTGATAAGTCCACTATGTACCAACAGATCCATGAATTTATAACCAACTGTAATGGAGAACAAGTCAGATTTACACCTGAATTATGTAAGTTATTGTCAGGCTGCGATTGCGAGGCTGCCTTAGTGGTGTTGCAGTTGTCAACGTGATTGATGTTTATGAGGTCTCAGGTTCAATTCCCAAGTCAGTCATACATACATTTTGTTATAAAGTAATATTAGTTGGACGTGCCATACGTATAACGTGCTATCGATAACAATCCGCACTTAGCCCCACAATTAGGCCTATGTGCGTAAGTAACCGACGCGAAATATTGTTTGGTTGCTCATACCATCTCAGCCCAGCTCCATCCAGAAAGATAATAGGGGATCGATGTTGCGCAGTACCTCCTTCATTGTTTGCTCACGCCCGTTGGTTGCTCACGCTTTTACAATGTAGGAGCATGTGAACCGGTGTCTCCTCGGTCTCCATGTAGTCTCTACATAAGGGACTGTCAATGATGCCGATGTTGTATAGGTGTTTGTTGAGTGAGCAATGGCATGGCTAGGTGGCGTAGGTTTTTCTTGTGCTAAAGTAATAAAAATAAAATAATGTCAATTATTTTTACAGATTACACTTATCTTCTTTGATATTTGCAGATGCAGAACTATGTCACCTCCTAACAAATTATCTGGTGGAAGTAAAACAACCAATTAGAGGCATTGAAATATTGAAGAAAGCCATTAGAAAGATCCAGTTGTTTGATTCACAGCTGACTTCAATACATGCAGATCTGTGCCAACTATGCTTATTGTCTAAATGTATGAAGCCTGCTTTAGAATTTTTGGATACTGATGTTACTGGAATAGGAGCCGAGGTGAATTTTCTTTAATTTTATTAAGTCTGTGATATCATGTGATTGGGAAAAGTTATGAACTACAAAAAGTGTATGTTTTCATTGTATAAATTTAACACCTTTAATTAGTGTAGTGATGAATATTTTTTTATAAAATGAAATGCATACAATCTTATGCTATTAATTCTTAGCAGCAATAGTATGTAATTATTGCTGAGGAATTTAGTTAACATTTGATTAGGTTAATATAATTGTATTGTCAATTTCATTAAAGTTCATGTGACCAGCATTTGAGCATGTGTGTAGCACTTCTTTGATTATCATTTTTCTGTAAGTCATTGTCTGTGAGTTTACTTTTGCACTGATACAGATATGATATAATTTTAAGTAACTAAACAGTTCCGTATTCTTTGAATATAGGTCTAACTACATTATAAAATAATACTGAAATGTTTTGGCATGACAGTGTGCAATATTATGATTGATGGAAAACAAATGGAGCAAGTGAAAGAGTTTGTATATTTGGGTACTTTGTTTACAAGGGATGGTAAACATGAGGGAGATATTGATAGGAGAATGATTGCTGGCATTAAAGTGAATGGCGCTATACGCACTCTACTCTAGAACAGTCGAAATGTATCCGAGAAGGCATGTTTGGCTGTTCATAGAGGATTATTAGTGCCTATACTTATGCATGGAAGTGAAAGTTGGGTATGGCAAAAGAAGCATGAGAGCCGAATAAATGCTGTAGAAATGAGGGTGCTGAGAAACATATGTGGTGTGACTCTGAAAGATAGAATAAGGTATAGTGTGATTAGAGAGAGATGCGGCTTGAAAGTTGATATAGTGACAAGAATAGAAAAGGGTATGTTAAGCTGGTTAGGGCATATAGAAAGAATGGATGAGAAAAGACTAAGAAAGTTTATAAGGCTAGTTGTGAATGTAACAGTCGCAAGGGGAAGACCTAGGCCAACGTTTCTTGATCAGATCGGAGACGTTCTGGACAAAGGCCAGTTTAAGAGCACCTTAAACTGGCGAGCGTGTATGAGGAATGTGATGACAGTGAATGAAGCTAGATAAGTGTGTTAGGATTGTAGCAAATGAAAATCCGCAGTCTCTGTCTACCCCTTTGGGAAACAAGGCGTGAATCTATGTATGTATGTATGCATGCATGTGTTAATCTTTTTAAATTCCTGTTTCAGCTAGGTGGCAACAATGATTCAAAACATTTCCTCTTGTATTACTATTATGGTGGGATGATCTACACAGCTATGAAGAACTACGACAGAGCCCTGTACTTCTTTGAAGTGGTTGTCACTGTCCCAGCAATGGTTGTCTCCCACATAATGTTAGAAGCTTACAAAAAATATATATTAGTTTCGTTTATTTTACATGGAAAGGTATGTTTGCCTCTAACACATTTTAATTATAAATGTTGTATTGTGAGATCACAAAAATAAATGTATAGCATAAAAGCATTTAATTTAAGCACATTTTAAGATTTCGTATTGTAAAGTTCACAGCTGGCTGTCTTGGCAAATATGTCAGATAAAATTAATATTGCTTCATTGTTTATTAAGCTTGTTACAATCATATATGCAAAAGTATATGTTTGTTTATACTCAATAATCAGAGGCGTCGACTTCATAAAATAATGGGGTCTATGATCATTGTAAATTTAAACAGGGTCTATGGAGTCGGCGCCAGTGTCAAAACTGATTGCGCAGTGGCCGTCGCTATTGCCAGTTCGAATGAGTGATGTGAGTTCAATCACACACAGGACAAACATTTTTGTGATTCACTATTCGTGATTACGAGTCTAAAAGGTTTTGGTGTCCATCTTTACAATGTTTGTTAGGTAAGAAAGTAACACTAGTGTGGAACTTACCTATAAAAAGAAATGTCCTATGTATTATTCTTGCAAAATCACTTACTTTCCTGTGATCTTGTTACATGCATAAAACAGAATAGCTTATACATATAAATACTTCACATAGATTTTATATTCAATGAATTATTTAATCAATTAATTATATTTAATTTATTCTCATTTCAGATATTACCATTGCCCAAGTATACTTCACAAGTAGTGTGCCGTTTTCTAAAACCATTGTCAGTAGCATATCACGAACTAGCTACTTCGCAACTCGCCGCCATTAAACATCGAGACACCTTCGTTAGAGACAAAAATATGGGATTAGTTAACCAGGTAAATAGATTTTGTACCGTAGCTTTAATTTTAAATTAAAATATTCTAGTATACATGACATATATCTGAAACGAACCACTTTGGTTGACTGTATTAACTTTAGATGCTGCTTTTTGGCATTATCTCATATCGTCATTTTCAACTAAAGATATTACAGGGTTGGTCACAGCAAAATTTCTACTTGAACCTAAAATTACGTTGCGAGCGCCAATAAGCTATGATAAGCGCCTTCTATCAATCGGGGCGTATATAGTTGATTGCCACTGTGATTTCATAAGGCTTATATAGAACATGTCACAGATATAAAGCACAACCTCAAACACCACAATTAGATTATTAAATCTTAATAATAATATAATCATTAAAATGTTACTTTTATGTACTTAAATATTTTAATTTAACGAATTAGTTCTCCTTATTGTGCGCGGATAGTATGAGTATATCACAATAAATTTAACATTATTGCCTTTATTGCATCAAAAACCTTATTGCCTTGGATTATGATATATTTTCGTTTATTTCGGCTGTCCAAAGAAAAGGATGACTATAATTTCCGTTGTTTTAATTATATTAGGACAAAAAAAATACCTATATTAAAATGGCAGAAATGGATTCAGTAGCCGATTCTGAACAAAATACTTTCAGGAAGTGCGTTTAATATGTTACACGTTGTATAGTCATGCATGGATATTTGATAAGTTCTCGTTTACATGATATTAAGAAATGCAAATATCCCGATCTCGATTTCGAAGCCGAGAAAACTGACGTTTGCTTTTACTGTTAAGATATCTAAGTAGCAGCGATAGCTCAGTGGAGAGACCAACAGACTGCAATGCAGAGGGTTTCAGGTTCAAACCCACATCGCGCACCTCTGACTTTCGGAAGTTATATGACTTTTCGA
Organism: Catocala nupta; assembly: GCA_963675205.1. Lineage (NCBI taxonomy): Eukaryota > Metazoa > Arthropoda > Insecta > Lepidoptera > Erebidae > Catocala > Catocala nupta. The sequence goes on from OY776081.1 coordinate 16,746,272, forward strand.
AATGATGTGCGTATTGATTGACAATTATCGCCTGCTCCGTGCCTCGGAGAGCAGGTTAAGCCGTCGGTCCCGGCTGCCATGAACATCTATGGCAGTCGTTATTGGGAAGTCAGTGCTCTATAATATCCTGACACTGGTCTAGCCTTAGGATATCGTTAGCCGTCGGGTTGTGGAGGTCAGGTAGCAGCCGCTCCGTGTAAAAACTGATATCCAGTCAAATCCGGTAAGACTAGAAAGCCGACCTCAAGTAACTTGGGAATAATAAAGGCTAGGGAGAAGAAGAAATGCAGATATTTGATATCTTTACATCATAGAATTTTCTAATACAATATTCCAAATAATTACATGGGATCAACAAGGCTATAATATATTATGCTCAATTCTACGATAAAGGTAATAATTATTCTCGTTAATATTATGCAGTTCAGTTTTAAGTAATACACAAGCAAGTGTAAAGTCCAGCATCGACGCCGATTCTGCCCGAAACATAAATATTGACCTTTTATGTTTGCAGGGATTCGAAACGCTAATTATTGAGCCGCGGATGAAAATGTCTGACGACATGTAACAAATTACAAGTTATAAATGTTGCCATTATTGTTTGCAGGTACTGAACTCAATGTATAAAAAGAACATCCAAAGGCTGACAAAGACATTCTTGACGCTGTCTCTGAGTGACGTCGCAGCGCGAGTCCAGCTGTCGGGGCCGGCGCAAGCTGAAAGTTACATACTCAATATGGTACGAACAAATAATTTAACTGTTTGAGTGCTAGGGTATATGTAGGCCAGGGATAGCGGACCTCTATTGGTTAACGTGCCATTATTTATGAAATAATGTAGCTTTAATTTGCCATTAAAGAAACAAGAAACATGTTTAGTTTTACTCTCAACTTGTACATAGATTTTAGATTATAGATTCGTTAAAAACAAAATGTGTCAAATTCATACTGCCTAATGTAAAACATCTTGGTCCTAGCATAACATTGAACGGTGAGGTACTGGAAGCAATAGAATCCACAGTATTCCTGGGCGTTACACTTGATTCAAAGTTACAGTGGGGTGCGCAAATATCTTGTCTCTCAGCGAAACTTAGTTCGGCCGCTTACGCCATTAGAAAAGTCCGTGGATTAACTGACGTTGATACAGCTAGATTAGTTTACTTTAGTTACTTTGACAGCGTTATGTGATATGGAATATTATTATGGGGAAAAGCAGCTGATATACAAAGTATTGTTATATTGCAAAAAAGAGCTGTGCGCGCAATTTATCAATTAGGAACTAGAATCTCGCTCAGAGAAACATTTAAGAATATAGGTATTTTAACTGTAGCATCACAATATATTTATTTTAATATCATGCATGTCTGTCAAAATATATATTTATACATAAAAATAGTGACATACATAACATCAATACTAGAAATAAATATAAATTATGTGTTCCATTCTACCGTCTACATAAAGTTCATGGTTCCTTCATGGGTCTTGCTATACGTTTTTATAATAAAATCCCGAGTAATATTCTAGAATTACCAGAGGATAAATTTAAAGTTAAAATTAAAACTTGCTTAATTTCTAAAGCATATTTTATTATAGATGATTATTTAAATGACAAACATCCATGGTACTAATATTTGCATCAGATTACAGGGTATTAAATGACAAATACTAACTACATACTAACACTTATGTTTTTTTTAATATATGTATATATTTTTATTTTTTTTGTAATGTTACACCTTGTTTAAGCTGGAATTTGCATTGTTATTACATTCAGTCGTATTTTAATCAAGAAGAATGTGCAATGAAGACAACTCGTGATTATGGACAGATCCGTTAAGCTTTCTTTTGAGTCATTCTGAATTCTGGTTTCGTGGAATTCGATAATTTACTTACTACATTTTATTTAAACAATTAGATTAAACTACGGACTACAATCACGTCTTGTCTTGATTATTTATGTACATGTAAGTGGATGCTCCTATTTACCATACTGCTGCTTTAGAGGCTACCATCAATTTTTATCAAATGCATGAGTATGTTGAGTAGTAGTTCATGGAGAAATGGTTGCAGCACCTTAGTTATGATTTGTAAACGAAATATTATTGTACACTTGGCGATTAAAAAGAGTGGCTATGAGTTTCTTGCCCGTTCTTCTCATGAGCCCTACACCCTTGCTTTGCTGAACGTGGCAGTAAATGTAAATTCACAGGAAAAAAATTACGTGTAACTTTGACATTTATAAGTGTTAACTTGTAACCTAATACGAATAAATTTATTTTGATTTATTTTTTATTTTTTGTTTAATACTTTGTAATACTTAGTACCAAATTATTTTGTAGCGTACCATTGGTCCGCCATCCCTGATGTAGGCCTTATTATTTTGTCGTGACATGTACTAAACAAAGAAGAGTAATCCATTATTATGTAGAAATATTGCTAGGAGAATAGAATTAATTCTAAACACAATATGACTAATGGAAAACAACATTGGTCCTGAATGACTTAAACTAAGTTTTAATTATATATTAGGCAGCACTGCGAGCAAAAGCTTGAGTTATATACAATATCGTTATTTTGTGTTGTCAGATTGAAGAAGGCGAAATATACGCGATGATCAACCAGAAAGACGGTATGGTGGTGTTTCTGGATAGTCCCGAAAAATACGCGTCTCCAGAAACTCTGTGTGTGCTGGAACAACAGATGGCCGCTTGCACTAAACTGCACCAGTATATCCAGGAGATGGATGAACAAATTCAAGTTAACCCTCAGGTGTGTGTCGTATAATGGTATATTAGAAAGTGATTGATTGGAAGCAACTAGTTTGATACACACTCGTGATAGCTGACTTATCCGTAATTTTGATACCTGTCAATTGATTCAATTATATTCAACTAATTATAGAGAAGGCTTGGTAGAGTAACCGTTTCATAGAAAGTTGTTAAAATTATCAGTACTATTGATTTTCATTCGATGAGTTACGACTCACTGTGCGGCGACTGTGCTACGGCACAGCAAGACGTCCAATAGCCTATTGCACCATTTCTACTACTGCCTGCTGCTTTCCTTTCCCTTCAACTAAGATAGTATAACGCCTTTCTAGTCCTCCCCTTAATATCAGATGACATAACTGTTAATATATTGTATCATATTTTTTCAGTATGTCAAGAAATCTGTTGGAAGCCATGATGAAGATATGCCAGCTACGAGTCAGAATTCGAAAACAACGTATTCGATGTAACATATTTACTCATATTTAATTAATTCCTGTAAAATATTATAACTTTATGTAATAAAATAACGTATTTCAGTTTCACGCCTATTTATTTCCCACCATAATTATTACCTACCAATACAATAACAACATAGATGTGATCTATAACCAAAATTAAAATGTGCAACAATAGGATTATTCATTACGTCAATCCACAAGAATTGGGCTGAGCTCGATTTCTCTCATTACCTGTGTATATGTGCGCTGCGACGTTACTGGAATCCAGCCAGCATAACACACCCACAGGCAACATATACATATGTTAATGTTTGAACAATATATAGGTATAGTTGTTTACATCTATATAACAGCATTATGATTCTTGTGGCCGAGGCATGTTAATAAGGAATATATTTATAAAGCTTGGTGAATGGCCTCTGTAAATGCAGTCATACTCTCGAGAGGAGTCTGTGGTGTGATACCGTGTCCCAAGTTGCAAATATATCTGTGCTTGCCAAACTTCAGCGCCATTTCTGTGGTTAACTTTCTGATTTCTTCCTGTAAGTCGAAATAGTAACAATTAATATTATCCTAAGACCGTGTTTAATTAATCTTTTTTAGAAATATCTCTTGCTCTTTTTTAGAAGCTCATCTTGGCACAGCCACCATCGCAAACCGGCAATCTGTTTACGTAGGTAGTGAATTAGTCGAAATTTTATTTATTTCGTATTGTATAATACACTGGACCGCAAAGAAAAAGGGTCGGTTAGAAAATCTTCAATATCTTCAAAACTACCTGACCTAGGTTTATGAAATAAAGACTAAATTAAAGAATATTTAATGCCACATAAAATAATATATAAAATCTTTTTATTTATTTTTGATAATTGTATAAAAAACTGAAAATGTAAAATAATGGTCGTTTTAGAATTTAGTACCAAAAAATTGATTCGCGTTTGTTTTAGTTTTGCAATAAAAAAGTTATAAATATGGTGGTCTCTGCCTTATAAATTTTATTATTCTGAAGTCATCATGTCGTTAACCCCTGAAGAATGTACCAGGATCCTGACAATGCTTAAAGATGGGCACAGTCAGCGAAATACAGCGAGAACTGTTGGTGTGACTCTTTCTACAGTTCAGCGAGTACTCCAGCGTTGCCATGAAACTGGATCTTCAAAGACCAGGAACAGGCCAAACAAGGTGCTCGACGGCGCGGAAGGATTGCTTTCTTACGGCTGTTGTAGTAAAGAATCATCATTTACGAGCTGGAGGAAACAATCTGAGTATAGATACAGTAAGGCGGCGTCTGGCTGAAGCAAATTTGAAACCATTAGGACCTGCAAATGGCCCAAAACTAGAAAGACACCACAGAAACTCAAGGTTGAGTTATGGTATAGAACACGGGAATTGGACTGAATGACTGATCAAGAGTTATGTTTTCAGACGAGTCTAGATTCTGTTTATACAAGCACTACGGGAGGAAAAGAGTGTACAGAAGACCGGGAGAGGGCTATAACCAAGCCTGTATAGAAGAAAAAGTACCATACGGCGGAGGCTCTGGTCACGTTCACGTGTAGGCTGGGATTTCTTCCGAAAGCCGCACTGAGCTAGTGGTGATAGAAAATGGAACTTTAACTGCAGAAAAATATATCACTGAAATTATGAATTACTACGTTGGTCCACTTTTAGTGGACCTGGGCGAGAATGCCGTTTTTATGCAAGACAATGTCCGGCCGCATATTGGTGAAGAAGAAGGATGGCAACATGCGCTTTTGTGTGGACTATCGTCGGCTAAACGACATCGCAAAGAAAGACAGTTACCCGTTGCCAAGGATTGACGATACCCTGGATACGCTAACGGGGATGAAGTGGTTTTCTACTCTAGACCTGAAATGTGGCTACTGGCAGGTCGAGATACATCCTCGAGATAAGGAGAAGACAGCATTCTCCACAGGCAAAGGATTGGGGCAATTCAACGTCATGCCCTTTGGATTGTGTAATGCCCCTGCCACTTTTGAAAGATTGATGAAACGGGTTCTTACTGGATTGATTGGAGATGCCTGCCTGATCTACTTGGACGATATTATCATAGTAGGACGTACCTTTGAGGATCACCTTCGCAACCTGGAACGCGTGCTCTCGAAGATACGAGGAGCCAACCTGAAGTTAAGTCCAAAGAAATGCGCGGTGTTCAGACGGCAAGTGAACTTCTTATGACATGTGGTCTCCGAAGAAGGTATCCAAACGGACCCGGATAAGATCACTGCTGTCAAGGACTGGCCAGTTTCAGAGAACAAGACACAAGTCAGGGCATTTCTTGGTTTGTGCTCCTATTATCGACGGTTTGTAAGGAACTTGGCTGACATCGCCCGGCCTCTGCATAAGCTCACCGAGGATAAGATAAAGTTCTGCTGGAATGAGAGCTGTGACGTTGCATTTCAGAAGCTGAAGGAACATCTGTGTAATTCACCGATTCTAGGCTATCCCGACAATGAACATGAATTTATAGTAGATACAGATGCCAGTAACACCGGCGTTGGTGGCGTGCTATCTCAACGAAAAGGAGAGCATGAGGTTGTAATAGGGTACTTCAGCAAGGCCCTATCCAAACCGGAAAGGAACTACTGTGTCACGCGAAGGGAACTTATAGCTGTCGTAAAGACATTGCAACACTTTAAACAAATATTTGTTAGAGCGGAAATTTCACCTGCGAACTGACCACGCTGCATTGAAATGGCTACTACAGCTTAAAGACCCAGAAGGACAGGTAGCAAGATGGATTGAACAACTACAGGAATTCGACTTCGTAATACAGCATCGCAGTGGCAAGTCGCATGGTAATGCAGATGCCCTGTCGCGTAGACCGTGTCCCGACCAGTGTAAGCACTGCGCCAGGCAAAAGGCCAAGCAGAAAGGGCTAGTGAGGATGTTGAGGACAGATCTTAGCGAAAACTAGAAGGAAACTCTGCAGAGAACGCAACAAGAGGACAAAGACATAAGACCCATCCTCGAATGGAAGAAAACAGGTGCTTCGAGACCTCATTGGAGTGAAATTGCAGTAATGAGCTCTATCACCAAGAGTTATTGGGCACAGTGGGCAAGCTTGGTTATCCAGGATGGAGTTCTGTGCCGTAAATGGGAGAATGCTCGAGGTGACAAGTGTCACCTACAAATGGTCGTGCCAAAGCTCAAGGTACCGGAAGTTTTACAACTCTATCATAATGGGAGTTCGGGTGGTCACATGGTATTTAAGAGAACTCTGATTAAGATCCGGGAACGATTTTATTGGATCCATTATCGAGAAGATGTGGAATGGTGCCGCAAATGCACGAGTTTTGCTGCCGTGAAGGGACCACACATTCGCAGCAGGGGTGCATTAAAGGTGTACAATGTTGGAGCCCGATGGGAACGTATAGCATTAGATGTTGCCGGATCGTTTCCTGAAAGCCAAAGTGGGAACAAGTACTTCTTGGTGGTCATGGATTACTTTACAAAGTGGCCGGAAGTGTTTGCAATTCACAATCAACAGGCATCTACGGTGACCGACAAGCTAGTCCACGAAGTCTTTTGTCGTTAGAGATCCGCAGTGACCAAGGTCGGAACTTCGTTACACAAATGTCGTGTGATGGGTACCCACAAAACGAAGACGACTGCTTATCATCCGCAATCAGACGGCATGGTTGAACGATTTAACCAGTCTCTGGAAAGATATCTGGCGAAAGCAAACAAAGAGATTGGGACAAACACATTCAACCGTTTCTCCTGTCATACCGTAGTGCCGTTCACGAAAGCACATCAGTAACACCTGCTTTTGCTAACTTCGGAAGAGAACTACGAATCACCTCCACCTGAATCTACACGCAGCATGACAAATTATGCGAATGATTTGCGCAATAGGATGAATGATCTATACGAGCACATCAGACAGACTGGTCAGCAGATGTCTGAGAGGATGAAGACCCGTTACGACCGGAAGGCGAACAATAAAGGCTTCGAGGAAGGATCGCTGGTGTGGTTACATAATCCGGTCCGTAGCAAAGGAAAATCTCCAAGTTGCAGGCAAAATGGGATAGACCCTATCGCATAGTCACTAAGATGAATGACGACACCTAGGTACCGGATCCAGAAAGGACCACGAGGTACACCAAAGATCGTTCATGTGGATCGATTGGCACGCTACTACGGATCCAACAATGTTCGGGACGAACATGTCTAAGAGAGGGCAGTGTTACACTCAGTGCCATCTCTCGGCATTGTGGGGAAGACTCGGCACTTCCGTCTAATAATTTATTACAGCACCATCTATTGAAGTCTTACGGAACTACGTAGTTCGCCGGTACGAATAGAGTAGAGAGAACGCTGTCACGTTCTCGAATCTTCGTACTGTTACGTACCGTGTATGACGTTACTAGAAAACTCCGGAAACGCTTTAACCGCGTATAAAAGGGGACGGCCAGCGCTCGCCGAGTCAGTTTACATCCGTAAGCGGTCAAGTATTCATCGAAGCGAACGGAAGCGAAAATACTACAGAGTTTGAAGCAGTTACAGTGGAAAAGTGTAGTATGGTGTGTGTTGTGTTTTAAATTTGTGTGCTAGAATAAAACGTTTTAGTCGGTAATATTGTTTTACATTCTTATCCCTCGAACCCAGCACGTAACAATATTAAGAAATGGATCGGTTTGGATCTCCAAAACTTGACGTGATGGATACCACAAATGTTTGGAACTTTTTTCTATGACCCATCAGCTATTCATTTCAGCTATCAGTTAAGCGGGTACTAAAACTGTGTCACGTAGAGTTTATCGACTAATTCACTACGTTTATAAATTTTCAGTTTGCGATGGTGGCTGTGCCAAGATGACCCATACTTTAGAATTACAGTCACAAGTTAGCCGTGCCTCCAAGGCATGTTGAGTGATAAGAGAAATAACAAAATTTACCTAAAACAGTTACAATACGTTAGTTAATAGGGCGTATATTTTCCTCACAGCAATCAGCCTCGCCATTCGATCACTGTGCGTAGGAACATACGTGCCGGTGTCTTCGACTACTTTATAGTCTCTGAATAGTTGTCAGTGCTTATTTAATAATACTAGCTGTCGCCTAGTGGTCAAAATTCAACCAAAACTCCTAAGCTTGCTACTTTGTTTCGTCTTTTCTTTATTACATATAATTAAGGTATTACATATAACCATAATTACAAAGAATTGTACGACGTCAGACGAACAATGCCGAAATACTACGAACGCGATTCGACTGCGTGTGTCAAATGCATGGTTGTGTGTGTGTAGTGCTTTTTCATTAATTTAATGTATCTATTTCTAATGCATATTTTATAAAAATATTAGAATTCACCCCTCCTTCTCCATATAAACTTTAACTGTGCCAAATTTCATACTCCTCCGTTCGCGCAATTTTTGTAAAAAGGGGGGGGAAAAAAGTTTTTGCTTCACGTATTAATATATAGATTTTTTAATGAACAATGCCCGCATTTGGTATATTCATGTGTCGCGAGGTACTTTACATACATTTAAACGACGGACACAAAGAACACCCAGACTCGGAACAACTAATTTGTGGATCACACAAATTTCTGTCCCGTGTGGGGATCAAACCCACAACTCGGCGCAGTGGTAGTGGCGATGCGAACACTTCAACCACTACGATATGTGATATGGTCGATTACTTACAAATTAAATACTCTTAACGTATTGACAATATCGCACGTAAGTATGTGCGTTGTGCCCTTTACAATTCACAATAGGTATTGCCTTGCGCACAATTGTGTTTGAATGTCATTTGAGTGCAACTATATTCATGACAATACGTGTAGATAGATCATCTTATAATTAACTTCCAATTATTTATTATTATTCGAAACGTAAAATAATAAATCAGAGCTTTTTTTATTTGAACGCGCTGATCTATTGAACTATCAAACGCACTTGAAAAATATTTTTGTGGAAGGTTATAGACTATATACGCGGAGCAGTAATCATAAAAGTGGGTAAAACTGCGGAGGACTAGTGTAATTTATACAAGTATTATTTGGGTCTTTCAAATTATACTTACTGGTGTTTTATACAAGTCTTGCGGATCAAGATTGCCCTGCAATGTGATGTTGTTGCCAACAATCTTTCTGGCCTCTACTGGGTCAACTGTCCAGTCTAACCCTATAGTTTCGTAGCCTAATGTGGCTTGGATGTCTAAGGAAGGCCCACCTCCCTTTGCGAAAACAGTCTGTAAAATATATACAATTTATTATTTTTTCCTGCTAAGAACTTAACAGTGCGTAGGTACATATATCTTAATACCATACCATAGGAACTGATTCTAAAGATTTCTCATTAACGATCTTCTTAACACCGCTACTAATATCTTTTAGGTATGGTGCTGAAAATTCAATAAATTGTTCTCTTGTTAAATGATCAGCACTGGATTCGAAAACCTGTAACAATTGCGCGCCGCTTTCCACCTAACAATTAAAAACACTTGATTAAATAAAGAAATATGTTGGCCTTGAGTATTAGTAAAAGATAGCAATTATCTGCTAGTAAGGAGTTGAACTTTTTACTAACCTTGTTATCAGCAATATGACCTAACAATTCCAACTGCTTTAACATAATATATTTATTTTTATCTAAAACTAGAATTAGCGCGAAAATTTATGAAATTTCTAAAATCTATTGTTTTGACTTCTAATTCCTTAAATAGTTAATACCAATTAGTTATCAAAAATATCTCTTATACATATATTGACATGGCTTCAGTTTTATAGCAGTAATAATAATAACAGTATAGGATTGGCTTATGTTCATTTATAGACGTCCGCCATGTTTAAATAATTACAAAAATAAAGTGTATAATACAATCAGCGACATAAGTCGATAAACACGAGATTCTTAATAATTTTATAATTCATGGTAAAATAAAATGCCAAATTTACAGCAATTATATGATGGTTAATTAACGATAATTTATAAATGCGGAATAGTAATTAGAATTTTTTGATACATATAGTGTAGTAGTAGTAGTATTGGAAATTGAATCATTGTTCAGCTACTTATGTCACTGACCGAATATATCGAATTGCGTGCTTGCGATAAAATATGATCAACTAGCCTATCTCTAAACTTAGTAATTTGCATGAAATTATCTAAAATAATTTCATAAAATGCATCTTTTAAATTATGGATGCCTTACCTGCATGACTAAATAGTCAATGATCACATTGGTCAGTAATCTGAGCAGCTTGTGAACATCTTTGGGATATTTGTCTAACCATTCCTTAGTTTTAGACATTGTTGGACTTCCTCCTCCTTCAATCATGTATCCCATTAGAGTAAACTGAAGCAATTAAGTCAAGAACATGAATCTATATGTTGAAATGTTGTCCAGTTAAAACCTTATTATTTAATTAATGTTTAAACAGTCTGAAACATAAAGCTATACATACTAAGGGGTTGTTTTGTAAATTCAATTAAAAAGGTACAAATAAAAAATCATACATATATGTGCATTCCACATAGAAAAACATACAAATTGATAAAAAAAAATTTGTTCAAAATGTTAAAATTTTTTAGATGAAACCACAAATATCTATTTCTATGTAATATACATAAGAGGATGTTTATGTCACATAAAGATTTGTTAGGCAATGTAAGTTTTTAAGACAGAGACTGCTTGGCCATAAAAGCAATATGCATAGCTACTGCAAAGTGTATGAATGATCCAGAAACAATGGCAGATTTACTGGATAACATTAGTCACCATTTATCATATTGTATGTGTACAACGTCTCTATTGTGATGCTTAAGCAGCAACCATAAGCTATATTTAGATTTTTTTTACAAGTATCTCACTTTAAAAAAATATATAATATATACAAAATTAACATACATAGTCCTAAGATTATGTTTGTATAAATATTGCTGATTAACCAGTATAAGAAAGGTCTAATGAAAACTGCATACATTTGTTTTGAAGAACTATGCATTACTATTTCTTACATTGTAGTTGAGTCAATTAATAAATAATATAGGTTAACATTATAAATACCCTTTTTAACCTATATGACCTTTGTGGTACCTAGTCTATACCTAAATAGATAAGTGATAATGGAGGCAACAAATAGTATATGATTATTTGCATTTCAAATTATGAAAAATACATACTTAATATATTATGAAAAGCATAGAGTAAAAGCTTGTAAATTTGAAGAAGTTTTGTTGAAGATTATAATAAGTATCTAGCATCTAGACAATACTACACCATACCTTTTTATATTGAGTCTGGATTTTGGCTAATTTACTCAATAACCTCCTGCTAACTCATAGGATTCCAGGACTCAGACACAATACTTTTACTATTTTCATTGAGTTTCTGTTCATGCTGATTTACTATTAGTGTCCTGGCCAACACTTAGACTCCGGGACTCAAACACAATATATTTTCATTTAGTCTGATATCTGGCTAATCAGGAGTTAATTAAATATCATTATCTCAATCTCCCCCTATCAGAATAAAGTTTTATAATCATCAAAATTTAAAAGTTGGTACTCACTGGAGCTCCTGTGAAGCCTATAAGTGGCACCTTTCCTTCAATTTTATGCCTTGTTAATGTAATGGCTTTGCCTACATATAGTAAACGAGATACAGCACCTTCTTCTTGTAAATCATTAATTTCTGATGGATCTTGAAGAGGCTTTGGAAATACTGGACCCTGAAAAGTTATTATTGTTTCATAGCAAAATTTATGTAAGATCTGGAAGTCACACGTCATTACTATTGTGAGTATATGATACATAATATCTAATATTCAGTGAAGAATTCTTACCTTACCAGGATGCATTTCTACTGTCATACCAAGGGCCTGTGGTATAACCAGAATATCGCTGAAAATGATTGAGGCATCCAAATGTGGGTATCTTCTAAGAGGCTGCAGTGTTACCTCACAAGCCAATTCAGGCGTTCTACAGACTGTGAAGAAATCGTGCTTCGCTCGCACCGCTTGGAATTCTGGCAAATATCTACCGGCTTGTCGCATCACCCACACCGGCACTTTATCCACTTCTTTACCAAGTGCAGCCCGAAGTAATCGGTCGTTTTTCAGCTCTGGAAAATTCTGTAAAAACATTTTATGCAATATCCTCCATTCAGTACTCGTTAATAACACATTACGAAATAATCTTACAAAATGCTGTACCTGCACAGTATATTCCATGATAATTTATTAAATTTATAAATTTATTTAGTGTTTTTCAGTACTTTACTTCAGAAACTTATATGTTACTTATATTTACAACAATTAATTATAAATTGCTAGTTTCGGTAATAAAACTTCTGTAAATAACCGAATCAGCTGCTAAATAACATGTCAAGTGAAATGACTGACAATTATCTACGTAGGGCTGAGAACACTATCGATAATACATAATCGATTTATAATAACTTGTGATGGAGATCAATTTTTAGAACATTTATTTAATGGTAACTATTAACGTAATTTTCTACTAATAAAGTCATTAATGTTATTAGTACAAAAATTAAAATTATATATCTAGTTATTTTGTGAAGGAAATTAATAGGAACGAACGATGGAAGGGATTCCATCGTTCCTTCCTAATTTACTTCTTCAATAGAAGAGAAGATATTCCTAAAAATAATGTTATAAATATACTCCTATTGTCAGCTCGATACGAAGCGGTCATTACGGCCCTTTACGTGTTTATAATTTATTTTAGCGATGTAGTTCTGTCAAATAAAATTAAATATTGAAATATCAAGTTTCTATTTTATAAACTAAAAAATGTAGGATAAATGTAGGAAATGTTAAATATATTGGGAGAAATACATCAAGTTTACACAAATGCATTGTTTGCTCCTAATTTGAATTGAAAAATAAAACTGTAGACCTGACTATGAGCTTGAGGAGTATATATTTCTAATACACGAATCAATATTTTTTGTATTGATAATGCCGTATTTTTAAATAAATTTATTGATACAAAATTATCGATGTATTTTTGGTAATGTACAGTCTCTACATATTATAGTGAAATGAAGAAATAATTAAGGATAGGTAGTTGTACATCATACAACTATCCTTACAGGTACACCGAAGGTACACCCAATTCGATAGTGTGCTACATACATCATCACCTTATTCTAAATATGAACATAAAACAACTCATACAAACACACGTAACTACTATACATATAAAAACTACTATTATATATAAAAATATAGAAAAAACAAAACTTAAATTAATGACTTACATAGATACAGCTGTACCTATAGGTACATAATTAGCACATCATTTCAGCAGTACATAATTTCAGCGCGCCATGGCCGTCAGGTTCATTAGAGGATACCGCACGATCTCGTTCGAGGCCGCGAGCCTCCTCGCCGGATCGATGCCATGGGACCTGGAAGCGGCGCTCCTGGCGTCGCTCTATCGTTGGCGCCAGGAGGTGCTAGCTCGGGGCGAAGGACCTGTTTTTCCCGCTGTCGAGGCGGCAAGGTCCGAGCTCCGCCAGGTCCTAGTGGCGAATTGGAAGGAGCGACTTGTGCACCCCAGTGCCGGGCACGCCACGATCGTGGCGGTAAGTCCCGTTTTTGAGGAGTGGCTGGAGAGGCGGCATGGCGCCCTCACCTTCCGGCTGACACAGGTACTGACTGGCCACGGTTGTTTTGGCCAGTTCCTGTGTCGTATACGCCGGCAAGAGACGCCCGGTTGTCACCACTGCGGCGACTGCCGCGACGTTATAGAGGACACGGCGCTGCACACTTTGGCGGTTTGCCCCGCCTGGGCATCGCAGCGCCGTGAGTTGATCGCGGCAGTCGGATCGGTTGCCCTCTCGCTCCCGGCCGTAGTTCAGTCTATGGTCCGGAGTGAGAGGTCGTGGAACGCCGTCGCCTCCTTCTGCGAGGAAGTAATTTCCATCAAGGAGGCGGCGGAGCGGGAGAGGGAGCGTTTAAACCCTCTCCCCAACCGCAGAGCCGGGCGCCGGAGGGCGCGCGATGACCTCCAGCCACCCTGAGGTTTGACCTGGGGGTGGCGGGCTTTGTGGGCCTGCCTGCCATCCGTTCAGCACCAGGTCCGAGAGGCGGCGTGCGTGTTCCCACGCGCGCCTCTGTGTCGAGTCCGTCTGAGGGAATTTTTGAGGGAGTCCTTTAGGTAGGTCTCTTTAGGTAGTGGCCTGCCGTTTCATACGGCGGGCCGAAACCTCGGCGGGGTCGCGACCGCATGCGAAAGCGATACGCGCGGCCCCGCCGATAGTGGTTTTGTTGAGGAACACCGTGGTAGGTTTAGTCGGTATTCCGGGAGGTACATTATTTCATTATTTCCTTTCCATCTTCTTTTACCCCGGCGAGTCCGACATAATCCCTCCGCCCGCCCCCGCGGAGGGATATGCGTCATTGCATTCCCACAAGTAAAAAAAAAAAAAAAAAAAAAGGTACATAATTAAAAATAACAACTTGTTCAAAGGTGCGTTTTAAAACACATTGTTAACCACAACATATTTATATTCAACCTATTTGAGAAACATACTGTAATATAATATTTGCATAATAGCTAGACTAGCATTATGCTAGCTATATTTTGTAAAAATAGCATCTATTTTAGACTTAACAATGCTCTGAAAAAGATTACCTTTAGATAGTAGTAATAGCGCCATCTATTTCATTAATAGTGTATTAAGTGAAGATTCACTTAGACTAAAGTAGTAAGTAATTACACTATTAACGAAATAGATGGCGCTATCATGTATTGGTCAATACAAAATTGAATGATTATAAAATTTCTAAGATAAACGTACTTACTTATAATTTGACTAGATGTACCCCGCGGTTTTACCAGCGTTTATGATTACTGCGTCGCCCTCGTGGGTCGTAGCGTAATGTTATATAGCCGCTAGCCTTCCTCGATAAATGAGCTATCCAAGATTAAAATATTTTTCAATTCGGACCAGTAGTTGAGATTAGCGTGTTCAACCAAACAAATAAACAAAGTCTGTAGCTTTATAATATTAGTATAGATAATGAGCACAATGACAAATTCATAACCATAATATAAAATTGTCCAAAAATTTAATGGCATTAGGAACACCTATTTGCAAAACAGTGTATCTATCTTAATAATTAAATATACTTAAGTATCAAACTTAGTGTCTATAATATTTAGGTACGTACCTACTTACATTTAAACACAATACCTACTGTATTTAACTATCATTTTATTTTTGAGCGAATACAGGCGATCTGTTAAAATATTTATTTATGATATGCATAAAAATGAATTGTCAATATGAGGCGTGCCAACTGGTACGTGGTTGACAATCATTGGCCATTGAGACATATCAATAATTATTTATGTAACTATGGCTATATTTCATTCTCAGACATTTTTGGTGGAGATACTTGCTTGCAATAAAACTTGGTCCTATATATTATATTCTTAGGTAAATTACAATTTATTGATTCTTCTTTTGTTACGAACATTACATAAAGCAAACATGTGCCGTGTTATCGAATTCGATTTATCGATTTTCTTATTGGTTACATAATCGAGTTAGAATTATTGTCTTGCTTTATGCATTTTCCGGCTATGGCGGTATCCGTGTCCAAAGGGTGGCCTCTATTTCTAAGCTTACTCCATTTTGCTTTTTGGGAATAATCCCTTCCGCACTCCTACCACTATAATACTTGTGTAGCCAGGTACAGTAGCAGTGTCCCTGGTAAACGCATTTAGTCAGAAATTGTTAATTATAATATTACGTTTGCCTTACCGCAGACTGCGATGCGACTGACTCCAAGAATGCGATGGGCGGTATGTTCATAATTTTTGTCAGTCGTAGAACATTGGCATGGAAAAATGGAAATGGAAAAAAAGGCAATTTTATTTTAATGGTTACTATATTGGCCAACACAGTGATCCACTTCCAATTCGGACCTCGCAAGACGCTCACGAACGCATGATCAGAATTAGTAGACTGTCCTTAGTGTATACCAACGATATTCCTATTGGTGTATAAGGTTATTCCATTGGTTTATAAGGTTGTAGATATTACTAAATAATTTTCTATAAACTTAATAAGTACATTTCTGCGCATCTTTGGACCTCGAGATCAATCGAAAGAACACTTGCAAACTCGCATTATTGGCAAAGTTTCAGTGTTAACTGTCCTATCAGCCTTGTACAAGAATTTAAAGCATTTTACGACATACAGAACCGATGGTGCTTAGCTCTATATGCACATGACGGTGGACATAAGCCATACAATGTAGATAAGCACTATTTATTACTTTTAAAGGATAAATTAAAAGACCTTATGTCGCAGTTGATATAATTCTGAAATAGAAAACTTCTTTTAGGTTTTTTACACAAACATAAAATTTTGAAAGCCTACTCCTATCAATCCTATCTTTGAAGAGCTCAGTCTTTAAATTTGAAATAGGTATTTTACCAGAATACTTACGTGTTACGATCACAGATATCCTAACATATAATAAAAATCAAAATGCACAAATTACAGGACATACAAGAAACAAGATTTTCAAATGCGTTTTTGAAATATACATATGTTGTATAGTAGCATACCATACAAGCTTTAAACTTGTCATAGTGACGGATACTTTAAAATTCCTAAGTAAAACAATAAATAATTAGTCTGAGTTGGGTTCCCGTATAGTATCCCCGTCACCGTAGCTGCTGAAAATTAACTAAAATGTCGGAGCAAGTGTAGATATAAAACTAGCGTCCGACCTGATGATAAGTGGTTACCTTCGCTCACTCTCAAATAAATGAAAGTAAATTCCAGAATTAATTTTAAGGAATCTAAGCCGCTGCCAACCATACTAATTAAAATAGAGAAACAGCTATTCCGCTTGTCAGTCGAAACGTAACTCTGGTTGGCGACTGAAATAGGGAAAGTGTACCATCATTCTTTTTAATACCCAATACCCTTGGGGTCAGCATTAAGCGAGGAATCTCATTCAATAGAGGACTCTGCCGGTTGTTATAAAAGGGAGGGGAAAGGAGTAGGACACTAATATCAAGGACAATGTGTGTGGTATCTATGGCTTGAGAAGCCGGGATCGCATTTCTGTAGCACAGATGCTTTAGATACAAGTCAGTTATCTTGTCCAAATGCAATGCGGGTAAAGCTACTCAACAGAGTACTGAGTAACTGACTGTATTGAGTTTAATGTAATCATGTACCTACCTAATATTCCCGTTTACGTTTAATAAGAAAGTATAAAACCAAGAATAAGTTAGAGCTAGTGCGTATTCATCGACTTTCTGACTCCGGCAGAATTATTTGGCATATTCAAAATTTGTTGATATAATGTTTAACGTTTCATCCAATATATTTTATATACACACCTTAGATAGTTAAATTATTTGTCTAATCTATGTTTCTCACTTATTGGGCAAAACGTAAAAAGATTACTACGATGTTGCCTTTGATTAAAGGTCATAGCACACATATCAACTCGGGAAGGGCACTCGGAAAGGGATTGTCACCGTATCGCCTTTCGCCTCGCCGTCAAACAGTCGTCAACCATTTTTTTTTTTTTTTTTTTTTTGATACCCAGGAAAAAATGCTTGATGCACTACCCGCCGGCTAGGGGACGGCACCGGCGGGGCGTGTGGGACTCACCAGCCTACTGCTGGTATATCCACTAAAAAAACCTGGGGTGTTCCCTCTCTCACCCAATGGGGGGAGCCTGTTGGGAGTCTAAAAAGATTCATCCATAGCAGGCCCCCCCGTGTGGGTGCCGGCCGGGTCAATAGGACCCGACCTCCTCTCGTCCCCGGGGGAGAGCAATTTCACCGCTCTCCCCTTTCGACGTTAGAAGGCGCGCGGGAACACCGCGCGCGCCCTCTGTGGGTTCTTACTCACGGGTGGCAGGGTCCCCTGAGGCCTTGCCACCCAGAACCCTTAGGTGGGGGGCAGGAGAGCGACATAAGCGCGTCTCCTGCGCCCCCTCCTCCGGCGGCGGATGTCCGGGGCGTAAGGATCTTCCTCACGCCCCCGCTCCGCCGCCTCCTTCTGCGAGATGACAGCCTCGCAGAAGGACCTCATTGCGCCCCAGCACCCGTCGTCGCCGACCATCATGGATACGACGGTCGGCAACGAGAGGTCGGGGCCAATCACGGCGACCAGGGCACAGCGCTCCTCGGCCCACGCTGGACACTCCTCCAGCGTGTGCTGCGCCGTGTCCCGGTCGCACTCCTCGCAGTGGTGACACCTGGTTGTCGGCTCCCTACCGGCTATCTTAAACAGTCGTCAACCTAACGTAACCAAAGCGGATCAACAGCTCCGGTACGCCGACTCGGCTACGGCGAGTGCACGGGGAGACGTAAACGCAGGTACTACTACTACTACAGGTATAGTATTATATTATCTGTGGCGCAGGGACGATGAGCCGTAAGCGCGGGGACGACGAGCCGTAAGGGCGAGAACTGCAAGCTTGTCCCGAGGCGAGGCGATTACGTTACGAGTCCGATTAGTGTGCGTCGCAGTAGGGAGTTTCATGCAAAAAATACTGCACGGCTCGAGTTGATACGGTGCCGATCCGTTTCCGAGTTGATATGTGTGCTATGACCTTAATGCGTTTGAAAATTTACGTTTTAATTTTAGATAGCTGAGCGATGAAATGTATGCCCTTTTTCGAGTTTAATGAAACGTAAACACAACTCTCCTGAGATATTAGACGGTTTATAGAAAATATACAATGTTTGCGAGTCTGCTCATCTACCTGCCTCACACTTCTATCAAAACGTAAAAAATCACAAATGAACGGACGGACGCCCACGATAACGCGATGGTTTTTGTGAAGCGACACAGGGCGACCTTTTACATATCGTTTTTTGTATCAAACCTTTATCCCACTTTCCCAATAAAGTTTATTCGCCTAACATAAAAATGCGTCTCGATTTTAAAAGGACTTTAAATTTCAGATTCGTGTTTATTTTATGTTTTGTTATTGATCGCGTTGAGATATTTGATGAAATGAAATTCTATACAATATCTTAAATAGCAAGTTTTACTGTTCTTACATCCAGTTAAGGTTTATGTTTATACCTTTATTATAGCCAGAATATAATTATTATAGTAAACGGTAGATATCTGTTTATTGAGTAAGGCTGTAAATATTCTAAATAACATTAACTGACATGGCGTTTATATTGACCGTATGTAGTAGTAGGTAGGTATCTATTACCTATGCTATGGGATTTTAGAGTATCTCATTAAAAGTACCTACCAATCATTGCTTATGCAATGTGGTTCTAACAGGAGTACCTGTTATAAAGGTTATTTTCAATTATATCATAGCACTGGAATGATGGATGTCAGATATTTTATAATATGATAAATATTCAATATATTTGATGTCTTGCGAATCGATGTGGCAAAATTTTCAAACCCTGGTATCCATTTAAAATTTAGAATGATACTTTTTGTGTTCTAATATTCCATGTATCGTTTTTATCCAATCGGCAAAGGACATTGACAGATACAGGTGCTGTGACTTGTGCATTCTTTGTGCAACGCCGTGGGATCCCTGCACGATCTATTCAAAATATTTATTTTAATTTGCGTGTAACGATCTATATTTTATATTTCAAGAATAGATTTCTATCTGATGTCAATTGTAATGGTTAAAGTAAAAAATCAACCGAGTAAAGTTTTAAAGTTTCGCGTTATTGCTCAAGCAGTTTAATTATTCAATATAGGTAAGCTTTAAGTATCACAAAGATAAAGGCCCTAAATCCAAATCAAATCATAAAATAGTGTGGGAATAAAAGTTTTTATAAAGACAAAAATAAAAAACAAAGGCAAAAGATTATACGCAATAATTTGGTCGGTCCCGTTATAACTAAAAAAGTTTATCATCTAAAAAAGTTAATGGCCAGTGTATCTGCGATTTCTTTCCAAAGAATTGTTTTTTTTTTGCAAAGCGCTATCTTTCTATTTAAGTTCAATGGGCACAGTTGGAGCTGTAGGATTGGAAACGTTATAATATACAATGACTTACAAGTTTTAGAGTTATGCACTTTTTTGTGCATGACAAAACGGGATTCGAGTATTAGCAATATATAGATAGATACCTACCTATCTCTAAACTCTTAGGCATAACAAAGAAAATAATCTGTATGCAATCATTTATATTATTGCATTACGGCTGTAGGTCGAAGTAATGAGTTCATCTGATTTTCCTTTTAATTTATTCGGTAACTAGTTATCCATGAGTTCATTAAGGTACCAACTCCTATCTTTTTAAAGCTCGTTTCAATCTTTAGTTTAGAGTAACAATGTAAAAAGTTACATTTGCATTTATGATATTATGTAGATTTGTTAAACTTTTAATGAAGGGTACGACTATGGGTACCTACTAACCTACCTATAGTCGTACCCTTCATTAAAACTCTTCTAATTTGATTACGTAGGAAGTTAATATTACCTATGTAGTAGGAAAAGTCTAAATAATAATGAGTCTCTTCTTAACGACACTTTCACGATTAATATGTTTGATCGACAAGTTTTATAGAAGGTACTACAGAAGTTAATTATCGCTCGCTTTAAGTGAAAGAAAACATCACGAGGAAGCCTGCATGTCTGAGAGTTCTCCATAATGTTCTCGAAGGTGTGTGAAGTCTGCGAACCTGGGCCAGCTAGCTGGTAGACTATGGCCTAAGCCTTCTTACACTGGAAAGAGACCCGTGCCCAGTAGTGGGACAGTTTATATACAGGGCTGACATCCCTACAAAAGTTGGAGCACCACTTAAAATATAGTATTTATTTAGTAGTATGATTGTTCTACTATTTGGTAGTATGATTCTTCTACTATTTATAAAGAGAGGGAATTTTATTTTGTTTTACTAGAGCTACCCAATGTAGCGAATACTTACAGAAAATTTAGTCAAATGAAATTAAGCATACATAAGTTAAAAGTAGTAAACCGATTTAGTTCGTGAGATATTACAGTCTGCAACTGTAGAACAACGCTCTACGTAGAGGGGCAGAGTCCTTATCTACACTCCACACGCTAAACACACAATATTTCTATTACTATTTTTGTAATTTAAGCCAATCTCTTTCATCTTTTGTTAATTAAAACGGAGTGCATTATAAAAATATACAGTTATTTATACAAGTTACCATTTTGTTCTGTTTTGGCAAGTATGGCACGTAATTATAAAAACAATTCACATACTTTTATCAATTTTGTTGTAAATTACAAGGTGGTTTTCAATTAAGCGCGTGTTCGTAATGATTGTTTATTATTATACAGAAAACACATTTACAAAGCTAATCAAATTTAAATAATTTGTATAAAGGCAAGCATATATTAGTGCTATTCCTTTGCCTCTTGACATGGGTACAGCACTCAAATTTTAATATGTACCTAGATTATAAATAGAAGGTAATATTAATTATTTCTTTCGCACGTTTTGGTTATCTCTATTTATTAGAAAGAATTAAACTATAAAAATTGTAACTGAATGCGTTTATAATGATTGTGGTAATGACCAAATGCAACAAGAAAATATTGTCCATATATATTTATATATACCTATAGACAATATTTTCTTATACCTATATATGAATACCTAACTTTATACAATTATATCGAACTGTTTTTAACATTATAATAGAAGTAAATTTGACCCTTGTCGCACAGATTTTATTCCTAGGTAAGGAAGTAGTTTGTAGTATTTTTTTGTCCTTTACAATGTAATTTAAATTTATATCATCAATTGTAAGTAAATATAGAAATCTGATAAGAGAAATTCACTAAAAAGTAAATGATTTTGAATTTTAGCCTTCTATGATTTATTGCAGTTGGTAAGTTTACTTACGCTAGCTAGATGGCTCTATATATCCTGCATGGATGTTCGGGATACTACATTTACAAATAAAGTGTCTGGGATTTGTCTCATCTTACAAAGACTGCAGAGCTAGTCCTCTCTTATATTATAATGTTGTGTAAGTAAATCAACTCTTCAGTCGTATATTCCAGTCTATGGATTATATAGTCTGGCCATTGGCCACGACGTGTTACTTAAATGATGACGTGTTCTAGTTTCATTCGGTCCCATAACTCTTAGTGACGTTTACATGGTACGAAGGTGCATTCGGCGCGGCGTTGGCGACGGCAATAGCGAACAATTGCCACTAATGCAGGCTCAATTTATTTACGAGCCAGCCGCTAGGGGCGAGTGGGAACAGATATGATGTTCTACGGTAGAGTCGACTAGTTATACATTTTTTTAACGACGACGCGCGACGTTTTATTACTTTGAGGTTTATCTCATCATTTCTTACGTACCTGTTGTAGGTACACGTAAATGTTGTACATAAATATTACTCGAAGGGCTAGACAGATTGTTTCGCAAAGAGACGAGTATGTTTAATGGATAAACATTATAAATATTAACGCCTGGTCACATACCTATTTCATTTTATCCACTCTTATCATAAGTTTTATGCATATAATAATTAAAATACGATCACGATTCATTAAGTTTACAACGTTTTAATAGATTTGCCGCCACCATAGATGCTAAAATTATCCGAATACGTTAAGATAATAAGGTTGTAAACTTAATAGACTGCTTTAAAATCGGATAGTACATATATCTCTTATATTAAAATTGAAGGTTTTACCGATAAACAACACACACAGTGTTAATTATCGCCTACTTAGAATCCGTAATAATCCGTAATAATGCAGAACGTAGAGTCATGACTCTACTGTCTGGCCTAGGTGTTGGTAGACTGTATGCGATCTTTTACATATGCGCAGATCCGTTACCGGTGATTTTTGGTTATATTTAAAATATTAACTGTTAGCACAATGCGTACTGCAAGCTATAATGGCTAATTGTTTTCAGAATACATTTTAATACAATCGTCTCATTGTTAATGTCAAACTAAAGTGCGGTAGTTAAAGTATCGTTTGTAATTGTAATAATAATGCGTATTTATTTATGTGCGATCGATGGCAATGATAGATCAATGCCCCCAAACATTGGCCGTTGGACTGTACGTAAAGGCGGAAGAGTCGACTCCAAGGTTTTCCTTGTGTATGCACAGGAGGAGGACATTGACTCAAGCAATGTAAACAGTTCCTTATCTCAAGCTTCGTTGCGGCGATGCCGACGAGCACTAGCAGCTTTTATCTAAAACAAAATTGTAGTTAGTGAACTTGTGTACGTATTACGAGTATCTACTCTCTGCGTTCGCTACCTAAATGACAATGGACAGAGCGAGCAAACATTAATTGCTCCAATTAGAAAAGGATCGCTTTTCAAAAATTGTCGTATAAACCCACTTAAATTGTAATAACGAAAAATTTCATGAATTTTTAGTTTTATGTTTATAATAAAGGAATCATTAACAAATTATACAGATATTAAAACAAGATGTCTTCTTATTATCAGTAATATACCAATGTAATGAATCCAATACAATTTTCTTTCATGTATTGAAAACGGCAGCGTGTATGTAACTGTTTTTAATTAATTAATGGTAATATCGTCACATTATAACTCAGTGATTTTGTCTTTGTCTAATTATAAATACTAAAGTAGTTGTAACTTCCTAATTTTTCAAGGCATTTTATTGTAGGTTTCATTGTTTTACATAATTAAATACAAAGTAATAGCCAAGTGCCTATTATTATTATTTTTCAAAAGGTTCGAAATGTATCTAATTATTAAATAAGATTAATAATTGTTGCTTGATTACCTTTTTTGAAGTTGCCTACTCATTATTAATCTACAGTTCATCTCTAGTACGATTTTGTGCGTCTAAAGCACATACTACTATCAAATAAATCATTTCGTAAGTCGAAGTAACACGAGTGGTTGGCACATAATATAATGTAATAATATTCTGGTTAGATTCTTATTCGGTCCACCCAGTGTGAATCTAAATTCTAAACATCAAAATGCATGAAACGGTTACAATGGCGTTCGTTAATTCACAACGAGTTGTGCCAACGTATATTTTATACGGAAGTATGGTTTTGGCTGCGATTATGATCTTAAGTAAGGCGGGTGCACACTAGATAGAAGCGCGGTTGATAGTAGTAATTTAGAAAGCAGTTTTTTGCCGCCACGGCCAGCTGCCCACCAATCAAAATGTGCATACTGCAGTTGGGGTTGCAGCTTCGTTAATTGACGACTCATGACTATCCAATGTTTTGATAAAAGAGCGCAGTTACGCACTGACCATTCATTTCGACGTGTGATTCATGAATGCGTTGATCAATGATGTTTGAATGTTTATTGGGGAATATTATGACGTAAGAGTGAGTCAACTTAAGGTTACGGAAAAAGGCTTTCAAGTATTTTACCAATATAAATAACAAAGAATAATACAAAAATAATTATGTCTAAATATGGTATAATTACTTTTGTGGTAACAGTTCGCAATTACCAACAGTATGATAAATTCTGAACATGAATTTGACTTCTATAGAGACACACTAGTGTAGTCCAATGACGCTTTTGGGGGAGATATTGTAGAAATATTACACACATAACGCCATTTTAAGTCAAAATGTAGGCAGTGCCATATTACTACCATACTTTGTAGCTATCTTAAGGAAGGCCCTAAGTTATAGGGCAAGCCTACCTATTGTCATCTACCGGGGACACCGTCTTGTTGCCAAAAACAATTATGTATATATTATTAATTAAATATTAATTAATATATACGGATTACGTTGAGGTTTATTTAAAAACACTAATCAAAATTACCACTTTTCTCGAAGACTCGATTACTTTTCTGACTATGTTTGCAATTACATTTATAAAACGTCGACTAATACATTTTTTTTTATATCAGCTATGCCCCCTAATATTACCTGGGTTAAGTGAAATATTTGATTATAGCTGCACCGTGGTAATATACTCTATAACCTACCTGAATAAGCGAGATAATATATTTTAGTTCTGTTTTCTAAGATTACCGCGTTCAAATACACAAAAAAAGCACAAGTTTAGGGCTCAATCTAGGACTAACTATATCTGCGTCTTACCAGCAACAGGTTTATCGTAAATATATAGTTACGCTACAAAAAATTATCATTAAAGCTTAGATAAGAGAGTTTTTCAACATAGTGAAGATAGGTACAATTTGTAATTCAGCGACAAGACTACGCATCTAAATAGATCATGTGGTACACGGAGGAAACAAGATGAACTTAACCCGCATCGTTTTGTCTGTCTGCGTGTTGGCGTCTGTACACCCTACACATAGCACGGTAGAGAGGGCGCGATTCAAGTACGATATATGCACGTGCACTTTACACGATTGTATTGTCAAGGTTGAATAGGTGAACTTGTATTATGCTGCTTTGTGATTACAATATAATACAGCCGATAGCTATTTATAAATAGCAAAATAAGTTTTATAAAAGGTAGGGCACAGCGCTATTGCAAAGGATGGCTAGGGAAATAGCTTCAAAAAATAGAAGATCGCACCTAAACAACTTTGTATTATGTTCCCACAGTTAGTAGAGATTCCAGACTTTTAAAGTAGGCACTGTGCTGTCAGCACGGGACTTATCATCTTTTTCCCTTACGCAAGCTGCACAGCGATTTGATTTTCATAAGCACGCCTTTTTGCAAGGAAAGCTACTGATATCTCTGGGAAAGTTGTATATCTCATCCTACAAAATTTTAATAATATTACTTCAAGGAAAATCCCTTACATATACGAATCTTTTTATGTAAGGGGTTAAGAATAAGATTCTTTTACTAACATAAATTATATATATCTGTCTAAAATAAAAATACATACAGCCACTAAAATACCTGTCAGAAAAAACGACGAGTCTTGACAAAGTATTTATGCGACGTCATACAAATACAAATGTAGAAAACGCAACAGAAAACATATTCTGAATTAAATTATAGGCTCTATGTGATATAATAGGTGTAAGTCAAAGCTCTAGGCATTCAAACAATTATTGGTTCACGATTTCTTCCATCACCCTCTTGTTAGAGAGCACAGCCGTAGAAAAACTTATTATACAGAATGTTTGGTTATTCCTTTGCCAAATTGAATTGGCTGAAAGGAAGTATTACTTGCTATAGTTTAAGCACCCTAACTCACTTCTTTTACTTTCAGTTCCTTTTTTTTGAAAAGTACCATACTCAGCTATTTAAATTTAAAAGAAAATTGCTGATATAGCCTTCAAATTTTGTTCTAGTTTTTATGTTTACCGTTAAGTTTCTCAATAAAATTAGAATTACTTGCAAATAACAAGAACTTTCATTTTATTTACTGACGAATTTTGGTAAACGGTAAAATTTAACTTATGAGTCAACTTTACATCGCAATAAAAAAAAAGTAAAAGGGATCTTCCATTTTGTATAAAAATTCTCTAGTCTATTTACTTTCTAACGGTATGCAATATGCCCTAACAAATAGTTCATTATTTTACAAAATTATTAAATTTGTGTCTCATGTTGCATTGCATTTAGATATCGCTAGAAAATACATACATATGTAGGTCCTAGATCGATTTATTTATGTTGTTAAATGAATACCTATGATTATTATTCTTAACCTTAACGGTAGCAATTCTACAGTTGCAATTATTTTAGTTTACTGGCAATTTACATAATTATTACCTACGTTAAATATGATAATCAATAAATTCCTTCCAAAATGTATAATCGTGCACGATTTTGCCACATCGATATGTTGTCTACAGATTTAGTTTCAGTCAATTACTTTGACTGAAACTAAATCTATTGCATGATGCAAATCGACTACTATGCTTGATTTTAATCTAAAAATAGGAAACCCTATTCCCTACATTCGGTGCACGAGTATGGCTTGCATTTTATAATGAAGCGAGGAGGAGGGCGGGCCCGCTCGCGGCTCGGCTCACGGTCGCGTAGGCGGCGAACTCGTTGTTTAATACTTTTACCTTTTTTGCCCTTTTGCCCGGCCGCTACCCTTGCCCCGCTGCCCCGCTCGCCACTCGCTATGTAAGCTGTAGACTTTTTATTTTCATCTCTCAGTAGTGCAGGTACACTCAGTGACCCCCGTTTTCTCGCGTTCACGTTTTGTGGCAGATTTTGTTTTGTCTAGTTAGCAAAACCTGCGTGCCCTTATTGTCACCTGAAAGTATGAAGAATTTAATAAGCCTGTGGTAACCGTGTATTATTAGTTAAAAGGTAAACGTTATGATCTGTACATAAATTATTGTAGGTACTATTGGTATATTATGTGCAATATTTTATATCTTTTAAACGTCTTTTAGTTTAGTAGGTAGCCTACCTATTAGAATTAGAGCGATTAGAAGCCATATGTAGTCTATCAAGATGTGGTGCGCCTACCTACCAAAGTCTGTGTCATAATATTATAATATGATTGGCTATTTTGATCACATCAAAATTCCTAAGACGAATAAAAGGTACAACGAGTCACAAACAAATCCCGACAGAGACCGGCGAGCTCACGACTTGCCTAAAAAACTTCATAGTCAAATATCCTTTGCCTGCCGCGGTCCGCGTAAACTCACTGCAAGCGGCCTGTACCACACTACGTGATTCGTCGGAAACCGAAGTCATTCCTATTAGAAAATGAGTGATGTCACGACTCTTCACTAGTGTGCAACAGGCCTCGGAATTTGGGTTCGGGGTGAATACCCTCAAGCCGGTAAAAACTATTTTCAAGGTTAGGCTCGGGCTGGAGGGGAACGTCGCGGGTAGTGAGGTGCAGGGCGAATTCGGCGCGGTGCGGGTGCGGGGGGCGCGGCGAGAGGAGCGCGGACGCGCCGAAATGCTGATAGCCCTGCGCCCCCGCTGCCTCACCTCACCGCCCGCCCCGCCGCCACTCCTGTCTAGTCGCTGCACCCTGTATGTTGCTGTCTAGCGCAGCATGCTTTGTCGATTGCAATCGCTATCATTGTTTAGATGCAAATAGTATATTTTGTTTGAGATATTCAAGGTTAGGTAAGTGCCAGAGCAAAACGATGATACAAGATTTATTAGTGAGACAGAGAGATCAATGAAAGCCTATATGCAACTGGTATCATTTCGAAGACCTAGATATAAATAATTACAGTTACAGACCAACATTCAACATTTGTTTGAATACGAGTAGTTTTGACGAGAGATTCACATCAAAAGTAGGTATTAGCACAAGACTTAGTTTGAAAGGATGACAAATATACTAGTAATGTTCTGAAAAGGTTCCTTTAATTCAAAATACAAACACACAACGTGCAAAATAGCAGTTAACATGTGTTATGGTCTAGCTTAGGTTTGCTGTAGGAAAACGCAGGAAAACATTGAACAACTTTTCGATCGTCAACTCACTGTTGACGGTCGAAAAATCGTCGGCTATCGCTCCCCTTCGTGTAATTCGCCATTAGTCGCCGTTTGCACTCGGCTTTTTACCTTAATGAGCTCCCCCTGTGCTTCTCGCAACACGCACACGCCACCAATACGCATATTTGTGCAGCTACCCCAAACAACATGAAAAATGCCAAGGATATAAACGAACGCACGGAAAAATTGTTGCAAATGGGTAACGAACGGTAAGCCAAAAGTAATATATTAATAATCCTCGATAGTCGAGGGGACGTTGGTAACCAAGTGTGACACATCCGCGGCACTGATGGTCTTCGTACTTTGCCGGTCGGTTCATATTAAGCCACATTGTTGTACAAATTTTGTGCTCACAACATTAAGTAACACAATAAATATTTACTTGAATTGATTCTAAGATGCGAACTAAAGATTTTTGTGCAGCAGGTTTATCTGAAAGGCTCTTAACATATCCATTCACTTCAAATTTCAGTTACAAACTTCGTACTTAACGTGTAAAAGGTCGAAATCATACATATACCTAACCTAATTTTTCTAACTAAAATATTTTCCAGTAAGATATTCTTACAGACACCAAACTTTACCGTTTATCATAATAATTTTCACTATAAACCAATCTTTACTTAGTAAGTAGGTATTTCGATCACTTTACTAGTAATTGTAGTTTGCTCTGCGGCTACTATGGAAAAACAAACATTGTTAGACAGTATTAATATCCTGCTAGGTACCTCTTACTGTTTACTTTCTTACAATTAGCAACTCAATGGGCTTTTTTACATGGAAATTATATACATATAAGAGTCTGGCAGTCTGTCTACATATTTAAAGGGTTAGTGAGAGTTTTTGCTGTCATTTTTGTGAGAGAACAGGTTGCTATGCACCCACCTGTCGAGCCGTCTCCTCTATATATGTGTGTGTAATTTTATGTGAATTTATATTATTCGGCCTCTTTGCTATATGTTACTAAGAAACATGAACGCTGATCGCTGATGTAATAGAGTATGAAAGGTGACATAACCAGATTATGCAGGCATACGTAAGGACAGATTTAATCGATAATACACCTCGAGGTGTGTCTAAATTTGAAGAGTTCCGTAAATAACTTACCGATATAAACAATAGAAGGTATTAAACGATATTTATAATGGTTGTAAAGACGAACAATACACTTTCACAAATTGTCAACATAACTGCATTTTCTTAAAAGAACTTGCTTAAGTATACTTTTCTTATGACTATCTCGGCTTAGTGGTACTGAATGCGACTGCTATGCGTGAAGTTTCGTGTTAAGTCCCGACTACCCAGCCAGGACTAAATACTAAAGACAAAGCTTCATTTTTAAGAAATTCTCAGTAGCAGCACGATGTTTAGAATTGGGCTCGGTAAATGGCAATAGGCTTGTCCAATGTTAAATGTGATTTAAAACCATAGCTAGCGAAATGTGGGACTAATATCATAACAAATGTGCTTGTGACGAATGAATTCTTCAAATATTTCATATACACATATGGAACAAAGCGACATTCTACTAGAGTAAGGTCGTTCACTGCAGACTTGCCATTTGATAAACATTTAACTAAAAAGTTTACTTTATTTATGTCCGAAAATATTTCGAGAGGGCGAAATTTTTATGTAGGCTTCGCGTCATACATAACAATTAAGTGGCTAGCTTTAGGATAGTGCGTGCATTGGGTGCGTGCGATAGCGATCTCCGCGCGCCCCTCGGGCCCTGCCGCCCGCGCCCCGCTCTCCTACAAAACAACATTCTAAGTATTTGTGAAGCAGAGGGTTTTTTGCGCGAAGCCCGAGGGTGGCGGAGCGCAATCGCCCGCCACCGCACAAAAAATACTATAAAATAACTCAACAGAACCGCGGGGCGGATTCGTGATCGTGATACCGCTCAAATTATAATACCTACGGTTTAATTAACGCTAGCGACAAAAATTTTACATGTTTTCATACTATATAGTAGGGACTGTACGAACTTACGATTTGCCGTGCGATTAAGCTATGCCAATTAAAAATGCGGGACTTGACGTTTATGGCTGAATGTTTTACTGTTGCTTGTGTATTTTGATATCTTAAACACAATAGAGGTTATAATGAAATAGCAGATTGCATGTAAATGAATGTACCGATGTACAGATACGGTCCCAGTTCGGCTCTGTCAACCTGCTTGTATGTAGACAATGAAAAAACGCGATAAAAACTCACTCCGTATTGGATGCTACAACAGCGAGATTTCCCGCCAACTCATGTGTGATTTACGAATAAAACTTAAAAGTAAATACTGGCTACGGTCACAATCCGGTCAGCAGGTAGGTTATTTTGATAAAGCCATCCATTGCGTTTTTGGATATAGCGGCAGAAAAATTATGATAAATGTTCTTATTGGAGAAATTATTTAAAAGCATCTAATATATGTAGGTAGATAGAATCCTTAAAAAATATTGTTTGGTTTACCTAATATTTATTTTCACATTAAATCATAACGACATTATTTTATGAGATTACGTTTCAAAAATCTATTAGAACTTAGCAGTGAGTTTAACTGCTTGTAGTATTGTATAAGTTCTTAAAATATCCAACTAAACACTAAAAGTGAGCATGTTTTGTTTGAATAAATTCACAAGTGTATTAACGATTATTATTTTGAATTTTTATCGGTAACACATGGGGCGAGCTAAGCCATGTAACAGTGTAAAGGTAAGGAGTTTTGTTTTACGATGTTTGTACACACCGTGGCTGATTTTGAATTAATATCCTTTTATTATGAGAACAATATGACAAAACAACTTTTAAGTACTTACAATACCAACATATTGGGTGTATAACAACATTGAAACTCATAAAGGGCTATTACCTGTAATGTGTATGCACATATTAATTTAGGTCTCTTTACCGTACCTAATTATATTTTGATATGACGACGATGATACATGACGGAGCGCCCGCCGACAAAGCGACTTTTCGTAACGCAGTCGATTAGCTATTAAGAACATCTATGGTTAACTGAACTCGTGAAAGCTATTCTTATATAATATATCTGTGTGATAAATAAACTGTATTTGGTATGAGAAATCTGATATTACACTTCTATTCCTTTAAACGATACTCATCCTTATGCCAATATCACCCTAGATTTCATAAGATTCTCAACTGAGCAATCTCTAATGCTCTGTTCCTAAAGCGATAAATTAGTTGCTAATTTAGAGCTTTTTTATAAACTGCTAAGTATTATTTACACATAGGTTGAACAGAAGTCTATATATATCGAATATATATGTATGTCTCATAAATATCTTACTTAGATTTATTAACACTTTTATACGTATAAAATCATATAGTGAAATATTCTAAGTCTATGTATAAAATTAACTGCAGATGACGTTTATTAAGTTTTTAAACTGTGTTGTGTGCAAGCTCTCATTTTCCGTCCAGTATATATGAGTATAGTAGTGTATCATTTGACTAGGCAAAGAACTTTTGTTGATTCTCTTGGCCTCTATTATGGTCTTTATCATTGATGATCTGCAGCCTGCGTTTTAAATTTTCTTAATCTAAATGAAACATCTGAAGCAAATTTGTCAAAGAATGTATAGTCGACAATAAAATTGCTTTACCACCCTAAGAGTAAATGTCGTTTGCATATCACAAAACAATAATGTCTATTTTTGCTTGTATTGTAAGTGACATCAGTACAGAGACAGTTGTCATCAATGCGCGACGTCAGAGACGTAGAACTATTTATCAATTAAAATAAAGTCTATCACTATATATTACAAAACAAAGTCCTGCGCCGCGGCTGTTTGTATGTATTTTTCACAATAAACTTCAAAACTACGAAATGATTTTAATGCGATTTTCACCAATAAACAGAAATAATAATAAACAGAAAACATTCACGATTAAAATATGGGGATAATTGGTGACAATGTTGGAAATAGTCAAGCTGCCTAAGAGCGTCATACCTAATAAGTTCTACTACCTTTTTTGGATAGTCCATTTATCGAGGATATAGGGACAGATAGTTATAAATAGGTGGTGTGCAAAAAAGGAAGATGAATAAGAAATTAATAACAATATATTAACAAACTTTATTTATGAAATTAAAATAAATAAATAAAAATCCTCTTAGCAGATATTAACATAAAATGTGATAAATAATAAAGTTATCACGTTTAATAATACGTCAATTAGTAACCAGTATTTCTGCCATTTGATTCAATTACTGCCAACAATCAGCTTCTCATTGATCCCACAAGTCGCTCACAAATATCTGTACCCCGCATAGCCTCCCAAATCTCTCTGCAATGACTCTCAATTGCTTCTTTAGTTTTCTCATTGCGATGTGTCCATTTTTGCACCATAAGTCCCCAAACATTTTCGATTGTGTTTAAGTCTGGAGACTTTGAAGGCCAATCGAAGGCCTTCAATCGAAAGCATTGATTTTGCCGGAACTACTCGCGAGTAACAGCAGCAGTGTGTAACCGACAGTTATCTTGTAAGAAGTGAAGTTCGACGATATCATCTTCTGGGTAAATGTTGCGAACAGTTGGTAATATGACGTTTTCTAGCGTGTCAACATAATTTTGCGCAGTTGCTTTTGAAGGTAATGCGCATAAGTCACTGACAACATCAGCCGACATCCAGCCCCAAACGTTTGCACTGATTCTACCAGACCCCGTGTCCGGTACTATATGATTTTCATCATATCTTGTATTGTTATATCGCCAGAGATTTAATCGACCGTGCTGATTAGATTTAAATGTCTTTTAATCAGTAAATATTATGGTCGACCAATCAAAATCTAAAAATCCCTGGCAAAACGCAACCGAGCTGCTATATGGGCATCAATTAAATGACCTTTTTTAGCGTATCGTCTATAGTGCAACCCCATGCTATGCAGATGGCTTCTAACAGTCTCCGTGCTCACGTCGAATTTTTCGGCAAATTGAGATGTTGATGTAAAATTATTTTTCAAATGCGTATCTCATTTCTTCCCTTTGCGCTGTCGTTACTGTAGGCCGGCGACCACTACGCCTGTGACTTTGGAAACTGCACTCTTCACCTTCTCAATTAATTCAGAACCGTACAGTATAGCGTGATATATTCAAATCTCTGGAAATTTGACTTATGTTGTATTCTGCTCAGTGTAATGTAATAATTTCTGCCCTTTTGACAATATTTAAATTACATGACATTTTCAGTTTTTCTGATATGACAAGTTTTGTGGTTGTTCATAAACTCCACAGTGTAATATAGTGACATTTGTATAGTGTTAGTAGAAATTATTATTTATTGTTTTATATATGAACATTAATAATGAGTCTTATTAAATTTTAATTATGATGGAAGTTTTAGTTAATAGTGTTAAAGTAAATATATGGTCGACTATACTTAACATAATGTTACCGAGTGTTCTTTTAGCGAGCATCTTATTTTATTTCTGACGTTATACGAGTAGATTGATTATTTTACAGATGGGATTGACTTACTATACATGCCGACAGTGTAACTTAATTGTTACGTTGTTTTAGTTACTGCGTTTTTGCAAGTCTCTTTTCGATTCCTTTAGCCTACAATTAATTGACAAGACACTGGCAAAGTAGATAGACGTAGTTACGTCTATCTACAAAAATAGATAAAATAGATTCGGAAAAACATAGGTATGTTTTTATACTAAATATATTAGTATAAGCTTTTTCTGTGTCAGAACACAGCTTACACTAATGCTACACAGCTTATAGCTAGTTGTATGTACATACTTTAGATATATGTATGTACATACATTAGAGGAAACTATAGTTTAAATTATCTTGCCGAAAGTCGATTATTTCTAGTTTAAAAAAAAACAATTTGTTTACTACACAATCGTTCTGGTTTTTTTAATAACTTGCTTCATATGAGCTTTAAGCTAAGCTAAGTCAACGGCAGAAAAAATGTTGCTATAAACAGCAGTTAATTAATTAAATACAGTTGGTGCTTAACCATTTCATTTTCTCTACCCATTTAGCCGGGTATGCATTATATTTATTTCAGTAAGGAAATGTGCGTTCCCGCATTTTTGTGTTAAAACTTTTCGTCCACCTCGTCACGCAAGATTGACCGAGATTAGTTACTTATAAGCCTTATTTGTCACCTGCTTATACTCTCTATAGTTTCAAATAAGTGTTTATTTTCAAGAAATATTGTGAATAAATAACAGCGATAGAAATAAAACGATCATTTAAGGCATGCACGAAAATTGGTAAAAGGAAAATCTGCTTGAAATGCTGCTTTTAAAATTTGATTATTTTCGGTAACTATAGATAACCAAGAAAATTAGTTACATTATTTTTAACGTCACTATTGTTTGCAGTTTTATAGTGACCATATAATATTAATAGTCAATCACATAAAGGGATCCTTTTAGGGGGACTTTTAAGTTTACTAAAGCAAAACTTATTTTCGTTATTCTAGTAGAAGTATTTCACGAGTATAGGTACGTATTGATTGGTTTGTATACCTATACTCAGTTTACACGTACGCACTACTAACATACTATTGTATAGAAGGACAATAATTACCTGAGGTTCTTAAAATAAACCATTTCAATATATTACATGGATAATTTGAACGCGCATTAAGTCACCTTATGTGTTTTGACGTATTGTACTGTACTATTTGAAATCGCAATTTAAAATGACGATGTATAACTTATAAATACCTATCAGTATTTTAGAACTTTGATTTAAACTATACTAGATATCATTAAATGAGCATGCTGTTAATTTCTATAAATCATCTTATGCGACGAAACTAATCCTGATTAGTCTGAATTCTCTCGACTCTTTATTCGCCCCATACCCAATTAACAATTGTTGGTTAAAATTCTGGTAAAAAATGTTCATAAACACACTTATATTATATCTATTTTTCAGATGAATACTAATATTGTGCGTATACCGGATATAACAATTGGGTCAGCAAAATTCCTATAGTAGCCCTTGTAAAATTCATGGATTCAAGCGTTTTGACTTATAATTTTTGCCAAATTCAATTGGCATATGGAAATACGTACAATTTTCGTATAGTTGCTAGTATAATACTTGATTGTATAAAAGCTACATTGTATTGTTTCTACTAGAATATTGATATAAAAATAAAGTCGCATTGCTGATAAGGCTAGGTCGATAGGCTAACCACAGGTAATCTTCATTGAAGCGATCTATATTGATGCATGTTTAAAAGAGCCTACTTCTCCTTATTGAAGCTATTGTACTTAAATATTTCATGAATTACACAACACAACATGGCGATTGTTGTGACCTGTTTATGCCCGAAGGATTATCGGAAAATGTACTTATTATCAGTAAGATACACAATATACCAGCTAGTCCTAATTAATAAAGGGGAGATTGACTGCTCGTAACTGCTACTGCTCCGAGTGTTGTGGGTTCAAATCCCACACGGGACAAAACTTTGTGTGATCCACAAATGATTGTTCCGAGTCTGGGTGTTCTTTGTGTCCGTTGTTTGAATGTTTGTAAAGTCTCCCGCGACACACGACTTATTCTTAGTGCGGAAGTTATCTTTTTAATAAATAAAGTCTTTCTTCTTCTTCTTTTATTTGTTTTTAGAAGAAAGAATAATGTAATAAAATTGTCCTTTATTGGACTTGACATCTACATTCAAAATCAGTTGTGTCTTTTCTGGCAAAAATACCAATAGTTACGATATTTATAAAGATCACATCAAAATCACTAGTACTTAGCCGCATTGTAATGCTGGTGTTAGGCATTTCTTTGCGTCTTTAGTGTAGTGCACCGAAGTAAAGATCTCTTCATTGCAAATTATTATTTGTCAGACTCTCGTTTAATTTCAATTCGATCTATTTGGCCATTATGATTTTGTACCTATTAATTAGGACAGTTAACATAAACCAAGATTTTATTTTAATTTTATTATTAACCATAGAGATATATCTACCTATTGATATATTTTAAAATGTCATGCGCTTTGATAAAACTGTTGCCTTAATATTTAAGTCTAAGTACTTAAGTCTTATAAAATATTTAAGTAATTAGACTTTAAATAATAATAAATGATTATTTGGATACTTTTTCTGTAAGATTGGTAGGACCAAAATACACAAAATTTAATAGACCGTCAAAGGAATTTTAATTCACTTATTAATTAAGTTTGTTAAAGCAAAGCTTACTTTCTACTCTTTATTCTAGTATTTCACGAGTTACCATACATATAGGTACCTACGTGATGTAATTCTGAAATAATATATGCCTATTTGCGGCAATCTATATATGAAATAAGCGTCATATGCTGCACAAACTTTAATATTTTATTTTATTTCGGCCTGGATTTACCCACTGCAGGGCAAATGCCTCCTTCTTGCTTTTCCAGATATCCCTGTTATGTGCTAGTTTGCACCAGTCTCTCCTATAGCTTCGTTTAATTTAATTCGCCCCGCCTTGCATCGACGCTTAGATTTATTTGTATTTTGTGCTTTAAGTTAATTTCGTATAAACAGGACTCACCTAATTAGTAAAGATTGTGACATAAGGAATATCTTAACCGTCCCTTCAAACAGATAAAACCTTATTTAGAAATTTCAACCATTTTTGACGCGCTTATATTCCATTAGGAGAAATGTTGTTTTAGTAATGGTATGATAGTAAAACCAGCGCATGTGTCAGGCGGATTCTTTCGACACCTCAGCAACAAGCCGTGTCAAATGTAATGGTTTGAAGTTCATAAATCACTCAATTATATATTTGTGAGTAACAAAAAATATCGCAAATCCCGCTTAAGTAACCGGAGTCATTAATCACGGAGTACGGCTCCAGTCCGACCGACTACGGTAAATTATTCGGTAGCTAATGATTGAAGGATGCGAGTGATGGATTCGTTTGACTAA
The DNA here is from genome assembly GCA_963675205.1 of Catocala nupta. NCBI lineage: Eukaryota > Metazoa > Arthropoda > Insecta > Lepidoptera > Erebidae > Catocala > Catocala nupta. The sequence continues at coordinate 16,783,775 of OY776081.1, forward strand.
AACTTATATCGATTTTGGAGAGCTGATTTGATGGGTAAGAGAAGTATGTTGTAAAAGAAAGCTAACATTTTTCGAATTAGGAAACTAAAATGCAAGTTAGTTAGACTCTTTTGACAAGTTTCTCAAGATAATTTTTAACATTTTTATTTCTTTTTATCATTTCGTTTATAAAGCCTAAGCCCAGCTCGAGAAATGGTAAGTACCTGTATAGGTACATGACAATATTATTTCAATTAAGTGAAATAAGTTGCAAAGCTACAGTAATTAATCACTTGTGAAGAATGATTTTATTCTATTCCATTGCATTGTTTAGCAGCGATAGCCTAGTAGGAAATCGTTGGACTGCCACGTAGAAGTCTCGAGTTCGATCCTACATCTCTGACTTTTGAAGTTGTATGTGTATTAAATAGTTAATTATCGCTTGCTTTAACAGTGAACCAAAACATTATGAGGAAACTTGCATGTCTGAGAGTTCTCCAAAATGTTCTCGAAGATATGTGAAGTCTGCCAACCCGCTCTGGGCCAGCATGGCATAATCCTTGTCTTCTTCTCAATGTGACTTTTCACATTGAGAAAAATAAGAAGCCCGAGCTCAGCATTGGTACAGTTTAATACACGGCTCATAATATTATATATTTAATATATTGCATTGTTTATATTCTGGAAAGGTTAATAAAAAAATTAGTAGTCGTAATCGAATGTTTAGCTTTGAACTAAACAATTAGATGCTCTGTGACCACGGGGTCGATAAAACAAATTGTGTGTACACATCAAACAGCCCCACTATTTTCCTGTATTTCGTGATGCGTACTCAACTTTAATTGAATTTACTACCAGCTTACCGTCTATTTCTATACCTATTGGCTGACGAGTTGATGTTCATTGAATTGTAGAGCTTTGACGTTGGCGAAGCACGCTATTTACCGTGATTATCTCATATATAATGTATCGCGTCAACGTCTCTTAGACAGGTGAAACAGCATGCATTACCTTCACCACGGTTCACGGAACCCTCCTCAACTGCACTCATTCGTTATTCACGATTCGCGCTCTTCTATTACACTACAAATCGTTGCGGTTTGCTTCACTTTAAGTATCGTTATATGAATTCTCAGAGCTGCGCTTTACCAATTATTTGGCGATTGTACGTAAGAGCCGGCTCGCCCGAAATAGTCCTACTCTCTTACTCGGCATTATCTACCTTTGTTCGTTATGTTCAGTAAATATGTAATTCTGGTTATTGGCAGAGGTGTCTCGGACTAGACTACGATCTCGACATCTCTCCTATTTTTATCCCATCTTTAATTTCTTTTCTAGGTCGCGGTCTCGTTGTCTGCGTTGTATACGAATGCAATTGTTGTGCTATCTCTATGTTACTTGGCTCTTTCTTTCATAAACTTGACTAATGTAACTAGGTCTATGAACTTGGCTTGACAGGCTACTTAGTCATTTTAGTCTAAAATGACTAAGTAGCCTGTTATTGATAGATTTAAAAGTTTGTGAATGGGGATTAAGAATGAATGAGTTATTTGTCAAATGTCTTCTTTATGCCGATGACCAAGTAATAATTGCGTCATCAGCGGAAGAGTTGCAGGCGATGATAACTATTATGCATGGTGCTTTTGAGAGTAAAGGAATGAAAATAAATGTAAGCAAGGCGAAAGTTATGGTATTTGAAAAGGAAGAGTGCGTGACGATGTGTAATATTATGATTGATGGAGAAAAAGTGGAGCAAGCGAAAGAGTTTGTATATTTCGGTACTTTGTTTAAAAGGGATGGTAAACATGAGGGAGATATTGAAAAGAGAACGATTGCTGACAAAAAAGTGAATGGAGCTCTATGTGATTTTATGAACGAAATGCATCCGAAAAAGCACGTTTGGCTGTTCGTAGAGGACTATTAGTGCCCACACTTATGTATAGAAGTGAAAAATGGGTATGGCAAAAGAAGCATGAGAGCAGAATAAATTCTGTAGAAATGAGAGCGCTGAGTGTGATGTGGTGTGACTCTGAAAGATAAAATAAGGAATAGTGTGATTAGAGAGAGATGCGGCATAAAAGTGGATATAGTGACAAGAATAGAAAAGGGTATGTTAAGCTGGTTTAAGCATGTAGAAAGAATGGTCGAGGAAAGACTGACTAAGAAAGTTTATAAGTCTAGTGTGAGTGGAACAGTCGCAAGAGGAAGACCTAGGCGAACGTTTCACGATCAGATCGGAGGCGTTCTGGACAAAGGCCAGGTTTAGAGCACCTTGAACCGACGGGCTTGTATGAAGAATGTGATGAAAGTGAATGAAGCCAGAGAAGTGTGTCAGGATTGTAGCAAATGGAAATCCGTAGTCTCTGTCTACCCCTCAGGGAAAAACGCGGGAATCTATGTATGTATGTAGATTCTATGCAATTTTTAAATTGTCTGTCATATGCTTTCCTGGCAGGTATATGTTGAGAGTTTGCGACTATTGCCTTTATGTGTTCTCTGAAGCTTTTTCCAGATTGCACAGGTGTTCGCAATCACTGGGCTCACTTACGCGACAAACGTGGTTCTAGTTTGTTAGAAATGCCATGTACTAAAAACAGTATTATTTTGGTATAAAGATCAATGTCGTCACCGCTCGTTGTAACTAGACAAGTAAGTACTTGTAAGATGTAGGCACGTCACATGCGTAAAACTAGGTCAAAAGGAAATCACTCAATCGCCGCTACATTTTCCTGTCCCAATGTATGTATTTTATTTGAGGAGTAGGTATTGTATTTGTACGATCGTGATAATATCAGCATTCGTGTTATTGTTTCGTGTGCTCATAACAGTGGCGTTCTTTACATTATTTCGCAACGTGAGTGACCTTTCGTGCGAGCGGGCGGCAAATCGCGCGAAAATATCGATTATGCTTATCTTATCGGCGGCTATCGGTGGCGTGTCGCCACGAATAAATGGGAATCAAAACGCACGCATCGGTTGCTCAGCTTAAACAGCCTAAGTATCCGCTGTAGCGCATGCGTCTTGCAGGGCCTTGCATTGGATGTCGCGGACTCCGCCTCCGATGTCACTATTCGCAATTTGCGTTGCAAAGTTGATCGTCGTAGGTTTATTTATGCATATAAGAGAATTATCTTTTATATTAGGTATTTGTAGTGCGGTTATCAATTTAGTTTTAAAGCGTTATCATTGGCATGAAACGATTACACTGCTTCAATTTCTGATCGCCTGGTAGCGAAAAGGAATAAGCGTGACTGATTCAACTATTAAAACTTATTTTTAGTGAGCATACGTAGGTTTAAATAAGTATATGCTTATGTGTGTATATGTATATTAATTTCCAATACCATAATCAATTAATTCTGTGTCGAGACAGAAATATAATAGACATATTTTATACATAATAGATATTATATATATATTATATTTATAGCTAATAAAATCGTCAGACATATGCGCTTCTGTCCAGAAACGACCATTTCAGAAATTTGCATCGAGTATTTTATTATTCACATATATTTTATACAAATTGCGTGCTATGTGTTTATGTATTCAGAAGCATGTGAAAGCAGTTATTTAAACTCGTTTACGGCACAATCCACCTGCTATATAATCCGCGCTGTTTCGCAACTCGCCTGGTATCTATGTCATAGTGACGTGGAACGGAAATAGCGAGCTAAAGCGGGTGTGAGCGAGATGCTTACACGACACCGGATTCTGCGAGGACGGAGGACGGAGGGGCTTCGCTATACATACCTACTCTGTTCGCGAATATATTGTTGCGCAACGTACACCAGCTCAAATAGGTTCCTTATTCACTCGTACAGTTTACATATTTCGAACGGTCAAATCGATAAAGTGACCATCGATTAGGGTCGAATTTTCCTTCGGTTTCGATGTACATCATTGATTGTCCAGAGTTGTGTTACAAATCGCCTTGAAAACCGGCTTAATCGATGCGACACAAATTATTAAATTACATGTTCGACTCACTGTAAGCGGCGGTGGAAATTTAGATAATTTTGGAGTTTTTGCGCCATTAAGCGCGGGAATTTCAGCGATTCTTACTTGTGATGAGACAAGACACATATTAATGTATTAATTTAAAACTTAAGGTCTATATAGGATGTATTTTTAAACGCCCAATATTACCTTTCGGGAAGAGCGTAATTGATCTCATTTGTTTTGCTATTAAATAGGTATATTTGGATTCTGATGTTATACATCAGGTAACTTCTTTTTAATTTTTTAATAAAAAGAAGCGAAGATTTTCACACGTACCTATATACTTATTAGTCTAGTTGCTTATCATAGCCGTATACTTAAGTACCATCATTTTAATATCTGAACGTAGGTACCTACACATACCTACTACTTAACTAAGAATTAGATATAATATTAAGATCTCACCAATCGACTGAATATAAACGATTGTACCTATCTCTTACGAACATGTGAACATTTTTTTATTGGTTTTGAGAGATTGTCTACTTTCCTTATTAGTCTAGTGCGACGTATAACTGAACTAAATCAACACAAATGAAATGCGCCGTAATAGATGTAATCAGCGGTTAGCTACTTGAAAATAACTTTCAAAAATTAATAGCCTCATAAAATCTACATTTTACTATATCACTACGATCCTTGTTAATGATAAAAGTAATTCAATATGTATGTAAGTGTCTAATAATCACGATTGTATCAATTTATCGAACTATTCTTCAAAGTTTGTTTTTGAAATTGATTTAGATTTTCTTTTTTTTGATTTATCATGGTTTAAATAATATCAAAAGTCTTACTATAAAAGGATATTGTCATCGCCGTTCACTCATTTTTATAGTCATTTTAAATTTGACGTAGAAATCTAGAGCAATGCGTTGCAGCTTAAAAGACGCAGTTATCTATTTCGTATTGGCATTGTAGCAAAACTTATGAAAAGGCAAGTTCTAGGTTCAGATTTGTATGTAGACAGCAGCATGTTATCAATAAAATGGCGACGGCTTTGGAGTCGTTGAAGCGTAAACACGCGATTACGACATGGCGCGGAACAGAAGTCGGTGGATTCGCGCTCCACTACTGCGGGCGCGCGCCTCGCCTCAACATGGCCGCCGCGAGTCAATGGCCTCCAACGTGCGCTTGCGCAACTGCACGCGCGAATCTCAACAGCAAAACAAAGTCTTCGGCCAACACATATGTGTACGTTTCATACACACATGCACACCACCATGTCGTTTCTGCGCTAGTTTTCCATCTGTGTGCGTATAGGTATTGGACAGAATATGTTGTACAATGGACTTGTGTGTGTGAAGGGCTTCAACTGTATAGCAGTTGACCGCAATGCTGATTAATTTGATGATAAATAGTTGTTTGCTTTGAATTTTCCTTAATTGATTTTATGAAGGATTTTGGTCTGTTAGTTTCAGATTAAAGTATTTTTTGTTAACTAGCACGGAAGAAACATTGCGTGATCTTACTGGCCGATAAAATAAGTGCTTAACACTGTCCATAATATTCATTCATATTCGTGTGACTACTACTTACAGAAAAGGTTAGGCAAAACTAATAAATTTTAAGTAGAAGACTTTTAGCACTAAAAACCCTACTTTGAATTGACCAATAAGAAGTGTTGCTTAAGTAAGCAATTGTGTTCCCAAAAATACAGGTGTTGTGATAGAAAGTACAGTAAATAAATTCGTAAATTTTCCGTTGCCGATTTACAATAACTTACTCAAAGCAGATCACGTGGCAGAACCACTGGTTCTAAGCAAGAAATTTAAAATGGTTCCGTTATTTCGCCGTGCAGTGTAAACTTACTCAGCCCACGACGACATGACATTGGCAGACCTCAATAAACTTGAGGCCGTCATGAGGCCACATGGCCAATACGGTCACTAATGGAATGCGAGAAATATTTTATTTGTAGATTGTCCAAAAATTAATGACTGATAAATATTCAGAATTCGTTAACGGAAAAACAAACGTTGGTTGTATAAGAGTTAAAAGTTCCAGCGACCTGAATACGTACGTAGGCGAATTTATAAGTATTTACGACATTTACACGTTGTATCGACACTCATTGAATTTATATTGTGGATTTTGAAATAACTATTTAGTGTTTAATTGATCCTATGCTTAACAGGATCAATTAAACTTAAGTTTACCGTTGAACACGGCTCGAGTACGACTTGAGTTTGATTTTTGAAGTTAGCAAAAGTGTTTTATAGATGCTAATAATTTTTTAGCTGTCACGTTTGTTTAACTTTCTGAGCTTACTATATAAATCTTTTATAACAAAAGTAGAATTAAATAAATGTGTATGTGCGCAATCCAACGTCTATGTATTTATTATACCGTAATTATTTTTTATGCAGCCAACCTCGAATCGCAAGATCATGCATTGAGGAAGTACACAAACTTCGCTTGTTAGTGGTATCATTATGAATGTACGTTGTGTTTTTTTAATTATGTATAATGCAAAGAATATCGACGCTTTTCAAGTTCTAGTAACTTGGTGCAGTACGCACACTAACATTAATGATTTTGCCACTGGTTTGCACATAATTATGTACCTATATAGGTATCCAGTTTTATTTAACGTTAGATATATTGGCTACCTCGTATAAACCTCTGTTTTTGCTCAAACTGTAACAGCTGTGAAAGTACCTTAACCACACGGAGTATGACAGAATCCAGCTGTTAAAGTACATTTACGTAAGATAAAATAAAAATAAAATAAGATAAGATCGTAGTCAAAATATCTTGTGTTAGGTGCCTGCGATTGTTACGGTATTTAGGCTCTTGGTACCTCTCTCTTTCTATTAGTACGAATAATCTTTCAAACTTGTGCTGTCAACACAGCAATTCAATTTCAGCAACGTGCGAGAGATGCTGTTGTATTATCCATAGGCCACTATAACTGCTTAGTTCTACAAAAAGAAATTCTCTGGATTACAAAAAGTTTTAATAAATCAATTAGCATGTTGGATTTCACACTCTTGGAGTGTTTAAAATTAGTCTGAGTGTAATACTTCCCAAGATTCCAGGAGTTTAGGTTTCTGATGGTTATTAAATAGCCGCTACATGGAAATATTTTGTTATTGCATGGCATACGAAGAGAACACAACTCGTTACAGAGTGAAAAAATTATGGTATAGCTTCAGTCCTGGTAACAAGAAGAACAGTTTGTTGAGTTCTTCTCTTTGAACAGTATCTTGTTTTGTCCAGAACGCGATGTTTATTTAATTTTTAAGGTTCAAACATTAAAAGATTTGACACAATTTATTATTATCTGTGATAAAAAGCACAAAACGTACCTACTTTTACATTTATTAATAAATAATACACAGCCTGGGCAAATATAAGACCTTTAACTAATATTTGTAGATATGATAATGGTTATGATGTTAATGGTTTTATTCGGTTGGGTGGTTACATTGTTGACTATCTCGTTGCTAACCTAAGTGTCCCAACCTAATGTCCTAACCTAATGTTCTATCTTAGAAGTTCCAAGGTTCAAAAAAACATGTTTTCCATAGAACATTCAGCCTCAAGATGCACTGCCTAAGAGGCATTACGTAACTTAATGAGACCCTGTGCTCTTTTAGTAACCTGAGTAAGCAACTAACGGTGTCGGGTAGGATTTCCGATTCGGGTATTCTTTATTTGGTAGGGTATCTTTGTAGTATCCCGTAGGGCATAGTTCCAGATACTTTACTGAAACCTGTGTATCAGCGCCGAAACAGGAACAACTGTAAACGGTAAAGCGTGTAACCTTTTATTATCTACATAGAACCTACACATATCTACCGAAATGTGGGTGTTAAAGTCCACTTTGCCTATCTAAAAATACTGGTGTTTCCATAACAAAATAATGTATCTAGATAACAAAGAATTTTGTAGTTACGTCGTTTTGTTATGGAGGCAGTAGCTACGCAGTAGAACTAGCACTGTGCAAATGTAGGTCACGCCATTCGGATTTGCATGCTCACCAAGAGAGCCCTTCGTTTTTAACAGATGGCGATAACACACCTCATTATATTTAATATACGACATTTTATCTCAGTTTATATAAAAATCAGGTTTGGCAACGTAGTTTAACCTAGTTGCATATTCACTACATTTGGGTAGGTATGTTTCCATTCGATCAGTGTACTTCTAAGTATCTTATTGCGAGGGTCATTTTGACGAGCAAAATAAAAAAAAAAATAAAAAAATATATATATATATAAGCCTGTCTTCATATTCTATGGTAGGCTCATCTAACTCATAGAAGATACATTTAACGTAAATATCTATAACGACAACAATACGCACCAAGACCTGAGTGTTCGAAATAGACAGTCGATTATGTCTGACTAATTATTGAGCTAGCATGTTGAGATTTAACAGGGCACATTTCCAGACTACCTTCTACTGAGAATTGTCTAATAGAAAAATCCAATAACACTGCCTGTCTCGGGCATAAGAGCCGGGACCTCACGATTGCTCTTATCTACATAGAACACACTTATGCCTCGGGATCAGTAAGACAGTTCAGTATTTGTATGACCCACTGATATTCTGGATAGCAAGATTCTATGTTATCTGCTGATGACAATAATTGCTAACGCTAGCTAGTTACGAATAAAATATCTACAATAATACGCTCACTTCACTACAATGTTATGAGATTTTACTAATAATCATAGAGCTCACAATTTACTTTAATTCATTGATCGAAGTTTTGTGAAGGACATGTTCAGTATATTTAGATTTAGAATTTTCTAGTTAATGTGACAGTATACTGTAAAGGGCAAGTGCGCAATATGAAATAAGTTTTAGCCATTATTTGAAATAGAAATGATACTTATTGTTATAAGGGCCCATCCTCTGGTTGGGTTAGTGATCATTGGGAATTGGATTATTAGCAAGAATGAGTCCCGAAAATGACCGGCGTTTTAGATAGGATTTACAAGTACCTAGCTGGCGAAATGTTTGTAGGCGTGACGTTTGCTGATCTCCTAGCTAAAGCACACCTTACTTTTCGATGATATTATACCGATAAGATGATATGGTATATATTATTTAGATAGTCCTTTTAATACATATTTTATTACCGTATAAAATATAAATACTTAATACTATAATAATTAAAACAAACGATATTAGACAAACAATCGCGTATAATTAAGACGCATTATAAATAAAATCATTATTCTTATAAGTTCTAATTATAACTTATAACACAGCGTCGGTTTTCCGTATGATGATTGCCTTCGGCTTTCAAAATAGTCAAGTGGTTGTTGTGCATGCGAATCGGAAGTGTTCGGCAGAGGTCGTCGAGCCCAAAGCGACACGTGTAACTCTGCTTGCGTAATACAACCTTGCAGTCGCGAATAATATGGAGCCCACCAGTCAGGATACTGTGGACATGACCTGCTTTTATACACACCGATTATTTGGTACACACGTAAAAGGTATACCTACAAGTTAAGAGATTAACAGCTTTAGCAAACCTTTGGTTCTACCACAAATGATTTAGGAATCTGTTTCGTTTTTTATATTTTATGCAGTGAGCCACGATTTATTTCTCCTTTTTAAGTGTTATACTTATAATGCATTTGAAAAGTACTTAAGAAAAGTTCCCTATAAACTAATAACCAGTCATTTAGTCAGTTATTGTAGCATTTATAATATTCATAAATCTATGCTAAAATGCAAGTTTCTAAAAATATTACTTGTTTCGACACGACGCAATGCACAAACTAGGATAGAAAAGACTCATACGATTGTTAACATTGAATCATAAATATAAACCCGACAGTGTTTCAAAATTTCAAATGTCATCATCACATACGATGAAGGTTATTCTGCGCGAGATAATTGTAAAATATTATGTACTATTAATATTACGTTTTTAAGCATTTTTAGCGGTATGAATCAATTGTCAAATGTCTCAATTAGGTAAGCGTGTTTACGCTATTGAACTCCTTTGGATGAAACTTTGCTCACAGATACATGTAATACTTTAGATGCGATAAAATATTTTAATTATATTCTGGAATAGGTTTGGATTATTAAATAAAATAAATTTTATTCATAATTTAGGAATACAATTATTATCGATAAATCAGCAAAACCTTTTTACACACGCTGCGTTTTAAGAAAGACTAGTATTTCCTGAAGGTTTAGAGCTGTCGTAATCATATTTAGCATTCCATGTAACTCATTACATGGCTGTGGTGATTATGCTACATGCTATTGGTACACACACAATAAGGATAGCTTGCATAACGTTCAATAAAAATCATTGGCTTTTGAGTTAATAATAAAACCAGCTATGCTAATACGTATCATCGATCTTTCCAGAACTTCTTTAGGGACAGTAGATATTGTATACTATAATCTGTTCATGATAGGTGTTTCGCCCTGATCGTTTAAGTCGAACTCGTACATATTCATATCTTTGTGTCTTTGTCTGTGTTGTATTATTAATTTTATTTTGAAGATAACTAAATATTTTATAGTCGATCTTAATGACGAGATACCTTATGAGAAATTTTATAGGCGATTAAAATGTTATTTTGTCGATGAAATGTAAATAATAATGGCAGTAGGGGTAGGAACTCTCTTTTCTATTCTTAGCTTTCGCCTTGACCTCCAGATATGATAAGTGCTGGACTTTCTGCATTATTGAATAAAACGTTCCTAGATCTTATATTTCTCGTTTTTAGCAGAGAGCAGACTACAGTATAGAAGAAGAATGTAAGAATATATGGGATGAGTAGAAGATTAAGCAAATATTATGAAATATAAGGGCGCCGTAACTTTTACATCATTTTAACGGAATATCCTTCTATTCCGTACTTTTATAAATCCCGTTAAGAATTTCAATTGCAAAATTTATTTAATGTTTTTTATAATAATGTTATCTGAGAAAAATATTGAGCTATTTTCACAATAATTCGCCGCAGAGCTAAATGGCGTCATGGCGAATCAAAGGGCCTCGCTGTAGCGGCGGAAGGTCGATAAGACCTTCTGGCCATTGCCCACGGGCGTTAGCATTGACAGCGGCCCTTATGCAAATCGTCTTTGCGCGTGCTTACCTTACCTACTCTACCGGTACGATACTTAATACCCAACGCCCTCTACTTCATTATACTGCAATCATACCTCTCTCAATGAACCTTCAATTCGGACGCTCAATCCGTGACTATCAGCCATTTAAACATGATTTCCTGGTCTCAACCTTGGCTCGGCTGTAAGAAAACTCCAGCATGAATACATCCCTATGTTGGGTGAATATTTTACTGCTTGTACGTATTCAAATAGTATTGCGAATTAATATTAAGGAGCTAAGTTTAAGGTCAGACGTCTAAAAACTTACGAATTTATTTGCGCAGTTCCCGAATAATTGACTTAATATATTTACTTCTGGCAAAACAGCAAAATTGAATATTGAGTGTGTTTTCGGCATAGTGTTGAGTGATGTTATATCACGTTACATGCGATCACAATTAGCGCTCAGCTACATTGCATGACCTCGTGAAATTGCCTGATGACGTTTAAAGATACATTTTAAAATCCACATTGTCAATGAATTGTTTTAAAAACGTAATTTGGGAATGTTCAATTCAGCAGTTGAGAAAATTTTCGAATGATTTTTTGACTTTATGTATAAATCGAAGGAAAATGAAATGTTATTATTAGAGTACATAAATAAATAATTGAAAATATATATGAGAATAGAGTTAAGTTATGTTATATATCTTCCTCTTTATATAGGTAATTAATTGAAGTATAATTTGTTAGGGTTTACGTTCCGTTTAACATCTAAATCTTCCCTATGTTGCCTTGACTAGTAGTTAATCTTTATATTGTAGAGATACTATGCCTACTATGTAAATAAACTCATAACTAGTGACCAGGATACCTAAAAAGCCTTTATGACTAGAAGAAAGAATAGAAAAATTGAAAGCAATTATGTGTTTGTCATGGCTTATGAAAACAAGCGTGAACTCCCAAGTTCTTACTAGAAAATTGCGCCCCATCAATTGGCAAAGCAAATAATCAGGCGGTAACATCGTGTTGCAGGCTATTTATTAAGAACTAACCTCAAGGCATACCATGAAGACAGATAACTCACAGTACGTGTCAGTTACGTATATTATCAAGGTAAAACAAACTATCAAACGATTTAAAAAATCATGTATAAATGGCGGATGTTGTCTCGTTCGGTGGCCTAGACTCAAATTTATTTTTATTTTTAGCAGAAAATCGAGCGCAAATTAATAGAATCAAGCTGGCAGTATTAGTGGGACGGTTCAAGGCGAGCCCTACGGCTCGCAAAGGGCCGCGTCAGCGTCACGCGCCGCCATTGACCCACTTACACATACCTACGCTGCGTGTGCGCACCGCGTACACTCGCCGATGAAAGCCCTCCGCAACTAAACCCGTCACGTATACTGTTTTGACGAAATTTTCAGTACCTTATTTAAGAAACTACAAATATTTAACATTTTTAACAACTGAATTCTCGTTGTGGATTATGTTATATCAATTCAATATTTATATTATGTTATAATTTCAGGGAACCCTCTGCTCTTGTAACCCTAATTTGAGCAATATCCAGGGTTACGGAAATCTGTAATTATAACGAGGATGCAGCTTTTCCGTACCTCTTTTAATAAGTAAACTTTAAACCTAATTTTCCTTGAAGCAAGTAGACGGACGATTTGAAGATGCCAATGTGGCAGGCAAAGTGGCACTTTGCTAGCTGCGAGCAATTTTTCACTGGACGTTTAGCACATTCATTGATTAGTTACACAAGTTATTGATTAGTTAATTCCATTTGGTACCTTGTAAGTTACATCTTCAACCAGGCAAAGCAACTCGTACTCTTGGTACGTAACCAAGGGTAAGACCAACTATTAGGTACGAGTTTTCTTAAATAAATATGTTTTGATATGAAGCACTTATATGCACGAGTGTAACATTTCAGCGGAGCTCGTTCGCTACAGTTGTTTGTGCGCGCATCTCAAGGCAACGGCTGGCCCTCCGCCGCAAATAATTCTGCTATTGTGAAACACCAGTCTTATCATCCGCCGGGACCTTGGCTTGGCTACATCACACGAATTACGGTCAAGTTGACGATTTCACGATTAATATTTCTATTTCATGATAAATATAACGTTTTCAATGTTCAGTAGGTACATTTACGAATTTAATATCATCTTTGTTTGCTTGTAAACGACTTATTGTGTGTATACGTACATTGTTTTTGAAGAGTTATTAAATTATTATTTGCAAATACGGGGCAAATTTATGCGCCCTACGTAAGAAAGATGGTGGCATTCGTCCCATTGCCGTGGGGTGTACCTATCGTCGTTTGGCAGCCAAGCTATGTTGCAAATACTACAGTGCCCCCCTCGCAGAGAAATTTCAACCAGTCCAGCTTGGTTTTGGTTCGAAGGGGGGCTGTGAGGCTGCCATCCACGCTCTCTCCACGTACCTTGGCTGTGGCGAAGGTGAGGTCATCTTAAAGATTGACTTGAAGAACGCCTTCAATTCTGTGAATAGGGACACCTTGCTGACGCAAGCTAAATTGGAAACACCCAAAATTTTCAATTTTTTGTGGCAGTGTTATAGACACCCATCTAAATTAATTTATAAAGACAACCATTTAGAATCTGCAGTTGGGTGTCAACAAGGTGACCCTCTTGGACCAGTCATTTTTAGTTTAGCCATTCACCCAATTATTGAAAAATTTAATTCTAAATTTAACATCTGGTACCTGGATGATGGGACCCTAGGAGGCGACATGGAAACGGTTTTACAAGACTTAAAACGTTTAAAAAATAAATTTAATTCAATTGGTTTAGAACTAAATTCCAATAAATGTGAAATTTTTATTAACGATAAAGTTGATAAATCTTTGGCTTTATCAAAATTCAATTCTTTGGCTCCAAACATAAAAATTATTGAAAAAGTTTCTTTTCGCCTTCTCGGGTCTCCCGTATTGGAGGAGGGATTCGAGTCGTTCATAGATGAGAAGATCCAAAATTTTTGTGAAATTTCAGACCGACTACTCAAAATTAATATTCATTCGGCTTATACAATCATTCGTTATTGCCTCTTCGTTCCTAAATTCACACATGCCCTCCGATCCTCTCAATTTTGGAAGCATTTAATACTTTTGGATAAAATTGACAATACTATTCGGCATACACTTAGCAAAATTTTAAATTTGGCCATGAACGACCGAGTGTGGCTCCAGGCAACCCTACCAGTTCGCTTGGGTGGCCTCGGCGTTCGCAAAATTAGTGATGTCAGTTTACCGGCGTTCCTGTCTTCGGTCCACTGCACTGAAGAATTGACCAGGAAAATTTTAGCTCCCACACTGGTTAATTCGGAAGTGTCGTGCAAGTCCGATGCAGTGAACGCTTGGAAAATGATCTGTCCAAGCTCTGATTTGCCATCCGATCTATTCTCTCAGAGTCGGTGGGACGGGCCGCTCTGCAACATGGTGAGAGAACATCTCATGAACACATCTCCTAATGTTGCTGAGCGTGCCCGTTTATTGGCTGTGGGGGAATGGGAATCGGGTCTTTGGCTTCAAGCACTCCCATCGTCCAACATAGGCACTATGTTGGATGACACAACGTTCCGCATCGCTTCTTGCCTTCGTTTAGGTGCTCCATGTGTTTCTCCGCATCGATGTCACTGTGGTGAAGCCGTCGATGGCCTTGGCCACCATGGCCTATCATGTAGCAGGAGTGCCGGTCGTTTTTCGCGGCACGCCAACCTTAATGACATTATCCGTCGTGCTCTTGTCACCGCCGGCGTTTGAACCTAATGGTTTGGCGCGTGACGATGGAAAGAGACCGGACGGTATGTCATTGATGCCTTGGAAGATGGGTAGGCCCTTGGTGTGGGACGCAACGTGTGTAGACACCCTTGCGCCATCACATCTTCCCAGTACGGCGGGTTGTGCTGGTGCTGCTGCTGCATCCGCGGAGACTCTCAAGCGGCGCAAATACAAAAACCTGGCAGGGGATTATGTTTTTGAGCCATTTGGGGTCGAAACGCTAGGGTCATGGGGTCCCAGTGCTCGTGCTCTTTATAGAGACATAGCGAAAAGGTTAATCGACGCTTCCCGTGACCAGAGGGCTGGCCTTTATTTCGCGGAAAGGATAAGCATTGCCATTCAACGTGGCAATGCTGCCAGTCTTCTGGGCACACTACCAGTTGACTGTGATGCGGAGGAATTCTATGACGCCTATTAGAGGGTTTTAGTTTTCTTTTTTATTTCTCTGTTTCATAATATTTTAGGTATAAGTTAGTTTTAAAGAATTGTTTATATTATGTATATAATTAATAATTTGTATTCTTATCAAATTAAGAATCAAAAATATACTGCTTATTTGCAAATATATTACACGTTCAAGATTATGGTAATAGGAGCATAATTCGTCTGTTTTCCTAGCAAGAACATTGATTGTTACTTGGTTTTTTCGGGTAGATTTTAGGTGTAATGTCAATTTAATTTAATTCTATAGGTATAATACTATATAATAGTGGCTAGTACTTATATATATATTGCATATACACTGCACCCAAGAGTGTTTGCAACTAAACTGTAATGTCCAATGTGAAGTATGAATATTTTCCTAATAAGAAATATTCGACTGTTTTTGGAATTTAATTCAATGAATGGTTAAAACTCCTTCAATTTGATATTTAGAGAACTGTTATTTTCAATGTGGCTGAAATTGACTCTATGCAAAATATTTTAAAATCTATCACATGTTTCGGACCTGAATAACAAATATTTATTAAAACCACATTACTAAATTGGTTAAATTTATTGAAATTAAACTACTATATACGGATTTTATCGCGTTGTTTATTTATCACTGTATTACAAAATTTTGAAAATATTACACTACTACTACTATTGATTTTATTTTACTAATTTATAAGCTAATAAAATTATTTAAACTATTAAGTCGATTTATTTTTGGTTTACACTTTCTTTTATTCTTCTTAAATAATTTTATTAGCTTATAAATTAGTAAAATAAAATCAATAGTAGTAGTGTAATATTTTCAAAATTTTGTAATACAGTGATAAATAAACAACGCGATAAAATCCGTATATAGTAGTTTAATTTCAATGAATAACATTCGCGTAAACAGAAGACAATATTGGTTAAATTTTTCATGCATATTTTACATACATATTTTACATTTTTGGTTGTTAAGTACCAAGTTAAATTTCATAAAACTAAATGTGTCAAATATCTATGCGATTCAATTATTTATCTATTTATATCAATACAACTGCAGTTTCTCAAGTATTTACTAGTAACAAGATCAATATAATTTACGACAATTATACAAGTCATCTAACTTGTATATTTCAAATCAAAGAGAGAATCGACAGAACTAATTTACCTATCATTATATAATATTTTACTGTTCTTCAGACAATATCCTTGAAACAGGATCTTAGGTGGAGCTATATTTGTTACGAACATGATTGGTGATCCTGCGCAAAATCAACATTTTTGGCGATATAAATTGTATGGCTTCTTGCCAGTATCATCTCATCGAGGTTGCTTCAAGACCTCTAGCAAACCTGGCGACAGCCCAGTATATGTAATTTCCAACATTGACAAGTGTTACTTTGTGTAACTAATAATAAGCATATTTTAAATAACTAGTTTTGTTAATCTTAGGTTGGATTTGTTGCGCACACTCGAAAAGTCGCGAACAAATCTAGCTTTAAAAACATTGTTATATAAACATGCTATTCAATACTAGTCTCATTTGATAAACACAATGTTTTTGACCTTCAAATATGATTGTAGACAGTCAGGAGTGCACATGTGTTATTCATCAGTCTGCGGGCATGTTCTAAACATTATCTTTAAAGAGGCATGCCAGTGATAAGTGCGTTGGGAGCGGGCGTCAATGCACTCGGCTGCATGCCCGTAGGTCAGTTCCCTGTGACTCAGACACGACTGCACCGTTACATACACAGCGCATCGTGACCAACACCTCTATTACTAAACACCCAGAAACCACTTAAAAAAACTATATCAACTTCCGTCGACGCTTTTCCATACATCTCGAACAATCCCGCATTATAAATACAGCAGTGTAGTTTGAAGAAGGTTTTGGGTCGATGCTCCCACAATGTAATAGTAGGGCTTCCAAAATAGACAGGCTAGTTGCGGCACGAATGTAACAATCGTTACCCGGTGCTCCAGTGACTACAAAAATATAAATCTCTTGCTTTCTTTATGACTTTCGGTTTCAATTATTGAGTAACACATTTAATATTCAATTGTGAATATGAGACGTAATGAAGTAAAGACGGCTATCAGAACTTCGATCTGCTAACTGAAGCCCGGCGTTTGTTATTTTAAGAATTATTTCCCAACGAGAATATAATATAATATTGATTGAACGTTGCCTTTGCAAACAATACTTATACAATTGTGGTCGAAATCAATTCACTCCCATTTGAATACGATAGCTGTTGATTATGTAATTGTAGCCGCGAACATCTGCTTGTTTGCCTCCTCAGCGACCGAGGGTTGAGATAACTAACCCTTCCCGCGGCCACCGGCCATCATCGGCCACAGCTTTTTATCGAACGTCAAACAAACCGCTTTAATGAGAAATATCGGTTACGGAAACTCTCTACTGCATATAGTATTGTCAAATATTTGTTTATACCCTTTAGTTTTATTTCAAACATCCAGAAGGTAATGTTTTTCTGCTTTAATGTTATCTCGGCCTTCGTTTCATGGTTCAGTTATATCTACGCAGATATGTCGGTACTGTGTGTATTTTATTTTGTGTTGATTACAACGATACGAGACTTTTCTTGTGCAATTAGGACTATGTGACATGTATTAGGAATTATACGTTTAATCAAAACCGTTTTAATTCTAAGAAATACAATTTGAAGAAATCACTACATATTCCAAATTTTGTTGGCATGTCGCTCTTGACAATATTCCCAGTATAGCACGGTTTCCAGAAATATTAAACCAGCCAAACTCAAACGTTTATGGTTCTTGCCAGCTTTTACTGCGTTGATATTCGGTCTCACTTTCCAATTTACAAAACGCAGAAATCAAATTAGTTATATTAGTTTTTATCTAACGACGAGTCTTGAATCTTAATGTAAGTCTATATTTATAAATAGTAGTCATAAGAAATCAATACACAATTGCAATAACCATTAGCATAAGTAAATGATGAACAAACAACATTTACGTTTCAAATAGCTGTTCGAGGAGAATCGCTGACGTGTACTGTCATTGCAAACAGCAATTTTCAGTTTAACAATCACATGAATGCGACCAGTCGATTTTAAACGCATTATCGTGTCCATTTCCACGGTAATTTACTTACTGAAGAATATGGTAATAATTTATTGTTGATATGTGTTCAAAGTCAGCCGCGGATACTTTGGTTGTCGCTCAAACTGGAGCAACCCGACTGGGAAATTATCACCTACCTATCTAAAAGATCCCAACTAAAAACCAGGGTTTGTAATCCTGTGCTGAGAAGGATTGCCAGGCTTAAGGAACCGCTGTGGCATCATATAATCACTAATATATACTCCAAAGTGCAAACAGCTCAGCGATTCTTCTTTTTTTATAGATTGGGAATATGTAACGGTCCCTGAGAATGCATGCATCCATCAACTTTGGTGTTTATCCTCAGGACGGTCGTACCTATGTTTATTTATTACTTTACTTGTTCCATAGCGAGGTTTAGATGAAATTCAATTGCATGAAGGTTTACGACATGATATGATATTAACGAAAATCAATTATAAAATAGTCAGGTTACCATGTCACGAATGCATTTGGATCAACTAAATCAATCAATCATCATCATCAGTACAGAATCAGCTTATAGCAGCTTGTAGTGCTACAGAAATACTTTTGATCCAATCTGGAAATCAATCTCGGAAGCTCACGGATGGCTAGATGCGTACGGGATCACGTACAGATAAGCATAAAAGGAAGAAAAACGATCTTGTTCTCCCTTCCTTTCCGGCAAGCACTAGCTCAGATGAGTACTCTTAGCATAGCTGATCTAATGGTTAGGGATGAAACTTCGATACGTCATAGAGACCGCTGGTACGTCTACCAACCCAAATCAAACCTTCAAACGCTAATCAAAAGGTCGCAATCGTAAGGTATAAATATTCTGATCTCTCATAAAAAAGCAATGCCACGATAACTTAATCGTGAATTAATTAATTAAAACTAAACAAAGAATTTATTTAAGGTTACACATTCATATACTTAATATATATGAACATATTTTTTTTAATATAACCTGCACTTCTGTTGGTTCTTTAATATGTCCCCAAATATCTGTAAACTCAAGCCATACTAAGCCAGGCCAGGTGAACTATGATCCTTTTTAAATTGAACAGAGACCTGAGAGTCAGTTTTCAATGTACTGCCTCCTAAGAACATAACTCGCGCTAACTTGCTCGACCCTAAATAAGGATGCCAAATTAATTTATAATTTTAAAAAGACATGTTCTTATATATTTAGACTGAGTCTCAACCTATTCACAGTTTTCTTATAAGCTGACTTTGTATACTACGAAAGTGGAAATAAGTATACAACATATTTGTAATAATATCAGAGGTATCAATCGTGTGTTGCCAATCCAAGAGGAAATAAATTAACATGTAATGAAGAGAATTGGGATAAATAGGTACATGACTGCGAACTCTTACTCACTGCACAAAACGCAGTACCAGCGTTATATTTATGGCGGCTTCTTAAAATATATAAGACAACTAATTTCAAAAAAATTTGAATTCCTTTTCATTCAATTATAAATAAGTTAATATTATCAAACAACAAAAACTTCCTGATTTCAGTTATCCTTTGTATATCGAAGTTGTTTCGCCACAAACGTCATCGGTTATTTGACACAAATTGTTTCGACGAATCCTGTTTCATTCTCGCAACGTGATTCATTCAGAGAGGAACGAGAATATTAGGTGCAATAACGCAATCGTTTACCGAGTCAGTTCGTCGTACTTTGTAGGTAACCGTATAAATACATAATAACATGCTCACCACCTACTGCAATGTACATCATTGTGATTGTGACCCATTTGTCACCGGTTCAATATATTCGTGTAAGCTTTACCTGTTTTTAAGGCCTATGGTGCGCATGTGGCAAGGATGTGCGACAGAAAATTGACCGCACATAGGAGTTTCTAGTGAAATTCAGATCAACCTGTATAAGAAAAACACAGCGTGTAAAGAATGTGACTCGTCACATGCTGCCGTAAATGCCTATGTATATAAAGAAAGTGCTAGAATCATAGCAAGTGCATTTAATGTATGTTTCTATTTTAGGCGCGTAGGCAGACAATCTTAAAATAAACCGAGTACTTTTCCCTTATAAATATAAACAATACATGTGACTGATTGGTCATCGTGAAGCCAAAACTACAGGTACAATTTACCAATTATAAAATGTTGTACGTAAATTGTACGTACATACGTTTTCCTGTCAGCCAGTGGTCAGTAGCAGTACTGAGATTACGTGTACCTACTACGTGTATAGATCTTCCTGTCATGGGTTTTTACAGTAACTGGTGAAATATATTACAGCCTATATCCATAAAATGCTGCGTATAAAAATATTCCAATTAATATGGACTTGATACTTTTTCAAACCGAAAAAAATGTTTCATGAGAATGAACATAAATTACCCTTAAGGAATAAGCCTAAGGTTATTGTTGTAATACCCAGATTTGTAAGAAATGTCCATGAAAATAATAAAGATGTATGTAATGATCAAATAGTACTATGTTTGGGTTTATTTTGCGTCATATGAAAGAACTAATTATCAAACATAAATATATGTATATATAACATTTATACAAAAATATTTATTTATTCAAATAAAATATATTACTAATGTTTAGACTCCTCTGATTCCTGCGCTAGTTAACCGTGTTGCAGGAATCAGTGTCTTGTCTCAAGCTTGTAACTATCGACCCATAGCTATCACCTCGGTGCTCTCCAAGGTGTTCGCGCGGATTATAAAAACCCAAATTGTCCGCTACCTGGAGGATCACTCGTTGATCATTTTGATCAATGACCGCCAATACGGCTTTCGGGCTAAATGATCAACGGGTGATCTTCTAGCGTTCGTCACGCACCTCTGGGGTGAGGCTATGGACAAGCACGGCGAGTCTTTGGCTATCAGCCTTGACATAGCCAGAGCTTTCACGCTCCGTATCATCGGAGGTCCAGAGGTCACGAGTTTACTGCAACCTCTGCTCCGTACTCCGTAGGGACATTGCCTCATTGGCATGTTTCTACAGAATTTACCACAGGGAGTGCTCTGAAGAGTTATTCCACCTTATGCCGCCCACCCCTTACCTATGCAGAACAACGCGTGCTGGGCTCAGATGCCATCCTTACACGGTAGAGTCGATTAGACCGCGCACCAACAAGTTTGGGTCCTCATACCTCTGCCGCACGATCAAGGCATGGAATTCTCTGCCAAGGCACGTGTTTTCTTCTTCCTTCAATCCTGGGTCCTTTAAGCGGGGTGTTAAAGAGCACCTTCTCAGGCCGTCAAAGTAGAGACCTTAACATCGCCTCGGCTGCTATGAGGACGGTGTAGAGGCCACTGCTCTTAGACCAAACGACTACTTACCATCAGGCGGAGTGTGGTCATTTTGACGAGCAATATAAAAAAAATATAGCTATGTATAATTTTAAAATGTTTAGGTAATACAATCTTAGGTTTCTCAAATGACCTACTAAAATAAAAAATATCTGGAATAGTTTATAACTTCAGTAAAAAGAGATTTAGGTATTTCAAGTAAGCCGATGCAATTTTATTTTAAACGCGGCCTGAAGATAATCTGTAAATGATTCGTACTGCGAAGGAGTCATTCGAGGGATTCGTTAATCATCGTTTCAAAAATCTTTGTATTATTCTTAGATATATCGTAGATAAGTCACATTTACCGCTTTCATGTTTTATTCAGATCTCTTAAAAAATATGTAAGTCTACTAAAACTGTATTTGTCAAAACTGTAAATGATTAATCAAGTTGCAATTTGGTTAATCTCCATGGAGTTTCACAAAGTTTTGTTTGAAAATAGCTTGAACCACGGGGAAGGACAAAACTATACATAGAAAGAAGGAAATACGAACGAAATTACATGTCAAATTCGTATTCGAGCATACATACCTAAATGACTAATCATATATACTCACAAAGTTGACACAGTTTTGAGACACTGTACCTACATTTTATGGACATTCAAAAATGTATTTTGTTATAACGACGGCCGTGAAACATGCAACCTTATCAATAACTGACTAGCCTTCTATGAGGGGAGGGCAATAAATATCGAAAAGTAATTACAGACTCTAGGTAAGGCAGATGTGGAGTTTAAATAGACGTTATAGGTATCGTCATGATCTGCAATCGTGCGCAGCTTGAGCGCGCCAGCCAATGAGGACGCAGTACGCACATCGAATTAATTCACCACTGTGCCTGACTCAAGGGGCTGCTAATACCAAAACTATTTTAATTTAAAGTTGTTTTATATGACACTTGTGGCTAAATAGTAAAAAAGCAACTTGCAATTCGAGTAATTTTTGAGCCGTGGTCTACTCATAATAACTAACAAATACGGATATGGCAAATATTTCCGAGCTATCAAGTCGTTGTGTAGTGGCAGCCTAAGAATGAACATCTCTATATTCATTTGGGTGATAATTGTGAATGTCAAATTTAATTTTATAAGGTATTATTAGTTGATCGGTTCAACAAGAAGATGTCGATGAGCATACTAGAAGAAAGCTAAAAGAAAGTAACGTAAATACTATTCTCTTGTATTTAATATCATGCAGTCATCTTTGTAAGTATTATACAATATTTGCTTTATTCATTTTAAATTCAACTCCAGTGCTAGTGGGTATCTCTGTATAACTTGGCGACTTTACTAATATATAAACAATAGATAAAAGATACCTAATCTTGATAACAATATTTCTGGACCTGTAACTTAACTTTCTTCCCATGTAGTGATAGAAGCTATTTTATAGTGTGTGTTTACAATGGCAATTCAGGTACAGCGTCATTCAAGAAATTAAATTGAATAATTATTTCATACTTATGAACAAAATGCCTACAACATAATCGAACGTCTTTGTCAGTCAAACTTAAAGCTTAGAGTTAAGGTGTTAAGGTTACTAAAAAGTCAAAATTGTATTGGTATATATATGTGTATATATATATATATATATATATATATATATATACTAGCTGTCCCGGCAAACGTTGTTTTGCCATAAAAAAATGTTTTGACGAAAAGATTTTAAAAAAATTTTAGGGCTGGACAACTCTTATCACTAAGGGGTATGAAAAATAGATGTTGGCCGAATCTCAGACCTACTCAATATGCTCACAAAATTTCATGAGAATCGGTCAAGCCGTTTCGGAGGAGTACGGGAACGAACATTGTGACACGAGAATTTTATATATAAGATATATATATATATATATATACATATATATGGATATATGTTAGTATTCTGATAACATCGTTTAGAAAATAAGCCATTTATGAAATCTATGACGCGATGTCTTGTGCGTACCGGAGTAGGTCAGAACCTTTACCGATTCTGTGGACAGCTTAATATTCCACGTAATTACAACCGTGACTTAGTAGTACTTAAATATCACAATTACATAATAGAGTAAAACAAGAGCTTTATTTCCAATTCAAATGTTGAATTAAAAAACGTAACGGGCTGGCTACTCTTTGAGCGGAAATGTTCCGTAAAGTCAGTAGGGTTGCGATTTATTGCGGGCGACAGCCGGTGTCCTTTTTACCTTTAATTGGCTACAAAATACATCCCATTTACAAAAACAGACTGAGATAACGGGACGTGTAGGATTTTTTTCATAATTTGTCCAGCAACCCTACTTTACGATTTATAAGCAAGAGGTAATCCGAAACGCAATATTTTTATATATTTTACAAGCTTTTATATGTTTTTGTTGTATGTAATCTAGTTTATTTCTATAATAAGATCTGCTAAATAGTTCTTCGAATTTCCTAATGATAAACCTACCCGTCTAAAACTGTATATTTTCATAGAATATCTTGTGGTTATAAATAATACAAGAAATTCTGAGAAAGTATACAGTTTTCCAGAAACTGTTGGCTTACAATGTTTTCTAAACTTGATCACGACTTGTGAAAATAGAATTCATGTTGTTAAATATTTGTTTCTTCTTTATAAATAATAAAAAACAGTATCGTCGGCATTTCAACGCGTTATAAATTTTATCTAACAGTAAATTATAGTTTGAAATCGATGTGTTTCATACATATTTCAAGTGAAAAGCTACTGATGAATTTCTTTACTTATATTTTGTCGCAATTGATGATTTTTTTATATTCAAAAGAATGCGTACATATTGCAAGTTATCTACAATACAAAGTCGATAACAGTCTTCCAATAAGATACCTATATATTAATAAAGAAAGGATAATATAATTAACGGATAACAAAAGCGAACTAGTTTTGTATTGTTGCCAATTATTATATTGTACTAATATTATATATGTGCAAATTTGTGAGAATGTTTATTTATTTGTTACTCTATCATGTGGTAGACGAATTTGGACAAAACTTGGTAGACAGATAGACCATGTCCCGGATCAACACATACAATTTTTTTATTGGTATTCGTTACTGTTGGGTTAACGCGGGCGAAGCCGTAGGAAGAAATTCGTTTTAACATAAACTTGCTGAACTTTCACCATAAGAGGAATAAGAATACGCGCAGAGATGATAGTAGTTTAATAACTTCTTATTCATACGTTGCAAGAATTTGAAATATGTTCTTATTGGAAACAATTTTTTTTCATACAAAACAATATTTATATAACAGACCTGCAAGATACCTTTTTTATCAACAGAACTGCACATACTTAGTCTGAATTAAAAGCAAAAAAATATGGAGAGGATTGCATTATATCCACAATAAATCTAATGACACGACAGCCTCTATAAATCGGAACAGGTAGAAATTGGAACTAATGGCTGCAGTAAGATCAAAAGGTTTATGTACCAATACTTTCGGCAAAGAATTTTGAGCCATATGAACTAAACTGGAGAGTTTACTTTGCTTTGTTTGTTAATGTTAATAGTTTTTATGCAGTTTTTGCTGGGTAGATTGAGGGGTGGGGGCGGCGTGAAGCGAGAGGTCGGTTGCTGAAAGGGTTGTGTGGGAACGGAGGGCACCTGCGACTGCACATGGTGCTTCACCAGTCTGTTTTTTATACATTCGCGCACACATATCTGTCTAATGCAGTTTTTTACTTATTATACGTATGCATGTATCTATATGTGAAACTAACAGACGGTGCAATGTGGTAGTTAGTACAAAACCAACAATGATGTTATCAACTATCAACGAAACCGCCGCTTAAACCATTATTGTTTCATGTTTACGTGGCAAGAAAGGGGCGGTTGCGAACTGTCGATTGCAACTATTTGCTATGGCATTATCGTGTCAGCATTTCTCATTACTAATGCCTTGTTTCGCGTCGTAATTCAATAGCCAGCCTTGCTAGAGCTCTTCGGCCGTTGCTTTTAATGGATGATCGGGGCTTAAGACGAAAATGGTGCGATTGGCTGCATTATTGAGTTACGGTGGTCGTTACCCAGCGAGCTGGCCCTATTTCTCGCCAGTATTTATTCATTTTGCAACACATCGCCTGTCGGCCTTTTCACCCTCCCTTGTCGAGTGGCGCGTTCTCGTCAATGAATAGTTAATGAAGCACCTTCGTTAAAGGCCGCCAAATTCACGAAACCCCATGCTGTTGAGGCGTTAACTAAACTACAGACACGCACACCGTTTCCTATACGGCAATTTATTTATTATTCGCTTTACAGTGAAAGTCGATGTAATCGAGCGTCAAAAGGTAACGAAATAAAAGATTTTTATAAATATCTGCAATTGCGTCACTGTTGTTTTAGCGAAAGTTGATATTTAGTTAGATACGATTACGTGCATACGCGCAGTGAATATTATGTCAACTATTTTAGGTATTTTTCATTATTATTATTGTACTTAGGTAAGGTGTCTGCCACAATTCGCTGGTATTATAGCCAAAAGTAATAACCTAGTTGCCCCCTGATAGCACACACTGATAGCATGGCAGGCCGAGATGGAGGAGTCCAGATATCTAGCTTATCTCCTCAATGAATAAAGAATCGATTGATGCTCTAGATTCACGTAAAAGGATAAATGGATAAAGAAAGAAGAAAACGACGTATAAAGGAAGAATAAATGGACTGAAAACAATAGTAAAGTAATATAGGCATGACTGACATTGATGGAATATAGCAATTTGATTAAGACAATTTTAGAAAAAGCAGGTAAAGGGAGAGTACATAATAAAAACCTAATGTATGTAACTTGGAAAAATGGAGCAGCAGAAAGATAACAGGGATATAAGAAAATTACAAGCAGAACTTTTAAAAAACAAGAGCATGGGAGAATACAGTTATATTTACCTACAGTTTAGTATAATCCTACACACGTTAAGACTTAAAAGATAAATATATTAACTAGTCAACACATAATGTTATAAAACGCTTAAGTCTTATTTTGTATGAGTGTTAATCGGATAGTTTTATGTATTTTTTTGCATAAGCGGATAACCCTTTAGCATCTACCTGCGGAGCGTCAACAATACGCGTATTGAGCGCAACTCCTGCGCAAGTGGGGTGACCATAAAGCCTCGAGGGGCAGGAGAAGTAGTTTTGTTGTTATTTGTTTTGTAAATGCAGATTTGTTATCTATAAAACCTGTGAACTTGTATTTATTATTTAAATCGTTTGGTTTGTTCAATTTGCATATGCAATGACAATTTACCGTGTGTGTCCTCGTTGATTATGACAAGGGGAACTCTGTTGTTTTTTAATGAACAAATTGCGAATACTGAACTAGTAGATCAAAATATATACAAGATTCAAGAGTTATGTAAAATGGAACACATTCTTATAGATACTATTTTATCTGGAGATATATTTCTCTTATTAATTGAGATTGAGAATTTTCGGAGATTTAATTCAAATATTGCGGTTCTAAGTAATTATAATTTAATGTTTACACAAATACTAATTATTCATTACATAATATGATAGGTATTGAATCTGGCTCCAGAATAGAATCAAATCTATACTAATATTATAAAGCTGAAGAGTTTGTTTGTTTGCACGCGCTTATCTCAGGAACTGCTGGTTCGAATTGAAAATTTATTTTAGTGTT
The DNA here is from genome assembly GCA_963675205.1 of Catocala nupta. Lineage (NCBI taxonomy): Eukaryota > Metazoa > Arthropoda > Insecta > Lepidoptera > Erebidae > Catocala > Catocala nupta. The sequence continues at coordinate 16,811,112 of OY776081.1, forward strand.
AGATAGCCCATTTATCAAAGAAGGCTATAGGTTATATAACATCACGCTACGACCAATAGGAGCGGAGCAGCAATGAAAAATATTGCAAGAACGGGAATAATTCTCTTATGTGAAGCAGACGAAGTTGCGCGAGTCAGCTAGTGATCGTATAAGCAGCAGCCGCGTGCAACTTTGACGCAATTGTAACAATGTCGTAGCATCAAGACAGAAAAGTAATTAGGTAGCATTAAAATGCTTAAAATATTAAAAATAATGCTGTCTTGAAAACTCTAATATGCACGGTTACTGTACAAATCAAAGCATTCTCTGATAACAACAATGAGAATAATAAGCAAAAAAATGCAAAAGAAAACACAGATTTTTTACACAATTTAATATAGGTCAGGTGCATATGCAACCCTTTCATAGCGTGGGAGATCTGTTTTTTTGCCCATCGTACTTTGTGCAACACGTTTTTTTGCGCATCACCGAAGTGTTTGCAATAATTTGTTCCCACAATTCGTCGAGATCAGGGAAGTGATGACAGCTAGAGATTGCTCTATCGATATATTCCCGTTAAGGTTTATGCACAATTGTATTGTATAATACCGTATTTGCACAAGGTGCACATTTTTTTAGAGTGCTATTGCAATCCGGTAGTTGTATAGAGTTTTGATAACGGGTTAACATTGTTTAACTTTTTTATAGTAAGTAGGTTTTATTTCTTCCTGAATCTACCAGATGTACTGTTTGTTCTGGCTGTTCTTGCTGGATATTCTTGCAGAATTGTTAGATTAACATGCTGGCGCTAAGTCCGTATTGCCTGACTCCACTATACCTCGAACTTTAGAAGTAATTATGGACGTTTTCTCGTGACTTACTCTTTACCTTTAATGGATGTAAATGTTAAATATACGATACACATACAGTATTGAAATATGTGTGTCGAATAGCCTAGGAATTCTCGCCTCTCTAGAAGAATCGTTCCTACTTCTTACGGTATCATACGGTCTATAATAAGTTTTCATAACAATCGATGTACATGTGTAGTTCTACGCGACTGATTACCTGCTCACCTCGACGCATCAAATACAGCAAAGAGTTTTAATTCGAAGTTCCTTGTCCGCCATACTAACCTTTGCCTCATAATTATTAACGTATTAGTAATTTTTAATCCACATTGTGCTGTCTAAGCCAACGTCATGTGGCGTCACATTCACCCTTTAATGATCAATAATGATAGAATCATTATAGCGGCATCGCGTAGATCATTTGCAACGTCCGCCCCGGCCGAGTAAAGGGTAGTCAAAACATGTTTGCTGAAAGAATAATGAGAGTTCGCGGCGGGGGCGGGCCGGATATCAAGCATTCGCAGTGAAACTACTTCCTTTTACGGCACATGCTAACGTTATTACATGTCTTGTATTACGCTGCGATCGCCTAATGGGTAGTGAAAGGCTTGTAATCAAATCATTGCGATGCGTGAATCTTTATTGTGCCATGAGAGTTTTGTGTACCCGTTGAGTTAGCTGGAGTTCATTTTAAGTCGCAGTTTCCCATCTAAGTGTGAGACCACATAATAGGAGCGGGACTATTGCTGCCAATCGGACCCAGTTCTAAAATCTACCCTGATTATACGAAATTCTTAACAGAAAATCGCGATATTATAGCATTTAGTTAGGAAACGAGCACATCGACATTGAGTTAGGAAACTGGCAAATCGAAGTTGACTAGACAGCTACTCATTGCTATCTTAGCGAGAATAATCGATATAGTGCACAAGTGCGTGCGCAAACACAGTGCACTCTTTATTTCCTTATTCCCATAGTCCGATAGGACGACAATCACATACGACCGGAGAGAGTTCATGTCAGAGGCCTACGGGCGGCTTGAACAACTCTTGACAACATGTTGGCCACTAACCACACGAAAAGAAGAATTGTAAATGTTAACTTAAGAAACAATGTTCCGTTAGTTTTATTTTCCATGCTGAACTTAGTAGGTAATTACCACCATTAAGACAATTAAACAATAAAATCATAGGTATTAAACTATGATATATACATAGACGTAGTATACTCTGATACCATTGCTAAATTTGTCTTGCAGTGTCTGGTAGTATAGGACCCCTGCATCTTGTAAAGCCAATTACCTTTACAAGATGCAGGGGTCTATAAAATAGATTGTGACTGCGGACTCTCATACATTGGTCAAACCAAGAGAAGCATAGGCACCCGCATAAAAGAACACATAGCTGACGTTAAACACAAACGCTCGTTGAAGTCTGCTGTGTGTGAACATGTACAACAGGGGACCAACCACTACCTGAGATTTGACAAACCACAGATTCTCGCTAAAGAACACCGATTCCTACCAAGGATGCTTCGCGAGGCTATTGAGATCAAAAAACATCCAAATTTCAATAGAGAAGATGGTTGGAATGTACCACCAGCTTGGGATCCAGTACTTCAAATAGTCAAACCCAAGAAGAAACAAACCACAGCTAGACTTCATGATACTTTGAGCTCATTCTGCGTAAATAGAAACACCAATAACTAAATTATGTTCGGGTACTTTGAAATAACTACACTGGAACATTGAGACAACTACCATCTTAGTCTCCCCGTGACCATGGCTGCTGAAAAGCAACCGAAACGTCGGGGAAAGTGTAAACTTAAAAACAAATAGATTTGATAGTTTTAATAATTTAATTAGCTTAAAATTAGTAAAGTTTAATAGTATAGTATAGTAGTGTAACAGTTTCAAAATTATGTAATAGAGTGTTAAATAAACAACGCGATAAAATCCGTATATAGTAGTTTAATTTCAATACACTAAATTTATCATAATCGTGTACATTTTAACACATTTCCCTAAAAATAACAGCTTCTGCAGTCGCTGTATATGAATTACATGAACAATAGGTACAGAACATTCTGTGACTATTGGTATAAATTGGTTTGGCGACGAAAACTACATAGATTCAGAAAGGCATCATTAGTTGATCTAAACATACTTTTTTATAAAATATAAAAGTAGTAGTTTTAGCCCGCGGTTTCGCTCGTTCGGAAACAGTTACTTTTTCTGGTTGAAAGGTACTCTATGTTATTTTCTATAGCCCTGACAACGTGTATGCGAAATTGCATGACGATCAGTCGAGTAGTGAAGGCGTGAAACCGTTACAAACAAACAAACTCACATTCGCAATATTACTTATATTATGATGTATGGATGGATGGATACTGTTATAATAAAGTACCTAATTTGCTAACTTTATTCTATTTCCATGTCCATATTACCAAACAAGACGTGCATTGCTAGTAGTTGAATGCATCAAACGTGCAGTAAAACTCTATGTTCCAAGTAGAGTTTGGCAACTTTTTACCGGTGTCAAAGTTCAGTTTCGGCGTGAGAACGCAGCCGCGACTGCGCTATACTGAAACTCGCGGGGGAGTTTTTGTTCAGGAGGGTTCAACGACTCTACCTCTACGCAAACGGTTTGCGTTACTCTGGCTTCACCCGCCGACTCAACATTTTTGTTAAATACAAATATATTGCTTCCATGTGTTGGAAATCGCGATTTTAATTAGTTGCATTTCATTTCGTCGGTTTAGCGAGTTTTGAAGAATGCTACACCAAAATAATTTGAAGGTTTCACTTATGTATTTATTATTTCTCATCAGGTTTGTACTGTACACATGATAATAAATACATCACTTTATAGGTATGTTTCTAGGACTATACATAGTGAGATTTTTTGTTGTAATTCCAAGAAAATAAAAGATTCAGCGCAATTTCTATCGCTATTGTTGTCTCGAAGGTTTGCCTTTCGTTATACTAGAAACTGCCAACCGTAAATGCATATATATGCATATTTAATAAATATAAATAGTAATAATATTCTACCACATACACACAACACCATCTAGCTGAAACTAAGCAGAGCTTGTACCTACTATGGGTACTAGACAATGGATAAACATACATATAATTTTTTTTTAAATATGTACCTTTTGTACATATAAACGCCCAGACCAAGACAAACATCCATGTTTGCACATGTATGCACACAAATGTTTGACTTGTGCGGTAATCGAACTCGTGGCCTCAGGCGTGGCAGTCGGTTACACCAACCACTACGCCACCGAGGCCGACAAAAATGAATAAATAAATAATAAATAAATCCTAAGAGCCATGTGCGTATTTCTCCTTCAGTGATTTTCAGCAAGTTGTAACAAAAATAATATACGTACACATAAATAATATTAATTTCATATTTACTGGGCATCAGCAAATAAAAAAAAATTAACCATTAGATAGTCCAAGTATTGTAAGTAATCGTTAATACTATATCACTTTTTCTGATTCTTTTATTAAGTATCAAATAAATATATTTCAAACTATTTTCGCCCAAAACGCACAAAACTTTGTTAAGCCGATATAGCTGTGATCTCCATTTCAAAATAAACTTATCACGTTACGAACCCTGAGCGGGCAGATTTTGGTTTTTGTTTGCAGTTTTTGCACAACATTCTTTTTAACAAAAACGATTATGGTACTTTTAGTCATGGCGGAATTGTTTACTTTTATGATAAAAGTAAACTTGACAACGTCTTTTGAGGGCAAGGACTCGTGTCGATGAATATAAGGTTGCCAATTAATATTCTGGTTAAGGTTTTGTCCACTGGTAACAAATAGGAAAGTATCATCCATATATAAGTAGTCAAAGAATAGTTGAATGATGGTGCCAATTCTAGATTATAATCTTTATTTATTATTGACTAACATTATGTCATAAGTATAGTGTAATTACAGATTTGATTATTTTCTTGTTTCTACCAGTTTAATCTAGGTAATAACACGTAATATAGTACTAGGTATCATTCCCACAGTCGAATTGATGTGCACAGAATTCAGCGATTGACCTTTAACTATACATATAAAGCAAAGTAACTTAACCTGTTAGTTGAAGCTCTTTGAAATCAGTAATTAGACAACAAAAGTTATTTTAAAATGAAATATGTCTTAACTATTGCTAGAGCCAAAAACACCATGTATGCTTATGACTATAACATATAATAAATGTGTATATTATAAAAAAGCCAGCCAAAAGCCGAATATCATTGGTAATCAGACAGAAGATTTATGTTCCGGATTGAGCCGACCCGGTGTCTTGCAGAGTACAGTTATGATTCCACGACCCGTCCCACGCTTTTGCACAATTTCCACATAAAAAACATAAAGTTTATAAAAGTTCGCCTACCTGCTCGTGTGGCTTGCAGAATTTTGATACCTTTTGTTATTTTTTTTACTTTAATTTGTGACAATTATACCGGTATATGACTTTTTACCTGAGACTTTTTTGTTCCTGAATTCGGAATCTATCGGATCTGACATTTTGCACGACCGTTTGTTTTGGTGAACATATCGCCAGATTTGGGTTAACTGTTAGCTCCAACGAAAAAAATAAACGTTGACGGAGCCTACGTTTCCTTCATGTTTGAGGATTTTTAAACTCGCGGTGAAAGGTTTCTCATGTTACCATTGGCAATATTTGAGTCTGAGAACCCGAATTGAAAACTTGTTTATTAAAACACTGCTATGCAATTTATCGTGAAAGAAAAATTTCATCCTAAATCTGAATACACCTTTGTCAAGCTCTAATCGATTAAGGATGATCTATTAAAAGAAAGACACCGAACAGTCCAGGTAGGCTGGTGAGATTGCGTTTTAGTTAAATAACTTGATGTGCCTAAAAAACACCCTCTTACTGCATGTGCCATTTAAAAAGGAATGAACAAAAAATGATTTGTTAGGCAAAGAATGGTTGCCTCCACTGCGGGAAGGGTTAAAATGTATGCGAGAGAACGAGCAAAAAAATGATAAAATGCTCGCGTGTTAGGTATAGTGGTGATATCCAATGTTGGTTAGGATGCTTATATGACACATTACATCACATTTGAACTATAACTTAAAGCTTTTTACATACTTCCCCATCACCAGCAATATGCACCAAATCCTTTTGGCTGCTGAGTATCATCTTATTGAGTATCCAGACGTATTTCCTCGTCAGTTTCTGTTATTTGCGATAAGCCGACTGTGCGGTTGCGGCATTTAAAATGGAATGAGGTGATCGACGACTGCCGCATGCAGATGTCGATCACATGATTCCATTTTAAATTGACCGCCGCGTAGTCTATCTACGTCAGCGATATGTTTTGGAAAGCAGCATTGAATTCCTAATGTAGTCAACTTGTCACGGATTATGGCATAAACTGCAGTAAAACTATGTCATTTATTTTGTCTTTTATAAATCGTACCCATAGCCTCTCGTTATAACTCTCTATCATGCACAAAAAATGTGAATTATATCTGCATCATTTTGAAAAATAGCCACCTCTCACTCAGTAGCCAATCTAAAGAAACTCCACTACCTGACCTCAAGGGTACAAATTGCAGGCAATAATCAAAGCTTTTTTCACGTGTGGAAACAAAGCGCGATAAAGGGTTATTTTTTTACTCCGCTTTCACAACATGTGCAATGTACTATCTGACCTACTTACCTACACACTTCCTTTGCATTAAAGGGTTAAATAGAATATCCGCGTATTTTATCGGCAAAAAATCAACCGAGATTTGTTTTTATGTAGGTGAAATCTTAATCGCAGGCTACCGTTAAACTGTAATTCGATTTTTTTATCATATTTCCTTTGGTTCATATATATGTACGTCTTCACAAAACTGAATTCGATTTTACATAACACAAAATAGAACACACGTTGTATGAACTTAATCTTTAATTTGTACGTAATCTTATAACACGGATTCTATTACTTACATTATTATTCTTTTAATTCATAGCTTTATATTAAGGGAGTTGCTATACTAAGAATGTTCTATGTATAATATGTATTTATAAAAATAAAAAGTAAATATGTATGTTAATCCATTGTCTAGTACTCATAGTACAAGCTCTGCTTAGTTTGGGCTAGATGGTGTTGTGTGTATGTGGTAGAATATTATATTATTATTATTATTATAATTACCAAGTTTGTTAGTGCGTAACCAATATTTTTGTATAAAATTTTATTTTGTATATATTTATATCTATTAATACCAAAAAAGGTCGAATGGACTGCTACCAGAATTAATATGGTCAACTATCAAGGATAGTTAACATACTAATTGTGGATTCACGTTCCGTTTCCCCATCGTATTAGTTTCTTGGTCTATGACCAATTAACTAAGCTAAAACGTATCGCCGCAATATATCACTGCTGAAATGCTCTTGAAAAGTATCACTGCGTTTTTAAGATACAATCTAATTATAAAACTTTGCCGAAGGGAAGGGGTAGACATTGCAACGCTCTTAAAAATAATACCAGTGTAGTTGACAAACTGACAGCTAATTGATATACGCCCATGTGCAAGCATGCAAGGAGTTTTTGCTCTGCGACACGGAGGGCTAATCCCGCGTTTTTTGCCACACATTATATGAAGGGTTGTGCCATGCTATTGCCTGTTGGCATCTCGTAATTGTTGCAACATTCGTTAATGACATTCTTCTACTTGGTTTCTGCTAAAAATAGATCGACCACCTCAATGCTTTCTGAAAAGACGACTATGGAATTGCATCAGGTGGATGGGCCGCGTCATTACTATGTGTAACACGCAGTCGAGTAAATGCTGCATTGTAGGTATGATATTTACTAATACATTATATTTTTGCATTGAATTATATATACTTTGACTGTTACAATTGACTGCATGGCAATGTTATTATAATACTAGTTAGTGTAACAATACGCGTACTAAATACCTGTATTGAATATTGAAAAGGGGACCAGTAGGCAATATTTAAATATGTCTTTAACATAACATAATGCGTATTATTTATTATGTTAAAGAAGTAAAAAACAAATATTACATTAGATAATGATCGTTATATAATAAAGAGCCAATCTTTAGCCCATGGTATATGAATATATAAATTAAATATTACATTTACACCGAAATTAACTGATACATAATTCAAGTTAATTAATTAATGCGAACTTATTATTATTATGAGATTCAAAGTTGTAAAATAGTACTTTCTACTCCATTGATTTACATGTTTGATGTGAAGCGATGTAGTTTTTTAGCGAGATAATTTACTACAGGAGCAGTCGATATCTTATCCCGCTCTAGTCCCCAGGGATCAGTGTTCGCCCGAACACGTGTTTTAAAGCGCTTAAATTGAGATATTTTACACAACGAGGAAGGGTTGCTGCACTGCTTTGCTAAACATAGTCCGCACAGCCCTTTGCGTTTTAGAATCTCATTAGAAGTAATCCACCCAATTTTTAATAGAATTCACCCCTCGCCTTTTGTTTTTGTGTTTCCGGTATGGTATTGAGTGATCTTTGACGTCTTGACATAAACTATTGTTCTGAACAGCCGTGTAGAAACTTTGAGTTCGCGTTGCGCTACCAAGGCCGCATAATACGGAAGAGGTCTCGCACAGAGCTACGTCATCCGTGATGTAGGTAACTGACTATTTATATAAATGTTATGTAGTCATTGAACCTTTATTCAACCAATGAAATATCAGGAAACCACGAATAAATACATATACATAGCAGTATTTACATTATATATGATATATAGTTTACGATAATGTGTAGTATATAAGAACCAGATTGTAGTTGTGCTAATATATTCGCGATATCGGCACGACTCGATACGGAGTACGCTCGCGGCGGAACGTCCTCCTATTGGTTGGCGGCGCGGGAGGGCGATCCTCCTTCCTCTCGTCTGATGTGATTCGCGAACTCGCCTCGCGTCCTGCGCAAATACCTACACACGCACACTAACACGACTCTATCTATACAATGTTTTACTTTATCTATTGTTTGTGTGTTATGTATTTAAATATACGGTAGAGATACCAGGCGAGCGGAACATACTATGTATTGAGGAGTTATTTGTTTATTATTAATTTGTCTTTACAAAGAACGCAGTCGTATATCTCTGTTTAATCTACAAATATGTTAATACCGCGGCGCCGATCCGGTTTTACTGCGATTCTATTATGCTATTAAGTTTGTGTGAAGAATGTTTTATGATCGATCGATTCACACGGATTTTATGTTAAAAGTTGGAACCAGTCTTTGCACAATTGCTCGACGGCAGGACGGACACCTCGGGGAGGTGAGAGGTCAGCGTGGTCCGACTGCACTGTGCAGTGGCGCGGCGGTCACTAGGACATGTACCTATGCAGTTTACCTATTGTTGTTAACTACATTCAATAAAATATAGCATTTACTTAAAGTCTACGCACGTAAATTATGTCATGGTCTACGCATATAAAATAGTGCCTGCTGCAATATGAAACGCAGAAGGTTTGGATTAATAGACATTAGGCCTCACGTAATAGAAAATATTAGCGCAGTGTTGTATCAAATTATTTTCGAATGTTATGGCAAACTATACGTAAGTATTATAACTACATGCGCTGGGTCTTTATCATGGTACGCGTTGCGCACGATTGTATTCGAATATCAATAGATTTGATATTACATCTTTACTATCACTACACATTATAAAACAAAGTCCCCCGCAGCGTCTGTTCGCGACAAACCCAAAAAATACTTAACGGGTTTTCATGCATATACCTAATTTGTTAAGGTTTTGCACAACCCGTGCGAAGCAGAGGCGGGTCGCTTGTTTTCTACAAACATCTCTATTAATTGTCGTATTTCCAATGTCTGAATAAATTTCACTAGAAGAATATACAGCTCATTTTTTGTTTGCCTGTATAAAAAATGCAAGTAATCGCATAATTAATCAAAACTCTAACGGTCGAAGGATACCTGTGAGAAAAACATTCGAAGTGGTCAGTGCGAAACTGCCCACTGAGCTAATGATCGGCTAAACAATACGGGGAACAATATGCAAGGGCTGAAACACAAAGGTGGAACACCGAGGAACAAAAATATTTTGCACAATGGTCGGTATTAATTACCCCACGAATATGCACAATAGATGGGGTTTAATAGGCTTAGTGTAAATAAAAGAGTCGTATAAACTGACCGATGTCCAGTGTTCACTGACCGAGACGTGTAATGCTAATTGTGTAATTTGAAGTGACGTTTATTATTAGACAGATGAATAGGTATCGTCATAAGTAAGCCGTCATAAATGTTTAATAGATAGGATAGTGTTTATTATGCACCGTTATTTTTTTTAAATACATAGTCCGATGCCTATTTACCTGAGGTATTCCACCCACATTTCATTTCACGTAAGTGAGCGCGTCATTTGTCGTCTCCCGGTCTCAGCCCAGGCTCCCTGCTACTAGTAAGAATTACTTGACGGAAAATCTAATAACACTGCCCGATCTGGGTATCGAACCTGTCTTCATACACAGTAGTCGCATTCATTACGTACTTTTTATCTAAAGCAGAATAGTTTTGTATAATTTAAAACACACTAAGGGCGTTAGATGCTGAACCAAATCGCTCGGTGTAGAAATCTTCGGAGAGGACTCTATCTGAATGTAGAGACAATTCTAATGACCTTTAACAGATTAACAAACCTTGTCTTTTAAATAGACGCTTGTATAATGGTAAGTTTAGCTTGCGTTAAAAAATTATTTCTACAAATTGACGTACCTAATGTAGTATTTTGAGCAAGTCTTAAACTTAATTGGAGAGATAATTTTAAATAATATTACTTTTAATATTATAATATTTGTAATGTATGTCTATATGTATAAACTACAAAAGTACGTATACAGACTCCCGAAGTGCGAAAGGAGGTCATTGTATAGAGAAAAGGCCTGATTTAGTCAGCAAGATCATTCATCGTTGATATTTTGTCAATGTCGTAAATAAAAAAATTTCGTTTACAGATTCATTGTGTGCTAGCGATTCCAAATATTTGCAACTACTTTTATTCTTGATTTACAATTGTTTCCACACCGCAAAAAGTACATAAGCAAGCTTAATTGACGAATTATCAAATTTTTACTTCTCCAAAAAGTCTTTTGGAGCTGTTAAAGCATATTTGATGAAACTAGACAGTAGTTTTGTCTATATATGATAAAAGAATAATATAAATAATTATTTTTACTAACAATTTGTAATAAATCTCAATATCAAGGCTATGTGAACTTGCTAATATGAAAGATTGGCGTACCGTCTTGGGGACGTACCGGTCAAGCGCGGGTCATAGGTGACGAACGGACGAACAGACCCGGTTTTATCATCAACGAACATTCCATCCCTCCCTTATTCTCCAATTATTATTTATCTAACAAAGAAACTAGCATTCTCTTTCATACATTTTTGGGAAGTATAGGTACTTATTCGCATGTAAAATTCTTAACAATGAGGTATAATAAATACATCCTCTGTGTGCTTTTGTTACAAATTCCGGGATCGCTAAAATGTTAAAGTGTTTTATCTTGCATACCGCCATTAGTGTTCTTAATGTTTTGCTAAAAAATGTATGCCTCATACCTACTGATAACATAATGTAAAAAAAATTGCAAATGAGTGCATTGCAAAATAGGAAAAAAGTGCTATTGTGATGACAATAGCCTTTCTTTACAGGTGCGGTGTGTGTTGTGTATAGTGTACTGTGCAGTGCGAAGGGATTAGCGAACCGGACAGTGAATTCGCTATCCGTTGGTCACCTCTGACCGCTGACCACTGACCTCATGGGACTGAGAACTTGAACTCAATCCGTGCACTGACATTGAACTTTGCGTATATGAATCATAACTGCATTTGTAAACAATGCGAGGATCGTTAAGTCAGCAGATTTGTTATGCATTGATCGGTATTGCTGACGGTACTGAGTAAGCAAATCTTCTGTCAATGTTGTTTTACTGTCATGTAACCTGCGATTCACTGAACTTTTAGAGATATGTCCTAGCCAATAAACAATCAAGGACATTATAATAGGAATTATATCCATGCCAGGCAAACATATTTATATATCTATACGTAGGTAAATGTTTGTTCAGTGTTTGGATGTAGAAATGTAGTTACTTCTGTTTTCCTAAATTTTAAATCTTATGATGAAGAAAGTCATTTCTTGTTTAATCTATGGTATGGAAGATAATACTCGTTTAATAGTGCCGTGGCTAGATCATAATATCTAAAAAAAACTAAATTTGTATAAGGTATCTGAGCTATCTGATTATAAACATAATCTCTACTATCACACCACAAATTACATTGTTTTAAATACAATCACCTTTCTATAAACCAACTTTTCGTGTACAAATATGAAAAAGGTTAGCGATTTTGCCTATTTTAACCTAAATAATTTGTATGTGCGTGCGTTTTATACCAACATTTTTAATTCATTAAGTATGTATCTAGGTATACACTTATTCAGCCACATTTACTTACGTACTCTAATCACGAACATATACAAGAAAAAGTAGTTAAAAAAATAAGCGTCTTAACAAGGGGTTTGGTCATGGTCAAATAGTTTTATTCGCAACCCCTTGGCCGGCCGTTGGTCACCCCTGACCACTGACCTCATGGGATTCTCTGCTTGTTGTGCCTTACGCGATATCTCGCTGTGACATTGAACTTTACAGTATATTTCATGTTTTTATTACTAGTCACGTAGCACTTAAATAGTTTTACTATTTTAATAGTTGCATATATTATTGCTAGCGTATAGAAACAAAGGCGCCAGTTTATAGATAAAGCAAATGGACGTGGTTTCGACACTTGTCTTTTGCAATTTATATTGATTTATATTAAGGCACTTTTAATATATTGATATCACCTAGTTTATTTACTTTGGCTGCCTTGATGACGTAGTGGTTAGTGTAACCGATTGTTATGCCTGAGATCGCGGATTCGATTCCCGCACAAGTCAAACATTTGTGTGCATGGACATGGATGTTTGTCTTGGTCTGAGTGTTTCTATGTATAATATGTATGTATTTACAAAAAGAAGTATAAATGTATGTGTATCCATTGTCTAGTACCTACCAACAGTACAAGCTCTGCTTAGTTTGGGCTAGATGGTGTTGTGTGTAGGTACACACGTGTGATAGAATATTATTATTATTAAAATATTAATTAGGGAAACAGAAACTGTATAGTTTTATGTATAACTCTCAATATGTTTAAATCCAGATTACCTATGATCTCTTTTTTTTTATTAGTTTGTACCTATTGGAGTCCTGAAGACTGCTTTACTACCTAGAATTTATTTCCAAACAATATCTAGAAAACTAATTTCATTGGACGTACTTCTAATTTAAACCTCATGTTACCTTTATCATTGAAATACCAGTATTGTAGTTACTTATATAAACTATTAACATATTGAATAGTTATAAACCACCTTGCGATTATCTCACAGTTGAACACGATGCTATTTCATAAAAGATTCCTTTGTTATTATAATTATAAACGACGATAGCTTCGTCTCTCATCCTATTGAATGCAATTGCGAAAGGGTGCAGGGTGCGGACTGGACGTTGGTCACCTCTGACCCGCCAACGACTTGCGACCATCCCTCTAAGTATCGTTTATGAAGACACGATTTTTTATTGGTGTACTGCAAGTTGTTTTTGAATACTAGTAGACTTTTAAAGGCAGTAGAATACTATTGCAGTACCTCGCTTTTTCTCTGGCGTAAATAGTAGGCAAATAACTTATTATCGTGGTTTCGGGTAAACTATTATTGGATTTTTCTCTCCGGGAATTCCAAGCAGCGGTTAGTATATTGCTTAAACGGTTATTGACAACTAAACATAGCTAATTAAATGTATACTCCATTTGGTTAGGTACTTAACTAAAGGTAAACAATCTTGATGTGTCTTTTTATCTAAAAACTCAGTTTAAATAAAAATAAAATGCTGCTAAATATCTCTACATAGATATGTAAATACAACAATAACGATTACTAAATCAATTGAACCGTTAGTTTAAGCAGTAGTTTATTTGTTTAATATGTGTTTGTGTAAAAAGCGACATCAAGATTGTTTACCTTTAGTTAAGTACCTAACCAAATGGAGTATAGATGTGATTTAAACATAGTAGAGCTCTGCTTGTTAAAATACCATAATTTAAACTGCTACTACGTATAATTTCACAGTAATGAAAAGAGGGCCTCACGACAACTTGTTTATGACATTATTGTTCTGATAATAGTAGCAAGAAGAATAAGATTACTAAGACTCTCTGTAGTGTATAACCTACGTTTAGCTAATAACTGTTATCTATATATTAATAAGTAAAGCAAAAACTTCGTACCCCTTTTTACGAAAATTGCGCGGACGAATGAAATTTGGCACAGTTAAAATTTATATGGAGAAGGAGGAGCGAATCCTATTATTTTTACAAAATATGTATTAGAAATACATTAAATTAATGGAAAACAGTACACGCACACAACCATGCATCTGTCACACACAGTCGAATCGCGTTCGTAGTATTTGGCCATTGTTCGTCTGACGTCTTACAATTCTTTGTAACTATGGTTACCTATACCTATTACTTTATATGTAATAAAGAAAAAAAGAAAACAAAGTAGCAAGCTTAGGAATTTTGGTCGAATTTTGACCACTAGGCGACCGCTGGTACTTGTTAAAAGGATATCAAAATATTCAGTTGCTGTTTTTATGATTGGTGTTTTAAGAAGCACAAATACATATATCAATTATGGATTGCTCTGATTTTATTAGTACATTGTTACGTTTGCAAACAAATAAATAAAATATGTATATGTTTTAAAAATTAGCTTGGCTAACGCTTGCATCACTTCACTGCCCTACCTTTCTTTTGGAATTAATTTGCTTTCTTTTAACATACATTTGAATTTGTGGAATTAAAAAAGTGGCTAATTAATGAAATTCGCAATTTATAAGCGGGTGAATATGTTAATAGAGTTTTGCAATGCACAACAATAAGGTTCATTGATCGTGTTGACACTTTGCGTCCGGTAAGCAAGTGTCATAGGCCAAACTGACTACACCATACCAAAGTCTAGTTAGTCTAATTTATTCATACAGTTGCTATATGATTGCAAGCCCGCCCTTGGAAAGTTTAGTTACGAAGTGGAGACGAACTAATAAGCCAGTTCGTCTGAGGAAGTATCACCTTCTTACAGGTAACTGGGTGTACGAGTACCTACTAAAACCTATATTCGGATGCGCACATACCTACCTCTACCATACCTTTCCTTACATCTAATCTTTGATCATATAGTATTGCTAGCGATCAGGTACAATAACCGCTTACCATCAGGCAATCTAAATGCTTTTTTGACAACTTTGTTGTAGAAAAACCATGTCTCAAGTGAATATTGGTAAAGCCAAGTCATACATTTAATTACGTACAATATTTCATTTTTATTTGAGTTAGTGTTGGTGATAACGAACCTTGCGTTGTTAAATTTTTTAATAATTTACTGGTGTGGTATTGACCTCTATATTAACAATATGTTTTATATTGCTCGATGCGCAGAATATTAACCTTCACTTACTTAGGTATTTACGAGGTATTGTACCCGAGGTAATGTACTTTGCTTTATTGCACAGAATAATTGATAATTAATCATGGCAAAACACAGTGTCATACTTGTATGCAAAGGGTTAACTAGAGGTTATCTAGGAACTAGAGGTGTGCTCAGCTAAATTGAGGTCCCATGTATACTGCCGCAGTGACGGTATTTTATTACAATATAAGCCTTTGTCCCGCTTGCCTTATTCCAAAACTCTATGGACATTACGTTACGTCTACTAATGGGCCAATTTCGCACTGTCTTCTAATGCCTAACATTTTGATAGTGAATCTCTATTAGCAGTCCCCATTGAGCGTTACTGTTGTAGGTTACGTGACAGTTAAAGCATATAGCTTCTTTAAATTTGACTTATTGGTTGAAATTATCTTTAATTTTGTTTTACAGATAGTGACGACGGAATTTGCGATTTCGTCTTTGTATTCACAGAAGTGTAAATAATACTTACCTACCTCGTAAGAAGTTTCTAGTACAAACAGGATTAGATAATGTTGTTAGTAAGCCTTTAACACAAATATTAATAGGTTTTCAATGTTGTGCTCCATAAATAACTGAATGGGTAATATAACACGTGATCAATTAATCGTGGCTGCTGCCGCAAATAGCGTCGCGGCGCAGGTCTCCGTGTTCCGTGCATAGCCGGAACTGTGACGTCGCTTTTATATTATTTTACGGACATGTGTAGTGTTTTAAATAGTTTTAATGTTTAGACCCGGCAGATTTACCACAGGTATATAATTACTGTTACAATCGCATTGTCAAAGAATTAGGATACCTAATTACATCTTTCATGTCATATTAATTTCAAATATAATAATCATCAAGAGTTACATGTTTGTTACTTCAGGACAGCTAAAGAAATAAACAGATTTTGTTGAAGTTTGGTTGGAGATAGTTTGTAGTACGCAGAAAGGACATGTATATATTGTACTTGTTTTATACACGCATATACGTAATTGAAGAAATGCAAACGAAATATCTAAAAACATATAGTAGTTATATAAAATTTACGTTAAATTGAGCAGACTCTACTATGAGAGGAATACAGGCAAGAAATGCACGGTTTGTCGCAACCAGATAACCTTGTGATCTCTTCCGGCGGTGAGAAGGTTGTCCAGAGTTCCACAAGCGTGCTGATTGGTTGACTACAAATAGTTAATATGCACGCACATTTTATCATATTCTGAAACTGATGAGAAAAATAATGCCTTATTTACATTTATTATGTTGAAGTATAAATTTATGCTTGGTTTTTCATTATTTTATGTCCAATGTCGTTTAAGATTGTGTAATTGTGCATAAATATGTTTATATTGTTTAAAACTACGGACACGGGGCACTTGTGCCTCGTCTACATCGGTAATGCATACCATATGTTCTTAATTAAAGACTATTATCGAATGTACCCCTAACTCAAACAAAAATTTGAACAGTAATTGTATAGAGAAACCGCATATTATGTTAATATACACTTGCCACTGGTTTATTTGAGTAAACGAATAGTTCGCTATTCGTGTAGGTACTCAAATACTGCTCCTCTATATTATACGAATTATGGTTTTGCCTCTTTCAACGTATTGAACCTTTAGGAATCGATTCTAGATTAAAACATGCGACATAAATTGGTGTGATCAATGCTCTTGTAGTTATTTTACCTGTCCATTATGATTATATTTTTTGTGATATATTAACGTCGAGGTTCTTATTTATAAAAAAGCATTGACAGTAGCCATTTTTGATGGGCAGTTGCAGTTTTTTGAAATCTCAATCTCGGGGTCAAAATTAATTATTATAATCATAAAGTATAATACAGTATAGTATATACTAATAATAAATATATAAAGGTATATCAAACAGAAATACGACAGAAATAATATTACAGACAAAAGATTGCCTATCGAGAAAATAATTATCTGTGAATAATACAAAGGATCTTGTGTATGAATTCCCATACTTCAGCAACATTGGTGGTAACACTTAAACCGTCTGAAACCCATTCGAGCCGAATAAACTTGTACTTGACCATCTACTAAAGTTCGATTGATTCAAAAATAACAACCACTGTTATAGTCCCATTTAATACACAATGTGCATATAAATTACAAAAATAACAAACTATTGACCATGAAGAAAGTTGTTGTGTTAGAACCAAGTTGTCAACTTGAGATAAGACTGATAGGTGCTGCTGGTTTTGCATATTAAATCAATTCTCTACCTTAACTAGAGATTCCTAAGTCTATGCAGGTAAATCCGATTTTATATTTATTTAATAATAAGCCTCATAGTGCACATGTCGCGCATGCGCGTACACCCCCACGTGGGAAGTAGGAAGCACCTATCTTTTTATTGGGGACTGTAATTAAGGAAACTTGCCCTGTAATTACAGGGGCGATTGCTAAATATAATTGAACTCTTTTCTTTTTGATTTTATAATGCTTCATCCGTTCACTCAATGTAGGGGACGTGGATTTATGAATTCTTAACGCACTATATATAGCATGTAAGCAGATAGGTATGGTAATGGTACAATATATAATTATATAAATTAAACAAGCTGTATCGTCTTCCATTCAGTATTTACTAAATGAGCTAGAGCACAGCTGAATTCGTGCTCAATACTTGATCAACTTGAAGATAGATGTTGCTCTTCTCAAAAGATTACAGTCAAATTATCTTTAAATACGATATTGTTGTACCTTCTCCAAGTCCGGTTTCCATGAGATATTGTTATCAAGGAGGCAAATTGTTCCTTGCAGAACTGACAATACGCAAGTATTGTGATACCGTGTTGCAAGCGACCTTAGGCTAGACTCTAACCTCACGATAAGAGATGATACCGGTTCGTCTAGTGATAAGCGCTTATTCTAGTAGCTAAAGTAACAGCTTATCGTGGCTGGGCTGTGTGTAGTATAAATGCCAACTTAGTATTAATTAGAAGAATGTATAATGTAATGTAATGAAGGGTCTCGGGTTCTAACCCACGTCGCGCACCTCTGACTTTCAGAAGTTATATGACTTTTCGAAATTATGTGCGTATGGATTGACAATTATCGGCTGCTCCGTGCCTCGGAGAGCACGTTAAGCCGTCGGTCCCGACTGCCATGAACATCGATGGCAGTTATTGGGGAAGTCGATACAAAAGATCCCACTGGGTTGAAGTGTCGCCGGTCTGTACTGACTGGCCCCCACACAAGATAAGATAAGATAGTATTAATTAAATATTTTGTGAACATTGTCCTATGTGAAAATTATTCTAGATATTAAAAAAATCATGAAGACTGAGCAAACACCCATTAAAACGAGAGGTGACGGGATGGTAGCACAGTGGATATATCAAAGGTTAAGAGTTCCTACATTACTTGCTTAAACCTACTTTTAACACGAGAGTTTAGCTTTGCTAATGTGGTTAAAAAGAATACTTGTAATTTGCAACAAATTGCAACTAGTCTTCTGTTTAAACAAACACATAGTCCATTCATAATACCTATAAGTTATTGTACTACATACGTCTAATATGGACGAATATATAAACCAACCAGGAAAGTATTTGAAATAGTAAATAATGATGTTATTGTAATGGCCTCTGTCGACCCAATTTCCATTGTTTGTACTGTTATCAGTGTTTGAGTGAACACTTCAATTAGCGATTTGGCTATGCAGCGACAATTTGCATTGAGTGATAGCGCTATCTCCGTTCTACAAACATAAATTAATCAGAACGCTGTTGTCGTAGGCCGAACTAGTCTAATTAAATGTACAAATTGTTAACTAATGATAAATTAAATAACTTTTGTGACACATTATGCTCGTACAAAAATTACACGTTGGTAGTGAATTTTGAATTCATTCTGTGTAGACACTAACGGCTCAATAATATACGATTATATAACTAACTCGCCTCAAGAAATTTGTGCCACGCAGGCTTAACAATGTTTGGAAGGTCAACAAATACTATATTCAATGTAAAACGAACTGCCATGAACTCGATACAAGTAGTTTAGATCTAATGATCGTGTTTTGGTCGTGACGTAGGGGCGACCGCGCGCATCGACGCGAGGTTAAGCAACGTGGCTGCCGTCATACCTCTAGATGGGTGGCCTTTTGAAAATTGTGTCACCATGGAATCATTTTTAAACATTACAATTGCAATTGCTGAGCTTCTGAGGTTTGGGGTGTGATTCCCGATTCGGCAAAGTGTTACTATATAATATATGTTTCTGTCAAGAAATTTACCATTCATTCTGTAGTAGCACAGAGCCTGAAACTGTACCCTTTCTTTTATTTTTCATGCAAATATCATTTTGTTGATTATTTATTTGAAATACATTATATGAAATTACTAAGATATATTCCAAGTTTAATAACTAGTAGTATTAGAGAAATATGGGCAAGCATTACGATTATAAAAGACACTTTCCCCTTTTTATGGTGGTAGTGCTTACAACATCTCAACCAGTGATTTTAGTATTTATAAGTAATTAATAATTGCTTGTATCTCATATAGAGTGGCAGCTGCCATGAAAAAAGAATAAAGATAGCTATATTTTAACGTACATTTAGTTCTATCATATTTATTAAACGGTTATATATACTAAATTGGAATAAAGACTGTTAAATGCTTCTGCAATTAATAAAGACACCGAAATGTTGTGGATTCAAATCCCATCCATTGCACTTCCGATGTCAACCCATTCTTCTTCTACCATTAATAATGCTTTTTTAACGATATTTGACTTTGATTTTATTTGAAATACTAGGATGAAATCGATATTGCCATTACAATTCTCTTTTCTAATTGCAGCATATTCTAGTAGGTACCTTTTATCTGCGAGTTAAGCTTTCTATGAGTTATGTTTTCTATCTTCACTGTTAATCAATATTTACGGAAGCATAATTAATAGAATAAGATGAACATATCATGAAATATGCCCAAAGCATCTTGATGTCAGTCTGTTGACATAGTTTCAATAAAGCTAAGACTTTTTAGGCAATCAAAATCTTAATCTATTTTCAGTGCTAAAATCTCGAATCATTGATTAATACGTGTTTTCCCCTAATCGGGCCTGTTGATAGTTGAGCTATAGGTTAAACAATATATACAAATAACATTAATATTCTCAGAAATCATTCGTCAATTTAATTTCGTACAATTTATTTCAATTTCATTTACATTAACATATAGGTTTCTAAATGTCTAGGCACTGTGTAACTGGCATATAATCAAGCGGTAATTACTAATCGACTAATTAATAACCTGCATTTTGCGGACAAAGAGAATTAATATAGGGTAAGTACGCTTTCCTTCTAGGTAATCTACTGTCAATATTATACTACCATTATTCATCATATTGGTTTGTATTCCATTCTTGAATGGTCGTATACTGTTGGATTCTCAGTAAAGTACCTATTTTTTATTAGGCAGGTTTTCCAAGGCATTTTGTGTAACAAAAATATTTTTAATGTGGTCACTCCATATTATTTTGTTTTTATGTTATCATTAGTCAATGAAAATAAGTTTGACGACATATGCGTTTGTAATAATATAAAACAAACGTTCCATCAAAATACCTCGGGGTTTCTTTTCAAGAAGTTATTCGTAATATCTACTAATTAATTATTGTCAAAATATGAAGCATACTTTTTGGATAGTTTTAAACATTTCAGTAATTAATATTTCGTTATTATCTACAAGTGTTCATAATAATAAAAGGAATTTGGGTATATTATAACATCTACCTTACCGTAATATAGGATATATAGGATACAAATCGTAATACTATGATGTATATAGAATTAAATTTGCAACCCTCATAGAAAATCTGTATTCAAACGTAAAGTAGCCTGTACTTGAGAATTACTAGTACGAGTAGTAGGTCACAACTTAATAAGTATCAAATAATGTTGTCTTGTGTTCCTACGAGGGGTAAGTATTATAGAAAAGTGTTGTATTGTATTGTATTGGCAATACACGAGTCACTAGTGCAGCAGAGTCAACGACTATGATTACCTTTGGTATTACGAGCGTGAGCTAGATTTTTAATCATCAGATGATTGCTTGTTGGCTGCCATAGTTGGAAAATAAATCTATCGCTTAAAAATATTAAACAATATCATATTATTAATACGTATCTCAAGGCCCTTAAGCAACTCACGCTAGATGAAAACTGTCGAAGAAGAACGAGTATTAAATAGACATTACTTTACGTGTAACAAAGTTTGTTCAAGAATGCCGTCATCCATTGGTTATTTCAAACATGAGTTTTCATTCAAGTCGTCCGAAATCTATCGGTAAAGATTTGCATAATTGTTTTTACATTTTTACATTGTTGTATTTATCGGGTAGTATTTAACTGCACAGCAAGAAAATACTAATTGCACAGCAAAATATGCTTACCAAACATATTAATTGCACAGCAAAATACATATATTTAAAGAGACCAAACTAAGTCGACGGAGCCCCGCTTCGCGGGGCTCCTATTTTAGAGTGGGTTTAAGAAGGAACCTAATATAATAAGCCTTCCAAGACGGAATGCAGTGATTTGAGGCGTATAGGTTCTCCTTATGCTGTGCAATTAGTATTTTTATGGTCATTATATTTAATCCCATATTTATCTAACATAGTAATGTCTCTCTCTAGTAGTTTATGAAGCATATTGCGTTGAATTGTATTTGCTAATAACCTTTTTATAGGTATATTAATATATAAATTCCTCTTTATATAAGTACTTTCTCATAACTTTAAGTATCGAGAGTGTATAAAATTCTTAAATAGGTAGTGGAATTTATTACACGTGGGTATAACTAGATAAAATAGTGCTCGAGTGAGACAGGTTACTGCAATCAGCTGTACAAGTCTCTCACGATGAAAGAAATACGTATAATAATAAATAAACGAGTGTAAGAGACAAGCCAATGTGGCTTGTCACATTATTATGTACATTATATAGCTATTGACTTTGCTTTGTTTACACCTTTGCCAGTAGGTAGGTACCTACCTACATGTCATCTCTGCTTATTTATAAATCCACCTCACATATAGGTACGAATAATCAATTTACTTTCTTAATTAATAACCAAATCTAAAATATCTATATATAATATCTAATATATTCGGATAATTCTTTAAGAATTTACTAACATTAAAACTATGGATACAAACTACACCCTAATTGGAAGTAGCCATCTGTTAATTAACAAACCTGTGCGTTGATTCATCTCACAACGTGTATTGGTAAAATCAAACTAACCTTTAAAACCGCCGCAACATCCGTGCTGTTTATAATAAAACACTATATTTTCTTGCCTACGCATTTAAGCATATTATTTTCTACAATGTAATGCGAAATCAAGGCCTTTTTCCAACTAGTAAACAGGAAAATGTTGCCTTTTTTTCTATTTAATATAGTTTCACGCAATTTTACTGCATTTTAAAATACAAGTAAACTGAAACCTACGTTATTATATACATGTACTAATGATAACCGCCCAGAAAGTCTAGCCAGTCGGAAGGATTCAATTCTTCTGTCAGGCAAACAGTAACAGAACGGCTTATGGAATTGTGCCTTGTAGGCGGTTATAGGTTCGCTGCCTATTATGTAATAGCTAACTACATCTAGCAAAATTTGGGTATCAAATGCCATTTGCCTAATCCTTTGCAGTTAAATATAGGGATGATGAGTATCGCGTATCTATTATGATTTGCGTCTGGGTAGCCAGGTTTATGAAATCGATGCACTAATCTACACATACATATAAAGTTCATAGCTATTCAGGAAGTTTCGACGTCACGCGCATCGTCGCTGGCGCATCGCTACGCGCCGCGTGTTGAGGCAGGCCGAGCCCGTCCCGCGCCCCGCTCCGCCAGTTCCTCTCACGCGCAGACAAAATCGTACAGACAGCAAACTACTGTTTACATTTAGAGAGAATATTTTGGAAAATATTGGTTTACGTCTTGAGTAAACGAATGTAACTTGTATCGCAGTTCATGCGTCAAACGCTCTGGTTAAAAACCACCAATATTTGGTGATGGACCTCATATTTGGCAGTAGGGAAAAGTTTGCCTGGGTCTGTATTCATTTGGTCCGTTGTTTTATATTTGTAAAGTTTGAAAAGCTGCGCGTAGATTACGTAAAAAGATTCGATTGGCTGTCAAAATCTACTTAATTTTAAAAGTTTGTGAGCCTGTAACACTCTCAATTCGGTATGGAGGTTTCAAACGCGTAGTGCATTTCACATTTGCGCTCTACATATTATTATGTAAAGAGTCTACTTTAGATTGAGGAACACTCTACTATTACTTTTTATGAAAAACATAAGAACAAATGTTTACATATGATTTCAATTCGTAATATTTCCAGAAATATTATTCAGCACGAATTCTGAACTATCCTTCCCGGACGCCACACTTTAAATCAAAGTGCAAATAAATCAAAATCGTGCTCGAAATAAACATGAGGTAAACTGGACAATCGGAGTGTGGCTTTATTGTCCGACAGTACAATTACATAGCAGCTGTATGTACTTACATAGCAAGTAACGGGAAGCGATGCGCCTGCGCCGCGCCGCGCGTCAGTGCAGCCAATGCGACGCGACGCTCTGATGCAATCCTCTCATTCAGCTATACATACTTAATTTGATTGAGAACGATATTGATAAGAATCTGTTAACGATGGCTCTTTATCATAAAAATGGATAAATAGTTGTAAGATATATCATTTACTAATAACTTTGCAAATATTTATTTTTTTGCATGTATGGTGTCAGCACTCGGTTTTTAGGTTAATCGAATAATCGATAATATTTGCCTTACTACATTATATATTTACTATATTAAACGCAGGTATCAGGTACTATATGCATGACTTCGTTTATACCAGTAAAAATAATCTTTTATTTTTACTGGTATAAACAAAGTCATGCATATATGCATGATACTGCTGGCATTTAATTATAAATGCAAAATAGATTACCTCCATTGTATGGCTAAAAATATATAAGGTGAAATATAAAGCTATCATCATTTTATCTGATTCCAAATCAATAATGCTGATATGGGATTATGTTCTTATACTTATAGTATAAACCCTTTATAAGACAGAAAAATAGTACTTTAACTACACTTTATATATAAAACAAAGTCCCCCACCACGTCTGTTTGCGATACACTCTAAAAACTGCTGAACGGATTTTCATGCGGTTTTCACCAATAGACAAAGCGATTCATGAGGAAGGTTTAGGAGTATAATTTGTTAAGGTTTGTATAACCCGTGCGAAGCCGGGGCGGGTCGCTAGTTTAGGTACTATATGTATAATCAACATCAATCTGCATAAAAAGTCACATTCATTTATTTTAAAATCAAGTTGCTGATACATATGTATATTTTCAAGATCAATTTCCAAATTTAGTCCCATGTAATTTGTGTCCGTAACACAAACATCCCAAAAGCAAGTGACTAAACACTCAAATCCGGTCGGCAGCAACACTGGTTAGCGAGTTTCGGCAGGGCCAGTGGGGGGAAGGACCAAAGGGCCGAGGGGGAGGGGCTGAAGTGCAATGTCCTCGCTAACGGACGCCTTGATCTCTTCTTGCGCTAGAAACTTCGACGTTTTCAAACAAAAATGTTTAAACGATTGGTCAAGTTTAGATCAAAGACTGCCCTTGATATTAGGTATAAAGGAAGCTATTACTTTCAACAATAATTATTATTGATTGGTTGATTAGAAATTATTAATTCAAGATAGATGAATTTTGCTATTAAGTTAATTGGTGTTGAAAAACTGTTGTTAAATAACAATTGTAAACTAAATTTCACTACGATGTAAACAGTCACAAAATGTATTTAATAACAATGTGTTCTCGCTTTGATTGACTGATTCACAAATCTTAGTATCTAAATTATTCACTGTTACTCTTATCGACTTTTATCGAGTTTTCTCTAATAGAGAACAGAGAAAACTCTGTGTCGAATAATCCTTGCCGAGCGAAACCTAAGAAAACAAATATTTTTGACTATGTCTGACGTTTAACATATATTTACTATAGGGTGGGTATGTGTCTAGATGTGTTAGTTCTTCATAACATACATGTATATTATATTATTGTGCAAATTTCCGTCCAATACCTATATAAATTGCCAATAGAATTTACTGGAGTAGCATTGGTGGCAGTAATTAAGGGCATGTGGTGGTCTCCCCAACACTTCGGTATCGATGACAAAACCTTAGAAGGAAACTGAAGCCATAACAGTGACTGAGCATAAGGGGGAAACCTGTTATTGTTTACATCGCCACAACACCAGTTTGCCCGCTAGGTATTCCGGTATATAAGGCGTGTTAGAGTTTCCTCTTTACTACTATACTATATACTGCTTGAGAAATCTGATGCCTATTTACTTAAACATGGCATCCATTTTGCAAAAACATTTGATGATTATTACTAATGTAATTTAAAACCAATCAAAGTGTAGGGACTTTTGTGAGTGATGTTCGTTTACATTAGATAAATTAGTCACTAAACTGTTCTATCATAATTCATAAGTTATATATATCATTCGTGATTATTTATTTTGTCATTGGTGTGAACACATTTCTTTTAGAAGTCTGTGCAAATAGTTAGGTATAGCAAATAGTTGTATTATAGTTATGACGTTAGAGAGAAAGATACTTGCGCGAACGTTGTTGGATTGGTAATGGGTATTTCTATTAAATGTGCAATAAAAGTGGTTATTGCAAGTTTAGGTAGCCTAATGAGTTCTACGCACTGCGCGGTTTTATCTCGTTTAATTGACTATTCGCAATTAAGAATCGATTAAAATATCGTCTGGTCACGTTCAGCATCATTCGTTTTGATAACAAATTCGTCATTTACTTTGTTTATATTGTCTTTGTTCGCAATAAACAATTAAAATATAGTAAGAAGAAAGTATTAAGTTAATAACGATTACAAATGTGATGGTTACTTGAGGCATTAAAGTGTACCCGGTAACCGAATTTCGTATAAAGAATATAGCCAGGCGTGACTGTTGAGGCGTTTACATTAATGTGCATAGACGCGGCGGTCGAGGAGGAGGGTGGGAGGTGTCGGAGCTGCAGAGACTTGACCTTGGGGCAGGATCGAGCCGATACTCGCGGTCCCTGACCTGACTATTTCGAGTGGCAAGTGCGGCAAGCTGAGGCCGGCGCGCGGCGTCGCCCGCCGCATGCAATGTGCATACCGAAATAACCGCTCGGTGTCGCCCCGCCCGCACCCACGCTGCACCCGCCCCCGCGCCGCCAGGATGTACTCGCCTTATAGCCATGCACGGCACGCCTATCACACCACTGCTAGGGGAAGGAGCTCTGTTACTTGTTACTTTGTAAACAACGAACCCTTTCAGATCCAAACTAACTCTGTTTCAAACTCATGATTTGCTCCAAACTCAGTTCAAAACGTCGACTATCACTAAATATGTCGAGAAATGTTGACTATAAAGTGTAGCAGTGTTTGTCTATGTTCTAAATAATTAATCCTGTTTTATAGTTAATGTTTGACGTAGCGAATTCTTTGGAAAATACTAGCCACGGTTGTTAGCCTATAATAGGTTGTTTCTGATAATGCCTCTAATATGTACTTGTAAGTCGGGTGTCGCTGTCGGGTGAAGTTCCCGTTGCGCGATAAATGTCGTTCGATAGCCTAATGTACGGTGTAATGTTAAGAAGCGAGAGCTCGCTCGCGCCCGTTTGATGGACGAGGGAAAGGGTCCGCTCAAGGCTGCAGCCGATGCACTTTCACAAGATGTGGCACACCATTATTATGCATCCATTATGCGCCGACGTCGTCGGCTGTCTTTTCTCCTGTCAAAACGCCCACGCCACTAGCATTTTTTCAACCATACCTAGATAATATGCAGTAAATTACTCTTAATTAATATAGTTTAGATTTGTATAATTTAGGTATGTATTTTAATGTTAATTTTATAAATGATTGTTTATGGTGGACTTCAATTAAGTAATATTTCACAACAAAATATGTCTGTACGTATCTATACAAATTAGTTGTTTCCTTCCTCATAAGTGTTATCATAACGGCATGGAACTATATGGATTTAAAAGTCCCGCAGGCCTCACCCTAGCATATGATGCATGTACAGCACACACGTACAGAGATGTGTAGTCGCAATGGGGTGGTGCGCGTGTGTGTCATGTGTGCCTGACTAATCTATTGCGCGAGCGCACGCCGCGCACCACTCAAGGTCACTGGCCAGCGGTGACGCGACTCTACACCGACTTTAACTTCTTATTACTATCCATTAGGCTAGGATAGGGACGTCCCACATTCTTTTGCATGAATGTAATCAATCTCAACATACCTAGCCCTTAGAAATGTAATGTCTCTTATAAAACTAGAACATAGCCAAAGTATCCGAAATTATTGCGTATCTAATAAAATTGCACTTGGTATCTACTTACATCATAACCGGCGGATAAAGGGATGCACAGAAACGTAAATAAATTACATACGAAGCTATAGACATCTCACTTTCTAATATAATTACCTACACTAATAATTTACCGGTTGGATTAGCTGCTCTCCAAGTTTAATATTATAACTGTTATTGGTACATAATCTTGTCTTAGCCTAATCTAATTAGTACTTACTAATTAGTTTTGGTACTTACCAAACCAGTAACTAAACCAGTAATAATTACGTAAATCCCAAAATGTAATTATTAACATCACGATGATAAAATGATGAAGTAAAAGCAAAGAATTTGTAGGCAAAGATGTGACGGTGGAGACGATTAAATGATTGTGAGGGCGCGCGGGCGAGGGTGGCCGGCGACGGGTTCTGCCGAATGACTCCGTAACGTCCGGGAGCGGCCATCGACCTACCCAATCTCCGCCGCATTAGCATAGCGAGCAATATTCGTGTCTAGCCAATCCCTTGTGTGCGTATAGATGCAGGACACCCTACTACAAGATCTCTACTCACTCCAAACTATTATAAAACCTATCAAATCTTGCTTCCAAAATCTCACAATTATATCGCTCTAGTGAGACAATTTTAATATGGGGTTCATAGTAAGAGCCAGTGTTGTCTACGATCGGCCCGTATGTGTGTGTGAAAGTGCCTGCAACGTCTTGAAGCAGTTTCATGCGTGTGTTTGTGCAAGCTGATAGATTAAATGCTGTCTCACACTATCTTTGCCTGCGTATGCGCAGTATTGGCGTATCTATTTTATTATATATTCATTTAAAGATAAATTCATGGCTTTTATTGTTTTTGTTTTGACAAAATGTTTTTAAGAGAAGCAATAGATACCTGCTATTTTATAGTTATACGTTATTAAGTTCGTCTTTATTATCGTGTTCGCTATAGAGATAATCACTGTTACTATACAAGAGAAATGTCAGCAAACATAATTATAATGCTTCTGAATAAATTGCCAGCAAACTAGTAAACTTTTAAAACTTGTTTAAAGGCTCTAGTTCTGGATTTGTAATATGTGAAAGATTTTCTGTCAATATTAGACGACGTCATTTTGTCATTAAACTTTTGGTCTAGACACTTTACATACATATTAACTAGGCGGTGCATCTGTGTATGTCTGTTATGTTAATATTGTGAAGGGAGCGCTCATGTGTGCGTGTGTGTGAGCGCGGAATGCGGCGACGACGCTGATATAATTTTTGGGATCGTAGCGTCGCGTCGTCCGTAGCCACATTTGATAAAAAGATCAAGTTCAAAAGGGCTAAGCATCGTGTTGTTGATATGGTTTTTAGAAGTGTTTCTGTGAAAGTCGTTATAAACATTTATCACGCAGGATACGAAATATATTTTATATGATACCGACTGCCTCGATGGTTCAGTGGTGACATGAACAATCGACTGCTTTTTAATTATAAACAGGTCAAGATTCCTAGGTCACTCGTCTAAAAGTTGTTATTGGATATACCTATATGTATGTCAAAATATTTGTGTTACATTTCATTATTAGTTTTGCCCGCGGCTGTTCTCGGGCACAGTACTTTGTTCTGGATGTAGGTAACTTAGATCTTTTTTTGTTACCCTGACGTATTACGATACACGTTGTATGCGAAATTTCGTGATTATCAGTCGAACAATTAGGTCACCAATGCGTAACAAACAAACAAACTCACATTCGCATTTATATCTAATTCTAATTAGTAAGGATATCATAATAACTACACAAACTCTTTATTGCTATACCTTTACTAAGGTGATAAGCGCCATACGATCCTGATAGCACATGGTCAATGTAGCGTATGCACGATTAGCACAGCAACGATGAAAAAATCCTCCAGTTACATATCCTGGATTGGCGATCTTGTAACATAAGAATCAACGCGTGGCAGTTAATGCAAGGAATAAAGACTACCGCTGACGTTACAGGGCTTCGCCTAGGAGCTTATCATTTCAAATCGAAAATATGGTTATTTGGCTGTATTATTGTAGGATGTACATAAACATATAAGTGTTATGTAGAGTAGAGGAACATCGCTCTGTTCTTCTTTATTTAAACCGGACGGTGCTGGGTACCTAAACATTATTGTTGAATTATAAAGTACGCTACATAAACTAAGAAGATGTACGTGAAACAGTAAAATATCAAAGCAAATTTATACATATATATAATTCGTCGCCTTCAGTTTACAAGGTGACTTACGGGAATCAATAATGCGTTTACAATATTCATAATTGAATTCGGTAGCCCCGAGCGTTCGCACAAAGACCTTTTTGTGTCTCTGAAAGAAGTGTCGTAAAAACATTTGCATCTATTTGCATATACTATCATTGTACCGGTGAATGACACTTGTATTCGCAGTGCGGACCTCTTTTTGTAACTGCGAGTCCAACTAGCTAAACAAAGGGACCCTTTGCGTACCTGCAAAGTTTTTTCCCTACAATAAACCTTGTTATTGCGTAATTTTTCCGCATTGTCGTAAAACCCTTTCCGTTTGTTTTTATTATACGTCTTTATTTAACCATCAAATGTTTTCTGGCGGCATCTTTTGCAGAGGTTCTGCAACGTTTGAGTTGAGTTGTAAAATAATAAAAATTGCGCTATTATATGCACAAAACGTGCGCAAAAGGGTTTAATGTTGCGGGTTAGGGTTTCTCTTTTATACCATGTTACGACCGTAACGGTACTAGTTTTGGAAAGCATTTCTCTTGATTCTAATGGAAGGCGTTATACTATCGACAGATAACTCAAATGCTTCATGAGAGTTATATTTATCACGTACGAGTGGCAGTCTGCGTTCAAACATGGTTTATGGTAAGTGTATGAGTAAAAGCCTCTGCAACAAAACATACTTAGATGTGTAATATGAGGTCATTAAGAGACATGTTTTAAATGTATCTGTACATTGGGTACCTGTCTACTTAGTGACATGCTGTCTTAAATAATAAATGGATATACTTTATTATTCATTGCTAGATTACAACTAGGCATAACACAGACGCAGGCAGGTCTAAAAGATTAAGGAGCGAGGCTATTGCCATTACCTCTTGTGTTGCAGTAGATGCCACAGCAGAAAATTAAAATAGTTAATGCAATGCCTAACACCTAGATACAATTCCAGCAACATAAAGCTTTTTATAAATTGTTCTACTTTGGACTCGGCGTAACGCTGGGATAATCCACTACGTCAACCAAGTGAGGGCAGACTTCACGCGATATTGTAACACAAGATTATCAAGAAACCTCAAGTATGGATTGTATACTAAAGATCCTTTAAAATTATGAGTACTTAGCCTAGTGTGGATGGTGTTCTTCTAACTCTCGTTATCGTTTACCTATTTCCACTCAACTACATCCTAATTATAATAATTATATAGACCGAAAGCGATGTATTGAAACCTTAAGTTGCTAAACTGTTAGTTTGAAATACCTAAACCATTATGCTCTACTATTGTTTCCAATCCTTTCATACATAAAAAAGGTTTGTTACACAACTTTTCTCTCAACATTCCTTTCAGATATTGCTAATTCTTAAAGTGAAACACAAAAGGACTAACTGTTTTTTTATAATAAAACTTTCTTTTTGAAAGATGTTATCCGCACTGGCGCTTGCGCACAAAGGTGCCGCAATTTTATATCATCGCTTGTGAACGTACCGACTTTATAGCAATCCTAAAATTTTCGCCGGCCACCCACCAAATTTGCGCAACATTATGTGAGCCTCCTTATCGCTAAAGTTCCCGCTTAACGGTCTCGACACATTCGTACAATAGCATTTAACACCACAAACAAAGTACCTGAAGTTGTATGTATCTATTCATTCTATTGGAAGAACCATCACACATTTCAAGGAATATTTATTTTGTTCGATGTGTCTATACGCGTGTGGCATGGCAAATAAATACCTGTAATATATTTGAAATTGTCTATCGTGGTCATTATTATCATATCATCGATCGCAAACATAGACGTGAAAATTACAAAAAGAAATACCGAAAATCCATCATGTGAATAAAGAAAACAACGGACTTGCCTCCATCAGCGTGCCAATCAGATATGGGGGTTAAAAATAATATTTATATACTTCAATCAATCGGTGGGCCATTACGTTTCGACCCACCACAATTTGTGAAGAAGGCATAAAAAACATTTTACTGTTTGACATGGCCGAGGCAAATGACAAAAGTCAATCTACACATCAATCGCCAAACATTAGAAATTCGGGCAACACGCGACTATTCAATAATGCACGAAATATCGATGTAGGGCATCACCACCACCGGCCACGGTGCGTGGTCGACGCCACATCTCAGTCCACCTCGCGTTGTACATACCTATCTACATTATTGTACTTTTAATTAGTTTGGTAATTATCTCTTATACCCCTTGCCCTTTCTACTATTAGACATTACAACGTTATTTTAAATTTGTTATGCTTTGTATGGTTTGGTCTCATCATTTTATAATTACCGTTCAAGCATTAAAACAAGTTTTGATTATTGAAATCGTTTCTATAAGATGTTTAGAACAATTAATGTATAATTATTGTTAAAACAACAGACAGCGCTACAGATGTAAAGCTGAAACATGACATTAGGTGACCTCTTGCTATGGTAATGTTGGAGGTATGACACGTAGCCAAATAAAGAAGCGTGGGTATGTTAAGCTGGGTGTCACGAGGTGGTTGGGGGTGGTTGCCAAATGACATGTATCTATTATTCACACTAATTTCCCCGCCACATTTGCGTGTGGAAGACAAATAGATGGCCGAGCTGCCGGCCGAATCTTTCTATATAATTACCGATAGAGTACGGTATCGTCAATAATTTCGTGTGTAAATTTTCTACTATGTTTTGTTTTTGTGGCGACGTGGTGGTTTGATGTCTGAGGGTGCGTGCGAGTAAATGGTTTGCCGAGACTATTAATTACTTAGATTTTTGTCAAATATTGTCGTTAAATTGAACATATAGGTACTAAGATAGAGCTTTGCTTGTTTGAAGATATGGGAACATTGCGAATAAAAATATTGTACTCTTCGTCACATCACGATGCTTTTTAAACAGTATTTTATGATAAAATTATTACATTTTATTCATCAAATATAACAGCGAATAGCTCTCATCTAACCAGGTTGAAAACTTTGTCTAACTAGACAAAAGAATTTATCTTGCAGCATATGTGAAGACAAACTCATAAAACATAATCGTTTGTGACTCCCATCTGTTATTTCGTAATAGAAACATTTAAATATATCCTATGATCAGACCTTAATCGTGTGATATTTCTAATGAATGCTAATTGAAGACTTCCTAAGGCATCGATTGCGGCGATCGGTAGATCGATCAGCGTTAGGTAGTGCTTATATACAAATTAGATAGTGAATTTCTTTTATTTAAAATTTCTTTTTAATGTAATAATATTCAAATTTGTCTATTGGCAAGCGAATGGTTACACTGTTATTCGTGGGCAAATTTACCATGTAAAGCATCAATCATTCGCGGTATATTATAATGAACCGATAAAAGCTGAAAGTCCAGTGGGCTGGAGAGGGGCGGCTGTGGTGGTGCCCTGTGCTTCAATTATTCAAAGCGCGTATTTTGGTCACGAGGACGCGCGGCCGGCGCGGGCGACCTACACCGACCCGCCGCCGCCGCGCCGTCCCTATATTCGACTATCAATATGTACTCTATTCAAGGGTTGATTTACAAATTAATGAATAAAAACATACATAGGAGACACGTTCCACGTTTCGAGGTCATTAAAACTATTCCTATAAAGTAAATAACCTCTAGTTAGAATGACAAAATTATCATTAATTTTTAACTCAGTTTACATATTATTTAACTTTTAAATTAATGCTACCAGTTTTTCAACCTTTCAAAATACATAATATATATTTTATCCTACATAAGAATATCTACATATTAGCAGTTGAGCCTTGGCCTCAAAATGTGAGTAACCTCGACGACGTGTTGTTTAACAATCTGTTTAAGTTAAAAATATCGCAACGGAATTGATAAAATTTGTTAAAAATTTGTAAATTTTTGTGTTTGAAAATACATTAATGCTATTCAAACATATTCAGCGACTTCATTTCCTTCTAAGTTTTCACAATAGCTGAAAATAACTTGTTTTTATTGGTGGAATGATCCAGAATAAAGAATTATTATCATCATTCAAATATTGATTTTATCGCGCTATATTTAGCGGCGTTATAAACAGTAGGTATACGAGGTACCAGGGCTTCAGAATTTGGTCACATAGCTTTGTCTGTGTGCGAATATGTATGTGTGAGATAGCGAATTGGCAACGCCTCCTCGCGTACCGGTTGCCAAAATGACTCATGGACATCGCTGTACACGGCAAATACCTACTCTTTTTTAGTATATAAATGATTGTGACTTATGTATTATATACATATATAGGTGTGACGAGCTGTTCTCAGCGGTATCTCTTGGTACTTGCTACTGTCCTAGTACAAATTTGTTTTCACATTCAGTTGTTTCAAAAGAAATTGTTTTGAGATATCGTTTGTATAAAATGTCACTACGCTTTGTTTGTCAGAAATAAGCTCTTTTTATTTTACCAATATTTTGTGAGTAGTATGTTATACATAATTTATTTAATCAAATTTTAGTACATAGGATATCCTTTCTAAAACTGACGTATAAATAAAGCGTAATTGCCAAGAATGACATGGCCTGTGTTTCATAGTTTCTCAAGTTTATGTTTTTCCTATTAAATTAGAAAAATTCAAGGAGGGATGGGATATACATTATTCAAACAAAATAGTTGTTTAACGTGAACAATGATGTGACCTTTTTTTATACTAAATTGTTATGATTGTTATGAATTTCAACTTTTATCATCTGTCATGCAAATGTAAAGAAAGTTAACTAATTGTTTATTGACTGCTGCTGGTGATTAAAACAAACATCAGTTACGCAATGATTAGTAATTCAAAATTATCATTGTTTTATACAGTAGGTAATCCATTAAAAAATTAATACTAAATTAATGCGTTTGGTTGGTTACACTTAAAAAATGGCAAACCAACATTTTATGTCTTACCTAATAATAAAAAATACCCCATTTTATATCTTAAAATATTACATGGAATTAATTAATAGATATAATGTCAAGAAAGGGTAACTAGTTATAGAAACAACCGCAAGCAAATACTACTCACTTTTCGCAAGCTTTATTTATTGCCAAAAAACAAACACCTCTTGTAGAATCATAATCTCCTAGTACAATTGTGCGAAATTGACGTAATTTCACGCCCGCCTATAGTAAACGTTTTTTTTTGCAAGCGCACGCGCCCTCATCCGTCATTGTTATGTCATCATTACGGTGAGTGCACCTTAAAAGCGGACTGCGCGGTTATTAAGCGGACTTGCATTCATTGTAGGTCGGGGATACCCCCTGATTCACGAACTCTGCGAATTCCTCTCTAGACGGCTTCTTTGTCCTTGCAAAAGTGTGAGTGTGTGGGTGATATTCGCATGTGTGAATGTGAATAATTTGTCTACATATTTGTTTAGCTTTGGTGGTCGGATGCTATCATAGCACAACCATATTTGTGAATTGATTGATTTTAAATAGAATGTTCATAGATAATACGGGTAAAAGTCTAATGGAATGTTTGTGTGAGCAAATTTATATGCAGTATGAACACGGACAGTGTGTTATCGCAGCAGGGCCCTCGTTATCAGGCGTACGCACTGTATCTGCGCGTACGAATATCGTGCGTGCGCGTTGTGTTTCGCGCGATACGCACTCCGCGCCGCCACACGTTCCCAACTACATACATATGTACGTTGCATAAAAATACCACTTTCGCAAACGAATTACCAATTTTTTATAGAATTCACAATACGTGAGATTGATTGTGAAATGCGTGCGTTACGCACATGTAAAACTGTGATGATACGGACATAGTTGCACGTTGACCAATACCTTAGATAGGTCTGAACACAAAACATGTTGTTAGTAATAATATCAACTTTAACAGTATATGTAAATTATAGGTAAGGAAAGAATTATTTAATCTAAATACAAGCATTACAATTTTATGTTGTGATATAATCTTGTATTGTGAAACGTGGTGATAAACTATGAATTAATTGGTATAAAATCGTTTTTGACCGCGACTGTTTTAATATAGGTAGAGTATAATATTTTAATTTTTTAAATGTTACTAACAGCATTCTTTCAAAGAAGCATGCAAATAATATCGTAAATGAGACAGTTACTGCATGTTTGTTACGACGCAGGTTAACCAATTCAACTGATTTTGATCAAACTCTGAGTATAGATAAATAATGCAATATATGTGGAAAAAGTCAAAGCCCTGTGAAAGGATACTACTCTTACAAAAGTGAACGAAGTCGCGGGTAACTACTATTAACACATAAAATCACGCTCGGATTGTTGATAGGTAGCGAGCACGACATTCCACCTGCTCACGATACTAAAATTCTTCTTTTGATTCAACCGCTTACATTACACTTTATTTATCTATGCTCGTCGCTAAGTATACTGGCTTAGCGTTCTACTTAAACAACATAGGATCACGTCTAGAGGGTTTTAATTGTCTATCCTTACTGGTACAGCATGGTGGACACCGCCCATTGTCCTGATGTCACATAGTTTATAAACAGGTATGGAATTTCCCGCAACTTATAAAGTTGCGGGAAATTCCATCATAGAAATCTGAGAAAAGCCTTGTAAGTGTTTTAAATATCACGTCCATTT
The DNA here is from genome assembly GCA_963675205.1 of Catocala nupta. Taxonomy (NCBI): domain Eukaryota; kingdom Metazoa; phylum Arthropoda; class Insecta; order Lepidoptera; family Erebidae; genus Catocala; species Catocala nupta. The sequence continues at coordinate 16,847,852 of OY776081.1, forward strand.
TTTTGAAAGGGGTTAATGTTTTACTTTTTAGACTGGAGTAGCCCAATTGCGGTAATACCTCCTTAGAGAAGATCGCATAAATGATCTTGTTTTTTTGTCGGAGAGTTGGGTGTATTTACACAGTGCTTGCAAGTAGTAGATCAAAGCAGTTAAATTTACTGCATACGGTTCACCAACACAGTAAGAGTCCAGTCCAGTTTTAAGGGTTAGCAAGCGTCCAACAGCTACGATAACTGCTTACTATCAGTCGTGTATGTATCAGCATGTGGTCTTGATAACACCCTTTGAGTTATAATATAAAATAAGTAACTCTTTTTAAAGAGAACCAATTTCATACTGTATACACATAATTTCCTATCTGTATGGCAGGAAAAATATTTTTGTCTCATTATTAATAGTTATTTCATTCTAAAAAAGTAACATAAAATCTGATTTGTGCATGTGCCGAGGCTCGTTTCTGTAATCACACTGGGCGAATTCTAGTAAAAGATAACGCTATCTGTACTCAGAAACTAATGCATTACGATAATAGACGATAACGAAATGACAAATTGCAATATCGATGGTGAAATTGGTACACGGACGCCATACGAATGTGATTTACAGTTGCTTTTATCTGATGCCGTTTAAATAAACTTAGCAAAAAAGGCATCCTGCTATCGAATAGGCATTAAGGCACAACCGCATTCGAATGTTTTGACACCACCATACTTACTAATGTAAGAAAGCTTTTTTTTTTCTTGGCTGAGGAATTCATTAACGCATACCCCTCCGCTGGGGCGAGCGGAGGGATTATATCGACTCACCGGGGTAAAAGAAAGATGTTAAAAAGATGAAAATGTACCTCCCGGAATACCGACTAAACCTACCACGGTGTTCCTCGACAAAACCGCTATCCACGGGGCCGCGCGAATCATTTTCGCATGCGGTCGCGATCCCGCCAAAGATTCGGCCCGCCGTGTGAAATGGCAGGCCACTACGCGAAGAGACCTATCCAATTTGGCATTTCTCACTCATAAAACCCTACTGTCCTCCACCTAGAGGGGAGACGTACTCGACACAGAGGCGCGCGTGGGAACACGCACGCCGCCTCTCGGACCTGGTGCTGAACGGATGGCGGGCAGGCCCACAAAGTCTACCACCCCCAGGTCAAACCTCATGGTGGCTGAAGGTCATCTCGTGCCCTGTGGCGCCCGGCTCTGTGGTTGAGGTGAGGGTTTAAGCGCTCCCTCTCCCGCTCCACCACCTCCTTGATGGAAATCACTTCCTCACAGAAGGAAGCGACGACATTCCACGACCTCTCACTCCGAACCATAGAATGAACTACGGCCGGGAGCGAGAGGGCAACCGATCCGACTGCCGTGATCAACTCACGGCGCTGCGATGCCCAGGCAAACCGCCAAAGTGTGCAGCGCCGTGTCCTCAACAACGTCGCGGCAGTCGCCGCAGTGGTGACAACCGGGCGTCTCTTGTCGGCGTATACGACACAGGAACTGGCCAAAACAACTGTGGCCAATCAATACCTGTGTCAGCCGGAAGGTGAGGGCGCCATGCCGCCTCTCCAGCCACTCCTCAAACACGGGAATTACCGCCACGATCGTGGCGTGCCCGAATGTAAGTACGCTAGGGCATTGCAGTCAAGGCCTTATAACTAAAGATTCTTTGCCTAGTGGCAAAGAAGATATCGCGTTATGCATAACTATATTCGAATATTATTCGAATGCAATTATGACTAATTAGAGCAGTCTATAAATTAGCCATTGGCCAGTTGTGATAAACGTTTTAACAACAATTGCGTCAAAAAAGATCATAAAGTGGACAGGGTACTTTCCTTAAATCTCCAATAAAATTACATGTTTACGAAAACCAATGCTAATATTATAAACTAGCTATGCCAGCCTGATAGCATAATACATCACGACTGTGGTTCCCCTGAACAGGATTAGGTGAAAGGTGGCTTCAATTTTAAGGTTTCAACCTTACGCGTAGTAAGTCCGTATTAAAATCCATTGAGTGGTTTTGCGTGAACCCAGAATAAACAGATAAGCAGACAAACAGGCAAAGACTGTATAAACATTGTTATGGATACAAAACGCTCTAAAATTATTTAAAAATGTGTTGAATATGCTCAGAAACAGCCTTGTTACAATTATGTGTGTAGCTTTCGCGGCTAAACCGCTGAACCAATTTTGACAAAATCGGTATGATTGCTTGAACCTTGAGAAAGGACGACGTTTATGGGTTACTTTTGATATCGCTTACAATTTATATAAAAATAATACTCATTCTCCGTCAAACATTTGACAGACATTCAGCAATTGTTTGTATTGATCCATATTCATATTTTGATGTCGTATTAGATTTCGAAGGTTGTACTGTGTTAAAAATAAAGCAGTAAAACGATTTATTTTGTCAATAAATAATCAAAAAGATATATATCATGTAACATAGTTTTAGTATACAAAAAAACCTGGCTTAATCTTTTGTCAGAACTAGCAGTCAAATCTAAATTAAAAAACAAACATTCTTAATAAATTATAAATATTAATTTAAAAAATTTGTTAATTGGTTATTTTTTTACTTATACTGCTTACGATTCCAGAAATCTACTAGGTTTTCTGAATCTTTTACTTAAGCCAAACCTATACGTACTACAAGTTATCTTTAAGACATTATATTTCACACCAGTAAAGCAGAAGGACGTGCTTGTATTAATAGTTTAATTAACTACTAACAACAAAACATTTATTTAGTTGAACATAAATAAACACTTTATTGCATGTATATTTTATTCAAATTGTGGTATGTACGCTTATTGCTTCAAATATGAGCTGTGATCAAAAGAAATTACCTTTTATACCGTTTATTACAATCTTATTTTTTATTAAGTAGTATTTTACCATATTGCCAGCAGCATTTAGATTCGACACGAACAGTTTTGTAACGGACAATAGGGATCAAGTCATATTTGCCAACAAAATAGTCATGGGCAATCTTTTCGTGATATAAAAATGAGAAAAGGGGTTTATACTAAGCCCTTTGATGCGGGTCCAATTGAGTATGGACAGGCGGACGTATTCGCTTTTTTTGCTATTATTTGAATAGTAAAACTGTCACTTTTATTTTACGCCTAAATGATATTTATATTTTGTTTTTTCCTATTTTGTATTTTTGCTGCGCGATCGTGATAAATGTGAAGAGGAACCCAACTTATAGCTTACGGTTTTTAAAGCGCTGTTCTATGATTTGCTCAGTTCCTGAACGATAGAACATGATTCATAAATAATAGATAAATTTATATTCATACGTCTTAAAAGGGTTTATTATCTAGGTTTTCATGACAAACGAGACGAAATTTTAATGAAGTTTGACTTGTAGAAGTCCTCACGCTTAGCTAAGAACCTAATATTAACGCTAATTTAAAATTTGTAATCGTACTCGCGGATAACCGTTGCATGTAAAAAATATATACGCAACGGTTATCTTGCCAATTCATATTTTGCCAAACCACTGGACATTATGTTAATATTCCTAACTAATTACACGGTATCCTTACAGGTTCTAGTTTGTAACGCAACATAAAGTGTACTACAATGTTTACCCTAGCGGCCGAGCTCTCAATAAAGTGGAGCAATTATAATAAAAATACAATTTTGACCACAACCCCATAGCAACCAACCGAGGGGTGTTCGCGAATAAAGCGAGTATGAAACCCCTAAACATTGTAGGGGTTTGTATTGACATACGTTATTGACGCTTGATAGGTATTCGGATACAAATGCCACTTTCGTATTGTTATTTTAAATCCAATATGTTTATGGTTATCGTATATAGCGTGCTCAATTTTACTGTGATTGAAAACTGAGATACTAAAAGATCTTATTACAATAATTTGAGATTTTGGACTCGAGTCCTATGTTTATCCTCATCTTAGTTTAAACTAAGACTAATATGTGGATAAACATAGGATCCTAAACTACGATAGCATATTTTCAGTCACCGATTTATTTTATACGTCAGTCAGGTGTCACCAGTAAAAAAACTCTCTTGCGGTAATAACTTTAAATAATACTACAAAACATAGTTATAAATTTAAAACTTGCAATTAATATGAATCTAAAAAACATTGAACATCACTAGTTTACTGCGACGATGGCTAATAAATTTAAAGAGATCCAAAGAGTTAAACGCAGTTTTTAAGTATCTCTATATTTTTAGATGAGTACAATGTGTCAATTCGCTAATGAATAGGTACAATACCATCTAAGCGGTGACCATACATTGTGATAAGTTACGGTTAACGCTTACCATCAGACGAACGGATCGCTTCTTGCCATTTTTGTTGCATACCATAAACAACATCTTACATTTGCGTAATACTTGAGACTATCTTTATATTATACATAAATCTTCTGTGCGTGTGTTTTTAATTAAACTCCTCCTAAACAGCTAGACCGATCTTGTTGAAATTTTTTGTATGTGTTCAAGTGGATTCCAGAATGGTATAGATTTGTTTTTTTTTTCATATACATTTCGTATTTCGTATTCAATAAAAATGTATAATCCAATTTACTAAGAATATACGAACAAAAAACTAATAACTAATAACATTTTGTCCGACATTAAAATCAAAATCTCCTCCTTAAGACCTCAAGAGAGGTGAACTGCTTTAACAAACAAATAAAAGCGCAAACTTATACCTTGCAGGACCATAAGACAAAAGAAAAAGCAGAAGTGAGACATACGAAGGACAGTTCGCAGATTTGATGTCTCATCGCACAGTCGAATGAGTGTTACTACTAACCGCGTCGTCTCTAAACCTAACTAGAGTGCTGACTAGAAAGCAATTTGCAGCACTTTATCGTGAAAAATATTATACAAGATTAGGGACATTTTGTGAATTGTGTAATTGTGTACCAAAATTCGTTTTAAAATAGATAGTTAAAACTCGTCAGCTTTTATAAAATTTCGTATTCATTCAAAACAAACAAACTGCAATATAGCACCCTAACAAAAAATCATAACAGCATACAATTTAGTGGTAAACTGAGTCATCACATCACACAATTGGACGTGCTATTCCGTCGGGCGCACGGTTGCGCGGGGTGGACGAGTTTATTGCAAATGATACCCGTAATTAGAGCCCCGGGCGTATCGCACTGTCCATCTATTCGCACCGTACGTGGTCACACAGTCCACTGCAATTACACACGCGCGACGGAAATAACGTATGGTCATAACGCTATTATTGATTTTGCTAAAACATTTCTACCCTATCGGTGATAGAACTTGAACAAATAAGGGTAGACATTGAAAAGAATTTTATTGTAACGTTACGTAGTTAGTTATACGATTAGTTAGACCTGATTTTAAGTAGCAACCCCTGTTTTATTTAATGATTCCACGATAGTACGAATGTGTCGGCTTGTCCGAAGAAGTAACATCTTCTTACTTAGTAGCTAACTAGCGTATAATTAGATACTAACACTGTTATCGTGTTTGCCCGCTGAGCAAAATCCTGAGACTCATGTACTAGCTCTCATATTCCTTTGCTCGCATGCCATCTGTAATTCCTTAATTTTAGACAACAACGCGCGAGTGAAATCTCTTATATTCTAAAATATGATTGTGTATGTATGTCCATAATATATTTTGCTATGAGGATCTATTTTTCAGCTGCTTAAGCTTCAGCCTGAGAAAACCAATGACGGCGTTGCTATATAAAATAATTATTATTTAAGGCATTTTGTGACAAGAATCGACCACGCTTATGTACATATAAGTAGCAATCTTATTTTTTTAGACAATCATGAAATAATATATTTATGTATAAAACAGTTTAAACAAATAATGTAATATGAATTGTCTATTTCTCATCGCTATACAAGGCAGGTAACCGATAATGATTACGTTCTTTAGATTTCTCTGATACGATAAAACACATGAAATACCTTCTTTTAAAATAATATAGGTTTATTTTTATTAAATTTTTATTCAATAAATGCATTAACCTTTTTAAGTACGCCATATCCATCTAATTTCGCTTGTTTTAAAAAAATTTAATGATCTACAATGATTAACGATTTCTACCTAAAAGTATTTTAACAAAGTGTGTTGCGAAAGTTGTTTTCAAAATAGTAGCTAACCTACCCATATGATAGGAGTTTCGTTTGCCGTTACGACACCGAGGCGGTTTTTTTTCAACATTTAGCGACATCGAACGGTCGTAAATCCAAAGGCAAACACATTTTGACTCATTAGTGATGGGCGTGATAAACTAAACAAAATGCAAACTGCTCTACCATATTACAAAATGGCTGTTTGAGTTTTTTAGTGTTTCATTTAATTTTAAACCAACAAAATATGTCGTAACTACGTGCAGAATATTTCTGACCGAATGCTGGGATTCCTCCACATACAAATATACCATGTGGTCAATATTTAATTTCGTTGGAAGGACTTTAGTACTTAGCAGACAGATGTAGAATAGAATAGTGTTAATATAATACCCTTACCAAAATGATAGTTCGTTAAATAAAATAGCACTTTATCAGTGTCAGATATCATAACATCTTTGAGAAAAGTCCGGTGAATTGTCTTAACACGTTTTTCTTCACCTTGCAAGCGAGCAATGATAAGTTCTATTCTACGTGACTTTGAAAACTCAGAGATACGTATCTGAAATTGTACCACATGACTTCCAACAAGGCAGTCTAGAATATAGCTGCTAATATTAGTTCGGTAGTCCATAAAAACAATACATAGATTTAGTTACGCAAATAAAAGTCACATAAACACTCAATAAACCTTTAATAGTTCTCTAACATCTCATGCACAACAGCGCTCGATAATGAAGCAAATGTTTAAAAAAATATCACCAGAAGTTTTCTACTTTCCAATGCATTTTAAAAGTATAGTTTCGGTGCAACGACCAGTCGGCGCGATGGGACGATCTCTCGGCTAGCAGATCAAGTCCGCCCAAGGACGTCCACTCCGCTACAGCCTCCGTAAACCTAACAACCTTATGACATACAACTTAAACGCTATTTTTGATTGGCACTTATCGTAGATAATCCCTTGGTGGAGTCGGCAAGAAAAATTATCCTGTATAAAAAAAATCTAAAAGCGGCCTTAGCTCGCTGTGGTTTTATTTTATCGAGGCATAGTCGAAGGCAACATGGCCGCGAGTTGGAAAGCGAATTATCTCTGGATATACTTTATAAGATGCTTATCATGGTGTCGGATAAACGAAGCTTAAGTATCGTAAAACTTTAGAGCTGAAGCTTGAGATTAAGCGCGTCTAATTGAATACGTGAATGTTGGTGTAAATTATGTACTAGTTTAACTCTTAGGGATAATTATAAGTTTATTATAGTTTTATTTTCGATATGGCCACATATTATATAACTAGTTTAGCCCTCAACTTTGTGCGTATGAATTAGTGATATAGATACAGTACCTAATATATGCCTTAACAATGTATTAAGATTTAGATTTTCGTATATTTATAAATCACTAATCGCCACACAGCTGATAAAGCCAGCCTGTATTTATGTCGCTGGGTAAGTCCAAACGTAGTAAGTGCATACCAATTAAAATTTTAGTAATAGCCTCTTTATACATATTTGCTTAACCCTACTAATATATCAAACACACAAAATTAACCACATTAGCATCGATCTAAGTGCATCTGAGCAGCAAAAATTTATATTTAAGATACGATGTAGTCTTAGAGTAAGTTAATTAAATTTTTTAGGAAGTATTTAAGATTATCTTTACAAATAGTAAGGTGTAGTATTATTACCAAAAAATAATAGATTCGTAAGTTCGTTACGCGCCGCTCAGTCTGCGAGGCAGGTGCTCGCCGATATTTTGACAACGATACTTAGCAGAACCGCCCAGTTTTTTAATTTAATACCTTTTTTCTATACCCACTTGACCCGTTTTTGTATCCACCGATGTTATATCCAAATAAAAAAATGACACATTCGTTATTATAAACTGAATTATGTATATTATTTTCGGGGTTGTTTTAATTTGATTATATCTACGTATTTAAATGCAATAAATAAATAACTACGAAATAAATAAGGCAATAGCTTCACTACGTGGTTGTTGTAACAAAAGTCACGTGTGAAATATCTATTCTTAGAATATAAACATTATCTATTTAAAAATTAATTTCGCATTTTTAACATGTATACAATTAAATGTACAAAGTATGAATAGAATTGTTTGTATTAGACAATAGAAGGAAAGAGTGTATTGTTTCACGTCGGGCAGTCGGGCTCCGGGCTCTGGGGTCCGGGGTCCGGGGAGTTTCGCTACAATGAACCGCATCCGGGGTCGGGCGTGGACGAGGACTCCTGCCCAAACTGAATATATTAGGTATGCGGTATGCCATCATGTCTCTGATACCATCGCGCACCTCACCATGACATGCTTAACTCTGCCTGTGCAGCGCATTGTAACTAATCTACATCTTTAATTGTGATATATAGTTTGTACTAGTACTTATTTTATTGTACTCATTTAAAACATTTTTATAACATAAGTTATAATTTAAAGTTTTCAACTTTTGTTGATGTTATAATAATTAGACAAAGACAACATGCAGTGTCAACTAGAGATACGAAAAACTATTTATTGTAGTTAAACCTTTACTACTTGCCTGGATATTTGAAGCATGGGTAACATTTTGCGCAACTCCTTGAAGTTATTCAGACCACAATATCAGAGACGCGAAAGCTACCTTTTCGAATTGTGTTCATTGTAGGTCATTGTTAAGTAAAGAATAAATTGTTTGTGACGTGATTATCAAGACCAATAAGTTGCAAAAGAGCTTATACTTATACATATGTACTGGTGGGAGAACCTAATCACTGTTCACTAACACAGGTTCACACAACAACAATAAACTACTAAAGAAACTATTAATATCGCTGCTTATTAAGTCTAAGTTGACAACAATAATTACAAAGTATTAACAATGAAGTGTGCCAAATCGTTACTGTGCAGTCTATTATTTAATATCTCTTTAGTTAATATTGTAGATAAGGGTAGGAGCACCCTAGATAATATAAAATAATAAATTCAGAGAGGGCGCGTGGCAGGATGCTGGTGACAAATGACGTGGTCGCGTGAAATTACAATTATCTCTTTATACTGTCCAACCCTTTGCTCATTATGCAAAGTTATAAACATTAATACACTCTAATGTTAATGTGTATTATAAATATAATTACATCTTAAGCGTTCTCGCGTTAAGTGACCTTTTGTGGACCGCGAATGTGCGTATCATGAACCGCTGGAAAATACCTACCGATATTAAAATATTATGTATAAAAAAAGAATTTTCTTTGAATTATTGGTTTTACAGTGTTTTAAATACAATAATAGTAAAGTTATATTGGCGCCAGTCTATTAACTCTTTTGGACTAATCAAAGGTATAAGCATTAACTTATATTTTTCGAGCAGTGTTTTAGTCTAACGTAGTATGAATCTATTACAGTAATTATATATCACAGCAATAGCTTCTGCCGTTAATGAAAAATTCCTTACTGAATATGATTTCTACTAAGAACTATTACTGTGCAATAGAGACAATGCATATGATACATTTTTGTCTAGCTCTACTCTGAATCACAAACGTGCTGCTAGAGTAACTGTTTGTTAAACAAATAATATCAATATCAAAATCTTTACTATTTTAATATCACAAGGCTTAACCAGGTTTAAAAGGTAGTTTAATTTTAATGTGTAATATGTAGCCAACACGATAAGTTGTATTATGTAAGTATGGGTTCATACATAGACTGCGCTTGATATCTGCAAGAATATTCAGATTCAGGCATACCACTTTTCATTTATTTACTGTCATCACCATTTTCGTGTAAAGATAAAAATACTAAACATATGATCGTATTTAATTGGCGCTGTGTATGACGAGCAGTTTATCGTGCGTACATCAATACGCTCCCTTACTCTCGCTTCATCAGCTTCGTCAATTTTAGATCAACGAACCGCCATGCGGGATCGCATTATTGCTTTTTTATTAGCCTTTTTCTATCCCCCGTCTCGCAGTTTTTGTTACGCGTGCGTCCATGGGATAGGTCACGATGCGTTTCTGTTTATGCTGGTATTAGCATAATGCACTTTTAACCGTATTGTTTACCAATTGTCGCCTGCGTCGTAGGCCCACTGGTGTAAGTGTGATCGCTTGTGGTACAACTTATCGTGAGATGCCGGGATTTATACAGGTACTGTTTATACTATCACGCCTGTAAATCATTAATGAATTGGAGTCAGTAGTATCACACCGACGTTTTGTCAGCTAAGTTTAGGTGACAGGAAATAAGCCGATTACTGGCCCTAAGACACAATCGACTCCATGTTGCTACTATATATTATGTTTGTATGTAGAAAACATTGATATGGAATTACGTTCATTTGCCAACCTCTTTGTGGCAATTATCGGATAGCTCGTATCACACATTTTTCTTACTAGTATTAAAGGCAATCCTTACTAATTAACGCAAAAATGCGATTTCTTTTTCTTTCACGCCGCAAAATTGATTGGGTCATTGTTTACATAAAGGTAGTTCATAGATCATCACAGAGACTACTTTTTATACCAAATAAACTCAAAGGAAAATTCTTTGAGTTAGATGTTGAAAATCAAGAGAACGATCATTCGATTTATTCTAGTAGGATTATTAAGCAGTAGTACTCAATATTTATAAAGCAACGGACTTGACTTATATTTAAGTGAGACTTCAGCATAACTGGAGAAGTGGCCGTAGGTTACTCGACCATTTGGATTGATGCTACGTTGTGTTGTCTTGCGAATTTATAAAGTACCAAATTGTTTGTCTTTAAAGTTGATTAGCCTCGTTGACATTTTAATGAATGCCGACGTTATTCTGCGAATCGATGAGCTAATTACTGGCGCGAGCATCGAATCAAAGGTCATAACTGTTTAGTTTTGACAATGGTACATTTGCATTCGTGTTTCCGGCGCAATAGCCAAATTATCGTGAATTTTTTAACGGTCGTGTGGTTGACCGCTGACGATACAAATGTTTTATACATTTAATTGCACCATTGTACGCAAAATATACGTACTATAAATAGCTACTAATTTACAAACTCAATAAACACCATTTCCTCGCATGCTTCCGAGCAGTTGGTTGCGATGTTTCTTGGTATTATGATTTGTTGTTTCTTTTTCTATTAGGTAATGTGTTTATTTTTAAATGGTACATGCATCACCTGTCCATCAAGACAAATCTCACACTTTTTTTTGTTCATTTAAGTAGTGTATAACGGATACTAATAAACAGAAAAGCCAAACTATCAGACAGACGGGACAGCTACCTATATCTAAATCATATAACTTTTGTTAGCGAATGTGACGACTTTAACTATAACAAGTATTCTTGCTTTACGTACTTTACTTAATGATACCTACAGTTTCAATTTCTATTTCCCGGCATTTGCTTGGACGTTTATAACTATTTACATGCTATATTTATTAATTAGTTATTCTCTCTAATAAACAATTGCATTTTGGTTAAAAATAAACGAGTTAAACAAATAAATTTTAACGTAGGTATATATTATAATGATTGCCAAAAAGTTTCAATCGGATCTAACATATATCATTCTATATAGAATTTAAACAGTTGATGGTATTTGTTCGAAATATTGATCGCGTTTTGTTAAGAAACCGATTGATTTGTGGTAATTTACATATAAGTACACATTTATCCAAAACACATTCAATTACTTACACACATGTATAGTGTGTAAAAGAAATCTTTTGTAAGATGTATTCTAATCCTTCTTTATAAATATATGTAGAGATATACCGATTAAAGAGCTGTTTATTATAGTTCATACTTATAGAATAGAAAAATAATAGAACACGGTTTAAATGGCGGTTTAACGCCAAACATTAACCAGTTCCCACATTCGCAGTAATCGTAGTGAATGGTGCTTAAATCATAGGTGGATACCGATATGCAAATGGCTGTTAAGAGGCATCAAGTGCACTCAACACTTCGTCATCGATACGAGAGAATTGTTTTAGCTATGGAAGGCATTCGGTTTTGCACGTCCGTGGGAACCATTTATTTATGGAGATTTGATTGATGAAGTGTTTAGTATTAATGTGCCAAGTACCTAATGCAGTTTTTCGGCGCAATAAACAGAAATATTATGACCGACATATATTCGTTTTATGCCTGTTCGACCTTTGTGATTTAATATGTGCATCGTATATTTTATAAATGCGTATGTAAGTTTGTTTATTTGCTACGCTTTCACGCCTTAACTAGTTGACCGATTATCATGAAATTTCGCATACACGTTGTCAGGGGAACAGAAAAAGACATACGCTATCTTTCATCCAGAAAAATGTATTGTTACTAAGTCTGATGGCCTGCTTATGCAATAAGCGCACAGGGCGTGAGCCTATTGCGTCCATTGAAACTTAAATCATATACCTACATATCACAAACGAAATGTTATTTTATTACACCTCTGCCAACCCAATTGGGAATATACAACCCGCGAGTGTATGTATGCTATTTTGTTTTATTGTGTACACAGTCCCTCTATATTTGTGATCACATTGATAGCGGAGTCCTCGTGTCCCGTATCGTCTTGATTGCTGTTATGTTAACTCCGATTATGAAGATTGACGTTTTATTGTGTTAATGTTGATATTGAATTTAGCACTCACACAATAGTAGGTACTTTATTTATTGATAGCGCTTCGAATTACTATTACTTTGCGTACCTACTTATAGACTATGCTCCACAAAAGTTATTTGTATACTAAAACTCATTTGACTACAAAAACACACAACGAAAGGTTATGCCAAACCTGTAACCTAAATCGGCTACTTAATATAATAGAATGCATATATAACAGTCCTCTTATTTAGTAATAAACTAACGACAAACATATTAATCGCGTTTAAGAACAAGAAGTAGTGGTTTGTAATAATAATACAAATATCAAAGATTAAAACCAATTTTCAATAGGTGAATATGGGCTTATTTTATATTCTAATAACACAAATAATAACTATACCTACCAACAACATGTTTTTCTATGTTTGTGAAGACAGGAGTCAGTATCATCCTGTCTGTAATTACTATTATATTATGTAAAATATTTGGTAATATTATAAGTATGCTGCGTAAACTCAATTTTAAAGGGTAAGAGAGTGAGTTATATGCCCATTTAATTTAATGGTAAATCCTACGAAAGGACAATAAGTCATGGGAATGTTGGTTTAAGAGTACTTTTGCCGAAGTATTAAAATTAGAAACATATTTTAAAATAACACATATCAAGAAGAGTCCCCCAAGTTTGGCAGAAACCAAGCTTCGCTTAACAAAAAATATTGCACACACAGCTTGGTCTATTTTTGAGTGCATTTTGCGCTATTTTGGCGTTCCCTACGCAAGCAATGTGTCAATGACCTCGTTTGTCGACGTTATTCACGCACTTTTGGGAATTTTGGGACGGTCATATTGTAGAGACAAGTTTATGCTAATGTAAAGAAATTAATAAAGTACGTTTTATTAATGTATATCAACTCGTATGTTAATTTGAATTTAACAATCTATTTTTTTAATAACTCGCGCTGCTGTTTTCTTAAGATTAATACGCCAATAAAGTCTTAAATCACGCATAAACATTTCAATCGAATTCATAATATCTAATAGCTGGCAATGAAAATTTAAGTGAATAGTAAATTTTTATAAATAAAAGTACAATATGTGTCATCATTACAATATTTGTGCAGGCAGACCGCTAAACTACTATAACTATCAAAGCCGTGAGCTATCAAGTATAGCCTCATGGTTGAGGTCGATGCAACAAACAAATTCCCTATTTCGAAGTCACGATGCGAAGTTCAACGTTAACATACAAAGGGCCAGTGAGGCGCGGCTTTAATTTTTTATAAGCTGATTTCGGCTTTATTTTATCGTGTTGACGCGGCTCGGCGGCGCGCGTTGGCGCGGCAGCACAGCGGCTTCGCGATGCACACAGCCACGATTGCTGTGTACATGCGCGTACGCACTCACGCACACACAAGCGCGCGCCCTCCTCAGCGCGCTGCAATTCGTCGGGCGCGACTCTCCCCGCGCCCTCCTGCCCGCACGCAATTGCACTGCACTCCGGCACGCTGCGCTGCGTGCGTAAAAAGCGCACACAAGAAGTGCGGGGCGCGGTGCGGTGGCGGCGAACACAGGCCTGCCGCGACCGGCCGCCTTCCTCCAACAGACAGTCACTGCCAGACGCTCGCGGGAGCACGCCGCCCCCACACGCAGGGCGTACTCAACACTAGTACATTCGCGCGAAACAGCCCCGAACGTGCTACGAACTTTGTAAAGTGCAGTGCCGAACTATTCCCATGAGTTTTACTAAATATAAACATTCTTGATCAATTCTGTTGATGTGCTGTCTCCGGATTATAATAAAAGAGGTGAGTTATTTTCAAAATTGCAATTACTTTATTTTTTATTTTCGTAGCGGTGCTACGGTTTCGTAGAAGCTGGATAAACTGAACATACATCCTAGGTTTGTATTTATAAAGTAAGCGCCGTAATTTTGCTAATCCACTTTGTGTATAAACTTGTAAAAAATAAAGATGAATATACGAAAGCCGCTATTATGCAAATTTATGGGGACTATAGCAAGAGTGAATCGGGTCTAACTGCTTTCATCGTTCCCCTAAGTTCGATTATACCTGCCGAATAAAAGGTAAAAAGTCAATTTGGCGGTGTGGAAGGGCTACTGAGCGTAATATGTAAATGGGGAAGGGCAGTGCAGTCGAGCAGTCGCGCTACTCCGCGACATACGTCGACGACCATACTCGCATTCGCAGCTAGTCGTGGCACGGTGCGCATCGCACGCACCTCGCTCGGATCACGAATTATTGTGTACGCAAGGAATATCACTTGACAGTCTCGTGTGTGTGTTACGAACATTTTTTATCAACCATGTATCCCGCGTCCACCTACGAGGGTATAATTCCAGGTATATTTCTTAATACATTTTGCCATTTATGGACAGGTTTATTTAGACTTTACTAATTAACTGCGGTCGCACGTAAATCCCATTTTCGCATAATAAACAACACTAAACTTTTGTAGTTAACGAAAATTAAAACCATAGCTTACTATGATAGTTTAATTAAAGTTTACATCCAACTGTTTTTTTATTATTGAATTTTTTTGGTAAACTCCTGTAACTACAAATGCATATTTTTATTGTAACTTCTTTGTTACAAAACAATTAATTTATAATGACAAGTTGTTATTAATGCCTTTCTCATTAACAATAGTTATGTTAGCGTATCTTTTAACTTTGTTTACAGTCATTAATTCATTACAGAAAAACAGAAATAGTCTGTCATCATTTTTAAGTAATTTATAACTTTAGATTATTTTGTTACTTTCAAAACCGATACAAATATTTTTTCGTTCGTTTCCAGAATCACATTTGAGAAAAATGGGGAGTCAAGAAGGACAGCAAACTTTTTGTTTGAAGTGGAATCACCACAAAACAAACTTGGTGGAAATCTTAGAAGCGTTGATCAAAGGGGAGACGTATGTTGACTGTACCTTAGTGGTCGACGACCAGGTGACCTTCAAGGCTCACCGAGTCGTCCTGGCCGCTAACTCCCCGTACTTTCAGTCAATACTAGCTGATGTCCCGATGGACCATTGCAGCATCCTATTTCCCGGTGTCAAGGATTTCGAGATGCGCGCACTCCTCGAGTACATGTACACGGGTGAGGTGAACGTTACTCAGGCGCACATACCGCACATCATGAAAGTAGCGGAGCAACTGGAGGTCAAGGGTTTGTTCGACATGACGGAGCTGCGCCGGCGGCCGGGCAATACGGAGCGCACGCCGGCGGCGTCCCCCCCGCGCGTGGTGCCCGCCGCACCCTCCAGCGTGTCCCCGCCGGCGCCCGCGCCGCCCTCGCGCTGGCCGCCGCCACCCGCCGCGCCCGCTCTCTCTGCCGCCTACGACTCCGCTGATATGAACCCGCTCAAACGTAAGAAACTCTCCAGTATGCTAGCCACACGGGACACGCCAATTTTGAGGAATGTTCTCGCTCAGACGTCTCCTGTTGACTCGTCTCAGCCTATGTCTCTAGTATGCCATCCCGTTAGCCAGCATGCTCCACCTCGCCTGCATTCCAATGGATCGGCACATGAGTCCGAACGTGCTACGAGCCCACATCGTGCTTTCGATTATCGCCCTCGTAGACTTTCATCTCGCGCTTCTTCGCCGCATTACAATAGATCAGACCGCT
This sequence comes from Catocala nupta, assembly GCA_963675205.1. NCBI lineage: Eukaryota > Metazoa > Arthropoda > Insecta > Lepidoptera > Erebidae > Catocala > Catocala nupta. The sequence continues at coordinate 16,864,199 of OY776081.1, forward strand.
CAGAAGATGCTCACTCTCCGTATACCGAAAGATCGTTCGATGATGAGAGCCAGCGCACTTTTCACCCTTCCCCACCACCGGCAAATTTCCAACAAGATGTAAGGGCTGGACTTGCTCCTTACGTACCACCTCAACAAAAACCAGAATGGAAACGATATAAACAATACACACGGTCCGATATTTTGTCAGCTATCGAGTGCGTACGTAACGGAATGAGCGCGCTACAAGCATCGCGAAAATATGGCGTTCCCTCACGTACGTTATATGATAAAGTTAAAAAACTTGGAATAACAACCAGCCGACCAATGAGTCGAGGAGTTAAAAGAGAATCAAACGGCGCTGCATTCCCTTACGGCTTAAGTGGTACAGGAGGGGCAGAAGAGGGTAATCCAACAACACCTCTTATTGATCCATCATTCCTACAACAAGCATTAGAAGGAGCAACAAGAGACGGTGGGCGGGAAGCTTTACACGCAATGGCCCTGGCCGCAGCTGCTCACGCAGCATTAGCTCCACGTACGCCACCTCGATCGCCGCCACAATCACCGAGGTCACCTCCTCAGGATGACGATCACGTCGAGGACTTGTCAGTCCCTCGACGACGTGAATTAGAACAACCAGCTGGAGTTATAGTTCCGCCTCGTAACTTTGCGTTAGATTGTGGTAGCGAAAGAGATTGAAAAATGTATCGTTGCATGTACATTCGAAAAGACTGACTTAGGCGTACAAAGTTAGAAGTAAGACACATATTGGTAGGCTAAGCTGGTAGGACGCGCCGCGCGCGCACGCCGCCGCTGACCGGGCGCTCCGGCCGGGCGATTGCAATGGGCCCCGCGGCCACTTTTCTTCTACCTCTCCTCTTCTCTATTTATTTCACGCGTCATCGAAACCTGAGAGCGAAATAAAATTTCCGTTTGATGCAGGACGACGCCTTATTGTGATTTTATTTTTTGTTTATCTCTTCTTTAGTTTTTGTTTCATAACATTTACGTCTTTGTTAATAAATAGCGAAATAAGTTAGCTTTAACTAGCATGTAATGTCTTAGTTGGACAGGTAATTTTATAGGGCCGAAGGGCAAGCAGGCAGCGCCGGCCACGGGCGGTGCCGCGCCTCGGGCGGGTTGCCTAGACAAGTTATTGTGCAATTTGTTGTCCGCGACTGTGATGTTTATAGACTGAAATGCCGCTACTACCTCACGCTCGCTACAGCTACTCTAGTCCACCACGTCGCGCCATGCCATACGATCCACGTGAAACGATCCAGTTGACACTTTGTGCACATGGAAGATGAACTTGCGTGCGACGTGTACGCTCATGTCACTGCGGATAGCGACGTATCTTCACACAGAACTATTGTTTCCTTACGATACGGGTTAGATTTATTTATTTGTTCGTCGATTGCCATAAATGTTCGTTGTTATATATGTAATTGTGCTCACCATATCCTCAGTACAAACATGTTTTGCACAAGCACGGTGATTCAAGTTAGAGTTATGAGATTTCATAAACACTTAGTTAAGAATGCTCAATGTTATAATTAGTTTTTGTGGTAAAGTAGATGAAAACCGTCGCGATGCGTTGTTATAGAATACGTAAAAATGTCTAGTTTATTTTTAATATCTGATCTATGAGTGTAATACTGTGTTTTGCTCGACGTGTAGGTAATAAAGCTCTTAATTAACGTAATTATAAGAATTCAAATTGTATAAAGATTGCACATTTTGACTTGATCGTGTAATTATCACCTATTATTATTTGGTTATTGTATATTAAAATCCTAAGAGTAAACATATAATTTTATCAGTTCTTATGTTAATATACTTTACTTATTATTTGGTAATTGATTGGAAGACTGATTTGTTACTTTAGTCTAGTTTGAAAATGCCATAGATAACTACGATTGTATCTACATTAATTTTGCATATGCAAATGTGTAATTAATTAAGTTAATCACGGTATGGTGTGTGTAGAAGCTACACTTTGGTAGGTCTCACTATTTTGTGCCTTTGTTTGTTGTAATGAATATATTATGTATGTTAGGACATTCCAGTAGGTGTACCTTATGCACTTCTCTGTTCATTTGAACGTTACTAACCCTAGTAAAAGTTTTTACAGCTCTTAATTGCGTGGAACGTGAGGGACTCTTTTCATACACTATAATTATCATTGACCGCGACTCTAGCAAAAGCTTCTACAAATTTAAAGATTACGTTCAACGTGCTGTGAGATAATGTATGGACAGATATCATTAAGGACGACGACGTTCAATTCAATCGAGAATTATAAAAGCTCATACTACGGTTGAGTCGAGGTACCTTTTTATTAGAGATGATATCCCTGATGGAAGGTCAGCCATAGTAATAATACCTCACAGTTTTTGTTAAAATCAAATGTTATTCTATCATTATTATATATCCACTTTTGTGCCTATAAATATTCGTTATTAAGTATGATGTTGTCGCACTAAAACTCATCAATTAAGTTGGGATTTTGAAAATATCGTATGTACTTTAAATATGTAGCTAGTGCTGTATCTATACACTTAAGTTATATTAGATCGAGTTTGTTTATCTCGTAACTACATATTATTATAGTAAGAACTCTATATTTACAGATAATATAATGTTACAAATATAAATTAAACGTTTAATATCACAATATTATTTTAATATTCCTTAATAAACATACCCTCTGCATAAAATATTTCTACAGTAACGGAAATAGGTATATATGTTTAATATAATTAAGCCCTAAAACAGAAATCAATGATATGACTCTACCATATCAGTCCATCGCTGATGAATTAATCAAAACGTATGGAAGGACGCAGGCGTCCAAACATATCGAATCGTATCGAAAGAGATGAAAACTCATGCTAGACCCGCATGAGATCGAGAACAATTTACCTACTGAAAGGAAATTGACATCTTATGTCACTGGACCAACGAGAGAACACTATACTTAGAAATATAAATAGTGTCACGCATACATCAGCATCAACAAAAATGACATCCACACTTCATCAGCTATGGCTCGAGACCCCATGTAATATGAGAGCCATTGTTGCCATTGTTGTTGCTACTGGGCACAGTTCCAGACTTCGTGTCGCTACTGAGCATTTCATAACAGAAAATTCTAATACCACTTGTCCTGAACCAAGCATAATCCTTAGACCTCATGCACAGCAGTCAGACTTACTGTCGCTGCGCTACCGAGTCAACTTTATCTAAAAAAACAACAAAACAAAAAAACATTAATATTGATACTAGGTAATATAAAGTACCTAGCGCTGATTTACCTTATATGATATTTGTTGTCCTATACACTCGGCTTCCCATAATAAACAACAAGATCTAGCATTGTACCTAATTACGAAGGGGGTTGTAAATTGTAAATGGTATCAACACGGCTGTATATTCCGAAAGATGAGAGGCAAATGAGTAGATCTCACTCATATTTAACCAGATGAGTCAAGATCTATGTTATCTCGAACTTCTAAACACATATCCCTATTATTATTAATTATTAATGCTTAGCATTTTGGCTTTACTCTAAACTCTTTATAGCTGCTATTGAGACTTTCTCAAACAAAATTAACAACTGTTTGAGTTTTATAATATATTTTGATGTGGCCGAATTTAAATTCGTATAGAAAGAGGTTCGTAAAAATAATATGATAATTAAAAACAATTAAAATAAGTTTAATATTCTACTTACTTTAAAACTAAATTAGCAAAGTTTTATTTACAGTTTGCAAGTAACTGCTCGGTTTAGCTTTGACTAAGTCAAGTCAAGGCGCCCCTTGACTTGACTTAATTAACATTTTTTTTACATTGAACACGAGTCCTCAGAATCGGTAGCGTGGTTGCGCTAACGCTTACGTATATCAGTTTCATAACAGTCAGTACATTACTTTTTCCTTAGAGATTTTTTTATTGAAAAAGTTTTATAATATTGCAGTAGATGGTGCTATTCTCAAATAGCACACTAAATGAAAGAAAATATTGTTCCGTCACACGCAGAAAATTTTGCACTAGAATATAAAATACTTGGAACGTTTTTAAGTTTTTGCAAGCTTTTTTCAGCTAATAAATATATTTCAAATCTTTTAAATGTTATTGTTTACTTTGTTTTCAATTAATATAGTTTATTTTTAACTATTACTAAATATTTCTGGTTAAAGTTATTGATTTTCAAACTAATGCTTATACAGTCAAACTGTCGAAATAAATATGACATATCATTTAATCTATCATTCCGTTTCTTGTTGTGATTCGCGAATGTGCGTCGTTGGTGTTTTTAGGGATTTTTCGACAACTTTGCTTGACTCCCGGTCCCAGATGCCGAAGACTTTGCTAATTACCCTAGACTTACGCTTGATACCCTGGACACTGATTTGCCTAAAAAATCAACAAATAACAAATCACGCTGGCACTAACCCGTTGTTTTATTAACCATACCTACATATTAATTGAAAACGCTTTTGGGAATTGCGGTAGCCAAATTTAACTTCCGCAATTTCCAAAAGACTGATTTTTAAATAAAAATGTTTATTTTAATACCGGACGTTTCATTTAGGTTGTTTTGTGTCGTATATATGCTAGAGCACAGTACATAAATATACAGTAACCTATCTTCATACAAACGGTCGGAACTCGAGTCATACCTACGCGCCTCGGCGTCGGCATGCGCTCGGCACGCAACCAGTCGCGAATGCGCCGCAGTGACGAACGGACGGTGTGTTGTTTTTTAAACAGTAACCGCGCGATTTTTTTTACCAAAAATAAGTACAAGTGTAGCCTATTTAATATGACAAGTAGAATATATTGTGCTGTTTTTGGTTGCATGAATTCCTCAATAACGCACCCAGAGATAACTTTTTTTAGATAACCTGGGAACTCCGAAAGGTAAGACTATAAAATAATTATACTTACTAGTAGGTAGGTACGTAATTTAAGTCTTTTTAAAGAATTTTATCCCTCCCGAAAAAGAAATGCCTGGACTAATAAATAAAGTGAATAAGCAAAATAAAGTGATTGGCACGCTTTGAACTTGTATGTGAAGCCCGCTTAAAGAAGCCACAATTTCAGCTCAGACAGTCGGTATTTAAGGTACCGAGACTACAGTAAGATTAATTCGCAAACTTTTTTAATTGTACCCAGCGATGGTATCCTGGAATATATAGAAAAATGGATGAAATATTCCGAACTTCTTTTAAAACTTAACATATAAATTGTAAAGTAGCTGCAGGTATCTATAACCAAGTAAAATATATTCCTTTTTCTCCTCCTTGTCCATGTTTCCCAAAACAATTTTTAATTAAGCTTTAAATTTGAATGCGGATTTTTTATACTTTAAAATATATGATAATAAAGCATTCCGTACGTCTCAGTCGAGGTGCAAATATTTTTCAGTCGCAAATTTATAAGACCGATTTGTTATTAAGTCTTAAATCTAACATAAACATGTGTTTTTTTTAATTAAATCTACCAATCAAAAAACAACATGCATTTTTATTGAACACTGCCTATTCCATTCACAAAGTATTTTATTTGTTTAAATAAAACAAAAAATATATGCAATCACAAAAATAGATAGAAACTCACAAGTAGGCAGATTGAATTAAAATGCTGTAGATGGGCAGCCCTATCGCATGTTTACGTACCGCGCGGCTGTAGGCATTTATTTCAAAGATAGCCGAGTTACAATACTGTATATTTATGTACTGTGGCTAGAGTGCGCTAAAATCAGATTTATTACTGTTAACTCTATACCAGTATACATAAAGTACTCTGTGACTTACACCGTGGTATCACAGTTAGAATATCTACATTTGACAAGCGATCGCAGCGCAAAAGCGGACAAATTAAGAACTATTCTTGTATGGTTTCTTAGTATTATGCAATTAAGCACGATAGATGTCACTAGTCAAACATGGATTGTAGAATATTTTAAGTTAGGTAATTAATAAAAATTACAATTATATTACTATTGTTTCATAATAATACTTATTGATTTATTAGTATCATGTAACTTCGATTTATTAATTTAAAATTTAATTTATTTTTCTACTTATTTTCCTAGTGTCCAAAACGGATTTAGACATTTCTGACATATTATCATATCAATACAATACCAAAACGGCGCATGTGTTTTTCTTTCGCTGTTATTAACCAGGGTCTACAATCTTAGTACATTAACGATGGAAGAACATTAGATATAAAGAGGCCAATTAGAATAGAGTAAAAAAGATTCTAAGACTTCTGAACTTAGTAGTATTATAACGTGTAGAAACTATTCTACTTCAATTCATAGATGGCGTTTTAATAAAAATTTGCATATATCAGAGATTATTTTTGTTATCTGTGGACGGCGTGTTTTGAAAATATAATGGCTGCCGTATCTTTGATGCGTGTGGGCATTATTTTGTTCTAATCAGCTGTTTTCTGTATCAAGTGTTTTTCGAATCTAATCCGTTGAGTTGAGCTAAGATTCCTCCGGTTTACTCGTTCAAGTGATTGTGAATTACATGCAAAAAGAACATTGTTTAATTTTGACTATTTTGTTTGTGAACTTATCTTACTTATTTTATCATATCTGATAAAAAGTGTTGTGTTCCTGGGTGTAAATCATGTATAAATCATATTAAATACTTCACAATAATATTAATGATGCTTGATTTATATTTTATTAATTGTGAAGAACATAAAGAAGATTTACTTAATTTTTTGATTAATTTAACATGCCGTTTTTTTATTCACAACCACTGCAAGATTTTAAATCGAATATTAAACGGTAGAAAAGATTGTTAAGATGATGAGGACATATTGTAATTATAGGCGAAACAGCAATATACAAAATTTAATAAAAGGAGTGAAAAATAACATGATTGTAGTTTTCTTTACTCATTTTCTGAAAATATCTATAGATATATATACACAACATCAATAACTAGGTAAGTATCTACAGCATATCGTTTTAAACTCCATGACTTCAACGTATAGATGGCGCTTATTACCTATTCCTCGGTTTGACATTAAGGATAGGTCTCTATTATAGTAATACAAAAGTACTCTGTGGTTATTAACCTTTTGAACGCCACGCCACGCCATAACGGCACCTCCATAACCTGTACGCCAAGCCCAAAACTCAATATATTATATTATATTGTTTTTCATAAACAAATATTTGAATAACTAATATGCAATTTCGTTTACTGTGTAAAATTAAGTAATAATTGGATATTCAATTTCTACGTTATATCAATAAAACACAGAAATGTAATGACTACATAATGATTTAATATGTTTATTTTGTATTTTCTGTGACCTGTTTTTTGTCGAGTATAGCCGACGTTAGCGCACAGGGCACGCTTGCGCATGTCGAGTATAGCAGACGTTGGCTTACAAAAGGTTAACCTGGTGATTTTAAAATAATACAATATCAACAAGAAATGGCTGTGCTACCCATCTAAAGAAAGTTTAAGTACCATCAAATATATACAAAATGCTACCTGTGCGTTAACATAAGATCAAAAATAAAGTTATTATGCGACACAATGTTAACATAATATGAATTTACATGCCAACGACATAATATAAAAGATTATTTTGTGAACTTCTCAATAAATTTATTAATTTGCACATACCTGGTGTCGCTCAATAAACAGAATTTTGTCTGGAAAATTACCTATGATGGTGAGGATGAAATAAAAAGTGCAGCGCAATCGTAACGCCTTATTCAAATTCTCTTTATGTTTTATTTATGAACCATTAATTTCTTTAATCAATAAAGAATCTTATACCACTGTATGATATCCCATATATGCCCAGAACTTTTTTAACATCAAATTTTGTCATTTTAAGATATGTTCATAATTAATGACCAAAAATAAGGGCTGTAATAGTAATTTGTCTTTTTCAGTTCTGTAAGTTAGTTTTTTTCAGTGGGTCGGTAGCGACCCTTTGGGCAATATAAAATCATACACAAGTATAGTTTATGAGCCGACGAAATAAAAATACGTCATAGGTTAATCAGTCTTTATTAGGAACTATTAAGTACTTAATCAAATCAGGTAAATAAAGATTAAAATAATCAGACATTTGTTATTATTATCAGTTATGCATGAAAAGCTGCAAAACATTTGTCATGCAAACTGACGTTACATTTGCGGCACATTTTCACCGTCTTACTTTTACACAGCGCACATCGTCTTCTGACGTCAGGTCAGTATCGGTTAGTATAATGTGTTGAGCCGAATGTTTCCTAACAGAAACAGGAAAACGGCATACCTAACTCATCCCCGGAGAGACAAAAATTATAATTGTGTTTTTCAACAGCATACATTACAATATATCGTCGTTGCGCTTGCCAAAACCGCTATGTGTTTTTTGTCAAGTTTTCAGGGGAGTTAAAAAACTACTTTATTAAATGATTGATGTACTTATCAATAAATTAAAAATATAGTATGGTAGGGAAAAAAAATATATTATAACTGATATACAAGTGAAATTGATTACATGTACTGATTATTCACAGTAATTTTTTTTTGCTATTTTGATGCACATATCAGAATTGTTAGTCGAGTACCATTTCTTGCAAGTGAAAAATGTTCACATGTCAGATTTTTAAGGAACTGAACTGGATAAATTAATTCTGTTATGTGAATAACAGAAGAACTGCTGGTGCTAAATTAAAAATATGTATTCACTCAATCTTAGTTAAGTTTGAGGTCGCGGGTTCGATTCCCACCTAGGGCAAATATTTGTGTGATGAGCACGAGTATTTGTTCTGTGTCTGAGTGTAATTTATCTATATTATGTATGTATTTCGAAATATATAAGTATGTTTATCAGTTATCTAGTGTACATAGTACAAGCTCTGCTTAGTTTGGCACTAGATAACCGTGTGTGAATTGTCTAGGAATATTTATATTTATTTATTTTTGTATTTCAACTGATATGATTGAGAGGGTGAAAAGGATACCTTTGAAATTAAATAAAATAGGAAGTTAATAAGTATTGAAAATAACTTTATTAAGGCACTCAGGTAATTAAATCTTAATCTAATGTAGGAATATGTTACTTCTGGAGCTTATTATAATTCAAAGTATGCTTAAAGTTAATTTGGGAACATCTACTTCAACCGTCAATGCCCACCTTGACAATCAACAAATTATATAAATAAACAAAAATTAATAAAGATATAAAATCACACCAACTAAAACTTCTTTTCTCTTAATTAATAATAATAAAATATTATGAATCAAACAACATTTGGAATAGTATTATACTTAGGTCTAGGTATCTATTTAGGAATCAGTCTTAAGATTTAATGCATGAGGCTGTCATAGAAGATGTGGTAGTCTCGGTGCATGTAATTTTTTAATGATTGTAAGCTCTCGTATTTGGTCTTGTCTATTTTTCTTGGTGTGTTGTAAAGTGCTGTAAGATTTGGGTTTGTTCGCATTCTTCTTTGAGGCAGTATTTGCCATTCCTCTGGATGCCGCAGTTTGAAAAAAATGTTATCGTTTTTATACAGCAAGCCTCTGATGTCTGTAACTACAGGATCCCCAGCCTTTTTCCCTGGTCGTATCGAATCCAGCTGACATGTACGATCATAGTTTTTAAAAAACTTGTAGTCTAGATGATGAATGACATAGGGTTTTGTTGGTCGAGCTTGTGCCATGAGATTGATATAGTCATTAGGAGAATAAATAGGTGGCTTAAATAGGTGCTCTAATGTGGAGTGCACGCTATCTACTGGCATCATAGTGTGGCCTTTTTCTAGTATAAGCTGCTCAATTTCTATATTTTCAGCCGCAGAAAGATTCCGTAAAGCTGATGACAGCACTTTGTTTCTATTTTGGTAGCAGCAACCGTCGGATATCAATATAATTTTTTTGTATCCGTCTTCAAGTTTAATTTTTATGAAATCCATAAGGCAAGTAGTAAACTCGTTGGCGGTTACCCCGCCGTCGCCTTCATGCCATACATATAAATGGACGTCCTTATCGTTATTACAATACAAGGTGTAATTATGTACCTGCAGTTTTTGTTTATAGTACTGCACAGAAACCTGAAGTTTTGGTGCAAGAAGAACACTTTGCACATCCATTGTTACCACTAAAACTTCAGACGAACATAGGGAATTTGCATTCTTCTTGGCTTCGTATGCTTCTTCTTTCTTAGCCTTGTGCACATCATATTCTTCTAGCGTTAAATTTCCTTCTTTGAACGAGGTACAAGTATCACATTGGTCTTTTCTTGGTTTGAATATAGATATTTTTTCAGCTTCTAAAACAGATATAAATAGTTTGCGCTTTGCTGTTTCCTTCTCATTTTCCTGGCTCCACTTCTTGTACATTATAAACATGTGAGTCTTGTTTCTAAATGAGTCCTCAACATAGATGCGCGATGTGCTTGCCCTGCAGTAATGGCTAGGGACTTTTGGCAATAAAGCCAACCATTCTCTCACTGAAGCTGATTTAGAGGACGGATTTCTTTCTTTATTTACAGTAGAAGATGAGCCTATTGCAGATTCATGCATTTTTTGTTTAATCCAATTATTTAATGTGTCATTAGTCATAACAAGAGTATTAAGCATGAAACTCTTGCATACACGTACTATTTCGCTGTCCTGGGGTAAAAAGCAATCAAAACCTTGCTCTTTAGCAAGGTTTTGAGGTTGCGTACTTTTGCGCCTTCTTTGAATAGGACGTAGTCTTACCAAGTTTTTTAGGTACGCCTTTTTAGCATTCCATGTATCTAAACTCCAAAAATATCTAAAAGTGTCTTCTCTTTGTTGTTCACTTAGAGCACCGCACATAAAAGTCCTCGATGACTTTGATTCCGTAGCACTATGGGTGCAAGTCTTAGGTTTCATAACTCTTTGTGTCTTTGATATAAAGGTGAGTGTTTTTTTACTATTTGCCGTATCAACTTCTATTTTTCTTCCCATATACGGTTTTCCTTTAACTCTCTGTTTTTTGTTGAATTCTCTCTTTCTTTTGTTGTCATGTATTTCATTAATATCGAACTCATTATGGTTTTCTTGCTTTGTTCTTCAATTTCCATCATCTCTCCAGTTTGTTCGTCTAGAATGTAGTGTCCAGTATTAAGCTCAACTGCATTTTTTTTTACGAACTCACCAGTAACTTCATCTAAGTAGAAACCTGTTCTATGGCTGACTACTTCTACATCCATGTGCTCTGAGTCTGCAATCTCCATCGGCAACAGCTGACGGTTGAACTCGGTCTCATGTGCTCTGAAGGTTAAGGAAGATATAGGGGCGAATTCTTCATGGTTCCTAGTAGATTCTGTACTACATATCACAGAACTTCTAGCAAAATCGAGTGTCGGAGTATTCATTCATCTAGTTGATTTGTTGTTGTTGGATCGTAGCTAGTGGATATGAAAGGATCTGATGTACCTTGTCCTGAGTTTTCTATAGAAATGTTGCCCGTACTCATGTCAACGAGTAGTCTTCCGCGCCAATTACTATAAGCCGCCATTATTTAATGCTAAGAAAGGAAGCAATCAGAAGCATTTGTAATGTACACCTGAAAGGGAAAAAGAAAAATAAGCAAACAAGCCTTCTTAAATTTAATTTAGTACTGAGTCATTATCGCCGTGTAAAATACTGGTGTCCAGCTAGACTAGAAGCCCACCCCAATATAGTCCGTCAACACTTTCAAACATAGCAATTTAACTCCAAACATGCCTCCACACCCCCGCAACCACAAATAAACTAACAACAACAAGCAAACAAACCACATTTAACAACATTTTTAGGTTAAGTATGAACAGTCACACATATTATTGGAGCTTTTCAATAAAACCAACAAAACAGCAATTAAATATACTTACTTGAGTCTTGTTTTATTTATTTTGTTATCTTGTTTTATATATTTTATGTATTTTATCGTTAATCCAAAAAAATATAATACGCGAACCGCCAAAATACAAATTGCCAAACCATCTATGTGCAAATAAATTCTGACATGTGCAACAGATGATAAAAAAACTTTCGATTTGAACACATAACGACTTTTTCATTGCCAGTAATTAAAATAAAGTACACATATAGGATTTGTTAAATCGATTCCTAGACGGAAAAAACACATAATTGTTTTTGTATTCAATGTGGAAATCGATTTCAAGGCCGATAAAAGAAAAAAAAATTTTTCAAGAATATGCACATAACGACTTTGGCAAGCGCAACGACGATATATATGCCTGACAATATACCTTATAACATCCTCGTTGAAAAATAGTTCAAAGAATTCTATTGGCTTGGTTTCTATGGTGAGTGTGAATTTCACCTAGTGGTGGTGGAGGTGCCCATTTATTTTGTGCGATACGAAGATCTCGTTTTATCCATCGGCGTGGCCTGATGCTGCGTTGTGTACTGCGTCGCGCAGAATGGTCGCTAGCACTGCGTGTCCTAGTAGACTGCACAGTTGAGAAAGATGGTTCATCATGGCCAGCGAGGACCACCGGTGTTTCAACAGGATAAGTACGTCGTGACCGGCGTGAACTGGTAATGGGTTCACGGTTTTGAGAACTATTACTTGGGCTGACCATGACCTCATCGATACTTGCATTGTCGTTGGTATGCTCTTTGCGTTGTTGAAACACCATCTCAGCCGGCGCTAGTAACTGAAGGCGGTTCTGTCGATTTATGTCAAAATAATCCTCTACGCCTGAGTGGTCATCCTATATAGTGCCCTTACAAGATGTAAGTAAGTAAACATCGATACCCTGGATATTGTCATCATCATCGAACGCCTCCAAGGCATCGGAAATTTCATTTAGAGAAAGCGCGTAGCGAGACCTGTAGCACAAAAAATTACAATATGAAACATGATATCCGCTCACAGGGTCGTTACCGACCCAAAAAAATATATCAGTCTGTTATATTAAAAAAATAACCTATATAACAAAAAAAATATATTTATATCTCTAGAACACACGTTTAATTAACACATTTAACTATTTTTATAATAAAATAACATAATATACACGAAATACTTAAGGTTGCAAACTTTTTTCAAAAATAAAAAGGTATGAAGTTGCACCTCTAAATGTCACTCACACAAAAATATTATCAATGAACTGTATAACTGTGAAGCGATTCAAAGCAGTTCCATAATCTTCTAAAATATGGCACTGTTATAAAACATTATATAACAGCTCGCACTCAGGATGCATCACAAATGATGGAGTACTTTTTGGTCGTTACCGACCCAATTGGCATATATATCACATATATGCCAATTGGGCACCTAAACAAGGAACTAAACATAAATGGCAATACACTTACTTACATAACAGTAGCTACCAGCTCGGTTAAGACTTTGCCCGACAATAAAACGAATAGTCCGGATAGAGAGCCAGTAGAGAGCAATCAAGACCCTACATCAATTATACAAAACAACAAATTAATTATACATCGATATCTCTGCCTGTTCTTAGTGTTAGTATACAAATTTATTAAATAGTTATTGAATAGGTAAGTATACTGATCATAATTGCAATTACTGCGAATGGCAAAAATAATACATTGTCCATTTTAATATTTAATGAAGTTACTAAAATATTTCTAACCCGGCTTTATTTTTTATAAAAATTTTTGGTTTGTTACGTGGTACACACGGCTACACATCAAGTTATAACTACGCTACATAAAAAATAGTGAATTGTCGGAAAGGGACAGTGCATACTGGTGTCGATGTAATGGTAAGGATAGAGCGTAATAAAAATATAACGCACTCTCTCGCACGATTCGCAGCGTTCAACTTCTAATAATTCAAAGTCCAAATAGTCTAGGTTGATGTGTCGCTGTGTGTACATAAGCCATTAAAATATATTAATTTGTGTTAGTGGCCAGGGATAATAAAACTTTCTACGACTCAATTGATTTTAAAATCGGTTCAGTTACAGTTACAGCATTATATAAACTCAATGATACAAACTAATAAAATATTTAAATACATAGACTTAGTATTTTAATTCTATGGTTAAATACAAATACAACATTTGATTTCTTTGTAGATAAAAATATTTAGACAACAGGTCCATGGATTCATTCTACAGAAGGAACATTTCAAAATTCAATGCCTATCTATTTTTACATATTATTTTCCAACACATAGAATTTCTAATTCTTAACGCCAAATTTTGCTGGATTTCTGTCTGTATTACGCGCATTTTGCTAACACTGCCCTCTATTGGCAGCATTACAAAATATCTCGGTAGTTGTCAAGTGTAGTTGTGGTTCATTTATAAGAGTTATATTAGTAGCTCAACAGATGGCCTAAAAACGGTTGCGGTAAAGATGTTTCACTTTTGTATAGGACTCCGGCTATAACTTTTACATCCTCAGGAAACCTGGGAAATGTACCCATAAATACAAGCTAGGCAAATCTTTATTAATTTCTAGTATTTTCGTTGCGCAAAATAAAATATAAAATGTTTGACGTTTGTCGTGCGGACTATCTATGACAAGTTGATAGATGACATATTTCATACATAATCTAGAATGCTAGAATTGTCAGAAGTAAAAGAACTCTTGCTGGAATAATATTCACCAAAGAATTGATAATTCTTGTAAAAATAAAAGGAAAACGTATGAATTTAGGAAAGTGTGATAGGAAACACCAATTCAGCATTGGAATATGTATTATCACTTATCAGTCAATATGACAGTTAATGTCAAACATAAACAAAATGTTACATACCGGAGTGAATCCTGGAAAATCAGTATTATAAATGAATATATTTTTTGAAGTTGAAATGAATAAATTATACTCTAAGGGTGCGTTCCACTTAGCGCTCACGACACTCAAGCTCACGACCACGGTTTTCCTCGTTCCACTTGCTTCCGAGCGTTACAATTGTAAACTCAAGTGGAACGGATAATCATAGAGAAGTATATATGTATTGGGTAATGAATGGGTTGGGATAATGGAGTGTTTTAAGTGTTGATGTAAACTGTGTGAATTAGAAAAAAAAATTGGATGCTTAAAGAGGTTAGGTTACAATTTGTAAGTCTGACCAATAAACTTATTGTTACTGGTTAATTGGATAAATATAAAATATATATATATACAATATTCTTCTAATATTATAAATGTGACAGTTTGTGAGGATGGATGGATATTTGTCTTTCACGCAATAACTACGGAACGGATTTTGATGAAATGAAACTTTACAGTATTATTGTTTCTTTATTGGAATAACATATAGGCTACTAAAAATCTATTTTAACATTAATCTACATTAAGGCGAGCGAAGCCGCGGGCAAAATCTAGTATTTCATTATTTTGTGGAGTATTTAATTAATTTACATTCAAATATATATGATCTTTTACGGCGAAACTTGGATATTTGGTAGAGCGTCGTAATAATGCTTTAGAAAGTACTAGTTCATCCAGTTCAGATGAAAAGTGGAATACCATTATATAAAATCATGATCGTGAAAAACGGAAATTTAGACCATGTAAGATAATGTAATTAATGTTTACTCTGATGAAGAATTAAAAAATGTAGGTAGTTTAAAATGTAGATTATAAAATCCTTACTTATTTAAGTATTCATCATTTCATAAAAATCGCATCAACAAAGTAATTTTCATTGTCGCCATCTTTGTTATCTACTTTGGGTGCGTTCCACTTGGCGTTCACGACGCTCAAGACGCTCCTTTAGCCGTTCCACATGAGGACTACGATCGTTATGTGCGCGGCGAAAACGTCACTCATGACGTCATTACTCACGCCCACGCAACGCTCACGACGACCCACGATAGGAGGTGGGTCGTCGTGAGCGTTGCGAAATTTGGCGCCATTTTCAATATAAAGTTGGTAACAAAGATGGCGACAATGAACATTATTTTATCTGGTCAGACTTAGGTACAAATTGTAACCTTTTAAAATATTTGAATTTTTTTTTCTAATTCACTCAATTTACATCAACGCTCAAAACACTCTATTATCCGTTCCACTTAAGTTTACAACTGTAACGCTTGGAAGCAAGTGGAACGGGAAAAACCGTGGTCGTGAGCGTGAGCGTCGTGAGCGCCAAGTGGAACGCACCCTTTATATTTAAAAAAATGGCGCCAATTTTCTCAACGCTCACAACGACCCACCTCTCAGCATGGGTCGTCGTGAGTTTTGCGTGAGCGTCAGTAATGACGTCATGCGTGACGTTTTCGCCGCGATCGCAACGATCGTAGTCGTCATGTGGAACGGGTAAAAGAGCATATTAATGCGTCGTGAACGCTAAGAGGAACGCACCCTAAAGCCCGTCACAGACGTAGCTATAATATATATTAATATGAATCATAGCAAGACATATTACGGCATATTTTCTATGTAAATTTTCGAGTGACCACACACGCAGCTATAATATATATTTCTATGACGTCACCAAAATATGTCGACATATATATCTCGGTATATTTTGGCATATTAATATATATTTTGGTATATTAATATATTTTGAGGATAGAGGTGTTCCATTTGAACGCCTGCCCGACGTCCGTGCTCGATGCGCACGAGCTTAAATTACGTACTTTATTTAATTAAAATACAAGTATTGCAATTATAATAAATGATTGAAATATGATTTGCTTTTACTTCTTTCCTCAAGCATACTGCAAGACGTTCTTCAGAACTAATGTTTATTTATTTTATTTATTTATTTATTTATTTTATTTATTTAGCATAAACCTATTACATCATTACAGGCTCAATCCTAATGCGACATAATGGTTAAATAAGTACATACACAAAAAATTAAACATAGAAAAACAATTTACAAAATATTAAAACATAAACAAAAGAGACTAAATATACATTTCCTTACTATTAGGTACTTACTACTATCTTATAACTTAATATATAGTAAATGGCCTTTGTGAACTCGCTCATTGAGCACGTAAACAAATCGAGTTGCTCAGACGCCGTGTTGAGCGTACGCAGCGCCCGCGTCAGCGGCGCTTCATGCAGTAAATTAGTGCGCGCGCGCGGCACCGCCAGCAGCGCCGGGCGCCGGCGCCGCGCCACGCACGCGTCCGGCGCGCACAGCCGCACCTCCTCCAGCACGCTCGGGTTGTGCACAACCCCCCGAAGCACTTTGAGCACGTACGTGGCTAGAGAGGCTTCCCTACGTACTTCTAGCTTGGTGTAGCCTACCATACCCAGGATAAATAACGTGGGATATAAAAGCGGATACCCAGGGTATACCCCATACCGCTTAAGGTATAGAAACCGGATAAATTTATTTTGGATACGCTCCAGCATTAATTTATATTTGGCCTCATGAGGAGACCAAACAACACCGTTACCTTCCAGGTGGCTTTTTACGAGGGCTTCATACAATGCGCATAAAGCACCCATATTTGTAAATCCATTTGCCTGCCTTAGAATAAATCCTAGATTTTGGTACGCTCTCTTACATACGGCAACAACATGCTTGCGGAAGTTTAAGTCCGCGGTGAAACCAACTCCAAGGTCTTTCACCTCAGTTACCCGCCGCATGGGAGTACCTTCCATGTGGTACTGGTGGTGAACCGGGGCACGTGCACGACTAAACGAGAGCACCGAACATTTAGCCACGTTGAAGAAGAGTTTGTTTTCTGAGCTCCAACTTATAACTCTGTCGATATCTTGCTGCATCGTGTCGTGATCCGTGGCCCACCTCACCTCCATTACCAATTTTAAGTCATCGGCAAATAACAGAGGGGTAGAGCTGTTGACAACCGCAGCTAGGTCATTCACCATCACAATGAATAGTAGAGGTCCCAAGTTGCTACCTTGACTCACACCGGATCTCGTGAAGTAGGGTTCAGAGAGATACCCATTACAGTCCACGTACTGGCATCTGTCCCGTAAATAGCTAGCGAAGAATGTCAGGGTATGCGGGGTACATCCGACACTGGCTAGCTTCGTCAGCAGGACATCGTTATCAACGGTGTCGAACGCCTTCTTGAAGTCGAAATACGCCACGTCCACTTGCACCCCAGAATCCACCGCCGGCGTCAGATATGTCATCATCTGCAGTAAATTACCTGTCGTACTTCGTCCCGGGCGGAATCCATGCTGCGCATCGGACAGCTGACTGCTTATCTGTGCATATAAGGAGCTATGAATCGCCGCCTCGAACACCTTCGCTGGAGTACACAGAACCGCCACAGGCCTGTAATCAGTGGTCTCCGAGCCGCCCTTACCCTTGGGTACAGGCACAACACGGGTCAGTTTCCAGCTATCAGGGAACACTGCGGTATTGATACACACGTTAAACAAATGTAGCAACGGTTCCGCTAATACTCCGCTACAGTCCCTAAACAAGTAGGAGGGTATACCGTCCGGACCCGCCGAGCGCTTGGGCGGCAGGCGGGCGAGCGCGCGCCGCACGTCGGCGAGGCTGAGCGGCGCGAGGTGCGCCCGCGCGCCGGGCGCCGGCGACGGCGCCGCGCTGGCCGCTGCCACGCTCAGCACGGCGGGATCCGGATTGTACACCGATTGAAAAAAACTCGCAAATTCCCGCGCACATTCGGATTCTGATAATACTCGTTCATTTACTATTAACTTACGCTGTCTCGAGTTACCTTTCTTAGACCTCACATAGTCCCAGAACGCACGCGGCTCTTTTGCCAGGTGATTTTGTACGAAGTCACAATACTGATTATGAGCTCGTTCGATCTCCGCCTTCACTCTCGCCCGACACTCAGAGAAAGCCTCATAATCACTACGCCTCTTACTGGCTTTGTATCGTTTGTGCAAAGTGTGTTTAAGCTCAATATCAGCAATAATACCACGCGTATACCATACAGGATAGTTGTACCTCGTATTCACCCGTCTAACTCTTTTTAAAGGAACACAAATGTCTAATGCTTCATTTATTTTACTGTAGAATAAGCCTAAAGCTGTGTCTGGATCTTTTAAACAATACATTCCACTCCAATCTATAGTAGACAACAAATTATATAAATGGTTAAAGTCGGCTTTATTAAAATTCCAACGTTTATTTATTATCGGGTGAGTCGAATGCGCGGAAGTGTGTGCGTGCGAGACAGACGCGGGCGCGGGGCGCTCGGCGATCGCGACGCTGATAGCGAGCGGCGGGTGGTACGCATCCGCGGGTTGCAGCCCTTCGTCCGCCGCCTCGACGCGGACGCCTCGCGCGCTCAACACTAGGTCCAGCTGTCTATCGTTACAATTAGGCACTGAGTTATACTGCTCGAGTTCACAAAAGGCCGTAAAATATTCAAAATAATTACTGACATTTATATTGCACGAAAATAGATTAAAATCACCTACTATAACTAAATTATGTTTATACTTAATACTAATCTTTTCTAGTACACTAAACATTATCATGTATTCGCTTTCATCAGTTTGGGGCGGTATGTACACAATACAACACGTAAATAAAAACCTATTCTGTTTGTAAACTGCAGCACAAATCAGTTCAAACATGTGATTGTCTATTACAAGGTCATCGGGTAGCGTCAATTGGCGCAGTTCGAATCGCTGTGTGGCCACTAAAACAACTCCACCTAACCTGCGCCCATAACCGTATCGCATTTTATTAAATCATTTTTATCAATTCATGAAGCTCGATAAATTCCGATCTTGAACTTTTAAAATACTGTGCAAATTTATTCGATGATAAATTTTAATAATTATATAAATTAAATTCACCACGAGTTCTCTTTTGGCTGATAGCACATTTCATAACCGAAAATGAAAAATCTACTTTTGCTATTTTTTTATTTATTAAATTATGTTACGGTGACAATGATAGGTATACATTTTTATGCTGACTATTTTCAGATGCATCGTCGATTAATTATATAATAATGATGTTGATGTAATATCGTTCCATTTTAACAGATAAACATTATCAGAAGATTCTCAATTCGACTGAATTTTTAAGCACGCATGTTACCGGAATTTATGAAATGATATTTTTATTTAGTAAAATATATTCAATGTCATGGTGTGTTTTATTTTAACTTTGTCATAGTTTATTACCAATTGTGTGCAGTGCTATCTATGGTTTATCATAGGAAGTTTATAGATATTTTCAGCTTCAGCGCAAGTCGGTTCAATCTAGCTAGGCGAATCAATTATTTTATGGATCTTGAAGCGTACCGGGTAGATCGTACACTCACAGAGTACATTTGTACATAGGAAGACTTACACTTACATAGAATAAGTGGCAACGATCATAAAGTAATAAAGCAGCTAATCTTTTCTGGATGTTGTTAAGATTTTTAAAATAGTCATCTGATAAATTCTTCAATTGTTTAAAAAGGAAAAGGACTGGTATCAATAAATAAAACTTAAAGTCATCGTAATATAAATTGTATATAAATGAGTCAAAATGTTGACATATTTTCTTATTGGAAGTCCCAGCTGATGAATCATGATGTAATATTTCGGAGAACGCACCTTTATATGACGTAATATCGCACCACTTCGTTTCTTTCTTTTGATTGGTTCAACTTTATCATCAGACAAGTGTCAAACGCGATGGTTACTAATGCCAAAAAACGTAAACAAGTGTATTATTATTGTGAAATATTACGTTTAATCCATTAATTGGCAAATAAAAGCAAAGAAAAATGGAGACTGACGATCCATTTATGAATTCCAATGTGTTTAATGTCAATGATATCGCTGAAATAGAAGGTATGAGTTACATAAAGTTTGGTTAGATTCCACACTGTATTTGTATCACTATAGTATGATAATTCTGTTTGATTTTAGATTTTCTTAGTGGTTGTGATGGAGATTTTATGAGAACATTAGAAGATGAACTGGCGCGAGTGGACAATGATCCTCTATTACTTAGTGTTGATACAAAAATTAAGTCTGAAGTTGCATCACCGCCTCAAATCTCACCATGCTACAATCCTACTGGAAACCCAATGGTATCGCAATATACGCACAGACCAAAGGTACAGCCAGTAGTCACCCCACAGGTGAAGAGTAGTCCTGTCCAGGGGGTGTATGGTAGAGAGGAAAGCTACAATTTGCAGATCAATGAGAGTGCTCCCTTGCCTGATGTTACACAGCATGGGCACAACAGGATACCTGCACCGACGCCCATGGTCATGCAGCAGGTTGTTCAGAGTCCTCTATATGTGAATTTGGCACCTACAAGTGTACAAACAATTATAGATGGAAGGACATCATTATTACAGTTGGATAGTACAACAACAACTCAAGTGACTCATCCAAGTAAACCAAAGCCTGCATCAACCAGCCAGCCTCTTTTAATACAGAACAGTGCTAAAGGAGTGACTCCAGTTATTATAAAAACTTCTGATGCAAGTTTCTCTCCAGTCGTGCTGCAGTCAAACATTATTAATCCTGAGACACAAACTTTTATGTACACTAGTGCTCCTGTGCAAGGTAAATATTAACCAATAATCTATTTTGTATTTCTAAAGAACAATTTAGTAAGTAATCAAAATTCAAATGGTTTGAGATTAAACAATTTGATTTGAATATTGCATCAGCTGATTTACTAATATTTTAAATGATCATTACTTTTAAATCATCTTTTTTGTATTTTGTTATCACAATTTGATTCCTGCACAAGTCAAACATTTGTGTGCATGGACATGGATCTTTGTCTTGGAATATGTATGTATTTACAAAATATTGTATATTTTTATGTTTATCTATTGTCTAGTACCCATAGTACAAGCTCTGCTTAGTTTGGGCTAAATGGTGTTGTGTGTATGTGGTAGATTTTTGTTTTTTGTGAATACATACATATTATGCATAGAAACACCCAGACCAAGACTAACATCATCATAATATATGAATTCTTCATGCACACAAATGTGGCAGTCGGTTACACTAGCCACTATGCCATCGAGGCTGATTACTATTTTTATTGCCTGCAATAACTAAAATATTGTTATGATGATGGTTTATTTTGATGATAGAAAGGACCAAATGGGCATGTCCTTTGCAACTTTTTGTCAATGATTTATGAAAACAGTCACATTTCAATGCAATTTGATATTAATATTGATGATAGAATTTAAAATAGTGTTGAAATGTATATTTTCTTAAAATAATTATCGGCTCTTTTCCGTATTATGATGATATACCTAATAAAAAATATCCTTACTTATACTTACATGGCAAAATGTGGATGATTACACCTTTGCCTATAATCATACATAAGTAATAACAGCTATTATTATTATTCTTGTTGGAGATGAATTTCGCCAGTAAAGACAATAACATGTATATTTTTTTATATTTTTATACATATTTCAGGCACAACACAAGGAATTATCACAAGCACGAAAGGCAACACGGAAAACAGGCCATTACACACATTCTTCACAAGTAACAATGGTCCAACATTATTAACAGGAATACCAGTGGTACTTGAAGGTGGTGAAAAAATAGCGTTAAGTCAAGCACCGCACATGGGAGGTGTACCCAAAGTAAAGGAAGTGAAACGCAGTGCTCACAATGCTATTGAGAGACGTTATAGGACTAGTATTAATGATAGGATAGTGGAACTCAAGAATATGTTGGTTGGAGAAGATGCAAAAGTATGTACTGATGACTTGTTATAGTTTGTATTTAGTACATGTATAATTACAATGCATGGAATCTATGTGTTGAGTTTTGATAGCTTATATTATGTATTAGTGAAATAATTTAGGGCTTGGTAAAATTTCTTCTTTTCAAAAGAGAAATGCAACCCACCACACTAAACCCCTTGTCCGATGTTTGTGTTGAAAGGAACTTTATAAACATACACCATTAAAGACTGAACAATAATCAGTGTCACGACAGCGGCCATGCGACCACTTGCCCTAAGTCCAGTTACATATCTATTTTTGAACTTAAGACTGGATTATATATCCTGATGAGGTTTGATGTCAATAAGACTTCAGCAGCATAGACTAAATATTGATGAAATACTTATCACTGCTTCAGGTTTTTAACCCCCAATGCAAAAACGACGGGGTGTTATAAGTTTGACTTGTCTGTTTGTGTGTGTGTGTGTGTGTCTGTGTGTGTCTGTCTGTCTGTCTGTGGCATCGTAGCTCCCGAACAGATGAACCGATTTTAATTTAGTTTTTTGGTTTGAAAGGTGAATTAGTCGGGATTGTTCTTACTTACGTTTGATGAAAATTTTTATTCTATTTAAATATTTTTCCAGTTGAACAAATCGGCAATATTGCGAAAAACGATCGAATATATCAAGTACCTGCAGAACCAAAATACTCGTTTGAAACAAGAGAACATGGCTTTAAAGTTGGCCTTCCAGAAGTCTGGTGTGAAGGAGCCGACGTTCGACGTCACGTATACACCCCCACGCAGCGACATCTCGTCACCGTCAAGTTCGCCTCATGGTTTTGACAGTGATTCACCGTCATCGCCTGAATATAAGGTACGGCTGATTATCGGAGAGGTTGTTATGCAATTTTATTTTATTTATTAGGACAACCAGTAGTTGTTACATTGATACATGAACGTATATAAAAATATTATGTCAATATCAAATTGTAAATGCACAACATTTTTAGGTGTCACAACATGCATAAAGACTTAGTGAGATAACACTGATATTACGGTAACTTTAAAGTTATACAAACATGTTCAAAAATGATGACATATTTAAGTAAAAATATAAAAAGTATTGAATTTAGTAGATTTAGTATTGTTATTGCATAATTAAAAGTAAGGTATTAAAAGTAAAAGTTTTAAGAGTAAAGTAAATATGCATATAGTTCTATCCGCAGAAAGTCGCCGTCACGCCGTGCTCATAAATAAAAAAGCATGTACAAAACTCCTTGTCTCGGAACGGATGAAATACTCTCGGTCCGGATTGTTATGAACACTATGATAGTCGATAAGAGGAGTGAACACTCTCATATATTCTGATATTTGGTTCTTAAAATTCTCTATATCTTTGATTCCAAAAGTAGGTCAGATGGCAATTAAGCTGAATCCTTTTGACTTTTGACACATGGGAATAATAAAATTAGGATAAAGTGGCTAATTTAATATCAAGGTGCTGCGTGCTTTTCATATTTATTTTGCGCGATTTTATAGCTTGGATATTGTCCATTACCATTAAACTTGAAGGCAATATGCAAAGTTATTATTTTAAAAGACAATCACAATTAATTAAACTTCATTCGCTACCATTATAATACAGTCAATACCAATTCTTAGTACGAGGTATCGAGGTATGACCCGCTCGCCCCTTAAAACAACAAATTCAACATGGCTGGTGAAATACTGTAATTATTTATGCTACAACATTGCTTACCCCTACGGGCAGTTATTCATATTAAGACTGCCTTCTTCGTCATATAAGTTTGCGCTTATGTTTGCGCTCGATCATGAAGTGCAGGTTTAGAAACTGGAATTAGACAATTCTTCTATTTACCCCATATACAAAATATGGAAGATTCAAAAAGGTGTATACTGAATGTGCATGAGGTCTCGATCGCGATCCTCGAATGGTGCATTTTTATTGGGTTGTTTTGTTAAGTAGCAGAATGGTGTATAGCTAGCCTATTGCCAGCTACCGGTCACGGTTATGCCGAGTAGATGGGCAATAGGGCTTAAATTAGATGGCAAAATATGAGTGTGATGCACCTTCTTTACTGTCCTTCTGGGTAATACACAGAAAGTCTGTGATGCA
Organism: Catocala nupta; assembly: GCA_963675205.1. Taxonomy (NCBI): domain Eukaryota; kingdom Metazoa; phylum Arthropoda; class Insecta; order Lepidoptera; family Erebidae; genus Catocala; species Catocala nupta. The sequence continues at coordinate 16,888,900 of OY776081.1, forward strand.
TGTGCTCTATAGGTATAGTAATAATGATTTGAATGTACTAAATATTTTTACTAATTGTTTGTTAAATTAATTTGAATTTATGCTTTGCTTTTCCAGGTTGAGGATAAATATTCAACGAAAATCGTCATGGGCATGGGCGACCATTCTCGCTTGGCGTTATGTGCTTTTATGGTTGGACTGATAGCCTTCAATCCATTCAGTACATTCTTCGGTAACTTTATGTCAGAATCATATGTCACCGACTTCTCTGCGAGAGTGGACCAAAGGAAAATCTTGGCAGATAATGACTTTGGTAAGATGGAAAATAAAAATATAATACCTATGTTTCACATAGTTTATTTCATTGTATTAAAATTATAGCGTATTAGATTTAGCAACATAATTACAGGTTGGATTATTATTCTTTTACTATTAAGGTTTGTAAAAAATACCTTATGAAAAGGACACGAAAAGCGTCCATAGTTTTACTACGCCTGTTTGATAACGTCACGTAAATACGTCGCAGCACTGCCTATTATAAATTCCCTTGAAAGCATTATCGCGATCAAATTAACATACAATTTATTTATTTATTTACATCATGCAACTATCCTTACAGGTACACCCAATTCGACAATGCGCTACATAATTTATCACCTTATTCTTAATATAAACATAAAACTACTCATACACACACATATAACTACTATACACATAAAAACTATTATTATATAAAAATATACACAAATAAACACAAGACTTATAAATATATCGCTTACATAGATACAGTACCTATACTAACATATTTAAAAACAAGCTTGAAATTATTATTTATTTAAATAATAATCGCAAAATGTTACAATATATAACATTTTGCCTTAGCAGTAGTACTTTTGCATTTTCACTTTTGCCAATTCACACAAATTACGCATAAATATATCACTGCGGCAGTGAATCTCATTCAATACCCGAATAGATCGGGTAAGAGGTCTTTGCCAGTAGGTTGGTTCTGGCATATGGTAAAACTAATAGCGACGGACGTTTTCGTCTCCCAACATAGCCGTCCGGCACACAAAGACTCAATCGTGCCAACAATCCCGGGTTATGTTTCATACCACGCAGTAGCCTCATTAAGTACGTCGCTAGAGTAATTGAAGAGTTGTGATCTTATGCAATGCTTTTTTAACGAGTTACCAGCCGGCGGGCAGAAGCCAGGTCCGTAGCTGGTAACCGTTAGGGTTATAATGAAACACGCAGACTGATTCAACTGAGAAATATATTTACAATTTTTCACCTATCTTATATCCCATTTATTAGTCATGCAAGTTACGCTTACACTAATGTGTACAATAAACATTTTCACCAATCAGCGACAAGTAAACAAAAATCTAACATTTACGAATGATTTCTTGGAAATCTGTTCGCGAGTATAAAAGTAGTGACACGTATAAAAAGCAGAGGACCCCGGTCCTGACCGGGTAGCCAACGAAGCTCTGCGTCACCTACCTCCGCGAGTAATCGCGACGCTGACGCGCCTCTTCAATGGCATCCTCCGTACCGGACACTTTCCCTCCACATGGCGACTAGGCAGAGTCATCATGCTCCCAAAGCTGGGGAAAACATCCTACTGTCGGGAAGCTATCGCCCCATCACGCTCCTCTCGACGACATCGAAGCTATTCGAGAAGCTGCTACTACTACACATAACGCCACACCTTCAGCCACGCGACGAACAGTTCGGCTTCCGCGCCGAACACTCCACGACTCACCAGCTCGCGAGGGTACTGCACGACATCGCTGTTGCTCGCAACAAACGCGAGCGCGCCGTCGCAGTATTTCTTGATATGGAGAAAGCGTTCGATCGCGTATGGCACACCGGCTTGCTGTACAAGCTGTCCACATCCACTACTCCCCGTCGAGTAGTTAGGATTGTGGCCACCTTCCTGCAAGACAGACGCTTCCAAGTGGCGGTTGAAAGCGCCCTGTCTACAGAGCGGCCCATCCGCGCCGGTGTGCCCCAGGGAAGTTGCCTCTCTCCCGTGTGCTACTCCTGGTACACGGACGACATCCCCGTCACCGACGGCGTTAAGCTCGCACTGTACGCCGACGACGCCGCCTACATCGCGACATCGATGAACGGTGTCCACGCGGTGACCAAGATGCAGCGCACCCTAGACACACTTCCCAGCTGGCTGAAGGAATGGACACTGACGGTCAACGTGGCGAAGACTCAGGCGATCTCCATTGGCAGCATAGCCCTGCCGCAGTTGAAGCTCATGGGAGAGAACATCGAATGGTCCGCGACGGTGAAATACCTCGGCGTGATCATCGACCGCACCCTCTCCATGAAGCCCCACGTCAACAACGTAGTCGTCCAAACGCGCACAGCGCGCGCCCTCCTGCGACCTGTGCTATCGTCTCGACTGCCGCTCCGTGCAAAGCTCGGCGTGTACAAGGCGTACATCCGCAGCCGACTCACCTACGCTGCCCCGGCTTGGTTTGCTCTCACCTCTGAGACGAACCGCCGCCGGTTGCGTGCGCAGCAGTCGCTTGCGCTCCGCACTATCACCGACGCCCCTCGCTTCGTGCGGAACAGGACGATCTCCAGAGACCTGTGCATGGAGAGCTTGGACGACTTCGTGAGACGCCTGAGCACCAACCTGTTCGTGCGCGCCGACGGATCGCACGCCCGCTATCGGCGGGAGCTTGCGCCCTACCATCGGCGACCGCCGGACAGGATGGCCCTGCCGCAAGACCTCGTCTCCGTGGCAACCCTCACCGGACCTACGTGATGCCCCTCACTGATGCTGGCTGACGGGCGCTCCCCGGGAAACTCTTCCCGCGGAGCTCGACCTCGCCAAGCGCAGGAGGGACCCATTGGACACGACCCAAGCGCTGCTGGCATGTTGGTCGCCCGCGGGGACTTATCTTTGCGAGCTGGACCTCGCTAGCTGCGCTACCCACCGGCTCTAACGACCCGGACTGACCAAGGGGCCCACACGGGCCCACCCCAGTGAGCCGCCTGTTTTAGCAGACGGCGACGAACACCACCAAGACAGGCCCACAGCCTGGTCTGGTTACCCCGAGACCCCGTAGGGGTCTACGAGAAGGACCACTGAAGAAAGCAGAGGAAAGCTTCGCGCGTCACCAGTTAGAAACTTGATATCGTCGCGGCTAGACGTATGACGCTCCGTTCGATCGCCTTCGCGCGTCGCTTGGTTTCGGCGCGGCTAGTTGTACGATGCTCCGTTCGATTCCAGGTTTAAAGTTATATGTTGCCTGTGCGTATATACATACGCCACACTTTCATATGTCAACAGTCGAGTTAATTCTGTTTTAAGCTTAAGTTTCTGTGTGCAGATGGACCATTTCCTGTGTCAGTTGCCTTAGCAGTATAACGATTCCATTTACACAATAGATAAAACAATAATAGAAACTAATACTTAAATTTGCAGCTGAGATGTTCGGGTTAGAAATTATTATAAACATGTGTTTCTATGTTACAGGGTCCAGTGGAGTGTCATGGGGAACTTGGCTCTTCACCACATTCTTCATATACTTTGTTAACTTCGTCGTGCTGGGAGGTTGTCTCGTCAAACTGCTAGTATACGGAGACTCTGTGCCAAAATCACAGTCAAAAGAAGCTGGTCTTTTTTATAAACACAAACGACAAGCTGAAAATTTTCTTAAAAAGGTTAACAGTATATTGAGATACAATAATAATTAAACTGTACGTTAGGACTTTTCGCTTGGTAACAAAACTGTAAAATAGATTTGTGTCCAAATGAAAAAGTCTTAATATAATATTTATTAACATAGCTGTAATAAAAAAAATACGTCGTATGTATGTCATGGTAAATTCAATTATTATTATTATTTTATTAATAAATGCAAATGGCAAACGTACATTGGCTGCAAGGAAAGGTTTTTTAGTGCATTGCATGTTTGTTCTGAATACGTCCTGTCCTTGAAAGGACTTTGTGTGTAATATGAACAGAAACTAACGCGATTAAGCTGCGTGTTTACGTTTCATATAAAAGTAATTGTAAACGAAATTGGCGTGGAATATTTACGCTGATTAAAGGTCAAAGTCATCCAAACTTGAATTTGTGCCGAGTTTGATTATGTCTATGATTAGGTATGTGTATTTGAGACGGGAGTAAAAACAATCTTATTCAATTTTACTGTCTAGTTTCGTAATGATGTAAAATAGAAACCGACGGCGTGCTATAGTGCTAGATTGAATATACTAAACTAATTCTTGATCGAGCATTTTAGTAGTCGAGCCGTGCGTTCGGGTTTATATGTATAAAGTCGCCGCTAAATCTTAATATACCGACTGTCTATAAAAATATGTACGAAAAGTTCCTGAATCGTCCGCCGTCGCCCGTTTGTTCAATCGTGTTGCGTAATTTATAGCGCTTATATGATATTGTTTAAGAAATACATTTCCAGGGAGATCTAACAAACGCGCGACTAGAGCTACATCGCAGCCTGGCGGCGGGCGGCGCGGGCGCGCGCGGCGGCGGCGAGGGCCCGGCGCTGGCCGCCGCCGCGCTGCGCCAGCTGCTGCAGCGCCTGCCGCTCGGCGCCTTCCTGGCCTCGCGCGCCGGCGACCTGTGGACCGACAGGTGCGGGTTTTATATTGTTACGTATAGATCTAACAAACGCGCGACTAGAGCTACATCGCAGCCTGGCGGCGGGCGGCGCGGGCGCGCGCGGCGGCGGCGAGGGCCCGGCGCTGGCCGCCGCCGCGCTGCGCCAGCTGCTGCAGCGCCTGCCGCTCGGCGCCTTCCTGGCCTCGCGCGCCGGCGACCTGTGGACCGACAGGTGCGGGTTTTATATTGTTACGTATAGATCTAACAAACGCGCGACTAGAGCTACATCGCAGCCTGGCGGCGGGCGGCGCGGGCGCGCGCGGCGGCGGCGAGGGCCCGGCGCTGGCCGCCGCCGCGCTGCGCCAGCTGCTGCAGCGCCTGCCGCTCGGCGCCTTCCTGGCCTCGCGCGCCGGCGACCTGTGGACCGACAGGTGCGGGTTTTATATTGTTACGTATAGATCTAACAAACGCGCGACTAGAGCTACATCGCAGCCTGGCGGCGGGCGGCGCGGGCGCGCGCGGCGGCGGCGAGGGCCCGGCGCTGGCCGCCGCCGCGCTGCGCCAGCTGCTGCAGCGCCTGCCGCTCGGCGCCTTCCTGGCCTCGCGCGCCGGCGACCTGTGGACCGACAGGTGCGGGTTTTATATTGTTACGTATAGATCTAACAAACGCGCGACTAGAGCTACATCGCAGCCTGGCGGCGGGCGGCGCGGGCGCGCGCGGCGGCGGCGAGGGCCCGGCGCTGGCCGCCGCCGCGCTGCGCCAGCTGCTGCAGCGCCTGCCGCTCGGCGCCTTCCTGGCCTCGCGCGCCGGCGACCTGTGGACCGACAGGTGCGGGTTTTATATTGTTACGTATAGATCTAACAAACGCGCGACTAGAGCTACATCGCAGCCTGGCGGCGGGCGGCGCGGGCGCGCGCGGCGGCGGCGAGGGCCCGGCGCTGGCCGCCGCCGCGCTGCGCCAGCTGCTGCAGCGCCTGCCGCTCGGCGCCTTCCTGGCCTCGCGCGCCGGCGACCTGTGGACCGACAGGTGCGGGTTTTATATTGTTACGTATAGATCTAACAAACGCGCGACTAGAGCTACATCGCAGCCTGGCGGCGGGCGGCGCGGGCGCGCGCGGCGGCGGCGAGGGCCCGGCGCTGGCCGCCGCCGCGCTGCGCCAGCTGCTGCAGCGCCTGCCGCTCGGCGCCTTCCTGGCCTCGCGCGCCGGCGACCTGTGGACCGACAGGTGCGGGTTTTATATTGTTACGTATAGATCTAACAAACGCGCGACTAGAGCTACATCGCAGCCTGGCGGCGGGCGGCGCGGGCGCGCGCGGCGGCGGCGAGGGCCCGGCGCTGGCCGCCGCCGCGCTGCGCCAGCTGCTGCAGCGCCTGCCGCTCGGCGCCTTCCTGGCCTCGCGCGCCGGCGACCTGTGGACCGACAGGTGCGGGTTTTATATTGTTACGTGCCGGGTTCGACGGATAACAATATAAAACAATATTACCGACTAAAACAGCACACAATTAAAAAAACACTATACTACACTTTTCCACTGTAACTGCTTCAAACTCCGTAGTATTTTCGCTTCCGTTCGCTTCGATGAATACTTGATCGCTTACGATTGTAAACTGACTCGGCAATGCGCGTGCGCTCTATTTATACGCGGGCAAAGCGCTTCTGGAGTCCTCCAGAAAAGCTATACCCGCCACGCAACAGCTCGAATTTGAGAATGTGCCAGTGCTCTCTACTGTATTCGCACCGACAACTACGTAGTTCCGCAAGATGGCAATAGATGGCGCTGTAATAAATTAATAGAAGGGACCGCCGAGTCCCCCCCCACAGCGCCGACAGAGGGCACTAGCCGTAACAATATATATTCGATTCTTCGTAATAGCTATGATTGATTTAATCGGCAAAACTGTATGGTATTTTGTTTACCGTTCAAACAAATATATGTAAAAGCAGGGTGTTTAATCAATCAAATCCTCTACAGCAATAGTACTATAATTAAAACACTGGTGTATATACTAGTTTATTGACATGTTAGTCTAGTATTGTAAGCATGCGCATGCGCAACTGCTATTCTGTATTGTTATGCGTTCTTTATCAAAAAAGTATAATAATTAGGATCGGTATCAGATTCGCCTTTTATTATTTGGGCCCTTCAAAAGACTAAATGGTGGTAAGATACTTTTGCCCAAGTAATACCTAAGAAAAGTGCCGACACAGTTTAATTAACAAACCGTAACATGGCATGAAACTAAACTCTTCAATCAATTAACTCTAGTCTATCAAGATGATTCATACACCTGACGTAATTAGACACTAGCGGTGCCATGACTTGCCATATATTTTGATTAGTTCATCGATGACTTTTAGAGAACATTTATAAAGAATCGAATGTGTTAGCTGTAAGCCATTCATACCTGTCAGTTAATTAATTTAGATTTATTTGTTTAGTCCTTCGAGGCGTGCCACACAACACTGGGCTGGTGAAGTATCAACGGTATCGCATCGCCTGGCACAACTGGAGACGTTGTCGAACCACCCCGGTCGCAGCGAGCGCGTCCTGCTGGCCCTCCAAGCTGTCAACCTCGCCGAGGTCACCGGCAACAGGCAGCTGCTAGCCGAAACCTACGTCACGGCTGCTCTCGTGTTCAAGGACTATGTGCCGAAGTTCGGAAATTGGTTGTGTGGGTATGTATACTGCTTTTGTAAAAACTAGCCTTTAGCATTCAAATTCAAAGCGACATCATGGTGTAAAACTTAAGCCTAAGCCTTGCATCATTCAGCTGATTTTAATAATTTAGATTTTATATAGATCCAATGTGTTTCTGTAGACCTCCGCGGATATGGTAAAATATCAATAGACAGATCTCTAAATCTCTGACTTGCGACCTTCGCCAATACAACACTAATTGAATCAATGAGAGGATTGACCAAAATAAAACCTTTATAGTGTTCGCAAGAATTCTTTCTTTTGGGCAAATCCAGCTGCCAAAGATGAAGACGGAGGATGAACGAATAGTATCGTCCAAATCTCAGCTTTTGAGAGAGACCGAGATGTTCTATGGACAGTTGTACACGGCTATACAACCACCTGTTACCGGTTTAGCAACAGATCCCACAGCTAGATTGACCTGACACTATACCAGAGATATTTTGGTTAGGGTGCACGAGATTAGTAAGGATTAGTATTGTCTGGAAACAACCTAAATACAGCAAAGCGCCGGGCGATAACGGCATTACGACTGAGCTTCTGAAACACAGCGACGAACCTGCTTTGGAAGTCCTTGGGAAGCTATTCGATTAGTCATACTCAATAGTAAAATGCATCAGGTGTGGCATAGAAGTGTGCTGGTGCTTGGTTGATACAAGTCTTTACAATAAATACATACCCATTTTATTTCTGACTCACGTCTACAACCTGTTTCCGAGGGTCATCACGATTCGTCTCGAGAGCAGGCTAGATGACTTTCAGTCTCACAGACGAGACGGATTCCATATACTCTGCAGCAGGTTATTAAAAAGCCTTCGATTCGATCAAAACCTGGGCAGAGCGACTTTCAAACGGTGCCAGATTGACTACTGGTATGTCGAAGTGCTGAAGTGTTTGTATGACAACGCTAGCATGTTAATCCGCCTCCAAGGCCAGAGCTCGAAACCTATCCAAATATAACGTGGGGTGAGACAGGGGATGTGATGGTGATGGATTTTTAAGCTTTTGGACTGGAAAGGACTTGGCATCAACATCAACAGCGAGTACATCATTCATCATCGGTTTGCTGACGATATCATGATTATAGCTGAGATCATGGGAAACTTCGGCACGATGCTCGATGATCTCTGTAGAGTCTCCCAACAAATAGGTCTTAAAATGAACATGAACAAGACGAAAATCATATCCAACGTCCATGTCGTACCTACTCCTATTCAGGATGGGAACTTTACGCTCGATGTTGTCGACAAATATGAATACCTGGAAAAAATTACCCACTTAGATAAATCCAACTTCGAGGTAGAGGTGTATCGTCGAAACCAACTCGTCTGAGCAGCGTTCGGGAAGCTACGATATAACTTCGCGGCTAATGTACCGACCTGTCTCAAGACTAAAGTCTATGACCAGTGTGTGTTGCTAGTGATGACATACGGATCAGAGACGTGGTTGCTCACTATGGGCCTTATCAGTATGTTCAAGGTCACTCAGAGCGCGATAGAGAGATCTATTTCCGCAGTTTCCTAGCGAGATCGAATCAGAAATGAGAAGATCTGCAGAAAAACTAAACTTGCCGACGTTGTTCTCCGGATAGCCAAGCTGAAGTGGCAGCGGACAAGGCATATAGCTCGCTGACCGATGGCCTTCAGGGCACGCACCTGAAGACACGGCAGTGGTACTGACGTCCTGGTAAGGGTCGTTGGAAGCGGTTGAATGCGGGCGACTGAAGCTCGCTCTGTGTTGCAAAACTGGGGGAGGCCTATATTCGGTAGACGAGTTTTTTCGGCTGAGATGGTGATAGATCCAATATATTACAAGAACATCCAAATTTCTCATCAGTATCGTCATAAACACCCTAAAAGGAGCCTGAGTCATCGATGAAATGCCATTGCTCCTGAGCTTCTTATTGATCATCGACGGAACTGTTTGGCATGGAACGCAAAACTGTTTTCATTACTGCATGTTTTACAGGCGGTCACTTCTTTCGGAGTATAAACATGAAAAAGTTTTGATAGCCATACATTATAAGAAAGTTATCACAGACAGCTTTATGCTTGCGCGATATCGTTAAGCTGACAGATTAACCTTAACCATATTCCAAAGTTTTCTTGACGTCTTTGATTAGTAGCCCGACTGTGAACCTTTTAGATAATAATTAAAGGCATTTCTTTGTCGTATTATATACCCTTTTGAGCTATTTGTAACAATTGACCGTAGAATTCGATCCGGCTGTTAATTCATTATACACTGAATATAGCGAGTAATACGATAACAAGTCATTAAAATTTATTTTAAATAAAAATATTTTACATTGCATGGCACTTAATCAAATCGATCAATAACTAGGTTGCCGTGCTGTTTTGAATCTCATTGTTGGTTAGATAACGTGCGAGAAGTTTATTCTTTTCCCCAGGTTTCTTTAGTGAGACTAGCTTTTTGGTTATAGGCCGAAAAGAAATCTCGAGGGAAATTTGGATTTCTGATTGGCTTTATTGTGTAAATTTTAGCAGGGCGAAAGTGTCCATTTATAGAGCTGTACCATAAATGTTGCCTTCTCTCAGCTACTACCTGCGTCGCTGCCGCGCCTGGAGCTCGGAGCCGTTGTCGGCGAGCGCAGTGCGGCTGCGCTGGGTGTGCGGCGCGCGCGGCACCGAGTTCCTGCGCACGCGCCGCTGGTCCTACGAGCGCCGCCCGCCCGCCGCCGCGCTCTTCTGCCGCCTGCCCGACCCCGCTGACCCGCTGGCCTACGCTATGAGAGTAAGTTGTATCTAGTGCTGGGCTGTTTGGTGCGGCTGCGCTAGGTGTGCGGGCGCGCGCGGCACCACGTTCCTGCGCACGCGCCGCTGGTCCTACGAGCGCTGCCCGCCCGCCGCCGCGCTCTTCTGCCGCCTGCCCGACCCCGCTGACCCGCTGGCCTACGCTATGAGAGTAAGTTGTATCTAGTGCTGGGCTGTTTGGTGCGGCTGCGCTAGGTGTGCGGGCGCGCGCGGCACCACGTTCCTGCGCACGCGCCGCTGGTCCTACGAGCGCCGCCCGCCCGCCGCCGCGCTCTTCTGCCGCCTGCCCGACCCCGCTGACCCGCTGGCCTACGCTATGAGAGTAAGTTGTATCTAGTGCTGGGCTGTTTGGTGCGGCTGCGCTAGGTGTGCGGGCGCGCGCGGCACCACGTTCCTGCGCACGCGCCGCTGGTCCTACGAGCGCCGCCCGCCCGCCGCCGCGCTCTTCTGCCGCCTGCCCGACCCCGCTGACCCGCTGGCCTACGCTATGAGAGTAAGTTGTATCTAGTGCTGGGCTGTTTGGTGCGGCTGCGCTAGGTGTGCGGGCGCGCGCGGCACCACGTTCCTGCGCACGCGCCGCTGGTCCTACGAGCGCCGCCCGCCCGCCGCCGCGCTCTTCTGCCGCCTGCCCGACCCCGCCGACCCGCTGGCCTACGCTATGAGAGTGAGTTGTGTCTAGTGCTGGGCTGTTTGGTGCGGCTATGAACAGAACAAGCGAAACAAATCTAAGCGTTCTATACCTACGCTATTATTAGTGTATTAGCGTAGGCATAATAGTGCCACGTTGGTTTAAAAATTTTAAAGCCGACGTCTGGACATTTTTTTATTCGCCATGTTATTACGGTACAAGTACCCTAGAGAGGCTATCCCGGCTGTATACCCCGGGAAGCTTTCTTGTTAGTTGCTACTTTAATAAAATGTGCGGAACCGAATATCAATATGACACTATTGTTCGAAAAGTTTGCAGCACCGCGGCAGCGTCCAAACAATTAGCCAGAAAAAACAGATAGACGATAAGAATATCTATCTCATGCCTCATGAGCTACCTTGCTTAATTCTAAAGAGTCCGATATGTAAAAAGTATTTTAGTCATAAAAATCATACACACATACCGGCTTCACTGATTCTGCGAGCGTAATCATAATATAGAATTTGTGTATCGTAGGCATATCACCTGGAGCTGCTACAGAAGAGTCTGCAGATGTTGCTGTGTGCTGACGAGCGCAGCAACACGCGCGACGTGCTGGAGCTCGTCAAGCTCATCACTGACGACGTGTCTACCGACGCGCCGCATCATACCGGTCACTCATTACTATATTACTGTTTTTCAAAAATATTTTACGTTTTGCATGTGCTTAAAATTTCATATCATATTATCTAAATGTGTAAGATTCCGGTTGGTAGGTTCGCCAGATGCGTATAGCTTATTTTTTTAATACTACTACAGTGGTAAACAAGCATACGGCCCATCTGATGGTAAATGGTCACCGTAGCCTATCGACGCCTGCAATGCCAGAGGCATCACTTGCGCGTTGGCGACTTTGTAAAAACCTTTTAACGCCCCATTTGAAGAACCCCATACTGTAGTCTTGTGGGAAAACCTGGGCAGGGAGTTCATTCTACAACCTGAGTGTCCGCGGGAGAAAATTCCTTTGGAACCGCTTGGTGCGGCACTAATTAGGTTGTAAGGTGTGAGAATGACATCCCTGCCGATGGCGAGCGGTGCGATGATAAAAAGTAGCTGAGGGCATCATCTCAAACAACTCTTCAGAACACAATCCATTATATAAGCGGTAGAACACACAAAGGGAGGCAAAGTCCCGTCTGAGACTTAGTGGCTCAATACCGTCTGTGAGTTTGGGCTCATCGACAATTCTCAATGCTCGTCTCTGTACCGCGTCAAAAGGATCAAGCTGGTATTTTGGTGCTCCTGCCCAGAGATGACTGCAGTACTCCATGTGAGGCCGGACTTGCGACTTATATAGAAGCAGTCTATATTACGTCAGTTTTAGGCTTAAGGTTACAAGGTGAGCCTATTATCATCTATAAACCTGTTGACAGATGCTTTGTGCTGCCTGATCGTGCTCCTGCAGAGAATTTTATAAGTGTAATCCTATAATAACGATTTGACCACCAAACCTGAAACCTCACGATTGGATAATTAATTTAATATAGACATTATTTTGTAAAGAAGCTCGTTTTAACATTGAAGACTGCAAGTTTAAGAGATTCGCAAAGATTTGTGAAGTTTTCTATTTTGGGTCTGCATGACGGACTGTCTCGCTGCTGGGCACGATCCTTATTCCTGTACCAGGCGAGTCTCATATAAGAGGCCCGTGCTCAGCAAATACACAGGTTATTAACAGGACTGATATTATTATAATAATAGTACAGAGAATGAGTCAATACCCTTTCTGTTTAACACCTGTGAGTGGTAGACAATCACACGCTAACAAATAATATTATTATAAATATACATCATTATTCAAAATGTTTACGAATGCTTACGCACGTGAAGTTAGCCAACATTAAAGCTACGCTTTTATGCGTTAGCAGCAAGGCAATGCCAAGGATTTGATTTTAGGAACCGGCATTTTAGGAAATCGGCTTATACGAAACATAACAGGTTAGGATAGGTTATAGGTTAGGTGTACCAAAAATTATACTTACGTTACATTTCCATTGGCATTATTTAAATTAAGAATGATCGTAGTATTTTGTCAATTATATTAACCGCTTTGCAAATATACAAGATATTATCTGACACTTAAAATATCTGTACCTGAGAGGTAAAGGGTCTATCTTATAGTTTTGGCAGTTTTCGGACCACACAACATATACCTACTTATCTTATCTTGTGTGGGGCCAGTCAGTACAAACCGGCGACACTTCGATCCAGTGGGATCTTTTGTGTCGACTTCCCCAATAACGACTGCCATAGATGTTCATGGCAGTCGGTACCGACGGCTACCTACTTAATATACCTATAATAATATACGACTTAGACCTACTTAATCAAATCGTCTTCAGAATGTCTCCTTTGAAAATATGAATAACGTTTAAGTGCTTTATAAACCCTTCTGTTGTCAATTCGATTGAGATGCATTTAGATTGATTTGCCAACAGAATGGCTTACCATATTTTATGGCATTGCGGTTTTACCAGCATCTACTAATTATTGTTATTGCATACGCTAGAAAACGAGAAAGCAATTAACGTTTACGATTTGTCTCGTTCTTGCACATACAATACCAATGTTTCAAGATATGCTAGTGAGGACACTGATTACTTTTTACCTCTTACGTAAAGTAGTTATAAGAAAGAAATTATACAGTAGGTACTTTATATTAACCTTACAAAAACCTTCAGGATGTTGGGATCCAGTGATGGAATGGTGGGCAAACATCGTGGGCGTGGCTGCTACTTGGTTGTTGGCCGATACTGGCAAGGCGATCGAGATTGGCGACCGTCTGAACTTGTTGCCGGAACCATTGGCTAACTGCGAAGATCCACTGCCCGGGTAATTCTATTCATAATATGGATGTTAAAGTGTGATAAGATGTTTGTTAATCAATCATGCGTAAACCGTTAAACGGGATGAATTTTGACACACCGGTAGACCAAAACATTTATAAAAAATATATCACATTATTGTAGTATATTTCAGATATTTATTTATTTACTTTACCACATCAAAGAAATAGTATACACATTAAAACGTACAGGTCATGAATACAAAGTTCTTACTGTATAATTGTACTTACATTTTACAGTCTTACAGTCCTTAGTTATACAGTATATAGTTATACACCAGCGGGATTTACACTGGCGATACAACGGACAGAAGCTAATCCTTTTATTTCTTTGGATTCGGATTACGTGGCCATTTTCTACTGTAATTTATTAATTTAGACGGCTAGACTCAGTAGACTAGACTGGTTTTGGCCCCATATTTGGTCACTTTAAACTAATTAGTCACTTGAATCCTTTGACGATGCATAGAAATTACTTAAGCTTATACTGTACTTACTATGGTAGGATAGACTCTCAATAGCATAACCATACTTACTAATATTATTAATGCAAAAGTAATTGTTTGTTTATTGTCTTTAAACGACAAAACAGTGGAACTGATCTTAATAACAATTGGCAAGGAGACAGATGTGTCCTAGGAAATGATATAGGCTTACCTATATCCCGGTATGTATTGCCGTGGGAACCACGCGGGTGAAGCCGCGGACAGAAAACTTGCCTTAGTCCTGAAGCGCTCTATTAGATATATCGCGTGATTGCTGTACGAGACTTGTTCTATATAGAATCATAAACAAATTCACTATAGTAATAGAGCCTAAAATCTGAATGAGGTCAATAACACGTAAACTGATATAAATGATAATTGAACAACAGTTTAATTAACAATGAGAAGATTCTCATACATGTGAAAACCTAGATATGCTAGTCGCGCTGATGTTTATAAAACAAAACTGTATAGTTTATAGTTGTTGTATTAATAACTATTGTCTTTCATAGCATAAACATTAGAGGATGAAAATATAGCTATTGTACTATTATTCGTAGGGCACTGCATATGGCATACAAAAGCCGGCGGGGGCTGTTGAGTCTTGCTCAGTGTCGAGATGAAGACTCCTTCAACCGGACGGCTGCGACAATACTCAAGGTGTGTTTCTAATCTTGTTTTTCATACGATTGCTTGTTAGAATTGTAATAGTGCATTTTTTACAGTATATTTAGTGAAATTAGTCTTATTTTCTTTGTATTCTTCAGTGACTTGGTTGTGGAGAGCCTATCAAAGCACATTGAAGATATGCTAATGCTAGTTTCAATGTAATAAACTATGTTAAATGAGTATACTCTGAATCGACAAACCGAACTGTCAACTTATATGAGGGTATCGCTTATGCTATAGCACGGCTAACTTCGGTTGGTTAACAGTTTACCAGTTTGGTTGGTTGATGCGCGTATGGAGAGAAGTTTCTTATGCCGTTAGAGCCTAAGTAATCAATCATACTTAATACAGTGGAGAAAGGTTTGCTGCAGTTGTCACCATTTAAATGTATTTATTATTGTATTATATATATTTATATCATTACTTATTCAATAATGGTATAGGCGACAAGAGTTAATTCGTTCAACTCATCATTAAAATTCAAAACATATATGTCATATATGTTTAGATATCTATAGATTATACAAATTTTCAATTCGCAAAACATGAATTTGTTACAAAGCTGGGATTGGTTTTGTGACGCTACCTAGGCGACAAATGGTCCATTTTTGCAATAGATAAGCGGTTAACGAACTGCTTACCTTACAAATGATTAAATTTCGTCTATGGATGCTTACAACACAACGATCTTAAACACTCAGCTTTGAGTAATAAAGGGGAGGCTGTGCTGCCCGCGCAGGGAATAATAACAGCTAGTAATTCTGTTGATGGCATTGCACATCTTTATGAAGTTTTGCAAGTTCCTTCGCACCGCAATAACTCAATTTAAGATTATTTTCTGCGATGTTATAATTATTTGGGTTTCGGCGCATATAACATAAAATAGCATAGGTAGTGCAATGTCTATACATACACCATATCATATATCTACAATGTTGTTTTAAACTATGCCTAGTTATAGTGTGACTGTATTCTAGCGGTAGTCATTCTAATATGTTTATCTTTCAGGTATGCGACATCGCTGGAACCAGATTAGCCGACTCATTGGCTTACTACTGCTGTCGAAAACCAACGCAATTGATGCTGGTAAGAATATAAAACTATTGAAGCTAATTTGATTATATAATTTTAATCAGTTTATTATCTATTATGGCATGTTTTATTATATGTTTATATGCTTATTTCAGTTTGTTATTTTTTGAGACAGCTCGCAGCGAGTTGGAGCATTCGTATGACTATTACGGGAGTGCATTGTAGTTGCATTGCACTAGTTCACGAGTTGTGCAATATTACTACAAAGCAAATCTCGCACTAGTACCATTCGTCGCACCGAGGCTGTCCTACTTGCATGGTTTTGTTTATTTTATTTACTTCTTGTTTTTTATGTAGTTATATTATCTTTTTGTAGTTATATACATATCGTTTACATATATATTTTGGTAACTTACAAAATGTCATAAGTCCTTATAAGACTAAATATTCTTCGTGGCTATGGCTGTGACTCGAACAATATTTTTTACTGGCCAAACATATCCAAGGAGAATAGCGCATAAGGAACGTGATACGTTCTGTTAACCCTCCGTTACTTGTTGAATGTGAGCAACACGTTGGCGAGGAGCAGGCAGTGATGTGCGCGCGCGCAGTTGATGCAGGTGCTGTGCTGCGACTGGCTGCTAGAGGTGCGCGCCGGCGTGTGGGAGGCGGGGGTCGCGGCGGGGGGCGCGGCGGGGGGCGTGGGGGGCGCGGGGGGCGCGTGCGAGCCGGCGCTACTGCGCGCCTTCACAAGGGACCTGCACTCACTGCGCCGACTCTCGCAGAATTTACCCGTACGTTGTTCTTTCTTTTACTTGCGTTTACCCGGTGGCGGTAGTGGCATTTAATTTGAATATATTTGTAATATTTTTTAAGTAATAATCGTTATGAAATTGTTCAAAGTGCGTGTAGTCAATAAAAAATATTAGCGCAATGTATTTCATTGCAGTAATTTCTGTGATCACGCTTAGCAAAATTTTCTTACTGCCAGCCGCTGGCTTTTTTAAGCAATCTTTAGATTAAAAACAATGACACCATTAATTAATAAAAAGACTAAAGTTTTTAGACCTGTGTATCGTTATATGAAATTTCATGAAAATCTATTTTAATACAGTGGGTGACATCGCGAGTATTCCTGCAATCAGCGGTGTGTCGTATGATGGCGGGTGCGGCGCCGCGGCGCACGCAACAGCTACTAGACGGCAGCTTACGGCCGCGATTTAATCGCTCCTCTATCATTTGTGGCAAAGGTGATCTATAACATAATATACTTGACAATGCTTATGATAGCGACTCCTTCTGGGTCTTATCAATTATAAGCAAACCCTTGGGTGGATAAAACACGCCTGGGTTTTGCGTTTATTGGGTTCGAATCTCGAGTCGAGTATAACGTTACAATCAGCTATAAACTTAATAACGAAACCACCGCGAAACGAAACGAGGTAGTTTTTAACTGCGACACTAGTGCTACTGAGTTGCGGTAAATAATATATGAAGTAGAATAAACAAATAATTAAACAAGTTATCGATATTTTTCCGTAAAATATCGACGGCGTATACACGTAAATGACTCGTGTACCCATAAAGCTCACCACACGTAGACCCCGCAGTCCGTGCGGGGTGAGTGCGGTGAGCGCGGTGACGTGACGTGACGTGTACTGCGTGTGCGCAGAGCGCGCGCTGGAGGGCGGCGGCGGGTCGGGCGAGCGCGCGGTGGCGCTGTACATGGCGTGCGCGCACCTGCCGGCCGCCGTGCTGGCGGCGCCGGGCGAGCGCGCCGGCATGCTGGCGCAGGCCGCCGCCACGCTGCACAAGATCGGCCACCGCAGCCGCCTGCCGCACTGCTACCACCTCATGAAGTCCATCGGCACCATGCCCACCGCGCCCTGAGCACCGCGCCTACGTGCCTACCCTCGACTGCACACCGCATGAATCTAATTCATACGCCTACGATCTACATGTTTCATTTATAATACATGATGTTATTTACCAGTGCCGTATTTTTCTTGAATCATCTATATATCTTATCTTATCTTATCTTGTGTGGGGGCCTGTCAGTACAGACCGACGACACTTCGATCCGGTGGGATGTGTCGACCTCCCCAATAACGACTGCCATAGATGTTCATGGCAGTCGGGACCGACGTCTTAAGACTGCGCCGAGCGTAAGATGCGGCTGGACTGAATGACAGAGCTCGATATTCAAATAGGCGCGCGGCCGCCATAGTCACATTGTATGGAGGATTTGAAGTGCTTTTTTGATAAATACCTATGTATCTTTATTGTCAACCGATAACTTAAATATTTGGAACGGACAAATTGTAATAAAACTATTTATGTTTCGTTTAAGCTGTAAAATACGATAGATTTCTACTGTTATAATCTAAAAATCACTTAACACGAGCTTACATTTTTGCATTTTTCGTGCAAATTTACGTAATTTTGTAGGCGAAAATATGAATTATTTTTAATTTTTTACACGGAGTAATTGTTAACACATTCATTATTATGGTAAATGTATATTTTATATTTGTATTAAACAAAAAGTGTTGATTATAAACTTAACTGTGACCGCCTGTTTTGGCAAATTTCGCTCGGCGCAGTCTTAACGTGCTCTCCGAAGCAGGCGATAATTATTATTATCAATCAATACGCACATAATTTCGAAAAGTCATATAACTTCCGAAAGTCAGAGGTGCGCGACGTGAGTTCGTTCCCAAGACCCTCTGCATTGCAGTCTGTTGGTCTCCACACTGAGCTATCGCTGCTCTCAATCTTTATAATAAATATATACATATTCGTATTTTTACTGACTGTCTACTCAGTCAGCCTGTAAAAATACAAATTTATTGTTAAGTTTACGCAGTAGCACTCTACTGCGTAAATCTGTATGTATGTCTTAAGCAAGTTCCATATCTTAGTGATATGTCACAACTCACAAGCTATGATCTCGGGGGGTTAGTTCGCCATTCGCCACCGGAGGGGGCAATGCTGGGGGTGGCGAATGGGACTAACCCATCTCGAGCCGTGTCAACAAACCAGTGTGCCAAGCGATCTTATCGAAATTCTCAAAACACCATCGCACTAGATGGTTAGCAGCTGATGAAATCTAATAGCAAGATATGAATACTTATTAAAGTTGCAAAAATAGCATAAGTCTTACTTACAGAGTAGGAATAATATACTTTTCTTTTCTGTCTTTTAATTTATTGTTATATATGTTTTTGAGATATTGGCACTTTTCTTCTAGAACATAGATGTAGTATCCATCTACGTTTTAAAACTATTATGTTAGCCCTATTCTGTTCCTTCTAAGCTGTTGTCGCTTTGAATACTTATACACGGACGGACTCATAAACTGCATCAAGTTCAGGATTAGGTACTATCGAATTAATATTTTTGATAAGTATGCAAACTTTTTGATTAAACTAAATGAAACTGTCGAGAATGTCGAATAATCATAAAAAAAAACAATTTTTTTAATATAGAACTGCTGTAAAAGATAAAAATATAGCCGGGAAAATAAAATTGTCTTCTGCTTACGCGAATGTTATTCATTGAAATACTACTATACGGATTTTATCGCGTTGTTTATTTGACACTCTTTTACAAAATGAAGAAACTGTTACACTACATACTACTACTATTAAATTTTACTAATTTTGAAGCTAATTAAATTATTAAAGCTATTATATCTGCTTTGATTTAATTTTACACTTTCCCCGACGTTTCGGTTGCTTTTCAGCAGCCATGATCACGGGGAGACTAAGATGGTAGGTAGTTGTCTCAATGTTCCAGTGTAGTTTTTTCAAAGTACCCGAACATCATTTAATCTTTGGTGTTTCTATTTACGCAGAATGAGCTCAAAGTATCATGAATTCTGGCTGTGGTTTCCTTCTTCTTGGGTTTCACTATCTATCCGACCCCTGACCCGATAGACCCCTGCATCTTGTAAAGGTAATTGGCACTTGACGGATGGTAAAAATTGACTTATCTTCGTTGGCGGCTTGTAGTATGTATTGATTGAAGCTCGCTTCAAGATGTAGCCAATCTTGTCAGTGACACCCCTTACATAAGGCAGTATAGCAGGCTGGCGCTCGACTGTGGCTGGCTTTTCTCGGGATCTGTGACAGCGGCGCGGCTGTTGGAGCTTCTTGTCTTGCAGTACTTGCTTGACATGTTGAAGCTCGGCGTCCAGGTGTTTCTTGTGACAGATCCCGTGGGCTCTCTGAAACAAAGACATTCCCACGGTAGCTAACTGTTTAGGATGGTGGTGAGATTCACCGTTTAAGTACCAATTTGTATGGGTCTTTTTCCTATACACAGTGTGGCTCAAAGTATGATCAGGATTCCTGATGACAAGTACATCTAAGAATGCTAATAAATTATTTGCCTCTAATTACATAGTAAATTGGATGTTGTTATTAATGGAATTAAGATGTTCTAGGAATACACTAACACCATCTGTTGGTAATATGGTAAAAGTATCATCTACAAACCTCTTATAAATCATGGGTGTGATGGGGGCAGTCTGTAAAGCTCGAGCCTCGAAATCCTCCATATATATGTCGGCAACAACAGGCGATACTGGGGAGCCCATTGCCACACCATCGACTTGAATGTATAATTTATTGTCCCACAACAGATAGCCAGTTGTTAAGCAATGCTTAAGCAGTTCTGCATATTACTCAGGCATATTGTACTCTATTAGCTTCCTTTTAGTTATTTCAATACAGTCATGTACAGGTATGCATGTAAATAATGGCTGTACATCAAAACTAACCATTGTTTCATTGTTAGTGAGACATAGGTGTTTAATCTCACCCACAAAATGATATGAATCCTTTACATGTGCTCTCGAGTTGCCTCTGAGTGGTGAGAGTATCTTCGCTACGTGCTGAGCCAGTCTGTAAGTTGGTGTATGCAAAACAGAGCTAAATGAAGTGCGTGAAGTAAACGTGAGTGCACGAACAATAAGAAGGAAGCTTAAGAAAGCGGCAATCACCCCTATTAGACCAGCAAATAGTCCAAAGCTGTCTGCAGCTCACAGACAAGATCATTTAAGATTTGCGCGTGAACATCTTAATTGGGCTGAAGTGCAATGGGCCTTCATATTGTTCACCGATGAGTGTAGGACATGTTTAAATGGTGCAGACGGTCGCAGAAGAGTCTATCGTCGACGTGGGGAGAGATATGCTCAAAGTTGCATTAAAGAGCGTGTTCCTTTTGGAGGCGGTTCGTGTATGATGTGGGGTGGCATTTCGATGATCGGGCGAAGGGAACTTGTCTACGACGACACGGTTCGTCAAAACGGTAGAAGAGGTGCTTTGACGGCACAACGCTATATAACAGAGGTCTTAGAAGCTTTCGTGGTAGGTTACATGGGATTAATAGGTGAAAATTTTACTCTAATGCAAGATAATGCCCGAACCACGGCGCTGCACAAGTTCGACAATATTGCGAAGAGGTTGGGATACGTACCATGAATTGGCCAGCACGCAGCCCGGATCTTAATCCCATTGAGCGTATTTGGGACAGTTTAAAAAAAGCTGTACATACATGCCACTGTTGTGGAACAGTGGCAGCACTAAGAACAGCGATTTCACAAGAATGGAACAATATTCCGCAAGACCGTTTAATAACCCTAATCAGATTTATGCG
The DNA here is from genome assembly GCA_963675205.1 of Catocala nupta. Lineage (NCBI taxonomy): Eukaryota > Metazoa > Arthropoda > Insecta > Lepidoptera > Erebidae > Catocala > Catocala nupta. The sequence goes on from OY776081.1 coordinate 16,910,331, forward strand.
GAACCGATTAGAATCTGTGATAAGGGCACGTGAAGGCAATACACCTTATTAAAAGAAAAAAAACTAGTATTTTTCCCAGTATAGATACAAACATACATTTTATAATACTACGCTGTTATGAAGTTAACGGATGGGTTTCAATTTAAGTTTGTATAAAATGTTTGAATACTTGGTTAAAATGTTTATTTCAAAGGCGTCTTGAACATTGATGCAGTTTATAAGACCGTCAGTGTATATTTATATACCTATGCTATTTCATTTGAATCTTATAAGTACATACATTTTCAGAAAAAAAGTTAAAGTAAATATATAATATTAATTTAGATACTGTTAAACTTACCGTGGTTACTATAGCTATGTAGTTCTAAAATGCAAAGAACAGCTGGTCCACGGCTTAGTGACGGTGGGCTTAAGTTACCTGTATTACGGCGAATCTGAACTGTCAATGGTTTGAATAATAAATATATATTTTGTAGCTGTGCTCAATATTGTCAATGTCAACAGGCTAGATAATTATTCTTCCATGTTATGGTTATTTGAATTGGAAATATAAATAGAAGTTGGATCGATATACGTTGCCGGCGAAATAAAGAATGATAAGTAACTTGTAAATATCTCCAATTCGCCACATCATATTTTAGTTCTAAATCTATCGCAATGGTGAGTGTCAACAAATCGATTAACACCTGTCGCTTAATATTTAAAAATAAGTAAAATAAATAAACATAGCCCTATACTATATCATAATACATTAAATTATTGTGATAATGTTACTTCAAACATAATCTATTTAGTAAGTTTTAATATTACAGGCTACTGCTGTGGCTAACGTTCAGAAGAAAACCGTGGGTTCAAATAATGCAGGTGTTCGTAAGAAGTCAGGTCCTAAATTCGAATTAACAGAAGAACAAAGACGTGACATCAAAGAAGCTTTTGATCTATTTGACACAGAGAATACAGGGAAAATAGACACAAAAGAGTTAAAGGTTGCCATTCGTGCGCTAGGTTTCGAACCAAAGAAAGAAGAGATTAAAAAGATGATAGCAGAAATTGATAAAGGAGATGGCAAAGTATCGTTTGAGGACTTCCTTGAACTGATGACAGTTAAAATGGCAGAAAAAGATACTAAAGAAGAAATAATGAAAGCATTCAAGTTATTTGATGATGATGAAACTGGTAGGTATTGTTTGAAATTGGATAAGTTATTTTCCATGAATAATTAAAGGAGATGACCATATCGGCTCATTGGCATAGGTGTCTTCACACAAAATTCAATGGGAGTCTACTTAAGTTTTTGGAAATATTGTATTGTCTTAGAACATATACAGCCATATAAAAAAAAAACTTTCCTTTCCAGTACTGGTTACATTAAATGCTTACATATTAAAGATTTTACTACTATAATGTCATGTCGGGCCATTGTATTGCCATTTAACATGGCAATGCTGCCAGTCTTCTGGGCATGTTGCCAATTGATGACAATGCGGAGGAATATTATGATGCTTTTTAATTTTGTTGTTTAATTTTTCTCTGTAGTTTATATTTCTTGCAAATAATTTGTGTATATATTATGTAGAGCTGTATCTCTGTAGTAATATCCATCAAGAAAAGGATTATTCTTTATAATTAATGCTCAAATTTAAGCGAGTGATTGATTGCAAAATTGCACTGAAATATAATATATTTTATATGCAGTGCATGGGATTCTGGAGAGCCTTGACTTTCTAATACTGCTTTTCTTGGACAGTAATATGTCATTAATACCTCAGTCTTAGCCAGCTTCCTGACAAAACATTTTGCCAGTTACACTTAGTTCTTTTGTGTTTAGGTGATATTTGTGGGCGTTTTAATGTTTGTGAATACATCATTACTTTCATTGTTATGAATAAGATAACTAATATAAATTTAACTTACTTTACTTCACAGGTAAGATATCTTTTAAAAATTTAAAAAGGGTTGCGAAGGAACTTGGAGAAAACTTGACTGATGAGGAACTTCATGAAATGATAGATGAGGCAGACAGAGATGGAGATGGAGAAATAAACCAGGAAGAGTTTCTCCGCATTATGAAGAAGACTAGTCTCTATTAGATAATCTCAAGGCCTATTTTCTATGGTGCACACATTAAAACTATTTTCAACTGCGAGTATAATAATTTAAGATTAAGTAAACTAATAAGGTAAACTTTATTTATTTAATTTAAATGAAAGCTTTACAACTCTCCACTTTTAAATCTGTTCTCAGTTTTATTAAATGTTAGCCTTTTTTTTAATCACTAAAATGGCATAGAAACTGAAAAAAATTGTCTGTGTGTCTATTTAAAATGTATCTATAGTTATAAACATAACTGTAACAATGCTTTGGATCTGATTAAATCTTAATTAGTTTTAATAAATCGAATTAATAGATTATAGACAAACTGACTTGTCACAAAATAGAATACATGTTGTCTTCAGCTTTGAATACATGTTCAATTCATAAGTATACATTTTACAGGTTTAATTAGGCATTACTTGGTAGAAATCTATACTAAAACTGATTGAGAAGGATAATCTGAAGAGAAACCACCACACTTCTTAATTGTTGTTTCACGTCTCAAAGAATGTGGTGCATTACCCTTTTAAACTTTTATATTACTGCGTCTAAAGTTGTTTATCTAAGTATGTTAATATTGTCAATGAAAATAAATTTGGTCTTAACATGAATGTAGCAGTATTATAAATAAACAACTTAAGGTTACGATTTTAATAGAATTGTAAGTTTTATTTTACATTCCGTACATAAGTAAGATATTGATATGTAATAGTATTCATGTGTATGAGCTAATAGAGCCAAAAAAGAGGCTCGAGTTCCTATTTCAACCTTTAATTGTATGTATTGTTAACTTGTATATGAATCTTTTAATAACACTTTTAAGTCTTGTTTTATGCTTTATAAATATTCTACCTCAAATATATTTTATTAAACTAAACAGTTTTGCCAAAGCACATTCTTAAGGAGTTATTTACTTAATTAAATGTAATAAAATAATAACAACTTAACAAGCTATGTTTGTTTTATTTCACATATAAAATTTAAAAACACTAAATAGTTTAGTAACTTTATATTACTTATACAGCCATTGCAAATTATATGCAAATCTGAAAGAGAGATAGATGTATTAGTAGTTGTCAGTCTTTAAGAGATAAGTAGACTAGATCATAGCAGACAACTAGTATTGCAAAGAAGGACCAACACATTGCAAATAACTTTTGTTATATGCACTGAGTTGATATTAAATCTTAATTATAATGTGATACAGACATTTTTAAACCAATTTATGCTTGTCACTGATTATGTGGCTTTTAACATTTAAATAATAATTGCATGTAGACACATAGGGTCCATTCTGTGTATACATTATAGAAGCTGTGAGATGCTTCTTTTTTTATGGTAGAAGTTACATGATCATACTTAATTACCTACCAGTTATCATAGTAAGTTAATGTTATACAGGGTTACTGGTAACTTGACGTATTCCCGGTAATAATAGATAGAGGAGCTAAAATTAAATAAATTTAACACCTCATATGTATGACAGAAAGTTAACCGTTTTCGAGATTATGATGCAAATAAAGTATGTCAAAAATGTTTTTTTTTTTGGCGTTATGACATAATGGAAAAATATTGGCTCATTGGATGTCTTTACATTATTTTAATTTAAAGAACCTAGTTATAAAGCTTAATAAGATAAAAATATCCATAAGTGAGTACCTAATTAATAATAACCATGACTAAAATGTTTTTAATCTAATTGATAATTTTAATGTTGCTTTAATTAAAGTGCTTCAGCATTTCTCGAAAACGGTTAACTTTTCGCCATACATATGGGAGGTTAAATTTATTGCATTTTAGCTCTATCTATTATTGCCGGGAATACGTCGAGTTACCAGTAACCCTGTATATACATAATGACCCAAAAACTACATGATTAAAAATATTAGGTACTTAGATAATAGTCGACCATACTTTATCAGTTTAAATGTTGACACTTTCATAAGCCGAATTCAATGTTACATATTATACTGATTATGCTTTAGGTACTTCAGATAAAATATCATATTGTCATTTTCTAATAAGGCAATCAATGAGCAATGCAGGGTAGCAACAGAATTTAGATTTGGAATGGAAATTTTACCAAGTTTGAAATAAGTACTTTTTATATAAATGAACTTGCCAACAGATTTTTCAATTACTAGATTGACATTGTGAAAGTCTTGCACCATCATGATATTTAGCTTTACAATTTAAGACACATAACCGCATTTGATACCTAGCAAAGATATTCATATGCATATATATATCATAGAAATAAAAAGGCAAAAAGTGTACTATGCATACATTTATCAATTATAAATTTAGATCCTATGTTATAGAGAGGGAATATTTTCCATCTACTAAGCATAGTGCCTAAATCAATACTGCTATATAGAATTTTATGACAATATCCACAGGCACTGTCAAGTCTAAAAGAGACCCGAGCCCTCGTGTACACCCGGCTACACATCAAGTTAGACATCCTATATACGTATAACTACGCTACATAGAAAATAGAGAATTGTCGGAGCGATAGAAAAATAATAGCGATGTCGATGTAATGATAAGGATAGAGAGTAACAAAAATATAACGCACTCTCTCGCACAATTCGTAGCGTTCAACATCTAATAATATCAAAGTCCAAACAGTCTAGGTTGATGTGTCGCTGTGTGTACATTACTGCTGCACCACCACATATCTTTTGATATGAATTTGAATTAATATTTACTATTTCGTATTTTTAAATTCATATTGCTCCAGATTGCAGTTGTGTGGTTTGGCACATGAATGCTTATTATTATTAGCAAACAATAATTATCCACATCTGATGAGAGTATTCACTTGTAGACAATAGAATTAATTGGAAATACATAGTTCTGATTAGCAAAATCAAATAGATAAAGTAATAAACTATATACCTAAACAACTACAATATAAAAATTTGTTACTTAATACATATATAGACTTATTTATACTATCAGACTAACAAATCAGTATAAAATATTATAATAAACATAATGATCATTACTATATGGAAGTTAAAAATGACAATAAATTCAATTGCCATCCTGGTTTCCCTATTCTAAAAACAATATTTTGAATACAAATTGCAAATTGTCTGCATCAATATCATTTCTAATATTATGTGTATTCACATAAGATAAAATACCAATGGTATAATATACCACATGAAAGGCTTAACATTTATAAAGGACATAACAGTTTATTGCCCTCCTCATTAATGTGCATTATTCATAAAGAGAGTTATAAACTGTTACAGTCACTCCTACCACTAACAAGTAAAAGTTATCTGAACAATAAATTGCATGCTGTCTCACTTGTGTTAGGTTAAAGAAGAGAGATGGCGCGACTTTTTCTTGTAGATAAATTCTATCTGGAGGCAGTAGTACAAGCCCTTAGGCTTGTTAAATAGCAATAACATTGTCTTCAAAATATTGAAATATGTATTTTTCAGCATCATAGATACCAGGTAAATAAAATAACCAAAGGTTAAATCTAAGCATTTATAATAGTTCCCTGAAATTCTCAGCTTAGACGATTCAAATCAGTTTAAACAATAGATCAT